>CM053151.1:3622500-4365000 GCA_028571685.1 Heterohyrax brucei
ATAGAAATGCAAATTCTCAGAAGTGGGTCAAACTAGAAAAAGCTAGTTTGAAGCTCCAACTCTTACTCAGCTATTTCATTGGTTAGTGTTTACTGTGTTGGTATTTTTTGTGTTTTATGCGATTTTTCGTTTCCTTGTTCTTTGAATATACGGAACCTAATCCTGGTTTCCTGAGAATGAATGACAAATGCCTTAAAGCTTTTTGTACTCTTGCCAGATACCATTATCTAGAAATAGGTTGGTGTCTTATATAAACGTATGTTTAGATTTCTATAAATAAATGTATGCTTATGTACGCCTCATTATTATAACTGAATACATTAAAAATTAACTTTATTTACAGATGTGATCTTTTATAAACATTTACATTTTTATTTAATTGTCATGTATGCCCAACAAAGTGTTATTTTTTCCTTCGGAATAAAATCATGTTATTTGTGAAGTCTTAGTAGAGAGAAAATTAGCTCTGGCAGTATTTACCTTATTAAGGCTATACTTCCTCTTCTTCTTCTTCTTTTTTTTTTTTAAAGATATTCTATTGTGTTTTATGTGGAAGTTTACAGTCCAAGTTAATTTGCCACGTAAAACCCGGCACACACACTGCTGTGTACTTCTAACTGCTCTCCCCTGGTGGCATAGTTCAAATCCACCAGGTATTCCTTGGAAACTCTGTGGGGCAGTTCTACTCTGACCTACAGGGTCACTGTAAGTCAGAACTGACTAGACAGCAACCAACAACAACAAATCCCCCACTCCCTCCTACACCCTGGTGCCACGACAGCACACTCCTCCTCTCCACTGTGTACTTCTCACAACCAACTCCTATTCCCCTCCACTCTCTCATCTGTTTAAGCCAAGAAGCATATTCTTTGTCAGCATCCCTCTGTCTTATAGTACAGTCCAATCTTTGTCTAAAGAGTTCACTTCAGTACTGATTTCAGCTCTGGGCTAACAGGGAGTCTGGGGGCCATGTCCTCAGGGGACCTTCCAGTCTGATGGACATCAAGTGTGGTCTTGCAGTAGAGTTCCAGCTCTGTATACCCATTTTTCACTTGCTACATCGGGGACTTTGTGTTTCTCTTCTCAGGGCAGTCACCGGTAGTGACCCAGCACTATCTAGTTGTTCTCATGCTGATGTAGTGTCTGAGTCATATGGTACCTTCTGTCCTTGGGCTCGCATTTTCTTCATGTCTTTGATGTCCTTCAGTCTCCTGTGATCCTGGCGGACTGGAACTAAATGACGCTGTTTAGATGGCCACTTGCTAGCTTTTAAGACCTCAGGCACCACTCACAAAGGTTTATGCAGAGCATTTTCTTAAAAACAGTAATGTCAATTAGCCTAGTTGTCCCCTGAACCATGATCCCCAGGCTCCCATCTCTTTTAATCTGTCCTTCAAAATTCTGAGTCATATTTAGAAAACTTTTTAGTGTTTTGTGTAGTCCAACTGTGCCATCATCCCTTCTACTGCATGCTGTCACTCCTTTCACCTAACGCAATTTCTATGTACTATCTAAGCTACGAATATCTCTGTCCCTCCCTACCCACCCCTGTAAACGTCAAAGATTATTTTCTTCTGCCCTAGAACTTTTTCTTGAGTTGTTAGAATAGTGGTTTCATACAATATTTGTCCTTTTGCAGCTGGCCAGTTTCACTCCCCGTAATGTCTTCCAGATGACTCCACATTATGAGATGTTTTCTAAAATAATTTTTCTTTTTCATTGCATAGTATTCTATTGTATGAATATACCATAGTTTATCTATCTGTTGATGGGCATCTAGGTTGATCCTATCTTTTTGCTACTGGGGGTAGTGCTGGCATAAACATTAGTTTAAGTATATACTAATATGTATCTGTTTTTGTAATAGCTCTTATTTCTGTAGGGTATCTTGCAAGAAGTGGGATTACTAGATTATGTGATATTTCTAACTTTTTAAGAAAGTGCCAAATCAATTTCCAAAGTGGTTGTATCATTTTTCATACCCACCAGCAGTGTAGAAGAGTTTCAGTCTCTCTACAACCTCTCCAACACTTATTATTTTGTGTTTTTCAGATTAAAGCCAACCTTGATGGGGTCTGATGGTATCTATTAAGGAGATTTTTTTTTTTAATTTAGTATGACTGAAAATGTACATTCCCATATAAATTTACATGCCCACCTCTATGCAGCTTCCACTGCTCTCCCTGTCCGGTGACAGCACACTATTCCTCTCTGCTCCATACATGTCTCATCCCCCCAACAGCCTCTTTTCCCCTCCTCTCTACCCACTCTCCTTCCTCCAGCCAGAGGTCAGCAGGATAATATCCTATAGATGTATAGAACCATAAAGTGCATCCAATATATGGTCACTCTGCATTGCCAAGTCCAATCCATTCATCTCCAAAGAGTGGAACTTCGTTATGATTTATGGGCAAGGGCAGCATCAGAGTCAGGGGCCATGCTCTCAGGGGACCCCAAAACCACTGGACCATCAATTGAGGTCTTTTAGTGGAGATCTCAGGATGCACCCCTTTTTATTCTTGTGTTGCCAGTGAGACGCAACCTAGTGAGCTCCATCACGGCTATCACTGGTGGTGGCCGGGCACCATACAGTTCTTCCGGTCCCAAGTCGATGTAGGCACCCACTCATGTAGGTCTCTCTATCTTCTAGGTTGTCTTTACCCCATGTCGTATTGGTCCTCGGTGCGCATCAGTTTCTGCTGAGTTGGGACCATTTGCTGTGCCCTCAGATGGCAGCTTGGCAGCTTTTAAGACCCCAGACACCACTCACCAATGTGGGGTACAGAGAGCCCTCTTAGCAAAACGCTAGCTGTGCCAATTGGCCTCGATTTCGCCTAAGAGCATGGTCCCCTGCCCCCTGCCCCAGCTACTCTATCCTTGCAATATTGGGTTAAGATGGAAGGAGTACTCAGGTTATGCTGAAGTCCACTTAATGTTGTATTGTTTCTAATGTGTGCTACCACCGATTTCTCCCAACCAGATTTCTAGCGACTATCTAATCTAAACACTCCCCCATCCCTCTCTCCCTCCCCTCCCTTGCAGCTGTCAAAGAGTCTTTTCTTCTACACACAAGTCTGTTTTTGAGATCTTATCATAGAGTTGTTATACAACATTTGTCCTTTTGTCGCTGACTACTTTCACTCAACATAATGTCTTCCAGTTGAAACCAGGCTAGGAGATGTTTCCTGGAATCATCGTTATTCTTTACCATTGCATAGTGCTCCATTGAGTATATGTACCATAGTTTACCTATCCATTCTTCTGTTGTTGGGCATCTGGGTTGATTCGATCTTTTTGCTATCGTGGACTGTGCTGCGATAAACATTCTGGTGCATGTGTCCATTGGTGTGAAAGGCCTTGATTCTGTAGGATATATTCCAAGTAGTGGAATTACTGGGTCAAATGGTATATTGATATCCATTTTTTTAAGGAAGCACCAGATTGCTTTCCAAAGAGGCTGGACCATTTTGCAACCCCACCAACAGTGTAGGAGGGTTCCACTTTCTCCACAGCCTCTCCAGCATTTGTTGTTTCGTGTTTTCTGGATCATGGCCAATCTTGTTGGGGTGAGATGGTATCTCATTGTCGTCTTGATTTGAATTTCTTTAATAACTAAAGATCATGAACATGTCCACATGTGTTTTTTGGCTGCCTGGATCTCCTCTTTAGTGAAATGTCTATCAATCTCCTTTGCCCATTGCTTAATTGGATGATTTATCTTCTTCTTATTGATATTTTGTAGTATCTTATAGATTATGGAGATCAAGTGTCGGTCTGACATAGAGTTACGAAATATTTTTTCCCATTCTGTGGGTGTTCTTTTAATTCTATTAATAAAGTCTTTGGATGAGCAAAAGTCTTTGGTTCTTAATAGTTCCCATTTATCTATTTTCTCTTCTGTTGATTGTGGTTTCTTTGACAGATTTTGGAGTCTGTCTTCATTGTGTATTAAAACTTCCATTGTTGTTCCTACCTTTTCTTGTAGGAGCTTTTTCGTTTTAGGTTTGATATTTAGGTCTTTTATCCAGTTGGAGTTGGGTTTTGTATAAGGTGTAAGATATGGATTTTGATTCAGTTTATTGCAGATGGATATCCCATTTTGTCAGCACCATTTGTTGAAGAGACTGTTTTTATCCCAGTTTAATGTCTTAGGGCCTTTGTCGAATATCAACTGTTCATAGGCAGATGATGTCATCTCTGGGGTCTCAGTTCTGTTCCATTGATCCATCTGTCTGTTCTTGTACCAGTACCATGCTGTTTTGACCATTGTGGCAGTATAGTATGTTCTAAGGTCGGGTAATGAGAGGCCTCCCAGTGTGTTCTTCTTCTTTAGTAGTACCTTGCTTAACTAGGGCTTCTTCCCTTTCCAGACAAATTTGGTGATTTGTTTCTCCATCTCATTAAAAAATGATGCTGGAACTTGTATTGGGATTGCATTATATAAATAGATTGCTTTGGGTAAAATAGACATTTTCACAATGTTAAGTCATCCTATCTACGAGCAGGGTAGGTTTTTCTATTTATCTAAGTCTCTCTTAGTTTCTTGTAGTAAGGGCTTGTAGTTCTCTTTGTAAAGGTCTGTTATTTCTCTGGTTAGTTTAATTCCTAGGTACTTTATCTTCTTCGGGGCTATCGTAAATGGTATTGATTTGATAATTTCTTTCTTAACAGTCTCGTTGTTAGTATAAAGGAATCCTACTGATTTACTTATGTTTATCTTGTATCCTGTGACTTTGCTGAACTCTTCTATCAGTTTGAGTAGTTTACTTATAGATTCCTTGGGATATATATATACATATACAATCGTATCATATACAATCATATACACATACAATCATATCATCTGCAAGCAGGGAGATTGTAACTTCCTCTTTGCCAATGCAGATGTCCTTTATTTCTTGATCTTGTCTAATTGCTCTGGCAAAAACTTCTAGCACAATGTTGAATACAAGAGGTGAGAGTGGGCATCCTTGTCTAGTTCCTGATCTCAAGGGAAAGTCTTTCAGTCTCTCTCTATTCAGGATGATGTGGGCAATTGGCTTTGTATAAATGGCCGTTATTGCGTTGAGGAATTTGCCGTCTATGCCCATTTTGCTAAGAGTTTTTAGCATGAATGAGTGTTGGAGTTTTCTGCATGAATGGACAAAATCAGGTGAGCCTTGTCTTTTGTGTTATTTATGTGGCTAATCACATTGATTGTTTTTCTGATGCTGTACCAGCCTTGCATCCCTGGTATGAATCCCACTTGGTCATGATGGATTATTTTCTTGATATGTTGTTGTATTCTATTGGCAAAAATTTTGTTGAAGATTTTTGCATCTAGATTCATGAGTGATAGCGATCTGTAGTTCTCTTTCTCTGTTGGGTCTTTCCCTGGCTTAGGTATCAGGGTTATGCTGGCTTCATAAGGAGATATTTTTAACATTTGTCTTTTAACATGGCCCCATGATCAAGGAAGAAGGCACTTGTGGTTCAGCGGTATAATTCTTGCGTTTTATGCAGGAGAGCTAGATTCACTCCCTAGCCAGTACATATCATACACAGCCTTGTATGGAGGCTTATGTGCTCATCTTAGTTAACTAGCATCGCTGTAACAAAAATACTGTAAGTGGGTAGCTTCAATAAACAGAAGTTCACTTTCTCATACTTTAGGAGGCTAGAGGTCTAAATTTATGGTGTCATCTCTAGGGGAAGGCTCTGTTCTCTCTGCCAGCTTTGGAGGAAGATCCTTGTTTCTTTGAGCTTCTGTTCTTAGGTGATCTTCTTACAGCTAGGTATCTTCTTCCCTCCCCCTCTGCTTCTCTTGCTTGCTTGCCTACCTAATCTCTTTTATATCTCAAAAGAGATTGACTTACAATACACCCTACACTAATCTTGTCTCATTATATGAATATAATATACCGACAAACCATTCCTAAATAGGATTATAACCTCAGATATAGAGATTAGGATTTACTACCCATGTATTTGGGGGACACAATTCAATCCATAGTAGTGCTGCTATGATGCTGAGCAGGTTTCAGTAGAGCTTCCAAACTAAGACAGGGTAGAAGGAAATGCCTGGTGATCTACTTCTGAAATCAGCCAGTGATAAAAATGGTCTAATCTGCAACTAATCAGTGTTTTGTTCCATTGTGCACGGGGTCACTGTCAGTTGGCAACCTATCTACTTAATGGCAGCTAACAACAACATTAACATGTTCAAGGATGACATTCTGAGACATTTCTAGGTGACCCCTGGCTCCAGAGGTAAAACAAATGAGAAAATGTGGTAAAGAGACGATCCTATGAATCTTGTGCAAAATAAAAAATATGGCAGAGTGGAAATGGGATAAGGTTTGAAGCCAGAAGATCTAACAGGCTGAAGTGCTCCACATATTATTGGCTGTGGGGTCCCGGGCATGCACACATCTCATAGTTTGTTATCTGCTGTATTAAAGTGTATGCAAGTGTTTGTATTTGTAGTTTGGTACGTATATTTTGATTGTTTACCAGTCAATTCTTGTTTTTTGTTGTAGTAATGTTTTACATAGGTATTGTGAACCTGGAGTTAGTAAATACAGAACCATTACTCCTAGAGGACATAGAGGGTTTGGTTCCTGGGAGCTCTGGTCACAGCATTTTTGTCAACCAATCAATACATAACCGTGTTTTAAATGTGTTTCTGTTTAAAGACAGCTTATTTAGTACATACTGCTGATTCAGTAACACTGGGCTCATGGCCAGCCACACTAGAACTCACAACTTAATGAAGCTTACCTCACCCATGTGTTTTCTCCTTAAGACACTTCACAGTCTTCCTGTGCTTAGCAACACTAGATGGAACTTTAGCACTACCCTTGGGCTGTTATAATCAGAGAAATCACCAAAAAAGAGCAGCAAAAATGGTACAAATAGACAGTGAAAAGGACACTTTTTTATAGCATGAGACCTGAAACTAGATAGGAAATCTTTGCCTTTGTTCACCCTTAGCCAAGAATGTGCCCATTAGGCAGCTCAAATGCTTCATAATGAACAGGCAAATTTACAAATACAGAATCAACAAATAATGAGGATCTTTGTATAGAAGCCTGTTTTATTATGCTTTTGCTCACAGTGCTTGGGGCACAGTACTCATTCAAAAAACATTCACTGCATAATTAGTTAATGAATTTGTGACGCTGAGTTTTCAGACATTTTTCCAACCATCCGAGTCATTTAAAAACATCTATAAAATTCAGACTGTATAAATTGTGCCTGAACAATCAGATCTCTTAATTCAGAGGTAAAACTTTTCAGGTTTCTAGCCTTTTCTAACTGGCAGGGCTGACTGTTGAGAAAATTTTGTCTAAGTTTCCATTTAGCCTCTTTTCTTCCTCAGAGTACACTCCAGGATAGTCATGTACAGTCAGTAGTCTGATTCCCTCCCTGTAAGTGACCAGCACCTTCTTTCTTGCCACCAGGTCTGGGTGGAGTGTAGGACTCCTTTCTCAGCTTGGTGCAAGAAAGATAAAAACCAACAAAACTTGCAAAGATTCTTTCAAGGTTCTGTTATTCCTGCTCTGGAGGCCTGCTTCAGCCCAAGATGTAATTGGATGCACAGTAGGCCTTGGTCTGACTTCTGTTCACTGATCCTCCCTTGTAGACAGCATCTGCTTAGCCTGCAGTCTCTTCCCACAAGAGGTAGAAAAGGACAAGCCAGGCAAACCAATGCAAGCCTTTTTGTGACCTCCATTTTACGAAGCTTTTTCCTATGGTGGAAACTCTAGTGGCACAGTGGTTAAGAGCTACAACTGCTAATCAAAAGGTCATAAGTTCAAATCCTCCAGTAGCTCCTTGGAAACCCTATAAGGCAGTTCTACTCTGTCCTATAGGGTCCCAATAAGTTGGAAGTGATATGATGGCAAGGGTGTTTTATGGGGGTTTGTTTTTTGGTTTTCCTAAAGCAAGAATTTTCTAAACTTTCTTCCTCTCATTATTATGTTAACCCTTGTCTTTTTCCCTTTTATAACCTGAAATAAGATTTTCTTCAGGTAGGTGGGCAAGTAGGAGAAACTGTAGAAATTTGTCTGTTTTGTGGTAAACCAAGGAAGTGGAGAACTCTTAAGGAAAAACAGCCAAGGAAGTAGAAGATCAGTCCAACTCCTGAGTCCCATGGGATACTACCCTTGAGTTATGTACAGGGTCTACAAGTGGTTCCCATGAACATGCAGTATCAGAAAGCTTCCTTTGGATTCTCTTGGAAAGATTATTCATTCTTACCTTGAACTTGCATGAAGAAAATTCTGCCACTTGTTTGGTTTTTTGCCATAGAAAGACAGAGAAGCTAATGACCATTGTTTCCTGCTCCAGCTATCTTCTCTAGATGCCTGAATGGACCTGCAAGGGACAAATATGCAAATAAGGTGCATGTCCATCTCACCTGCCACTCTAGGATGTCACTGAACTAGAAGACAAATTAGATCATTCTGGAAAGGTGAAATGTGTTCACAGTGACTCAGACACAACCTTATGCAAAGGTGGTTTTTTAATTATTTTTTATTGTGGTGAAATGTGTGTGTGTCAGCATAAAACAGAACATTTCTTGTTTGAACCATTTTTTGTGTGCACAATTCAGTGACATTAATTATGTTCTTTGACACAGCAGTTAAGAGCTTGAATCTACCAGCTGCTCATTGGAAATCCTATGTAGCAGTTCTACTTTGTCCTGTAGGGTCTCTATGGGTTGGAGTTGACCTGATAGTAATGTTTTTTTTTTTTTTTTTTTTGGTTTTGTGTCATACAAAAGGATTTCTGGTGGTGTCTTAGTCACCCAGTATTGCTAAAACAGAAATACCATAAGTAGATGGCTTTAAAAAGACAAATTTTATTTTGTCATAGTCTAATAAGCTACAAGTCCAAACTCAGGGCATCAGCTTCAGGGAAAGACTTTCTCTGTTGGCTCTGGAGGAAAGTCTCTTTCATCAGTCTTTTCCCGAACTGGAACTTTCTGAGGTACAGGAACCCCAGGTCCTGGCACTGCTTCTTGCTGGTGTGAGGTCCCCAGTACTCTGGTGGCTTCTTTCATTTATATCTGAAGAGATTGTCTCAAGGCACAGTACAATATTACAGACTGAGTCCTGCTCACTAACACAAAACCACCTATCCTCCCTCATTAACATCATAGACAAAGGATTTACAACGTAGAAGAACATCACACAATACCTGGAATCACAGCCTAGCCAAATTGCTACACACATTCTGGGGAGGAAGGCACAATTCAGTCCATGACAGGTGGTGCAACAGTTAAGTGCTCAGCTATGAACTGAAAGGTAGAGGGTTTGAACTCACCCAGCAGCTCTGTGGGAGAAACCTGACGATCTGTGTTCATGAAGGTTACAGCATAGAAAACCCTACAGGGCAGTTCTGCTCTGTCACGGAGGGTCACTAATTGTTGAAAAGAACTCCATCGCTCCCAACAACAATAACAACAAACACTGTATAAAAAATACCACTACTTGTTCCCAAGTCTATCACCATTAACAGAGACTCAGCACCTGTTAATCAATACCTCTCACCAAAGACGATTTTGTAGGCGATAACCAGTATTTACAGTTATCTTCTCCTTTATGAAGACTGTGAACATGGAAGTTTAGTCTTACAGCCCCCTCTGTGGACAAGTTTCTTTCTTCACAATGGCCCTTGAGCCTCCTGTTGAAGTACAGGGGCCACAGGTTCAATGCAGCCTCAATTGTTGAGTTACCACATGGAAGACAATTCACTGGAGAGTTCCTCGTACCCACAACTGCCTTTGCGCAAGTAAGATATTAACTTTTCTTACATCAAGTGAGTAAGATTCTGGTATTGCTTGTTGCTTCAGCACAACTAGCCTATCTGCACCGATAAATGGCATCAGTCTAAGACAGTTTCTCATGCTTGTGAAAACATTAAAAGCACCTTAGGTACTTTAACAATTCGGGGATGGTTTATTCCTAAAGCTTGTGATCAGGTATACCTGGAATGAGGCTCAGGAATCTGCATTTTGATTGTGTCAAATTATCCAAAGAAATTCTGACCCAATGTATCTGTGAGTCTGCTGTATTTCCTGAGAATCTCACAGTCAAAAACTCTTGAAGGTGGGTTAAAAGAAGTTAGTTCAGATAGTTTGATGTTGCAGTTTTATTTACTCTTCTTTCTAAGGGCCTCAGTAATTTCCTTAACCACCAGCAGAATGGAAGAATAAGTAGGTTTGCCAACTAAAGTTTTTTATATTAAGATCACAGAGACAGGGAATGAACTCTACCACATAAGTTTGTTTTGAGTATTCAGAAATCGAATACATAAATCATTCTGTCCTTGTGTTGCACAAAATAGGTGCTCAATAAATGTAATCTTTTTGTAAAAGATGACAAAAAAAAGTAATGAATTTTTCCATTTCAGTAGGAAAAAAATAATTATGGGTTACTTTCTTAGTAAGGAGAAGTGCTTGGCAGCTAACCTAAAGGTTGGTGGTTCAAACCCACTCAATGGCTTCTTGGGATAGAGATGTGGCAATCTTCTGTAAATATTAAATACAAAGCAATAAAACCAAACCCGCTGCTACTGAGTCAATTCTAACTCAAAGAAACCATATAGGACAGAGTGGAGCTTGCACATAGGGTTTTCTAAGCTATAATCTTTACCTAATCCGACTGCCATATCTTTCTCCCACGGAGTGGCTGAAAGATTTGAAGTACCAATCTTTCAGTTAGCAGTTGAGAGCTTTAACCACTGTACTACTAGGGTCCATAAAACACTATGGGGCAGTTCTACTCCATCATATGGGTAACTATGAGTTGAAACTGACTCTGAGGCACACAAGAATACCTTCTAAGAGCTAGGCTCACGTAGAGTCAGGTGTTTCTTCTGTCCCCCAGGAGGGAGTAGAGCCCAGTGAGGATATGAACTTCAAGCAGGCAGAAATGACCACAAAACAAAGCTCTCCATGATGAGGGCTGTGAGAACCATAAATGTGAAGTCCCATGAGGGCTCATGAAAGTCTGAGATTTCCATTTTCTTTGAATATTCACTTGTTAGGGATAGTGAGTGTAGTATTTACTAAGAATGACAGCCAGGTGTTTCTCTCAAGGGCTAATGAGTCACTCCATTTAGCTGTGATAACTGTAAGGCAAAGAAATATCTTCAAGGGCCCAGATGTTATTTTTTCCAGCCCTGTCCTGTGGATGTAATGTGTTTAGAAGTTATCACAAATTAGCTGCTTGTGGCAAATCTACATGAGTTTTTTTTATAAAAGTTGAAGTTTGGGCCTAAGCTAATGGATTATTATTATCAAGGGAAATCAAGTTGGGTGGGGAGGGTGAGCCTTGACTAGGAAAGGCTTTGAAAGGCAGCAGAAAGATTTAGAGTGGACTGCATATAGCCAAAGACGGCAATTGTTCAGACAGCATGGACCAAGCCTTCATTTAGTCACAGGTCATTGCTATACTTCAATGTTTTAATAGTTATCATACGAAGGCTGAGGGTAAAGTTGCTAGATAATTGCACAGGGTAATGGGTAGGAAGCAAAAAGGGGAGTAATTAAGAAGTGTAATCAAACTATAGATGTGAAGAGAATGCAATGCCATGTTATTTTTTTTATAGAGATAAACTGACTTCTGAGCACTACTTTGGCTATAGCCCAACAGTTCTGATAGGAAGTGTTTTCATTCTCATTTGCATCCATAAATTTTTTTGTTTCATCCTTGACTTCTTCTGTAAACCATGGCTTTTTGAGCAAGACGTTGTTCAGTTTCCATGAGTTCCAATTTCTATCTGTGTTTTTTCTGCTACTGATTTCAACCTAATGGCTTTATGGTCTGTTTTAGTCAGCTAGGGCTGCTCTAACAAAAAAACCACAGAGTAGATGGCTTTAACAAAGGAAAGTTTATTCTTACACAGTCCGGTAGGCTACAAGTTCACATTCAGGGTATTCGCTCCAGGGAAGGCTTTCCCCCTTGTTGGCTCTGGAGGAAAGTCTGGTGTTGCATCAATCTTTGTCCAGGGAGCACCTTGGCACAGGAACCTCAGGTCTGAAGGATGCACTCTTTGCCCGGTGCTGCTTTCTTGATGGTACAAGGTTCCCAATTCTCTGCCTGCTTCTCTGTCCTTTTATCTCTTGTAGGATGAAAGGATTAGGATTAAGGGTGGGGCAAGCCATACTCCAAGGAAACTCCCTTTACAGTGGAGCAGGGAGGTAATCCTATGAAGGGATTTACAGTCCCACCCTCATCCTTTAACATACAGCATAGGAAAACCACAGAATGGAGGACAGTCACAAGACACTGGGAATCATGGCCCAGCCATTTGGCTACATCAATTTTGGGGGGACACGATTCAATCCATGACATCCCACCCTTTGACACCCCCAAAATCTCATCATCAAAACATGTAACACATTCATCCCATCATCAACTACATCTGTGAAACCTAGAATACAAGCTATCTGCTTCTAAAGGTACAATGGCAAAAGAGGCAGAAGTTAGACATTCCATTACAAATGGGAGAAATTGCAGGGAAAGAAGGCATTAACAGATAATAAGTGAGCCAGCAGAACACATTACGTTAGCCCTCAAAGCTTTGGAAATAATCTTCCACTTTCTGAGACATTTTACACAATGGCCCTGCCTTCCAGTCTTTAGGTTTTGGCCATACTCTCTGGTTTCTGAGTGGAGACCCCAGCCCTGTGCTACACAAGGCCTGCTTGGACAGGAACTCTGCCCCAAAAGCTTTAGATGTACCCTAAGCCCAACTGAGTGGCAATTTCACCCTTACCAACACAGGACACTATAGTTCCACCCCTTGAAACCCCGGAGGTCATGGCCATACCTTTTGAGACTGAGGCAGCTCAGCTTCTCACGCCATTTGTCTCTTCATCTTCAGCTTCCTATGGCTGCACAGCCTCGGCCTTAGGCCCACATCTGCCCTGCCAGGCAAGTGTTCCAAAACTCTGTAGCTCCACTGATTCAAGTGTCCAGAGGCACCCCATTCTTGCTGGAATTCGTCCTGCCCGAAGGCACTCAGCTCTCTTGCTCTGTGGGTCAGCAAGGCCAGCTCCACCAGTTCAAGTGACTGGGGGCACCCCATTCCACGAGGAAAACTCCGTGCACAGGCACCCAGCTCTCTGGCTCCATGGATTGGCTCCAGTGCTGCCTCTGGTTCTGCTGCTGCCGCCAGTCCTCTGTTGTTTCTCACCATCTGCACGTTCTTCGTTCCTTCTGCATCTTCTATCCATTTGCAGTTTCAAAATGGCTCCCACATTTTACGTATTTGCTAGAGCAGCACCCAACTGTCACAGTACCAAATTCTGTGTTAGTCAGCTAGGGCTGCTCTAACAAAAATACCACAGAGTGGATGGCTTTAACAAAGGAAGGTTTATTCTTACACAGTCCGGTAGGCTACAAGTCCACATTCAGGGTGTCCACTCCAGGGGGAGGCTTTCCCCCTTGTTGGCTCTGGAGGAAAGTCCGATATTGCATCAGTCTTTGTTCAGGGAGCATCTCAGTGCAGGAACCTCAGGTCTGAAGGATGCACTCTTCTCCCAGTGATGCTTTCTTGATGGTGTGAGGTTCCCAATTCTCTGCCTGCTTCTCTGTCCTTTTATCTCTCGTAGGATGAAAGGATTAAGGGTGGGGCAAGCCATACTCCAAGGAAACTCCCTTTGCAGTGGAGCAGGGAGGTAATCCTATGAAGGGATTTACAGCCCCACCCTAATCCTTTAACATACAGCATAGGAAAACCACAGAATGGAGGACAGTCACAAGATACTGGGAATCATGGCCCAGCCAAGTGGCTACACCTATTTTTGGGGGGACACAATTCAATCCATGACATGGTCTGAGAAGATGCTTTGTGATTATTCAATGCTATGTCCTAACACATGTTCTGTTCTGGAAAATGTTCCATGTGCACTGGAAAGGAGGTGTATTTATCTGCTGATGGACAGAAAGTTCTGTATACATTGATGAGGTCTAGTTGGTTAATTGCGGCGATAAGATCTTCTATGTCTTTACTGTACTCTTTTCTAGAAGATGTGTCCAATACTGAGAATGGAGTTTTGAAGTCTCCCACTATTATTGTGGAGTGATCTATCTCGTTTTTGAATGTAGTCAGTGTTTCTTTGATGTATTTAGATGCTCTAGTATTGGGTGCATAAATATTTAATATTGTTAAGCACTGCAACGGCACTTGGTTTGGCTGTGTATTGAAACTTTCAGCAATAAATAATGTCCATTCTTGTCCATGATGGTGGATTTTACATTAAAATCTATTTTATCTGGGATTAGCATTGCGACACCTGCTCTTCTTTTTATATTGTTAGCTTGGTATATATTATTCCACCCTTTAATTTTCAGTTTGTTCATATCTTTAAGTCTAAGGTGAGTTTCTTGTAAGCAACATATAGACGGGTCATGTCTTTTGATACAAGATGTCACTCATTGTCTCTTTACTGGAGCTTTCAGTCCATTTATATTCAATGCAATTGTTGATAGTTATTTGTTTCCTGCTGTCATTGTGATGTGTTTATTTTTGTGTTGATGTTTTCTCTGTTGCTCTTACTATTCTGTTCTGGGACATTCTTCTTTATGAGTTGATTTTTCACAATTTTTAGTGTTGCTTTTGTGTTTGTTGAGATTTCTGTTTTGTGTTTCTCATTTTGATATGTTGTATCTTTATTGTGCTTTGTGGCTACATATGAAACCCCTTAATAATCTCTATTTAAACCCAATTTTAACTTCTACATATCTTATTCACTTCCTCTCCATCTGGAAGGACTATAACTACTATAGTATATCACTCTTTTTAATGTGATGGTATCATAGTTTTCATGGTGTGATCACTGGATCACTTTTTTAAATATTATAGCTTTGGTTGAGTTTTGTTCCTTCCCTAACTGAGTAGGTTCTGGATGATGTGTCCTGTATTGTCTCCTAAAATATAGAGTTAATGGTTTTGTTTTTCTAAGTCAAGAGCTTCTGTCAGTATTTCTTGTAGCTGTCGTTTGGTTTTTACAAAGTCTCTGAGTTTCTGTTTATCTGAGAATGTCTTAATTTCATTTCATATTTGAAAGACAGTTTTGCAGGATATATAACTCTTGGCTGGAAGTCTTCCTCCTTCAAGGCTTTGAATGTGTTATGCTGCTGCCTCCCTGCCAGCACTGTCTCTGCAGAGAAATCTGACGAAAGCCTGTAGAGTTTCCCTCTGAATGTTCGCTTTATTTTGAGTCTCACTGCCTTTAAGATTTTCTGCTTATGTTTCATTTTGTTAAGCTTAATTATAATATGTCTTGGTATCTTTCTTTGGGGGTCCATATAATGTGTTGTTTGATACACATCTTGGATATTTATGCTCTCTCGTAATTTCAGGGAAGTTTTCTGTCAGCAAGTCAACAGCAATACTCCATGTTTTCAAGTGTCCCTTCCTGTTCAGGAACTCCAGTTAATTGTAGATTGTTCCTCTTGATAGAGTCCCACACGTTTCTTAATGCTTCTTCGTTTTTCTTGTTTCTTTTCTCTGATTTCTCTTCATAAATTCTGGAGTCAGTAGCTCTGTCTTCCAAGTCAGAGGGTCTATTTTCCAGTTGTTCAATTCTGTTCTCTTGGTTTTGAATCAAATTTTCTAATTCTTTAATTTCTTATTGATCTGTTGGATTTCAGAATGCTGGAGTTCTGTAAGTTCAAACAGCTTGCTTAATTTTTTCATTTTGTTCTGCTGCATTCTGTATAATGTCTACAGGGCTCTCTATATAATTCCTTTGTACTCGACCTCTGAAAGTTTCAGAAGGCTTCTTCATCTGGGAAGTTCTTTGGTTCTTTCTTTTGGGAGCTTTCTGGAACCATGGGTGGACTTTTCTTTCCATGTCTGGCCAAGGCTTTTTTCTTTTTGGGCATCTAGTGGTTGTTTAGTTTCTCCAGAGTTACCTTAACAGGATCTAAAGCACAGTCTGATAAGGAATGTGATCATCAGTCACGTCTATGTACCCCATTGACTGGGCCCAGTGGAATCACTGGTATAGCAGTCTCCACCTCCTGGCTGTCAAAGACACAGCCCTACTTATGAAGTCATTGGGGGACCATCAGCTGACCCTATGTTGTGGGTCAATAAAGGCTGGAAGAGATGCCATCAGGCTGCACTACAGTTATTTCTCTATGTACTCTTATTTTGAAAGGTAGAACCTATATAACAGCTTGCAGAATCAGCTAGGCTGTCAGGTGTGCAAGCCTCTCTTTCCAGTTGGCAATGGAGGCACCTCACATCTGTCCTAGATGATATGATCTAGTTTAAAGTATGGACAGGTTACTGCCCTGCTGTCATCCCCTGCCAAGCCCCACCCAGGAGGCTACACTGTGCTAAATACAGCTTTTCTGCTGGGAAAGCACACCCTGGGCTGGCACTGCCTTCCAGCATGGGAATTAACTCCTGCTGAGGCCTCCATTTGGGTAACTCTGCCTCCAAGTTGAACAAGATGGTGTCCCACACAAGCTGTCCTGCTGGTTGCAAAATAGCCTAATCAATGGCAGAGGTTTGGAAACAGAGGGTTTAGGGGCTGTGGTGCTCTAAGTCCAGAGCTGGGATCTCAAAGTGTGGCTATTTTTCCATTGATCACGTCAGCAATGTGGCTGAGCTTTGCTGCTGGTTAAGCCCAACCCCTGCCGCTGGCTAACAAAAAGAAAAAAAAAGTTAAAAACGCCAGTTACCTTCGGCCCGTGAGAGCCGGCCATTCAGCAAGGGTAGGGGTCAGCAAGAGACATTTCCTGTTCAGTGGCATGTAGTCCAAACTGACAGCCTTATGCTGTGTCCTAGGGCTCATTGGGTGTCCAGAAGTCTCCATTTAATTATTGATCGAGGTCTTAGTTTTCAGAGGGTATTAAGGAGATGTGCGTCTAATCTACCTTCTTGACTCTGCCCCCCCACCGTGTTATTTTTTAACCTTATAAATTTTTGTCTCATCAATATTGTTTTTCTAAAAAGCGAGCAGCATCCCTTTAATCTCACACTGCTGTTTTTGTGAGTTTATGAAACTGGGTTGCATTCAGAGTGGACAGCCTGTGACTTCTTTCTGGACTCTGCTTAGGAGAAAAATCATCTCTGAAGTCCTGGAGCCCTGTTTAGCCAAAAATATGTGTCCCTATGACTAGGCAGATTCTTTTGGTCAAAAGAAATCTAGCTGACCTCATGTAATAAGTGTTCTGTGGTCAGGATGCATGTGAATGGAAAGCTAAGGAAACTAAACAGCTGGTGGGTAGCTATAGACCTTGCTGTAGTTCCTGGAACTTCATCCTAATGTGTCCCCACTGATGGGACTCAGCCACCTTCCCAGGGTTAGCTTTCTTCTCTTTTTGTGATGTGTTTTGTGTGTTCTCTGTCTCAGGGCTCTTCTCATTTAGGGTTTCTGCCTCCTTACAACTTGTTTTCTTTATGGCCCCAGTGGCTTCTCAAGACATGTCATACATGTAGCCTTTCAGCTTAGTCTCCTGGTGTGAATCTCCTACTTATTTCTATTTTATTTTCTCCAAGTTTCATTTCCCAAAATAGAAAATTTGATTGGAGTAGTTTTTTTTTTCATTCCCAGCTGTTTTACTGTGTGCATATGGGTCACTAGTGAGGCCCTGGATAGGCTGCCTATGGTTGTATGGTTGTATGGTCTCTGGTGGGAGTGGAAGGAGAGAAAGCTCATGTTTGTGTGGCCAGCACTGGGGTATCTTTCAGTAGGGTCTGTGGGCAAGGCAGGCGCCACGAATAGTATATTATGCCAGTTCTTCTCACTCACTAGTTCACCTTGTCTCTGTACTGAATGGTGGGGGGTGGGGATGGGGATAGGGATTTAAGACTCCAGGTACTAAGGATAGTAGCCACAAGAAGCTCTGGCTTTTTCCACCCGTCCTATAGTTACAATCATAGCATATGCTTGTGTCAGTTTATCACACTGTGGGGGTGTGCGTGTTGTGATGTTGGAAGCTATGCTACCAGTATTTCAAATACCAGTAAGGCCACTCACAGTGGACAGGTTTCATGAGAGCTTCTAGACAAGACAGACTGGAAAGAAAGCTTAGTGATGTACTTCTTAATATTAGTCAATGAAAACCGTGTAGCTCACAACTGAATTTTACCCAGTATACTGCTGGAAGATGAGCCCTCAGGTTGGAAAGCACTCAGATTATGCAGTGGCCACAACAAAAGACTTGTGCCTATCGACCATCAAGATGCTACAGAACTAGGCAACATTTTGTTCTGTTGTCTGTGGGACTTCCATGAGTCAGGCACTAAGATACTAACAAAGCCTGTGTCAGAGTCCTCCAGTGACCTCATCTCATTCCCTCCTCTGTAGGACAGGGCATAAGAGGTCAAATTAGATGTCACTTAAATGAATGAAAGAGGAGAAAAGTCAGGGTTTTTCTTTCACAGGAAAGTCTCTTTGTTGCCCCACTTCTGAGGTGTGAGTGCTATGTCTGCTGGAAAGCTTCAGTGATTGAGCCTTATATATGAGGAAGCAAGGAGTCTGCAGCAGACAGCATGTCTAGCAGCAAGGTCCAAATCCATCTCTGATTGAATTCTTAAAAGCTGTGATTCAACAATGGTGGGAGGTCTGTGAGGGTTCAAATAGTCACTATATATCATCAGACTAGTCAGTGCAGACCCTCTATCCTGCCACCAAGCACCAAGACTACATTGCCCCACTGGCCCACCAGCTCTGGGCATTGTTGCTAGAACTGCTGCCACACTTGCTTCTTGAAAGCACAGAAGCTGCTGCCTGTTACCAGGATGGATATTCCAAGATCTAAGCTATGCTCAGTTTAAGATTTCGGGTAGTGGTACCTGATTGTGGATTCTAAGTTACATGCTATGATGGTTCCTTTTATGTGCCAACTTGGCTAGAATATAGTACCCAGTTGTGTGTAGTCCAGATGTTGCTATGAAGCTATTTACAAGTGATTAACATTTAAAACAGCTGCTCTTTCATGACGCAGGTTACCCTCTGCAAAGTGACTAGGCCTCATCCAATCAGCTGAAAATTTAAAGAGCAATAACAGTTTTCCTGAAAGAGAAGGATTCTGTCTCAAGATTGTAACATAATGTCATAGATTGAATTGTGTCCTCTCAAAAATATGTGTAGCCATGTGGCTGGGCCAGAATTCCCTGTATTCTGTGATTGTTCTCCATTTTGTGATTTCCCTATGTTGCATGTTAAAGGATTAGGGTGCGACCGTAAATCCCTTCATAAGATCACCTCCCTGCTCCACTGTAAAGGGAGTTCCCCTAGAGTATGGCTTGCATCACACTTAGTCTTTTCATCTTACAAGGGATAAAAGGAAAGGGAAGCAAGCGGAGAGATGAGAATTTCACATCATCAAGAAAGCAGCACCAGGAGAAGATGGCAGCCTTCAGACTTGTGGTTCCTTTACCAAGACGCTGCTTGGACAAAGACTGATGCAATACCGGATTTTCCTCCAGAGCTGACAAGGGGGAAAGCCTTCCCCTGGAGCAGACATCCTAAATTTGGACTTGTAATCTATCAGACTGTGTAAGAATAAACTTTCCTTTGTTAAAGCCATCCACTGTGTCATTTCTGTTAGAGCAGCACTAGCCAACTGCCATCGAGTCGGATGCAACCCTAGCACTAGCTGACTAAAACACATAGTTATCCAGATGGGGTCTCCAGGCTGCTGTCTAACCTATAGACTTTGGGTTTGCAAGCCCCTCTAACTGCATGAGCCAATTCCTTAAGTAAATCATTTTTTCTCTAAGTGTATATGTATCTACAGTTCCTGGGAAATGCAAACAGTTTCTACTTGATTACTATCACAATGGTTAGTGGTTGTAATGCACCCAGTGGTGCCACAGAAAAAAGACCCATCAATCTGCTCTGCAGAGATTACAGTAGTCAAGAAAACCCTGTAGAGCACTTCTACTTTGTGAGACATGAGGTTACCATGAGTCAGAAGTGATTTGGTGATAATGGGTTTATACATATAATCCTTATTGGTTCAATTTCTCTGGAGAACACTGGCATATGTCCAGACCATTATTGCAAGAAAGACTAGGAATGAGACTACCTGGCACGTTCAGGTTGTGTAGGATGAAGTGGGCTCTGCTTCCTAAAGTAGATCTCCTAAACATCTATAGGGGTTCAAATGCTGGGCAGCAAAGCCAATAACAAGGGTACTCTCCTAGGACTTTCCTTATTTTTAAAACAGAGAAACAATGTGAAGAAAACAGTGTTCTGGGGAAGTTAGTCTGGCAAGAGTTTGCAGGATAGATTGCACAAGAGAGATGTCAAGTAGAAGATCTTTCTACAGAGTGCTTTAAGAATGATTTGTTGAGCTCACACACTTAGAATACGAGATACGATGATGTTTTCATTTTGTCTTACTAGGAGAATTGTATGGCCAGGTCTATACAGAATTGTCTGTATACCAATGCAAACCCTGGTGGCACAGTAGTCAATTGCTACAGCTACAAAAGGTTGGTAGTCCAAATCTACCAGGTGTGGAAGTTCTGTTCTATCCTGTAGGGTCTCCATGGGTTGGAATAGATTCAATGGCAGTGGGTTTTTTGTTTGTTTGTTTATATACGAATAGCTTTGTATTGGAGTCCTGATGGTTAGGCACTCAGCTGCTAACTGAAAGGTTAGCAGTTCAAACCTACTAGCTCCTCCTTGAAAAGAAAAGATGTGGCAGTCTGCTTCCACAAAGATTATAGCCTTGGAAACTCCATGGGACAATTCTATTCTGTACTATAGGGTCACTGTGAATCAGAATCAGCTTGACAGCTACAGGTAGATAGGTATAGCTCTACATAGAACTATTTTTGCATAGTTCTATATAGATAGGGAAGCCAAGCCAAGGCAAGTGCTGTCAAGTCGAATCCAACTCATGGCGACCCTATCCTGTCCCCTAGGGTCACCATGAGATAGGGAAGAGACTGTATAAAAACTTCTGAGCAGCTTCAGAAATAAGTCAAGATATATGGACAAATAAACACTTGGAGAGACTCACAGACAGAGGGATGGATCAAAAGTGCAGGAGGCACTATTATCCACTAGTAAAAGAGGGCTTCTTCATTTCTGGAGCCTGAGTGTGAAACTCCATTCTACAGTGAGATTACTAGCCAGCTGTAGAAATATAGACAGGTTAATTCACCTCTAAGACTCTATCTAACTTGGACATAATAATAATGCCTACTTTATTAAGTTTTAGTGAGGGTAAAAATAGTTAATGTCTAAAGAACCCTGATAAATAAGGATAATATTGGGAGCCCTAATACATGACATAAACAAAATACAAGACATAGCAAACAGTGTACAAACACCAGAAGAGAAACTAGGTAACTGGGAGCGCCCACAAATTAAACATTTATGCTCACCAAAGATTTCACCAGATAAGTAACAAAAGGCAACCTATAGACTGGGAAAATACTTTTGGCTATATTAGATCAGGGTCTAAACTCTAAAATCTACAAAATGTAGCAAATCAGACAACCCAATAAAAACTGGGCAAAGTATATGAACAAGAACTTCACCAAAGAAGACGTTCAGGTGGCTCAAGATCATTAGCTATTAGAGAAATGCAAATAAAAATTATAATGATTTACTATCTCACCCCAACAAGACTGGCATTAATCCAATCATCATCATCATCATAAATGTTAGAGAGACTGTAAAGACTTGAACACTTATACATTACTGATGGGAAAGTAAAATAGTAAAACCACTTTGGAAATCAATTTGTCACTTCCTTAAAAAGCTACAAATACAAGTACAATATAATTTGTCCAGCAATCCTACTCCTTGGAATACATCCTAGTACAATAACAGTAGTTACACAAATGAATATACACAAAACCACGTTCATTGCAGTGCTGGGAACAACAGCAAAAAGAAGGAAGCAACCTAGGTTTCTATCAAGAGATGAATGGATACACAAATTATGGTACGTACATACAATCGAATACTATGCAATGGTAAAGAATAGGGATGACTGCAAAACATGGATGAATCTAGAAAACAATGCTGACTGAAATTAATCATTCACAAAAGGGCAAATACTATATGATATCACTATTATAAGAATTCAAGAAAAGCTTTAAATACAGAAGAAAACATTTTTTAATGGCTTTGATTGCAAGAAGGGCAGGGGAGGAGAATTCACTAATTTGATAGCAGACAGGAATTAGGTAAAGGGAAAGATAGCACAGTACAGCACAAATGAGCACAACTGGACTAAATCAAAAGTTAAGAAGTTTCCTAAACAGTATCAAACACTTCAAGGGACAGAATAGCAGGCACTGGGGCCTAGAGAAGATGGTTTTGGGAGACATGTAGATCAACTGTCACAACAAAGTTTATTAAGAAAATGTTCTGCATCCTATTTTAGCGAGTGGCATCTGGGGTCTTAAAAGCTTTCAAGTAGGCATCTGGGATTTTTAAAGGCTTGTAAGCAGCCACCTAAGATGCATCAATTGGTCCTGACCCACCTGGAGCAAATGAGAATGAAGAACACCAAAAACAAGGAAAATAGTTAGCCGAAGATTCAAAAGGGCTGCATAAACCAGAGACTCCATCCGCCTGAGACCAGAAGAACTAGATGGTGTCCAGCTATCACCAATGACTGCCGTGACAGAGAACATAACAGAGTCCCTGAAGAATTAAGTCAAAAATGTGATACTGTACTCAAATTCAGGTAAAAAGGTCAAGCTTAATTGACTGAGGTTGGAAGAAAACAGAAGACATGGCTCCCTTGATTCTGTTAACCCAGAACTAAAACCATTCCTGAAGCCAACTCTTCAAAGATCAGACTGAACTATAAAACATGAAATAATGTTTAAAAAATTGTGCTTCTTAGTTCAAGTAGATACATGAGACTAAATGGGCAGCTCCTGTCTGGAGGCAGAGTGAGAAGGCTGAAAGGGTCAGGAGCTGGCTGAATGGACACAGGAAACCCAGGGTGGAAAGAGGAAGTGTGCTGTAGGGGTTGCAGCTAGGGTCACCTAACAATATATGTATAAATGTTTGTGTAAGAAACTAATTTGAACTGTAAGCTTTCACCTAAAGCACAATAAATTTCAAACAACAACAACAAACTCTTAGCAGAGTGGCTGGTCCAAACCAAGTTGCGTATAAGAAGCAGGTGTTGATAATTATATTCTGACATGAAGTCAAGAGAGTTGGATTGGTTCGGTAGCCATGGAGGTCTGGGAGGGAGAACAAATTTGAGGGAGATTTGCAAGAGAAAACAGACTGGACTTCATGACAGATGGGGCAAAGGAGACGGGGGAATGAAGGGACAAAGAAAAGTCAATAAATTGTTGATAAATCATCTTTCTCTTTGGATCTTGGCACTGTGTTGTTTTGATTTGAGCTGACATTTTTCAAAAGACAGCATCAGGGTCAGTTCTTATCCTTCCTCTTATCAAGGTCTGGTTTCCTGTTGCTGAAAAAAGCAATCAATCCCTAGGGTGGATAGTTAACGTATTATTTATTTATTTGCAATTTATATACTATCTCCTTCTAAAAAGGATTTAAAGCTGGTAAGATCTGATTAAGGATTAGGCTATCTGGCTAGAATAGTAAAGTGTAAAATATTCTCCTACAGAAAGCGGTGATAGCACATATTAGAAACAAGAACAACATTAGGTGGACTTCAGCATAACTTGAGTAGTCCTTCCATCTCAACTCAATATTGCCAGGATAGAGTAGCTGGGGCAGGGGGCGGGGGACCGTGCTCTTAGGTGAAATCGAGGTCATTTGGCACAACTAGCGTTTTGCTAAGAGAGCTCTCTGCCCCTCACATTGGTGAGTGGCGTCTGGGGTCTTAAAAGCTGCCAAGGACACAGCAAATGGTCCCAACTCAGCAGGAACGGATGCTCACCAAGGACCAAAATGACATGCGGTAAAGACAACCTAGAAGACAGAGAGACCCGCAAGAGTGGGTGTCTTCATGGACTCGGGACTGGAAGAACCAGATGGTGCCCGGCCACCACCAGTGATAGCCACGATGGAGCTCACTAGGTTGAGTCTCACTGGCAACACAAGAATAAAAAGGGGTGCATCCTGAGATCTCCACAAAAAGACCTCCATTGATGGTCCAGCAGTTTTGGGGTTCCCCTGAGAGCATGGCCCCTGGCCCTGATGCTGCCCTTACCCATAAATTATAACAAAGGTCCACTCTTTGGACAGAACGGATTGGACTTGGTGATGCAGTGACCATATATTGTAGGCACTTTATGGTTCTATATATCTATAGAATATCATCCTGCTGACCTCTGGCTGGAGGAAGGAGAATGGGTGGAGAGGAGGGGAAAGGAGGCTGTTGAGAGGGTGAGACATGCATGGAGCAGAGAGGAATAGTGTGCAGTCACCGGACAGGGAGAGCAGTGGAAGCTGCATATAGGTGGGCATGTAAAGTTATACGGGAATGTACATTTTCACTCAATCATGTTAAATAAAAAAGAAAAAGAAATATTCTTCTACATTTTCAACTGAATTTGAGAATGTAATCTGATTCAACAAATCTTCTGAGAATTAAAAGAATAACAGACTGTATCCACATAAGGAAACTGATATAAAGTTGGTTTTCTCCTTCGTTCCTTGGTCCTCCCACTCCTCTTCCTCCTTTTTGTCTTTCACTAGAGATCACTTGGGGCTGGGAGAGACGTAACTGAAAACACGAGGAACACTTTATCCTTGATTTTACTAGCCAGATAACCAGATCCTTAATCAGATTTGACTGCTTTAAGTCTGTTTTAGAAGAAGATAAGATATGAATTGCAAATAGATTCATACTAAGTCAACTCATCCACCTACAGATTGTTTTTTTCTTTAGCAAGAGGAGCCAGGACTTAGAGAAAGGGAAGGATAAGAACTGACTTTTACACCGCAGTTTTACTTGAGTGGCCATTCTCCGGGTTGGACATCCCTCCTAATGGGACTCCGGAATCCCGTGAATCATAGTATGTGATTACCAGTTGTGATGGTTGCTAACTTCACATGCTAACAGTAGAGGATATGATTACTCATTAGCATCTAGTAATGATATTGATAGTGCATTATCCATTACCTGGAGTAACTGAGAATTGGAAGATAGGGTTGATAAATAATCTTAAGAACCGTAAAATGGTTTATTGCCTTGCCATTCAGAATACCCACCACTCATTTGTCAGTTTGCTGTACTGTGGGGGCTTCCATGTTCCTGTGATGCTAGAAGTTGTGCTACTAGTATTTCAAATATCAGCAGGGTCATCCATGATAGACAGGTTTCACTTGAACTTCTAGGCTAAGACAAACTAAGAAGAAGGATCTGGATAGTAGCAGAACATTGTCGGATGTAGTGCTGGAAGACAACAGGGTAAGAGCTCCCTCCTAAATATAGAGTTGATCTTAATGACATGGACAGAGAAAAGCTTCATTTACTTGTGTGACATTACTGAAAATGAGAAGAAATAGCTGCAAACACTTTTTAATAATCAGAAGGTGAAATGCAGAAAGTATAGATTTAGGAAATAGAAGTGGTTAAAAATGGATGGGACACTTTTAAGACTTATATCTAGGCATTGGTGACCTGAAATGGACTGGTGTTTGTTGTTCTGAAACAGAAAATTATGTGAGCTACTATGCGGGAATGACAGACTTAAGGGGAACAGAATCACATTCATTGTCTAAAAACACTGTAAAATAGTCTGAAATACAACACCATCAGTGACAGGACAACATCCATACACCTATAAGGAAAAAAGTCAATACAATTATTACTTACATTTATGCACTAACTACTACTGCCAAAGACAGAGAAATTGAAGAATTTTGCCCATTTCTGTGACATGAAATTGATCTAACAGAAATCAAGATGCATTGATAATTATTGGTGACTGGAAGGCAAAAGTTGGAAAGAAGAAATTCCATGACAAGGAATAAGGTACACCTGACCCAAACCACAGTGTTTCCAATCACCTCTTATGCATGGGAAAGTTAGATGATGAATAAGGAAAACCAAAGCAGAACTGATGCCTTTAATTTATGGTATTAGGGAAAAATATTGCATTAGACTGCCAGAAGAATGAAAAAAAAAAAAGTCTTAAAAGAAGTATAGCAAGAATGAATGTACATGGACACTCTTCTGTTACCATAAAACATGAATTCGTGCCACCTGTTGCAAAGCCAGTATTGAGACAAGGGTGAGGTGAATAATCAAGTGGTTTGTGGTATGCTAACATAAAAGAGACAGAGGGGAATGGCTCCTTCAAAATCTGTCTTCATCCAGACAGGAGAAGTTTGTGAGAGAAAGCTACATGCAGTTGTAAGGGTGAGATGATCGTGAGGGATTGGCAGAGGGCGTTAGCAAGACAGTCTGTGTTTCAGGGACTGTGCTCAAGGGTCTTCCTTTCAAGTCAATGATCGGGGCAGGAGGGCTGATGCCTGGCATCATCTGGGCTGGTTTAGTTATCTGAAAAATGCTCAAAATGAGTCATTCGTCATAACTTCCATCATAATTAAAGTCTAACTACTAAAGCAAGAAAGGTTATTTACAGTTCATAATGTAGTCTCAAAATCTAAGATGGAGACTGATGCCAAGGGGCTGGGGACACGCCTTCCAATTGTCCAGCCTCACTTCTTCTCATAGTTCGTTATCTAAAGGGACCAGTAGTCACTGCAGAAGGACATTGTGCTCGGTAGAGGGTCAGTGACAGAAAAAAAGAACCTCGACAAGATTGAGACAGTGGCTACAACAAATGGGCTGAAACAGAGCAATGATCGTGAGGGTGGCACCGGACAGGGTGGTGTTTCGTTCTCTTACACAGGGAGTCATTATGAGTCGGGATCAACCTGGCGGTACTTAATAACAAAGACTCAAGGTATTGTCCGGGAATCAGCAACATCAGTATCACCTAGAGTTTGATAGAAATGAAGTTTCGGGCCCTACTAAATCAGACCTACTGAATCAGCGTCTGCATTTTAACAATACTCCCTGGTGCTTTGTAGGAGCATTAAATTCGAAAATTCAGGGGACACAGAGGAGACATCAGCTTCATGGAAGGCAGAGAGATAAGATAGACAAGGGAATAAAAATATTTAAGCCCAATTTATCATTTTGCATGTTGGCTAGCTTTGGAATGGTGTTTCAAACAGTTGCTTATGACAAAATTCCTTGCAAAGTAAAGGCAGTGGAAATATCTTCCCAAAGTTCTGTGAAGTCTGTAAGCTTCACCTGGCTCAGCTCTAGGTGCCCTTTTAGGCCTTCATAGAGGGTAACTTTCTAAACAAGGGCCCCTTCTTGTTTGTTTTTAAATTCCATATGTCAGTAGTTTTCAAAGCATGATCCTGGAAACCAGTATTCAGCATCTCTGAGAACTTGTTGGAGATGTAAAATCTTCAGTTCCTACTCAAATCAAAACTCTGGTAAAAAACAAAATAAAAGCCATTGTCTTCAGGTTGATTTGGACTCCTGGTGACCCCATGATTACTGACTAGTGTTTTCATGGTTGCAGTCTTAAATACTGTGCCACCCGGGCTCCTTGAGGACATTGGTATGTCTTTATTACTGCCATAACAGTCGCCCGAGTTTGATGTGCTGCCCAGTCTAAGAGTGTGTTGTGCTGCCCAGTCTAAGAGTGTGTTGTGGTAAGTGCGCAGGAGACCACAGTGGAGCAAGGTGGAAGCAAGGTGGCCAAGCAGGCGGGACAAGGCGGCCAAGCATGCAGGACCCGCTCTTTTACGTGGTGCCTACAAGGTAGGACCCAAGGAACCTTCTGGTGTTAGAGGAAGAACATTTAACTGATGTAGGTGCTGGTTCCAGACTTTCTCATTCGTGTGCTATGAAAGTTTAGGCAAGCCGCTTATTTTGATTACTTTCCCTGTCTGTTACACGGAGGTGTTAGAAGACTTGAATGAGGTCTGTATCTGAATCTTAACCTAGGATGTGTGCACAAAGATGAAGGACTGGGCTTCTTGCAGCTGATTCCACAGCACTGCTACTCAGGAGAGTTCTCCAGATTGTGGCACAGAAAACGTCTCTCAGGGAAATAACATAAGTTTCCAGTAATAGGCCAGTGATTTTTTTTTTAATTGTGCTTTAGGTAGAAGTTTATAGCTAAAGTTAATTTCTTATTCAAAAACTTATACACTTAGTGTTTTGCGATGTTAGCTTCAAGCCGCACAATGTGACAGCATAGTCCTTTCTATCCCAGGTTTCCTGTGTTCATGCAATCAGTGCCTGTGTCTTCCTGCCTTCTTATCCTGCTTTTGGACAGGAGCTTTGGCCTTGTACATCGGATCGATCCAAAAATGATGTTCCTTGCATGTATTTTCTTTTTTGTTTTATTGTCCTGTCTACTCTTTGTCTGAAGAGTACATTCTGGATTTACAAAGTGAATGGGCCATACTTAGGTCCAATCTCTGTCACTTCATTAAGTCTGGTCTTTCTATGTGAATTTGAATTCTGATCTACATTTTTGTTGTGCTCTGCCTGGGACTCTATAGTGGGTTCTTTGTCAGGGCAGTTATTGGTGGTAGCCATGTACCATCTAGTTCTGGTCTCATGCTGGTGGAGTCTCTGGTTCATTTGGCCCATCAGTCCTTTCGGCTAGTATTTTCCTTGAGTCTTTGGCTTTTTTCCTCCTCCTGTGCTCCAGGTGGGATGGGACTGATAGATATATCTTAGATGGCCACGTGCAAGCTTTTAAGATCCCAGATGTTACTCACCAAGGTGGGATGTAGAACATTTTCTTTATGACTATGTCATGTCAGTTGACACATATGGTCCCCAAGTCCCAGCTCGAGCTACTCTGTCTTTCAGTCTTTAGATGTGTCTAGGAAACTGCTTTCATTTTAGCGCAGTTGTGCTGACTTACTCTTGTTATGTGTTGTCTTTCCCTTCACCAAAGTTGACCCTCGTGTACTATTTAGTAATTTCCCTTGTCTCTCCTTCCCTACCCTCCTAATCATCAAAAGGATGCATTTTTTTCTGTTTAAAATTTTTTCTTGCATTCTTATAAGTGGTCTCATATTTGTCCTTTGCTTACTGACTTATTTCACTCAACATAATACCCCCAGATTCATCCATGTTTGTGAGATGTTTTGCAGATTCATCATTTTCTTTATTGTTGCTTAGTATTCTGCTGTGTGTGTCAACCATAATTTGTTTATCCATTCATCTATTGATGACATTTAAGTTATTTCTGTTTTCTTGCTATTGCAAATAATACTGCATTGAATGTGAGTGTGCATATGCCTATTTGTGTGATGGCTGTTGTTTCTCTGGGGTATATTCCTAGGAGAGAGATTGCTGTATTGGATTGTACTTCTATTTCTAGCTTTTTAAGGAAGTGCCATATTGTTTTCTAAAGTGTTTGTATCATTTTATATTACCCACTAGTGGTGCATAAGAGTTCCAGTATCCCCACAATCTCTCTAATATTTGTTATTTTGTGTTTCTAGGTTAGTGTCAGCCTTGTTGTATCTCACTGCAGTTTTGATTTGCATTTCTCCAATGGCTGGTAATCCTGAGCACTTCTTCACTGTCTGTTGGGTGCCCAAATGTGTTCTTTGGCCAAGTGCCATCGAGTCGGATGGAGACATGCCTATTTATATTCTTTATCCATTTTTTTAAAATGGATTATTTGTCTTCTTGTTGTTGAGGTGTTGCAGTATGTTACAGATTTTAGAGATTAGACCCTTATGGAATATGTCATAGCCAAAAGTACTTTCTCAGTCTGCATGTTTTTTTTTTTTTTTTTGTTTGTTTTTAGAACTCTTTTGGTGAAGTTTTTTTATGAGTAAAAGTGTTTGATTTAGGGGAGCTCCCAGCTATGTAGTTTCTCTTCTGCTTTTTGTGCATTGCTAGGTATAGTTTATATATTATTTATGCCATGTTTCAGGGCACTTAGCATTGTCCCTGCTTTTTCTGCCATGATATTTATAATTTTAGATTTTTATATTTAGGTCCCTGATCCATTCCAAGATAGTTTCGGGGAATGGTGTGAGGTACGGTCCCTGTTCCATTTTTTACAGATGTATATCCAATTATGCTAACACTATGTGTTAAACATATTGTCTGTTCCCCATTTAATGAACTTGGACATTTGTCAAATATCAGCTGCTCATAGATGGATGTATTAGCATCTGAATTCTGTTACACTGGTCTCTGTGTCTATTGCTGTGCCGGTACCAGGCTATTTTTACTACTACAGTGATTTAAAAATTTTGAAAATTGAGTAGTGTAAGGTCTCTCACTTTGTTATCCTTCAGTAATGCTTTACTTATTCAAGACCTTTTCCCTTTCCATGTAAGGCTGATGATTTATTTCTTATCTCTTTAAAAAAATGCCACTAGAATTTGGATCAGAATTGCATTGTATCTCTAGACTGTTTTGGGTGAAGTTAACATTTCACAATGTAAAGTATTCCTATTGATGAGAATAGTATGTTTTTCCATTTATGTGAGTCTCTTTTGGTTTCTTGCAGTGGTGTTTTATAGTTTTCTTTGTATAGGTCTTTTATATCTCTGGTTAGATTTATTCCTAAACACTGTAAGTTCTTGGGGCTGTTGCAAAATATAATATTATTTGGTGATTTCCACTTTCAAGTACTCTTTGTTGGTGTGGAGGAATCTGACTGATTTTTGTATGTTTATCTTGTATCCCAATACTTCACTGAAATCTTCTATTCCAGTACTTTTCTTGTAGATTATTTGGGGTATTCTGTGTATAACATCATATCATCTGTGAATAGAAATAGTTCTACTTATTCCTTACCAATTTGGATGGCCATTATTTCTTTTTCTTGTGTTATTTCTCTGACTAGGCCCTCAGGCACAATGCTGAATAAGTGGTGATAAAGGCATCCTTGTCTGGTTCCGTTCTCAAGGAGAAAGCTTTCAGTTTCTTTCTATTTACAATAGTGTTGGCTATTGGCTTTATATAAATGCTCTATGAGTCGGATCCGACTCAGCACTTGGCTGGCTGGCTAGTTTTGTTGGAGAATTTCCTTTCTATTCCTATTTGTTTTTTTATCAGGAATGTGTTGAACTTTATCAAATGTCTTTTCTGTATTAAGTGCTAGGATCATGTGGTTCTTTTGTTTTACTTATATGATGGGTTACACTGATAGATTTTTTTACTGTTGAACCATCCATGCATATTTATTATGAATCGTGCTTGGTCGTGATGTATTATTTTTTGATATTCTGTTGAATCCTATTGGCTAGAATTACGTTGAGGATATTTGTATATATGTTCATGAGTGATACTGGTCTCTGTCTATATTTAGAGATATTTGTGGTATTTTTGCTTGGCTTTGATATCAGTGTTATGCTGGCTTCATTGAATTTGTTTGGGATATTCTTTCCTTTTCTGTACTCTGAAATATCTTTGGTAGTACTGGTGTTAATTCTTCCCCAAAAGTTTGGAAGTACTTGCCAGTGAATATGCCTGGGTCAGAGTGTTTTGTTGTTGTTGGGATTTCTTTTTTTTTTTTTTAAAGCTAGGTTTGTGTTGGATAGTTAGCATGATTCTAGAAATTTGCCCATTTCTTGTAGGTTTTCAAATTTGTTGGAGTACAGTTTTTCATAGTATTCTGTGATGATCCTTTTTATTTCAGTTTGGTCTGTTGTGATATCACCTATCTCATTTCTTATTTAGATTCTTTACTTCTTTTGTCAGTTTGGTCAGTGTTTGTTGATTTGATTGATCTTTTCAAAGAACCAGCTTTTTGTGTTGCTTTTATTTCTCTACTTCATTTATTTGTGCTGTAATCTTTATTATTTCCTTTCTTATGGTGACTTAAGGTTTCTTCTGCTTCTCTGCAGGTGGAGATTCTCTAGGAATACTTTTGTATGCCTGGGCTCAAAGCCATCCAGAGGGATCACAAGAGGATCTCTCACCCCTCTGTGCCTATAAGACTCTGTTTCCAATGCCCTCTTCCATACCTCACAGACAGCTCAACACAGTGAAGACAGGCTCTGTTCTTAAGCACATATCTGACCTCCTTGAAGCTGAATAGAACTTGTTTTCTCTCTTCTGTGCCTTTTATTTCAACAGATTCTTGAATATACAATGCAATTTTGTCTCTTGTCGTTTGCCAGAGACAATGAAGTGTCTTTCACAGGTGGGCCTTGTTGAAATTTTACTGCCTCTACTGTGTAACTGCCAGACAGCTGTTTCTATCATGCAGAAAAATTTCTTGATCATAGATCACTCAGAATATCATATGCTGATGACAGTTAAAGAGGACAGCACTGAAACTCGCAAGCTGTAGAGAAAAATCTTTTGTTTGTAAAACACATACAGAAACCCAAACCAACCTTCTAACAGGCCCTAAGGAAGCAAAACTGAATCCATTAATATGATGTTGGTTTGTTTTGCAATGAAGAACCGAACTTTGACGTAATCTATTGTGTCCTGTTCAAAATGGCCTCCTTAACCCAAACAAGAAGGCCACTTAAATATGAGCTGGATAAAAATAAGAGGTCCTTTCCACAAACAGTTATTGATACTAGTACATTTTTTGTAGTTCAGTTCAGAGGAGGGCTTGCTGTGGGCTAATTGGACATTTCATAGACTCAGAGTCTGTTATACCAACTAGAAACTCCAAATGTGCACATTGCCTGTGTAAAGGGAAGATATGGACTAATTTCAGACTCATGGATCTTCTTTCTGCCCATCCCCACACCAGACTGGAGGGGCTTCTGTTGATATAGCACCAAACTAAAGAACATTGACAGCCAAAGGCCTCCTCAGCCTACCATCAGTTCCTTTTCTCCTATTGAAAAAAATCCAGAACAAATTCAGAGATATTTTCAATAGTTATTGTAAAAAAAATCTTGCAGTCACAGAACCAGAAGTGATTGCTGGTATTTGAGAATATTGTTTAATGCTGACTATATCTAAGCATAACTTTTATTGAGTTGTCTTCAAAAAGGTTAATACAGTATCGTAGACTGGGTTTTCTAGGGAAGCAAAACAAGTAACACGTGTAATAAGTACAAGGAAAGATTTATGTAAAGGAAACAGCTCACACAGTTGTGGAAGCTAAACCATCTCAAGTCCTGGCACAAGACACACCTAGCCATGGGAACTGATGAACCCAAGGTCAGCAGGTCAGAGATCAGAGTTCTAGATCACAGGCTATGCAGGTCAGTGGATCCCAAGCTGGTGGGTGAAACTGTAGGGTTTTTGCTGACTCACAGAGCTGCAGGGGCTGGTATACCCAGGATCAGCAGGTCAGGGAACAGGACTCTCATTCATTGGCTATGAGGGTTGATCAATTCAGCAGTTGAATGAGTCCAACAGCTGATGAACCCAAGTCCCAGGAACCAGGCACAACAAAAGAGAGCAGGAGCTGCTGGCAGTGTGAGCAAACAGGAAGTAAGTAGTGGAAGGCAGATAGATGAGAGCTGAGGGGTGGGAAGCCACTACAGGCCCCACCCCTGCCACTTGAAACAGCTGCCAAACTTGGCGAATCATTGTCCAGCCAAGTTGACACAGTCTTAACCACCATAGTTCACCCCTTGTCAATTTGGTATCTGTACACATCTCCCCTTACCATTCATAGTCTCTGAAGAAATAGAATTACAAAGTCATACTTATGTCTAACGTAACTAACACATGTACAACTGAAAATGCATTAGCTCTGCTTACGTCTTGTATTTTATAACAAAAATATCTGATACATACAAAGCAGAAATACTCATAACACTTAAGTCCTAGTTTCTACAAATGGTCACATGGCCATAACTGGTATTTAGAACTACTTTCTTCTGCAGCCCTTTGCCGTCATCAAGCACTTCAGCTGGTTGTTGCCTGATGAGGTGACACAAACCTTCATTCCTGAAGGGTCTGGACCATTAGCTGTCATTTTGGAATGGGTTGCTGTAGTTTTCCATTGACTTTAATCACAGGACATGGTAGTACTAAGAGGCATCCTAAGGGATATTCTGCATTCTAGACATACTCTTCTTTACCTCTGTTATGTAATGTCAACGCGATTTTACCTTGGTAGTCAGGATCGGTCGCACCAGCAGGTATGGTAACTCCCTTCTTTGTCTGTTGATTCAGAGGCACAAGGAGCCCCAAATAACCTGGTGGCAATATTAGCTTCTAGTTCAATGGAATCACTGATGTGTCCCTAGGTGGCAGCATTCCTGCCTTTGGAACTAAGACATTTGGACCTGCAGAGAATAAGGTCATGGGGACAGGAAACAAAAATCTTGCAAGTGGGTCACCAGAGGTGATAGTGAGTGGTGCCACTCCCATTTCCACCCCTTGATTCCTGGACCCATAAATCCTTGCTATGGTAGAAACAGCACGCTATATTGGATGCTGGTTTAGAGTATATGAAGGCTCCTGGAGAACACTTCCCCAATCCTGCAAGATATTACCACCCAGCTAGTAGTGTAATTGTGTCTTTAGGAGGACATTCCATCGTTACATCAAACCAACTGCTTCAGGATAACGGGGAACATGGTAAGACCAGTGAATTCCATGAGCATGTGCCCACTGCTAAACCTCATTTGCTGTGAAGTGAGTCCCTTGATCAGAGGCAATGCTGTATGGGATACCACGACAGTGGATAAGGCATTCTGTAAGTCCGCAGGTGGTAGTTTTGGCAGAAGCATGGTATTCTGGGAAGGCAAATTCTTATCCAGAGTAAGCACCTATTCTAGTAAGGACAAAATGCTGCCCTTTTTGTGATGGAAGTGGTCCAACGTAATCAGCTTGTCACAAGGTTGCTGGCTGATCACCTTGAGGAATAGTGCCATACTGAGGACTCATTGTTGATCTCTGCTGTTGACAGATTGAACACTCAGCAGTGGCTATAGCAGTCAGCTTTGGTGAAGTGGAAGTCCTTCGTACTGGGCCATGCTTAACCCCCATCCCTGCCAGTATGGCCACTTTGTTCATGAGCCATTGAGCAGTGACCGGAGTAGCTGGGGAAAGAGGGTGACTGGTTTCCACAGAATATCATCTTATCTGCTTGATGGTTAAAGTCATCCTTTGCTGAGGTCACCCTTTGGTGAGCATTCACATGAGAGACACAAATATCTTCACTTCTTTGGTCCATTAAGAGAAATCGATCCACATACCTATTACCTGTAAATACTTGTCTCCAATTTTCCAATCAATGTCGATGAAGTCCCTGACCATTCTGTCAAGCCATTGGTCACAGTGCATGAATCAGTATACAACTGCACATCTGGCCATTTCTCCTTCCAACCAAAGTGAACAACCAGGGGCACTGCTGGAAGTTCTGACCATCGGCGGGTTTTACCTTCACGACTGTCCCTCACGGCAGTCCCAGAAAGGGGCTGTAATGCTTCTGCTGTCCACTTCCAAGTGGTACCAGCATACTGTGCAGAAATATCTGTAAACCAGGCACAAGTTTTCCCTTCCTCAGTCAGCTAGTTGTAAGGAACTTCCCAGGAGTCTATAGGCACAAACTGAGAGATGAAGGACAGTAGTGGAGACCATGGGATTTGGGCCACTTCTTCATGCAACTTACTTGTGCCTTCAGGTCCTTCATGGACCCAATGTCATATATACCACTTCCATTTAATGATGAATTGCTGCTGTGCTAGTCCAACTTTATGGCTCTGTGGGTCAGACGACACCTAGTTCGTGATAAGCAGCTGAGGATGTAGGGTGACTTGGTGTCCCATGGTTAAGCATTCAGTCTCTACTAAGGCCCAGTAACAAGCCAAAAGCTGCTTTTCAAAAGGAGAGTAGTTGTCTGCAGAGGATGGCAGTGCTTTGTTCCCAAATCCTAAAGGTCTGCACTGCATTTCACCAATAGGGGCCTGCCAAAGACTAGAAACAGCATCTCTATCTGCCACTGACAGTTTAAGCACTATTGGATTGGCTGGATCATATGACTCAAGTGGCAGAGAGGTTTGCACAGTGGTCTGAACCTGTTGCAGAGCCTTATCTTGCTCTGGACCCTACTCAAAGGTAGCAGCTTTTTGAGTCACATGCTACATAGGCCAGAGTAGAACACCTTTTTTAGTCAGCTAGCATTGCTCTAACAGAAATACCACAAGTGGATGGCTCTAACAAAGGAAAGTTTATTCTTACACGGTCCAGCAGGTTACAAGTCTGCATTCAAAGTGTCTGCCCCAGGGGAAGGCTTTCCCTCGTCAACTCTGGAGGAAAGTCCTTGTGTTGTATCAGTCTTTGTTCAGGGAGCGTCATAGCACAGGAACCTCAGGTCTGAAGGACCTGCTCTACTCCCAGTGATGCTTTCTTGATGGTGTGAGTTCCTAAATCTCTCTTCCACATTTTTCCCTTTACAGCTCAAGAGGCCACCTCAAGGCACAAAACAAATTTACACACTGAATCTTGCTCTACCAACACAACTGCTGCCCATCTACCATTATTAACATCATAGAGGCAGGACTTCCAACATGAAGGAACATCAGACAATACCAGGAATCACGGCATAGCCAAATTGCTACAGATTTTTTAGGGAACACATTCAATCCATGGAACACCCAAATGAAGAATATTTTACCTCCAAAATCCAAAGAGACCCACTAGGCACTGTACCTCCTTTTTGGTTGTTGGAGCAGCCAGGTGCAGTAACTTATCCCTCACTTTGGAGGGAATAGTATGACAAGTCCCATACCACTGGAGCCCTAGAAATTTCACTGAGTTGGAAGGTGCCTGAATTTTTGTGAGATTAACTTCCCACCCTCTGGCACACAAATGTTTGACGAATAATTCAGAGTTACTGACACTTTTTCCTTACTAGGTCCAATTGGCGTTATGTCATTAATATAACAGACTAGTGTGACATCTTGTGGAAGAGAGGAACAATCAAGGACCCTGCAGACTCAATTTTGACTTAGGGCTGGAGAGTTAATGTAGCCTCAAAGCAGCAACTGAAAGTATGCCAGCTGAAGGGAAACTGCTTCTGGAGGTTCTTTGAAATAGGTATGGAGAAGAAGGCTGTCATGGATTGAATTGTGTCCCCCCAAAATATGTATAGCCATGTGGCTGGGCCATGATTGCCAATATTTTATGATTGTTCTCCATTTTTTGATTTTTTCCAATGCAGTATGTTAAAGGATTAGGGTGGGACTGTAAATCCCTTCATAGGATCACCCCCCTGCTCTACTTAAAGGGAGTTTCCCTGGAGTATGGCTTTCACCACCATTTATCCTTTCATCCTACAAGAGATAAAAGGAAAGGGAAGCAAGCAGAGAACTGGGAACTTCATACCATCAAGAAAGTTGTACCATGAGACCTGAGCTCCAAGATGCTCCCTGGACAAAGACTGATGCAATACTGGACTTTCTTCTAGAGTGGACAAGGGGAAAAGCCTTTTCCTGGAGTGGACATCCTGAATTTGGACTTGTAGGCTACCAGACTGTGTAAGGATATACTTTCCTTTGTTAAATCCATCTACTTGTGGTAGAGCAGCACTAGCTGACTAAAACAAGGCATCAGCTCAATCAATAGTTTTATACCAAGTACTAGGAAAGGTATTAATTTGCTCAAACAGTAAAACTACATCTGAAACGGCAACTGCAACTTAACCACTACCTGGTTAAGTTTGCAATAATCTATTGTCATTCTTCAAGACCTGTCTGTGTTTTGCAGACCAAATAAATAGGCAAGTTGGATCAGGATGTGCTGGCAATCACCACAGCTGCATATTTCAAGTCCTTGAAGGTGGCAGATCCACAGTCCCTCCAGGAATGTGGCACTGCTTTTGGTTTACTATTTTCCTAGGCAGTGGCAGTTCTAGTGGCTTCCATTTAGTTTTTCCCACCATAATAGCCCTCACTCCATTTGTCAAGGATGCAATGTTGGGGTTCTGCCAGTTGCTGAGTGTATCTATTCCAATTATGCACTCTGGAACTGTGGAAATCACTACAGGATGAGTTCGGGAACCCACTAGACCGACTATGAAATGAACGTGAGCCAAGACTCCATTAATAACCTGACCTCCATGTACCCCCACTCTGAATGATGGGCAACAGTGACATGTTGGGTCTTCTGGAATTAGGGTCAGTTCAGAGCCAGTACCCAGTAGTCCCCTAAAAGTCCTTTTCTCCAGTGAACAGTTACTCTTGTAAAAGGCTGTGAAGCCCTTTGCGGAAGGGTGGGAGAAAGAGTAACAGTCTAAATTTTTGGCAGGGTATTAGAGTCCTTCCTCAAGGGGACTTGGCCTCCCTTTCATTAGAGGTATGTGGGTCTTTAAACTTGTTTGAGTCTGGGAACTGATTGAGGGACTGTGACTCTGTGTTTTGGTGATTCAAGTTAAATTGTTGTTCACCTCACCTACAATTCAACCATTCATATGGATCACCTAAATACTTGGTAGATTTATTATCTATTTAACTCCTAGGGGCAGCATGACTAAGTAGTCAACTCCACAAGTCCATACTGCTAGTCAGACTATTCCGATTATTATTTTGCCTCTGCGGTCCACTACTGCAACCTTGCCTGTCTTGACTGAGTGCAGACACTTGACCCCTACTGCCACAGGCTTCAATTCAGCTAGGGCAGCTCCCACTGCCACGTCTGATTTACATAGAATAGCAATCACAGCAGTATGCTGGAGCTCCCTTCACAAAATTGTTTCTCACAGTTGTGGTAAAGGCATGTCTTCTGGGCATTTTATGTGTTGATTTGAAGGTCTAACCTGATAAATCCACTCTAGCATGCCAGTTTCCCTAAGCCTTTGGATATCTTCCACAATATACCAAGACAGGTATGGCAATTCAACTTAATTTAGTGTAGGCCACTGCATAATCCAGCATAATCCTTCAACAATACAGCCAAACAATTAGGTTCTTTCTTAATTTGAGCTGAAACACTGAATGAAGAATCTGTGCTCGGTGGACCCATATCAACAAATTCAGACTGATCCACTTTTATGGTCCTTGCACCATTATCCCACACTCTTAGTAGCCATTCCCATGCATATTCCCCAGCTTTTGTTTGTACGTCTTGTACGTATTAGAAAAGTCAAGTGGTTCTTTTGATGTATAGTAAACCTCCTCCTGGGTCAGACTTTGTACTTCACCTTTTGGGGCTAGTGGGGACTTAAATCTAATTATAAGTCTAGAAACCAAAATCAGTGGTGTGGAATTGTTTTTAGAACTTCCAGCATTGTATTGTAAAGCATCTGCCTCAGACCATGCCCTCAGCAATGACTTAGGTGGAGGGGGCTGGCTCTTTAGAGGCAGCTAGGCTAAAGATAATCTTACTAGATTGTGGTAGAAGGGATGACGGCTTTCCCTGAGCAGGGTGATTTAGCAGACAAACATGAAGTAATCCCTTCACATGGGTGTGAGTTTGTTGGCAGGAGTGATTTACCAGATGTTAGGGGCTCAGTGTCTCCAGCTTCCTTACATCTATCTGCCCACATGTCCCCATTCCAAGTTTCAGGGTCCCATTTCTTCCCAATCCGGGCTCTGGAGATTACAATTGAGCTGGTGTTGCAATTTTGCCACTCTAGTGATAAGCATCTGGATCTGGCTTTCGGCAATATTGGCTCTGCCATTACAGGTGATGAAGTTTTCTTTTTAAAGTGCTCTTGGAAGCTTTGAGGTCTCTTATGATGCACTTGAGCTTTGATTCCGAAGTGCTGTGCTTATCTCTTTCTCTCACCAGTATGTCTAATGCAAGTATGTCTAACCAGCCAACTTCCTTACACAATTTCAAAAAGATAGGACACATATGTTCACCTGGAGCCTCACCTTACACCAACACCTGATCTGTTGGTGGTGCTATTGTGGATGTATACCACCATCTTACCCCATGGACCATCAGGCCACTCTACTGCCAGAAGCAGAGTTATCAACAGTGTTAATACCAGCTGGATTCACTGCCAGAAGCAGAGTTATCAACAGCATTAATACCAGCTGGATTCAAGAACCACTTTAGTAGATTCAACTTTTTCATTTTGTTTCACTAGAGCCACTCCTGGTACCAAGTTGTCTTAGACTGGGTTTTCTGGGGAAGCAAAACCAGCAACATGTATAATAAGTGCAAGGAAATATTTATATAAAGGAAACAGCTCATGCAATTGTAGAAGCTGAACAGTCCCAAGTCCTGGCACAAGCCTCATGTGGCCATAGGAGCTGTGTGTAATCAAGGTCCGCAGATCAGAGATTAGAGTTCTGGGTCACAGGCTATGTAGGTCGGTAGATCAAACTGGTGGGTGAGATTGAAGGGTTTCTGCTGACTCAGTGGCTGGTGAACCCAGGATCAGGGAACAGGACTCTGACTCACCAGTTGTAAGTGTTGATGAATCCAACAGCTTGTACTTCAAGTCCCAGGAACCAGGCACAACAGAAGAGAGCAGGAGCTGCTGGCAATGTGAGCATACAGGAAGTAAGCGGTGGAAGGCAGAGAAGATGAGAGCTGAGGGGTGGGAAACCAGCACAGGTCCCACCCCTGCCACCTGATACAGCTGCCAACATAAGAAGTCATTGTCCAACCAAGTTGACACAATCTTAACCACCACATATAGTTTATATTTTATTTTTTTTAATTGCCCAAATAAATGCCCTGTAAAAGAATAAGTTTGGGCAGTGACTAGTCCATGGATTTATACAGGTGAAGCTAACACAATGCTTAGATTCTCTTATCACCTCACCTACTTGTGTTAGGTTGCTTTTTGTGGATTTCAGCTGTTATTAAAATCAACTTGACCCTCTCACACAATCCTTTCATAGTGAGGAAATGAGGAGGAAGATTATTATGGTTTTAAATATGTTCAAAGACTCAAACTGGTGTTTTCAGAGAACTATATGCAATTAATCACCAACAATTTGTTAAAAATCAGTTTGTTCTCAGAGCTGTCATAAGAGCTTGCCAGAAAGATATGTGGTGGATGTGGAGTCATTCATGTAAGTAAAGACCCTAGGGGAGAGTTGGTTGGTGAGAGCAGATGACCGCATGAAACAATTGGAGAATATTTCAATGTAATGTCATTAAATATCTTCTGCTATGGATCTTAGCAGACAGATTCAGATAAGGAAGGAAAAAATATAGGCATATGACATTCATGAAAGTCTGTGCAGTAGGGAGGGGAAAGCTGGGTGGTGAAGGATAGTATTTGGTGGTTGGGGTATAGTCAGTGGGAGGGATTAATTTAGACAATGACAAATCAGAGTGGCAGTCTGACATACTTGTGAACTCCTATGTGTTGAGTGATAAATCTCCTACTGGAAAAATCATATCTATATATGTAATCCTTTGGCATTGAGTCAAGCCTCGTTCATAGTGACCCTATAGGACAGAGTAGAACTGCCCCATAGAGTTTTCAAGGAGCAGCTGATGGGTTTAAATTGCTGACCTTTTGTTTAGCAGCTGTAGCACTTAACCACTATGCTCTCTCTGTGTGTGTGTGTGTGTGTGTGTGTGTATCAGTTGACCATTGAGATAGTTCGTCAGTGACTACATGGCCACATGTGAACTGTTACTTCTTCAGCCCTCATTCTGTCTATCCTTTATCCCTGCCCAAGGCCAGCCTTCCTGAGGAGGCTGCATCTTCACAAATATGTAGTTGAATGGCAAGTGGCCTCACCCTAGTGGTGTTATGGAATTGTACCACATCTGATATTTTGAGATTCTTGAGTCCAGTTGTTATAGAATTTTTGTGTGCATTACAGTTACATGAAGGGCTTGTTAAACCACAGATGGCTGGGCCTCACAGAGTTTCCTGTTCACTAGGTGGGGTGCAGGACACACGGGTTAAATTGCTAATGAGTCCCAGGTGATGCCAATGGTGTTGGTCCACACATCAAGTTCAGTCTCTCACTTCAGTTTACAAATGAGGAAACTGAAGCCCAGAAAGGAAGTGATTTCTTAGCTTAAAGAGTATATTAGAAAGTAACCACCAAACTCTTCAAGACTTCTTGTGCACAAAGTCCAGACTAATTCTCAGCTCCTACAGGGGAAGTCAGACTTTGGTTGGATTTTAATTGTCTGAGAGCTAAGCTTCTTTAATCTCAGCCTAAGGTTTGGAGTGTTTAGAAACAGATCTGCACAGAGGCAGGGGGATAAACTAGCTAACTTTGAGACTTTTGCCCAAAACCCACTGCCATCTAGTCGGGTCGACTTTTAGGTCTATGAAAATGTTACATTAATACAACAATTTTTTCTACAAATTAAATATTAATTTATTATGGACTCAATTTTACAACCTGTAGGTGGCAGTGCTTTCTTTCTGTACACACAGTGAAGAACCCGACCAGTTTCATTTGCTGGGTGGTTTACCAGGCTGCAACCCTGACTGTGTTAGAGGTTAGACTGTCTACCCACCCTCCGCATCCAGGACAGCATCTCCAGACACTCAGGAATCAGATAACAGGATTTAGCATTCTTTGAGCTGTATTGAAGCTGATTAATTCAAAATGAAGATTTTGTTTTTATTTTTAATGTTTTTATTTTCTTGTTTAGTTCCCAAAAGCCAGAAACCTACTACTGATGAATCAATTCTGACTCACAGAAACCCTATGAGACAGAGCAGAACTACCCCATGAAGTTTCCAATGAGCGCCTGGTAGGATCTGACCTGCCAACCTTTTGGTTAGTAGCTGTAGCACTTAACCACTACACCAACTAGTCTCATTCTATTCTGTGCACAAGATTATAAGACTTAAGATCTGTACAAAAGCAGAGACTTACAGAAATGCAGCTATTAAAATACTGTGAATTTCCTATAGCAAAGCATTCTTCACTGAAGAAGTTTATAGCTGCCAGAACAATATGAGTTGGATAAGAATAAGATGTACTTGGTCCTTTCCATAATTATGGATCCTAGTACATTTTTTGTAGTTCAGTTGAGTGGAGGGCTTGCTCTGGGCTAATTCAACAGTTCATAGACTCTGAATCTGTGGGGAGTAAGAAAAAGAAAAGTATGGCCCTAGGAATCACACTGCAGAAATGCCAAAGGGAGGGAGGAACAAGTTAGTGATTGTTCATTAGCCACTGTCAATGATTAAACATGAATTCCCCATTTCCATATGACCCAGACTTGTAGATGACCTGTTAGCACAGGATTTCCATTGCATCAGCAGTGGTGGACATAAAGCTACAAAATTTTCTCAGCTTTCAGCCTTAAGATGACATTGTGCACCATACAAGTATGAGGGGTGTACTTCAGAACGTCCTGAACACATCACGCACTCTGTCCCTCGAAGCCCCCACAGCCATTCTGTTTTCCAGCTTCATTGCCCCTTGGATGCCGTTGGACTGTGAGCTGCTGCTGTGCCAGAGAATTACTCTCAGGCGATGCCTTTTGGCCATTTCCTCCTTTCTGTCACCACAGAAGGAAAAATGATTTCCTGATGCTGTCTTCTCTATTCTAAACCACACAAGGATAAATTAATTCTATCTCAGCTGATCTTCTTTGGTCATTCCAAAATACTTATGAATTGAAACTGTTGTCTCTAAATTGCCCATACGATTGAGTTTAACCTTTTGCTTGGCTTTCAAGGACACAGCTTGTTTCCACCTTATTTCTTGAGTCTCATTGTCCTCCATTTTCCTACCCTCCTTTCCTACATTTACACTGAACTTTGCATTATTTTCAAAATGATTTTATGCCCACCTTTTGTACATTTTATTACTTCTGGCAAATTTCTGTTTATCTTTGAAGATGAAATGTCATTTGGGGAAATACCCTAGGTAGTAAATTGTTCATCCTTCAGTACAGCTTTTAGCACATTACAGTGTAATTTACAAGCTTACTTTTTATTCTTATCCTATAGACACTCAACTCATTTTGTTCCACCACCCACCCACTGCAACAGGTTGGTGCCATGATGGTAACTACTCTGTCTTATTCATCTTTATATCCCTAAGACCTAGCATAGTGCTGGGTCCAAATTCCAACTGATGGACCCCTCTAGTGTTAAAGAACAGAACTGCTCCATAGATTTTTCATGGCTGTAATCTTTATGGAAAACCTGGTAGTATAGTTGTTAAGTGCTATGGCTGCTAACTAAAAAGTCAGCAGTTTGAATCTACCAGGTGCTCCTTGGAAACTCTATGGGGAAGTTCTACTCTGTCTTATAGGGTTGTTATGAATTAGAATCAACTCAATGGCAATGGGTTTAGTTTTGGGGTTTTGGTAAGCTTTATGGAGCAGATGGCCAGGTCTTTATTCCATGATGACACTAGATTGGTTCAAACTGCCTATAGGATAGTAGTCTAGTGCAAATAGTTTTTGTGTCACACAAGGACCTGATGGAGTAGACAAACCCACTGCCACTGAGTCAATTCTGACCCATGGTAACTCTGTAGATAGTGGATGCTAAATACATATGTGTGGGTTTGTAATCAATGAATCCTATTTAAGACACTTCTTTTTTTATTCAGGAAAATCAATCCTTTATAAATTTTAACCTTTCCCTCACCTCCATTACTTCATTTGTGTGCCAAGAAATGACTTCAGTTCTAGTGGTGATAAGTTTGTATCAAGGAAAGTACAGAAATCTGGAGGAAAAAGCTTGGATAATGATAATGCTGCTTCTATTACCACTGATGAATCAGCACCATTGATATCTTCACATCCTTGAAAGTTACCTAAATTTCCCTTCAGGATATTAAAAGAAGTCTTCCTATACTTTTTTCTTGTTCCTGACTGAATTGACTTTTTCTCAGTCACTAGAATTCAAGTAAATAAAAATTATTTCTTATTTATGGCAGTTTTGTGTTTTGTTTTATTATCAATATTATAGCAATGTCATGTTCTTCTGGTTTCAATCACAAAAGTATGATATTTCTCATACTCTGTGGCTCATAGTGGATTGGGGCCAAGTCTGTGGTCAGCACTGACAATACAACACTGTTTTCAGAGAAAAATGAGTTTTATATTTCAGCAAGTGACCTAAAAATGAACTCTTTGAACATGTCTCATGTTTTAATGTGAGAAATTTTACTATTCATACGTTGAGCATCAATTTATAAGAGTGGTCAGTTCTTCCATTATGTTACATAATTAGAGCAGAGCGTAGGGACAGAAGATATGTATATATGAAAATGTGCTAGAAAATTAACCTTGTTGCTTATGACCCAAAGGAACACATATCCCCAGTACTCCCCAGTGACATGTCTTGTATCCTGTGATACTGGGAGTGAAACAGTCAAAAACTGGTATTAGCTTGCTAGCTCCTTTTTTAAAGCAGAAGATGATCCATTAGGGAAGGACTATCAGCTCCATGCCAAGATTTTGGAAAGATGTCATGACTTGGGTACTCTAGCATGGAGTCAATGACAGTGAGTGACAGAGCATCACATATTCTCTCTGTGGCCAGTGCATCTGTGACTATGGTTGGGTGCTGCTGTGTCTGCTCCAGCTCATAATGATGCTATATAACAGGATGGAACTGCCCCATAGGGTTTCCTAGGCTATAATCTTTATGGGAGCAGATCACTTTGTCTTTTCTCCCTCTGAGTGGTTGGTGAGTTCAAACCAAGTGATATGAAAGTAAAACAAACAAAAATTTATTAAAGCAGGTACTTACTACTCCAACATTCAGCAGACAAGCAGAGACTCTAATGACTTGCCTGCTTATTTCAAGACCAGAAGATGAATTTCTCCTAAAAATTCCCGGTAAAGGCAAGAAAAGAGCAGTGAACATCACAAGGCAGGCTGGGGGACTTGGCCTGGCTAGAAGACACATGTTCAGACTAGGGGAGAAGCAGAGAGTTGATCTCCACAGTAATGAAGAAGACACCAGGACCCACAAATGTGACTTGTCCTAGTACACTCCATTTGGAGTAGGCCTTACAATATTAAACAGCAGGGGCCAAGATGGTTGACTAGACACATGTCTCCTCAATTCCCTCTGAGAACTAAGGCTTGGAATGATAATTGAACAAAGCTCTGTGGACTTTTGGGGAGTCCTAGGCTCTGGCATAGAGTTGTCAGATTGGACTAGACACTATTAATGGGGAAACTACCTCTCTCTAACACTAGCCAGTGGCATGCTGAGTCTTTCTTCTGCTGACTCACTGTTCAGGAGGACTTCAGGTACTGATACCTTCTTTTGTCATCTGGGAGGCAAGGACTGGGTGACTGCATGCAAATATGCTGAAGTGAAGTGCTTAAGTAAACAGCCTGTAGAGCAGCAGAGAGACTGTGCTTGGGATAGTCACATTTTGAGAACCTGGCTGCTGACTGAGGGCATCAATGCCTCTTGACACTCTCATTTCTGAGTTGCATCATAGATTCTACTGTTTCACAGCAGGCAGGGAAACCTGAACAAGATGCTATCTTGATTAGCTGGGAGGCAGAGTCACCCATCTGGGGGTCTTAGATGGAGCTGATTCTCACACAGAGCAGCAGCCCCTGTTTGGAAAGTGCTTCTTCAGTAGAAAAGCTGTTAGGATGGTGGTATCTAGAGGTGTGGGTGGCTCTTGGCAGAAGATGGGAGCAAGGCTGTAACCCCTCCCTACTTTGAACCACCTCATAGCGTTAGGGGATGAACTATGTGGTGCTTTCACTGTCGACTGGAAGGCGAGGCCAGCCACACCTGAGGGTCTGACTGATTACAGCAGCTGTTGGACAGCTCCTCGCTTAGCAGTAAAGTACTTTTTTAAAATAAGACTACTTGGAGAACTGACTGCTAAGCAGCCTGGCAGCATCTCCTCCACACTTCACTTATACACAGAGCACTGGCTGATGGCTCCCCAGTGACTCCATAAGTAGGGCACCATCTTTTCCAGTCAGAAAGAAGCTGCTACTCTTGAAATTCTACCTGGGGCCAGTCACTAAAGTACACAGAAGTGACTGACGACCATCTCCCCTCTTAAAACTACACTTCAGCTCCTGTTGAGGTAACACCAGAGAAACTAAACAGCTTCTAGATGGCACGTAGACAACAGTCAATAGCTAATCATTTAAAGAACAGTCCACATGGCTCTGCAAATCTCCTAAAATAATCAAAAAACTTCCCAGATGAAGAAGTCTTTCTGAAAGTATCAGAAGTTGAGTACAAAAGAATTATATATAAGATCCTCTTAGAGATCAAACAAAATGCAGCAGAACAAAATGAAAAATTAAGCAAGCTGTTTGAACTCATAGATCATCACTGATCAGAAATCCAGCAGATCAATAATAAAATTACAAAATTAGATAATTTAATCCAAAGCCGTAGAGCAGAATTGAGAAGACAGAAGACAGAATTAGTGAGTTTGAGGACAGAGCAACTGACACCAGCATTTATGAGGAGAAATCAGAGAAAAGAAGAAAAATGAAGAAGCATGTAGGACTCTATTAAGAGTAATAATCTATGAATAATTAGAGGGATAGCTGAAAATACAGAGAATATTGTAGTAGAATTGCTGATAGAAAACTTCCCTGAAATTATGCAAGAAGAAAATATAGATTTCCAAGACATGTATTGAACACCTCAAAAATAGATCACAAAGGAAAGACACCAAGGCATATTGTAATCAAGCTTGCTAAAACAAAGCATAAAAAGAGGCTCTTAAAGGCAGCAAGGCTTAAAGCAAAGCTAACATTCAGAGGGAAGCCCTGTAGGCTTTCATCTGACTTCTCAGCAGAAATGATGTTGGTAAAGGGGCAGTGGGATGACACATTCAAAGCCTTGAAGGAGAAAAACTTCCAACTAAAAATTATATGTCCTGCAAAATCGTCTCTTAAAGATGAAGGTCAAATTAAGACATTCACAGAGAAACAGAAGCTTAGAGACTTTGTAAAAAACAAACCAAAACTACAAGAAATACTCAAAGAAGCTCTTTGTTTAGAAAAGCAAAAAAGATTAAATATATATTTAAGGAGGCATTAAAAGACACAGCATCCAGAATCTATTCAGTTAGGGAAGTCACAAAGCTCAGTCAAAGCTACGATATTAAAAGAAGAGAACCAGTGATCATGTCACAAAATCTATGACATCATCATACTAAAAAGAGGGATATAGTACAGTAGTTATAACCCTTTCAGATGGAGAGGAAATTAAAGGATATGCAGAAGTTACAGTCTGGTTTAAACCTAGCATAGTAAGGGGCATCTTAGGGGTAGCCAAAACCAAAATAACAATGCCACATCTCAAAACAAGAAACCTAGTACAGAGTCTCAACAAACACAAAACCAACACTTAAAAAGATGAGAAGTCAACTCATAAAAAAGAATGACCAAGAACAGAATACTGACAGCAACAGAGAAAGCACCAATAAAACAAAAATAAATACATCAAAATTACTGCACTAAATACGTAACCATCAATAATTACACTGAATATAAATGGACTGAACGCTCCAATAAAGAGACAGTGAGTGACATCCTGGGTCAAAAGATACAATCTGTCTATATGTTGCTTACAAGAAACAAACCTTGGATTCAGAGCTATGAACAAACTGAAAAATCAAAGGATGGACAAATATATACCAAGCAAAAAACAAACAAGTAAGAGCAGGAGTGGCAATACTAATCTCAGATAAATAGACTTTAATGTAAAATCCACCATCATGGACAAGGATGATCACTATTTATTGCTTTTATTGCTGAAAGTTACAATACATAAGCAGGACATAATAATATTTATGCACCCAATACCAGAGGATCTAAATACATTGAAGAAAAACTGACAACAGTGAAAAATAAGACAGATAACTCCACAATAATAATTGGAGACCTCAACACTCCACTTTCGGTAATGGACAGATCATAGAGAAAAAAGTTCAGTAAAGATACAGAGATCTTATTGTGACAATTAACTAACTAGATTTCATTGACGTATACAGAACTTTTTACCCATGAACAGACAAGTACCCCTTCCTCACCACTGCACATGGAACATTTTCCAGAATAGACCATGTGTTAGGATATAACAAAATCCAAACCACTGAATTATTGCAAAGCATCTTTTTGGACCATAGAGTCATAAAATTTGAAATCAATAGCAGAAAAAACATAGATGGCAATTTGAACTCATGGAAACTGAATAACTCCTTGCTCAAAATTCCATGGGTTATAGGAGAAATCAAGGATAAAATAAAGAAACTTCATGGAATCAGAAGAGAATGAAAACACATCCTATCAGAACCTATGGGATACAGCAAAAGCAGGGCTCAGAAGTCAATTTATCTCTGTAATGCACACATCTGGAGTGAAAAAAGGATCCAAATCAAAGAATTAACCCTGTTGCATAAACAAGTAGAAAGAGATCAGCTAAAGAACTTCTCAGACACCAGAAGAAAACAGATAATAAAGATTAGAGCAGAACCAAATTAATTAGAGAATAGAAGAACAATTGATAAAATTAACAAAACCAAAAGCTGGTTCTTTGAAAAGATCAACAAAATTGATAAGCCATTGGCTAACCTTACAAAAATAAAACAGGAGAGGAAACAAATAATCCAAATAAGAAATCAGATGGGAGTTGTCACAACAGACCCAACTGAAACTGAAAGTATCATAGCAGAATCCTACAAAAGACAGGTTTGAAAAGCTAGAGGAAACTGACAAATTTCTAGATTCGTGTCACCTACCAAAATTATCACAAGAAGAAGTAGAATAACTTAATAGACCCATCACAAGAAGTAAGTAAAATCTCCATACTTGCAGATGATACGATTGTGTACGCAGAGAATCCTAAAGAATACGTAGATAAGCTATAGGAACTAATGCAAGAGTTCAGCAAAAGATATAAGATAAACATAAGTAAATCAGTAGGATTCCTTTGCACCAACAAAGAGATCATCAAAGAAGACATCACCAAATGAACACCAATTACTATAGCCCCCAAGAAGACAAAATAACCAGGAATAAATCTTAACAGAGAAATAAAAGACTTACATGGAGAGAACTACAAGACCGTACTGCAAAAAACTGAGAGTATTACATAAATGAAGAAACTACTCTGCTCATGGATAGGAAAACGTAACATTGTGAAAGTGCCTGTTTTACCCAAAGCAATCTACATATACACTGCAGTCCCAATACAAATTCCAGTGTCATTTTTTGATGATATGGAGAAAACAAATCACCAAACTGGTTTGGAAAGGAAAGAAACCCCAGATAAATGAAGCACTACTAAAGAAGAGGAACACAGTGGAAGTTCTCACACTATCTGACTTTAGAACCTATTGCACTGTCACAATAGTAAAAACAGACTGGTACTGGTACAAAAAGAGACACATACCAGTGGAACAGAGTTGAGACCCCAGAGATGCCATCATCGTCTTATGAACAGCTGATATTCAACAAAGGCCCTAAGACATTAAACTGGGGTAAAAACAGTCTCTTTAACAAGTAGTGTTGGCAAAATTGGGTATTCATCTGCAAAAAAATTGTAACAAGACCCATATCTCACACCTTACACAAAAACTAACTCAAAATGGATCAAAGACCTGAATGTGAAACCAAAAGCAAAAAAAGGATCATGGAAGAAAAAACGGAGTCTACAGTGGAAGTTTTAACATAGCTTAGGTTTACAAAATCTGATAGACAAAGTGATATCAACAGAGAGAAAATAGATAAATGGGAACTACTAAAAATCAAACACTTTTGATTATCCAAAGACCTTATCAAAAGAATTAAAAGACCACCAACAGAATGGGAAGAAACATATGGCAACTACATCTCGCACTGACATCTGATCTGCACAAGACACTAAAAATATCAACAAGGAAACTGTAAATGACCTAGTTAAGTGATGAGCAAAGGAGATGGACAGACACTTCACCAAAGAGGACATCCAGGAAGCCAGAAGACACATGAGGAAATGCTCACAATCTGTAGCTATCAGAGAAATTTCAAATCAAAACTACAATGAGATACCATCTTACCCCAACAAGTTTGGCCATAATCCAGAAAACACAGAACAACAAGTGCTGGAGAGGCTGCAGAGACATGGGAACTCTCCTACACTGCTAGTGGGAATGCAAAATGGTACAACCTCTTTGGAAAGCAATCTGGCAGTTCCCTAAAAAGCTGGACATAAGTGTACCACTTGATCCAGTAATCCCACAGCTTGGAATATATCCTACAGAAACAAAGGCTGTCACATGAACGGATATATTGCAGCACAGTCCACAACGGGAAAAAGATGGAATCAACCCAAATACCCAACAACAGATGAATAGATAAATAAACTATGGCACATATACTCAATGAAACACTATGCAATGATAAAGAACAGTTATGATTTTAGGAAGCATCTCATAACCTGGTCTCCACTGGAAGACATTATGCTGAAGGAAACCATTCAGCAGCACAAGGACAAATATTTTATGAGACCCTGACTATAAGGACTTAAAAATAGACTTATGTACAGAAGAATAGAGTCTTTGATGGCTACAAGAATGGGGAGGTAGGGAGAGGGTTAGTCATAGATAAGATAGTTAATGGAAATTTGGTTAGGTGAGAGCAGTCACAGCACAGTATAAAGTAGATCCACTTAATTGGACTTCACCATAAACTGAAAACTCTTCTAATCTTAACTCAATATTTCAAGGATAGAGTAGCAGGGGTGGGGTCCAGAGATCATGCTCTCAGGGGAGACTTCAAGGCCAATTGGCATAACTAGCCTATTGCTAAGAGAGTCTACTGTACCTCATATTGGTGAGTGGAGTCTGGGGTCTTAATAGCTAGCAAGCTGCCATCTGAGGTACACCAAATGGTCCCAACTCATCCAGAATAGATGATCATGAGAACAACAAAGACACTAGGGAAAAAGAGCCCTGGAGACAGAAGGACCCATGTGAATGGGAGACTATATCAGCAGGTGACCAGAGGAACCAGATGGTGCCTGGCTACTGCCAAAGACAGCCGTGATGGGGCGTACAATGTCAAGTCCTAGTGGCAACGTGGAAAGAAGAGGAGTGCTGCTCAAGAACTCCGCTAAAAGACCACAGTTGATTTTCTGACAGCCTGGGGGATTCCCCTGGGAGCGTGGCCCCTAGACCTGCTGATGCCTTGTCCAGGAAATACTACAGAGTTCAACCTTTTGGATAAAAATGGACTGGACTTGGGGACACAGTGTGACCATATGGTGTATGTACTTTATGGTTCTGTGCACTCGTAATATGCTGTCCTACCCATCTCTTTCTAGATGGGAGAGGAGAGGGTGGAAAGGAGGTGACAGGAGACTGTTAAGAGGGTACAGCATGTGTACAGTGATAAGATGTAGTGTGCTGTCACCGGCAAGGAGAGCAGAAAGAGCTGCAGATAAGCAGGCATGTAAATTTAATTTGGATTATATACTTTCACTTAATCACAAAAAAAAAAAAAAAAGAAAAGAAATTAAACAGCAAAACTGTATGAAAGCAAGGGACAGGTTTATGCACAGCTGCTGCAACCAGGTGATAAGTTTGATAGTGTGACACAAAAACTAACCATAAAAAACTTCAGAAGGTGCAGGCAAAACTTACCAGGTAGCAGTCATATTAGAAGTTATTTTCTTTTTATCCAAAAGCTAATTTATAATGCCTTCCCACTACAGCAGTGCAGAAGAGAACACATTTCATAGCAATTATTTTGCAGAGACATTTTTGTGTTGGAGAAAAATAAACCTGGAGAACTTCAAGTTTTGCAAGATCTATGAAGTAGCAAATGGTAAACAAAATGCCTATACTGGGAGAAACATTTAAAAGCATTAAAAAAAAAGTTTTTGATGGTTGACCTCTAGAAGTTGTGAACTACACTGAAAAATATTTCATGTATAGACAATGAATAGAAGCCATTGATTACAAACCCAAGCATATAAAAAAAAATCCAAACACAAAACCAAGCTCACTGCCATCAGTTTGGTTTTTTGTATCTGACTCATAGAGACCCTACAGGACAGAGTAGAACAGACCCACTGAGTTTTCAAGGAGCTCTGTGGATTCTAACTGCAGACCTTTTGTTCAGCAGACTTAGCACTTAACTAGTATGCCACCAGTTTCCCACACATATATATGCACGTGTATACACACACACATACACACGCACACACACACACAGCTGAATCAGCGTATCAGTATATGTATATGTTTATTTTAAATATAAAACATATGCCAAATATTCTTCTTGAATCTGTACATTTTGAAGAGTAATAATGAAATGATTACCAGTGGACCTACCACTACATTTAAGAAACAGACCTTTGATTTCCCTGTGTGTTAACCCTGCCCTGATTGTCCTTAGCTTTGAAGGCTAAGTACTGTCTTAAATTTTGTGTTATTTTTCTCTTGCTTTTCTTTAAAGGTTTTTATTGTGTTTAGATTCCTAAACAAAGTGTTTAGTTTTGCATAGTTCTGAACTTTTACCAATGGAATATGATATTGAATGTATCAACACACGGCTGTTGAGTCAATTCAGACTTATAGTGACCCGATAGGATAGAATGGAACTGCCGCTTTGGGTTTCCAAGGAGTACATGGCAGGTGTGACCTACCGACTTTCTGGTTAGCTGCCGCTTGGCTTGGCTGGCCATAGCTTTCACTGTTCTGTCAGGGCTCCATAATACCTTTCTGGAGTGAAATACCTGTTCATATCTTATGCCCAGTTGTTATGGAATTGTTCATTAATTGTAGAGTTTACTTAAATATCTTCCTTATTAACCATTTGTCTTTTATACTGTGTGATAGATATCTTTTTTTAATTTGTATGTTAAACCTATGAAGGAAATGTATCATTTTTACCATTATGCTAACAATTTTTTTTATCATTTGTTATGCTAACATTTTTACCATTATGCTAACATTTTTACCATTATGCTAACATTTTTACCATTATGCTAACATTTTTACCATTATGCTAACATTTTTACCATTATGCTAACATTTTTACCATTATGCTAACATTTTTACCATTATGCTAACATTTTTACCATTATGCTAACATTTTTACCATTATGCTAACATTTTTACTATTTGTTGTTGATAGTTGCTGTCAAGTTGATTCCAACTGATGGCAACCCCATGGGGCTGTGATCTTTTGGAAGTAAAATGTCAGGCCTGTCTTCTAAGATGACTCTGTGCAGGTTCAAACTACCAACACTTCAACTAGTCATCAAGGAGCTCCTTTCACCATTTACCACATGTAAGTGTTTATAAGAAGAGCTGAATTTTGCACAGACGGTGTAAATTCTCATTGTGGGACTTCAGTAGAATGGTCACCTTACGGCCCAGTATCTGGGCTTGTTGTGACAGTGTCTTTTTTTCACTCAATTGTTTACAATAGAAATCTGGACACTTAGAGCCTTATCTTTATTATGTGCACCCCATGTGAAGAAAACACTGAACTGTGTCTGGTTATTCAGAAAAAGGAAAACACTGAGAAGAAATCACTCATCATTCTCATTTTGCTGTAAGTAGTCTCTATCTCTCAGTTCTCAACTGTTTATGTATCCACTTTAAACACCCTAAAAAAAGAAAAAGAAAAGGAAAATAAACCTGTTAATGTCCATTCCAACTCATGATGACCCCACGTATGTCAGAATAGACATAAAATTTTCATGGTTGTGGTGTTTTGGAAGCAGATCACCAGGCCTTTCTTCTCAGGCACTTCTCAGTGGGTTCACACTGCCAATTTTTACTGTTACTAGCCCAGCACGTAACAATTTGTGCTGCCTAGGGACTCCTTCAAACAGCGTTCTAACTCTCTCTAGGCTTGCTTAACATCCTGTGATTCTTACTGACACCACTTACTGCACTGTATACGTTCTTCACCATCATTACTGCATACGAGTTGTTTGTTTAATGCCCAATTTCTTTGCCTCCTCCACTCCAGACTATATTATCTGCATGAGTGGCTTATGTTTCAATTGTTGTGGTGACCTGAGCATCTAGCACAGTACCTGGCATCTAGTGGATTCTAAAATAAAGACAAATATAAAAACAAATAAAGAACATTTGTTACATAAGTGAGATAGCACTTCTGGTTGCTTATTCTATTTCTTTCTGTTCTCTGTGCTTATCACATTTTGTTGTTTGAAGAGATGTTTATAATATCTCAGATGATCACCCCAATTTTTTTCAATTAAAAAAAAGATTTCTCATCTGTATGGGCACGATAAATGTGTTTTGATTTTCCATTCTGTCGACCTTGTTTTTTTTTTTAAAAAAAAAAAGGAAAAGAAAAAACAAACCAAAAAATAAAAAAACAAAATAAATAAATGATGATAATGATAATACCAACAATGATTTGGGCAGTAGCACTGATGACATTCTGATAAAAAATGTGTGTGCATGAAGCCTGGAGTGATGAAACCCAAACCACCAAACTCATTGCCATTAAGTCCATTCTGACTCATCTGACTTACAGAACAGAGTAGAACTGCCCCATAGAGTTTCCAAGGGACACCTGCTCCATTTGAACTGCTGCCCTTCTGGTTAGCAGACACAGACTTAATGAGTACTTCACTAGAGTTTCCTTGGAGTGATAGGATCACTGTGAAATTAATCTGTCAATATGGGATCCAATAAACAAACACAAAACTCTTTAGTTGAGTAAAAAAAAAAATAGATGTGCAAATTATATTGAAAAATTTGTGCTTCAGTGGTAAACTATGCATCCTTTAGGGCATGACACTTCCAGGTAGTATGATTATATGTGGCTTCTCTACCTTGCTTTGCCTTGGAGCTGTTTCCCATTGCCCTTGAGTCAATTCCAGCTAATAGTGACTCTATAAGACAGAGAGAACTGCCTTACAGGGTCTCCAAGGCTATAAGCTTTACAGAAGCAGACTACTATCACATCTTTCCCCTACAGAGTGGCAAGTAGGTTTGAACTGCCAAACTTGGTTAGAAAGAGCTTAACCAAAGCTTGTTGTGCTGTTTTGTAACTATAAATTGTATAGTTTGTGCAATAATTCTTGTCTATAGACTTGAAAACAAATTCTGTCTACTGGAAGTGCAATTTGACTTCCCTCCGCCACTGTGGGTTAGCCAATTTCACATCCACTTGCAAATTCATTTCAACGTTGTTAGTCAATAAATGTATTATTTGGATTCTTCTTTGAACATCTGCAGTTTTCCTAATTAAATAATAAGTTAAATAAAGTCCTTACTACATGTTCATTCATTGTATATCTAAAATTTTATATCTTTATTTCAAAAGTTATGCTACAACACAATAAGAAACGAGACTCAGTCAATAATACCATAGGTAAATAAATTTGAGGTCTTAGTTGACAGTTAACTTAATGTTATCAGTTTAATGTGACTGTTGCTTTGGATATTGGGTATTAAATACTTTCGAATCATTCTAAACTACTGGTCACCTTTTCTGATCTTCACTCTAATGACTGATTGTTTTAATAATTGTTGTTATAAATTATGTTTTAAAATTGAGTCTAGCCAGTGATTACAATTTTATTTTTTAAAAGAATACTTCAATATTCTTGATAGCTTATTTACCTAGATGAACTGTACCGTAGGTTTGTCAGAATCTATAATGTATTTATTTGGGAACTTAGTTTTGCCAAAAATATATAAATATTTGCTTAGGAATTATTGTCTTTACTAGTGTACTTGGTCCTACCAACAGGAAGCAGTATATATCTGTCACTTATTCCTCTCATCTATTACTTCTCCCATTAGAAGTTTTCTTTGAATAGCCAAGCCAAGCCAAGTGCTATCAATTTGAATAATTAAATCATATATGTCTTGAATTAAATAAGTGTGCGCTTAATGGTTTCAGTTGTAACAGAATCTTTTTGTTCCACCTCTAGCAATTTGTCATGGGTCTAAAAGAATGCAACTGATTTTTTTTCCTAAAAGTTTATCATCAACACTTTAAAATATTTACTGTATTTTTCTCAAATAAATATCACCAGCATTTCTAGTGCTGTCTTATATCATTTTATTGAATTTCTTTTGAGGCCCTTTAGCATTGTCTAAATTTTAGTTGTTTATCCTTAAGAAATTATGAAAACTTCCTAAGTCTCAGCTTTCTTATTGTAAAATGATTCTCCCATCTCATGGGTGGTTGTTTGAATCAGATAAAATGATGACAAGGACACTGGATGACCACTGGTGACCATTTCAACTAGAATCAAGAACTTGTTCATTCGGCCTCATGGCAACTATGGTTCCCAAGTAATCACACAGGGTGTGAGTACAAGAGAAGTGCATCTCAAACATGAACATGTACATGAATCTCCCAAGATCTTGCCAAGTTGCAGATTCCTTTTGGATTCACTTAGTCACTTTGTGTGGATTCCAAGAGTCTATATTTCTAATAACTCTCCAGGTGTTGCTAATCTTCAGGTGGCAAGGCCCCATAATATTGGAAGGGCAGCAAGTCAAGCACATTAGAGTCTGGAAACAAGAAAGACAAAATATGATTACGTATCTCAATACGTGGAAAACTGGAAAGGTCACTGTGGGCCCGAGCATGGGAGGTAGTTTCATATTCACGAAATATAAAGCAGGGTTCTACCTGAGGTAATTTTTTAAGTACAGTGCTGGGAAGGAGACCAAACAGGTTCAGACACACCACAGGCTCTCACTGAAGAAAGTGGTTCACTTCCTGTAAGATCCTGTGCTCAAATGCCTGAAATTGTTTCTAAAAAAAAAAAAATGTTAGGGAGTGCTTAACCAAGAAACAAACGTGTTAGGTTGCTGTTCGTAGTTGAATGTTACTCATGCCAGACATACCAGGGTTCTAAAACTTATACATCCAGGTGTGCACATGCCATGTTGTGTATGCATGGACATATGGGGGTTCTGATACCTAATCCATCCATGTGAGCATGTGTGTGTACATGTCATGTTACACATGATCTTATTTACAGTTAAGAAATTTTCTGTGTTTACCTACAGACAAATTGCATGGCTTATGTTTGTAATGTTATTAAAGACAGTGTTTAGCTTTCAGTAGGCACCAATTAAGCTCCAGAAACTGTCAGAAGGAATTTCTCCCTACCTGCTGATCAATGAGTGTGTGACTTACTCAAGGGTGATTTGTATCAAAACTGTAAAACTGGGTACATTTATCTTCAGTGCTTACTGACTATGAAGAGTTTTACCATAGGCATCTGGCCTGCTTCTTCCTCACGGCCCTGGTCACCCTCACTTTTGCACCCATGCTCTTACCCTTTCCTCTTGTTAGATCTGTTCCATTCCATGGCTCTTCCCTTATGAACCTTCTATTCCAGCCTCTAAGTTCACTCACTGTTCCGTGAGAACACTTCTGTTTCTTTCCACCCTATGCTTATTTTTCCTGTGAGTTGCCCTTTTCCTACATTCGTCCTAGCCAGATCAAGCCTACCCATTTAAGCCAAGCTCAAATCCTGCGTGGTTTGCAAAGTCTTCTGAGGCTTCCTCAGTATGAGACTCTTAGCAAATTATTGTTTAAACCATCTACTGAAATAAATCATTTGCGGCTTTGTGACTGCTTTCTTTACTGTTGTCTCCTGTTGTGGTGTAAGGAGTTCCTGGGTGGCACTAACAGTTAAGCACTGAACTACTAGCTGAAAAGTTAGCAGCTTGAACATGCCCAGAGGTGATTGGAAGACAGGCCTGGCAATCTTTTTCCAATAGGTCACCAGTCTTGAAAATACTACGGAGCAGTCTACTTTACATGTATAAGATAGCCATGAGTCAGAGCAGACTCAATGGCAACTAACAACATTGTCCCTTAGAATTTAGTTATGTTCAGCTGTTCAAACTTGTTATCTTGGCTTATCTGTTGTAAAATTCCTTTAAGTTAGAATTTAGGTCTTCTATGTGTTTTGTATATTATACAGAGAACCTCACACAAATAAGTGTTTATAAAAAGTTGTTTTGGTTTGATGAATGACTGCTACAGATTTTAGAAATGACCATTATGGTGATATTGAAGGTATTTTGGTAGAATGTTAACTAGAGTTTCCACTGGATTCACCAAAGAGCAACATGATGCTAGAAACACAGCAGGATGAATAAGAGTCTTTCTGATTGCTTTCTGCACACACCCCGAAGTAACTGCTCTCTGGAGCACTGCTCCTTTCTGTTAGGCCCACCCTGTTGCCCTGGCAACTGTGCATTAACCCGTAGTCCATTGTTCAACCTTCCAAGTAAGAATGAATTGGGAGAACTATGTCTTAGGACTCTGTCTTAGTTATTTAGTGTTGCTATAACAGAAATTCCACAAATGGATGGCTTCAACAAATAGAACTTTATGTCTTCACGGTCTGGTAGGCTACAAGTCCAAATTCAGGGTATCAGCTCCAGGGGAAGGCTTTCTCTTTCTACCGGCTGTGGGGGAAGGTGCTTGTCACCAACATTCCTCTGGTCAAGGAGCTTCTTAGCACAAGGAATCTGGGTCTGAAGGATGGACTATGCTCCCGGTACTTCTGTTCTGGTGATATGAGGTACCCATGTCTCTCTGTTCACTTCTCTTTTCTTAATATCTCAAGAGAGATTGGCTTTAGACAAAACCTAGTCCTATAAATTGAGTTCTGCCTTATTAATATAACAGCTACTAATCCCATTTCATTAACATCATAGAGATAGGATTTATAACACACATGGAAATCATATAAAATGACAAAATGGTGAACACACACTGGGAATCTTGTCCCAGCCAAATTGATACACATATTTTTGAGGGACAAAATTCAGTCCAAAATTCAGACTCCTTGGCTGACCTGGTTTCATTCCTGTTTCTCCCTATGTAGAGGTGCACTGCTGCCTCTCCGTACCTCCAAGGAGGTATGCAGGCTAAAGCTGTGACTGAAGTATAAATGATAGCAACAACAAAAACCTTGATGCATGCTAAAGAGGTGCCCTTCTGTCATGGATTGACTTGTGTCCCCCTAAAAATATGTATAGCCATGTGGCTGGGCCATGACTCCCAGTATCTTGTGACTGTCCTCCATTTTGTGGTTCTTGTACACTGTACGTTAAAGGATTAGGGTGAGACTGTAAATCCCTATATAAGATCATCTCCCTGCTCCACTGTAAAGGGAGTTTCCCTGGAGTCTGGCTTGCCCCACCCCTAATCTTTTCATCCTGTAAGAGATAAAAGGAAAGAGAAGTAAGCAGAGAATTGGGAACGTGGTACTATCAGGAAAGCAGCACCAGGAGAAGAGCACGTCCTTCAGACCTGGGGTTCCTGTACCAAGACGCTTGCTGGACAAAGACTGATGCAATACCAGACTTGCCTGCAGAGCTGACAAGGGGGAAAGCCTTCCCCTGGAGCGGACACCCTGAATACAGACTTGCAGCCTACGAGAGAGACTATGTAAAAATAAACCTTCCTTTGTTAAAGCAATCCCCTCTGTGGTACTTCTGTTAGAGCAGCGCTAGCAGGCTAAAACACCCTGCTATTGGAAGTCATTGTGTATAGTGATTCACCGCGTATGACTTTTACAATCTCTTAAACCCCAGAACACAGTGATCTGTACTGCAAATAATATCTAGTCGTGTCTCTCACTATTCTTTGGGGGCCTTCAAGTCTTGTTCTCATGGCAATTTTTTCAACCCTGATGATCCTCCTTACAATGAGCCTCCCTCACAATATGAATGAAATAAGACAAGGCAGAACCCTGGCTCAGATAGGTAGCTGTGTCCCTGTACACATGAACTTTCTCATACACTGTAACTGAGGGCCTTTGCTTCAAAGTTCCAGACCTGACTTCCAGCCATCCTTTCTCCCTTCCTGGTACCCCAAATTCTTCCTCATACCCCAAACTGAGTTACCCTACTAACAAAGGAAGTGCTTTATTCAGATAACTCTGATCATTGATGTCTGACACCATTTTAGCTCTGAGAAATCATAACTGCTGCCCAGGAAAATGACTGGGGAGAAGCTAGCTTTCTTCTGTGCTTTTTTGTTGTCTGGCAGCCATTAAGGCCAGTGGCAACCATCTTGCCCTGGTGAAGTAAGAGCTGGGCTTGCATCCCAGCAGTCCTTCCCAGCTGTTCAACCCAGGGGCACGGCTGTTCTTTCCTCTGCCCTCCCCGCCCCCCGAGCCTCAGAGGCTATTTCCGGAAGGACAATAGTTCACAAACGCATCTCCTTCTTCCATGTGGAAGGAGAGTGAGGGCATGGAAATGAAGGAAATTAAGAAAAAAGAATAGATTAAGACAAGTGAGTTGGGTCTAGAGCCAAGTAACTGAGTTCAGATTTATTCAGAGCCCTTATCCAAGTTTGGGGTACAGAATGCTGTATAAGAGAAGCCAGAGGGTGAAATAGAAAAGAGAATTTCTATCTTTTGGTAACTTACATTCCTGGTGATACAAGCCATGCTGTTTATTAAGATTCCATGGGGGATTTTCTAACACAACAAGACGCTATCTGGTCCCTCATCCATATAGAGGCTTTATCTGAGGATATCTTAACTCACCTGTCTCACCCACCTTCATGGTATTTCATTTTAAATACATGAATGTGAGTGTCCAACTCAAGGAAGTAGTGTATTTAGGATTTGCTTGGGATGATTTAAGAGATTCAGAGAAATCTTCCCTGCCCATTCTAACCCACCACTGGACACAGAGCTTGAAATTGCATGTAAGAGTCTTCTGAGATACCCCTGTGGTGTAGTGCCTAAGTACTATGGTTACTAACCAGTGTAGTGCCTAAGGGCTATAGCTGCTAACCTAAAACTCAGCAGTTCAAATCAACCAGATGCTACCTGGGGCAGTTCTACTCTGCCCCATAGGGTCGCTATGAGTTAGAACAGACTCATCAGTAGCAGGTTTGAATTTTTGGTATCCTCTAAAGTCTCTAGTTCAAAGGATGGGAAAAAAATGTCAAGCAAACAGCTACCAAAAGAGAGCAGGAGTGGCAATGCTAATCTCAGATAAAATAGACTTTAAAACAAAACCTACCATAAAAGACAAAAAAAAAAGACACCATAGAAAGATTAAAAGGATGATCCACTATAAAGACACAAACATAATAAATAATTGTACACCAATGACAGGGCTCTAAAATGCATAAAACAAACTCTAACTGCACTGAAAATAATAGTTCTACAATAATAGTACAAGATGTCAACACGCCACTCTCAGTATAGGACAGAACATCTAGAAAGAAAGTCATCAAAGACACAAAAGATCTAAAGGACAGAATCAGCAAACCTGACCTCCCAGACATAGAGAGCACACCGTCCTGTAACTGAAAGTACATATTCTTTTCCAATGCACGTGGAACATTCTCCAGAATAGGGCACATCTCAAACCACAGAGTGACCCTTGACAAAATTCAAAACACTGAGATAATACGAAGTATTTTCTCTGAGCACAATGCTATCAAAGTAGAAATTAACAACAGGGAGAACATGGAAAAAATCAATTACATGGAAGCTAAAGACCATCTTGCTTCAAAATCACTGGGTAATAGAAGAAATCAAAGATGGAATCAGAGAACTCCTAGAATCAAATGAGAATGAAAAAACTTGATACAAAACTTTTGTAACACAATAAGACAGTGCTCAGAGGTCAATTTATAGTAACAGATGCACACATCAAAAAAAGAAGAAAAGGATAAAATCAAAATGTTAGCCACATAATTACAACAAATAGAAAGAAAACAGCAAAAGAAACCTACAACCACCAGAAGAAAGGAAAAAATGAAGATGATAGCAAAATAAATGAAATGGAGAATAGAAAAACAATAGAGGAATCAACAAAACTAAAAGTTTATACTTCAAAAGGGTACAAGAAAATCCAAACCAAACACCCAAATTGACAAAAAGTAGTAGAAAAGCATACAAATAACATCAAAAACAAATGAGAGAGGGGATATTACAACAGACTCAACTGAATCAAAAAGATCAAAAAACTATATTTCAACAAATTAGAAAACCTAGAAGAAATGCACAAATTTCTAGAAACACATTACCTACCCAAACTAACACACAATGATATTGAAATCTGAACAGACCCATAAAAAGAGAAGAGAATGAAAGGTAATAGTAATAATTAATAAAAAGCCCAACAACAAAAGTCCTGGCCTAGATGACTTCATTGGAGAATGCTACCAAACATTCAGAGAAAACCACACACCAGAGATACTCAAACCACTTGAGAACATAAATAAGGAAGGAATATTTATAATGCATTCTATGAAGCCAGCATAACCTTAATACCAAAACCAGGCAATGACAACACAAAAACAAAAAATTACAGATCAGTGTCTCTCATGAATACAGATGAAAAAATTCTCAACAAAATTCTAGCCAATAGAATTCACAATTATATGAAAACAAACAAACAAACGAAAAAACCCAACTAATACACCATGACCAAGTAAGATTCACACCAGGTGTGCAAGGATAGCTCAATTTAGAAAATCAACCAACATAATCCACTACATAGAAAAAGAATCATATGATCTTCTCCACTGATGTAGAAAAGGCATTCAACAAAGACCGACACTCTTCCTGATAAAAACTTCAATGAGATAATTATAGAAGGGAAATTCCTGATCATAATACAGGGTATCTATACAAAATCAACAATTGACATCACTCTTAATGGAGAGAGGTTGCAAACATTCCCCCCGAGAACAAGAGCAAGAGTAGGATTTCCTTTGTCACCACTCCTATTTAACATTGAACTGGAAGCCCTAATTAGAGCAATATAGCAAGAGAAAGAAATAAAGGTCACACAAATGGGTAATGAAGAGATCAAAATGTCCCTATTTGTGGATGATATGATACTATACATAGAAAAATCAGAAGACTCTATGAGAAAACGACTGAAACTAATAGAAAGTTCCAGCAGAATAGCAGGATACAAGATAAACAGACAGAAACCAAGTTTACTCCTATAGAGAGCAATGAAAAGGAAATCAGGAAAACAGAACTGTTTATAATATACCTTAAAAATTTTTAGGAATAAATCTAACTAGGGATGTAAAAGACCTATACAAAGAAAATTCCAACAAACTCCTGCAAGAAACCAAGAGACATCTACATAAATGCAAAAATACACCATTCTAATGGATAGGTAGACTCAACATTATGAAAACGACAATTCTACCCAAAGCAATTTACAAATGCAATGTAACCCCAATCCAAATACAACAGCATTCTTTAAAAAGATGAGAAAACTAATCAATAGTGAAAGGGAAGATGCCCTGAGTAAGTAAAGCACTATTGAAAAACAAATAAATAAATTAGGAGGATGCTTACTACCTGACCTCAAAACCTCCTATATGGCTGTAGTAGTCAAAATTGCCTAGTGTTGGTACAATGCCAGATATATTACCAATGAAACAGAATTGGAAACCCAACTGCCTGTGGTTGCCTGAACTTTGACAAGTACTCAAAGGTCATCAAATGGGAAAAAGACAGTCTTTTTAACAAACGGTGCAAGCAAAACTGGATGTCCATCTAGAAAAAAAAAAAAAATGAAACAGGATGCACACCTCACACCATATGCAAAAACTAATTCAAAATAAAAGACCTAAATACAAAGCCCAAAACTATGAAGTTTGTAGAAAACAAAACAGAATCAACAATAGAGATCTTAATGTACCATGTTAACCACAATACAAATCATGACTTACAACAGACAAACTCCAGAAGATAGCTAACTAACTAGGATTTTCTAAAAATTAAACACTTTAGCGTATCAAAAAAATTCACCAAAAGAGTGAAAAGAGAGGCTACAGACTAGAAAGAATATTCTGACTGTTACATATCAGACAAAGTTCTAACGTCTCAAGTCTACTAGAAAACCCAGCACCTCTACAACAGAAGGACAACCCAGGTAAAAAAATGTGCAAAGGATATGAACAGAAACATTGCCACAGAAGACGTTCAAGTGGTTAACAGACACGTGAGTAAATGCTTGCAATCACTATCCATTAGAGAAATGCAAATCAAAACCACAATGAGATACCATCACGCACTAGCATTACTGGCACTAATAAAAAAACTAGAAAATACCAAATGTTGGAGAGGCTGCAGGGAGTTTGGAGCTCAAATGCACTGCTGGAGTAAGTGCAAAATGATACAACCATTTTGAAAAATGATACGGTGCTTCCTTAGAATGCTAGAAATAGAAATACCATATGATCCAGCAATCCTACTCCTAGGAATATATTCTAGAGAAATAAGAGTTGTACATGAATTGATATATGCATACCCATGTTCATTGCAACATGGCTCACAATAGCAAAAAGACAGAAACAGCCTAGAGGCCCATCAACAGACAAATGAATAACCAAACTTTGGTACATACACACAATAGTGTACTAGACAACAATACAGAGCAATGAAGAAAACTGCAAAAAATCTCCCAAAGTAAACAGATCTGGAGGGCATCATGTTAGGTGAAATAAATCAATCACAAAGGAAAAATATTATATGAGACCAACATATAAAAATTCATGAAAAGTTTTATACACAAAAAGGAGCAATCTTTGATGGTTATGACAACAGGTAGGCTGTAACTTTTGTGAAGCGTAAGAGAGTACCCAATACCTGGGAAACTACTATAACCTGTGCAAGACTAGGCATGGAATCCGCATAGACATGTCCAAATTCCCTGAGGGCATGAATCGCTGGGCTGAGAGCTATGAGGAACATGGTGTAAGGAAATGTCTCCCTCAATTAGCATAATATAGTTTGTAAGGGAAATATTTTGCAGTCTACTTTAGTGGGTAGCAACCGGGATCTTAAAATCCTTTGAGCAGTCGTCTGGGATACTCCACTGGTCTCATACTTTTGGACTCAAGGAAAAAAGAAGAAAGCTACAGATACAAGGGAAATATTAGTTCAAAGGACTAATGGATCACACAACTACTATATTTTCTACCAAACTGAGTCTAGTACAACTAGATGGTGTCTGGCTATCACCACCAACTGCTCTGACAGGGATCATAGTAGATGGTCCCAGATAGAGCTGGAGAAAAATGTAGAGCAAAATTTTAACTCACAAAAGACCAGAATTACCGGCCTGGTGGAGACTGGAGAGACCTCAAGAAGACACCTCAAGAACATGGTCCCCAGGTGCCCTTTCAGTTCAATAATGAAGTTGCTTTTGAGGTTCACCCTTCACTCAAAGATTAGGCCCATAAATAAAATGAGACTCAAGGGTCATATCAGCCCAGAGGCAAGAACTAGAAGTCAGGAGGGGTCAAGAAAGCTGGTAACAAGGAACCCAAAATCAAGAAGGGCAAGTATTGGCAGGTCATGGGACTGTTAACCAGTTTCATAAAACAATATGTGTAGTAACTGTTGAATGAGAAACTTTGTTCTATAGACCTTCATCTAAAGTGCAATAGCAGCAACAGCAACAAAGTTAATCTATTAAAACCCTGAAATAACCATACTTTATCAGGCCCAGTACAGCAATTATACATCTGGGAATCACTTCCAAGAAAATAAGTGGCATTGCGTACAAAATTTATATACAAGGATGTTCATTATTACACTGTAAAAATGAAGATTAGAAACAGCTTAAATATTGAACGGTGGGGATGATTAAATCAATAACGTTGAATCTATGTGAGTAATTTGAAGCAGTATGAGAATTCAAAAGATATGAAGTAGAAATTGCTTCAGGTACAGTTTTACATTAAAGATTGAAAGAAAAAACAAAAAGTATAATTTAAACTGTGTTTTAGCGATTTGTTGCTGCTGTAACAAATCACCATGACCTTAATAGCTTGAAACCACATGTATTGTTTTACAGGTCTGACATGGGTCTTACAGGCTAACTGCAAAATGTGTGGAGTCTGGGTTTCTTTCTGGAGCCTCTAGGGTAGAATTCATTCCCTTGTCATTTGGGTTATTGGCAGAATTCAGTTTCTTGTGGTTGTAGAACTGAGATTTTCTTAGTGCAGGTAGAGGGCTGGTCCCAAGCTCTAGAGGCTGCCTGTATTTCTGTTACTAGCCTCTTGTTATATCCTCCAAAGCCAGCGATAATAGAAGTCATTTTCACATTTTAAATCTATCCTTCTCCCATCTCATTCCTACTACTCATCTGGGATATGTTTCCCGTTTTTAAGGACCCTCGTCATTAGATTTGGCCCATTTGGGTAAACCAGAATAATCTCCCTATCTCGAGGTTCATAACCCTACCTATACCTGCCAAGTCCCTTTGCCACGTAAAGTAATGATAAGCCAACATCCAAGGTCACCAACAAAAGACAGGAATCACATGCAGGCAGTGGATGTAACCAGGCTTGACTCACATAGAGAAGAGATAGAACCAGGTCATCTTCGCTGTTGGATATTAGTACCACGTGGCTAGTGAATCACTCTCTGCAGCCGGTTCTAGGCTAGGTTTCTGCCCACATCTCTTGTGCCAGAGATGAGTGGTTTCATTCTTTCCATTCCAGGAATAGATACAGAAATGAAGTTGGCCAGTTGTCACATGGTGCTTGTGCATGAGCAGAGACAGTTACTGGTTACTGTGTACCCACAACAGACAGGGATGCTCTCTGATAAAAAGCAGAAACTGGGAGAGGGAGAGAAAGCACTCTGATTAGGCAGCTTGGGTGGGAGGCTGCAGCGGATGATCCTCTGTAAAGGTAGCATGTTTAAAACAGATGGTGGTGTTTGGGACATGGACATCTTTGGGGCACTAGTATTCTGCCTGCCATGCTATATACAAATATGTTGCTGCATACAGATGGATAGATGATAGATAGGTGATAGATAAGACAGGTAGATCGATTCAGCAAAAAGACTGAAAGTTAAGTAACCAAATTTTGTTGTGGTTATTTCAGAGTTGTAAAATTAAGAGTTATTTTATTTGCCCTTAACATTTTTTTCTGTTTTCATAAGATCAGGAAAAATAATAATGCACTGACACAGAATGGGTTAGAAGCCCGATCTGTGGTTAACCATTAGTGGATTCTTATGAGTTAGCTCATGAACTTTGCTTTCAAACCATCATTTTTGTTTTTTTTTCTTTCTTTCTTTTCTTTTTCATGACCTTTTATTTTCTTCACTTGCGATGTCTTTGATGTCATCCACAACTCATCTGGCCTCTGGTCATCAAAGCTAAATGTGTCAAACCTATCCCTGAGAGGGTCTCCAAATTCAGGAGGGTGTGTACTCAAGGTTGTACTTTGGCTGTTGTCGACTTGTTTTAATTTTCTTCAGCTTCAACTTGAATATGCAAATAAGCAATTCATGGTTACTCCTCACTCAGCCTCTGGGCTGATTTTGGCTGATACTGTTGAGCTTCTCTGCCTTCTCTTTCCGCAGGTGTAGTCTATTTGATTTCTGTCTATTCCATCTGGCTAAGTACGCGTGCATGATCACTGTTTATGTAGTTGAAAAAAAATATTTCCAATGAGTAAGTCATTGGTCTCACAAAATTCTGTCATGCAATCTCCAGTGTCATTTCTATCACCGAGGCCGTATTTTCCAACCATCAATCCTATTTCCTTGTTTCCAACTTTCGCTTTCCAATCTGTAGTAATTATCAGTGCTTTTTGATTGCATGTTTTATCAACTTCAGACTGAAGAAACTGGTGAAATTCTTCAGCTTCTTCGTCTTTGGGTTTAGTTGTTAGTGGGTAAAGTTTAATAATACGCATGGTTACAGACTCGATGGCACTTGGCTTGGCTACAGATTGAATTGTGTTCTCCCAACATGTGTATTAACCTGGCAAGGCCATGATTTTCAGTATTGTGTCACTGTTCACTATTTTGCTATCTATTGTGTGTAATGTGCTGTAAATCCTACCTCTATGTTTGTCTTAGTCATCCAGCACTGCTGTAACTGAAGTACGACATGTGGATGGCTTTAACAAACAGAAATTTATTTTCTCACAGTCTCTTGTTGTCGTCAGGTGACTTCAAGTCAGTTCCGACTCATCGTGACCCTATGCAAAACAGAACAAAACACTGCCAGGTCTTGCACCATGCCCACAATTGTTCTTATGCATTGTTGCAGCCACTGTGTCAGGGTCTTCTTGTTTTTCTCTGACCCTCTATCAAGCACGATGTCCTTCTCCAGGGACTGATCCCTTCTGACAACATGTCCAAAGTATGTAAGATGCAGTCTTGCCATCTCTGCTCTCAAGGAACACTCTGGTTGTACTTCTTCCAGAACAGATCTGTTTGTTCTTGTGGCAGTCCATGGCGTATTCAATATTCTCCAACATCACAATTCAAAGGCATCAATTCTTCTCCTGTCTTCCTTATTCATTGTCCAGCTTTCACATGGGTGTGTTGCAATGGAAGATACTGTGACTTGGATCAGGTGCATGTTAGTCTTCAAGATGACATCTTTACTTTTTCAACACTTTAAACAAGTCCTTGGCAGCAGATTACACCAATGCAATATGTCTTTTGATTTCTTTTTAAAATTTTTACTTATTACAGTAAATGAATAAAGTTTCTAACATCTATCAGTTATCTCATCTGTAATAAACTCTCACCCCCTGCCCTTGTAGACAACAGTTATTTTCTTCTGTAGATAATTCTATTTTTAAGTCCTTATAACAGGTGTCTCAAACAATATTTGTCCTTTGACACTGACTGATTTCACTCAGCTTAGTATCAGCCAATTGAAACAGTGTTATGAGATGTTTTCTAAAATCTACATTTTTTTAATCATAGCATAGTGTTCCATTGAGTATATATACTATAGTTTGTTTACACATTCATCTGTTGATGGGCATGTGGGTTGATTCCATCTTTTAGCTATTGTGGACTGTGTTGCAATAAACATTCGTGTACACGTGTCTGTTTGTGTGACAGCCTTTGTTTCTGAAGGATAAATTCCAAGTAGTGGAATTACACTATCAAATGGTATGTCTATTTCCAGCTTTTTAAGGAAGTGCCACATTGCTTTCCTAAGAGGTTGTACCATTTTGCAATCCCACCAGCAGTGTAGGAGAGTTCCAATTTCTCCACAGCCTCTCCAGCATTTGTTGTTTTGTGTTTTTTGGACATGGCCAACCTGGTTGGGGTGACATGATATTTCACTGTAGTTCGCATTTATCTATTTTGTTTTCTGTTAATAGTGCTTTGTTTGTTAGATTTTGAAGACTATCTACGGTGTGTATTAGAACATCCATTGTTGATTCTATTTTTTCTTGCATTATTTTTATCATTGTAAGTTTGATATTTAGGTCTTTGATTCATTTAGAGTTAGTTTCTGTGTAAGGTGTGAAATAAGGGTCTTGTTTCAGTTTTTTGCAAGTGGATATCTGATTTGGACAGCACCTTTTGCTAAAGAGACTATTTTTACCCTAGTTTAAAATCTCAGGGCTTTGTCAAATATCAACCGTTTATAAGAGAATGGTGACATCTCTGGGGTCTCCACTCTATTCTGTTGGCCTATATGTCTCTTTTTGTACCAGTACAAGGCTGTTTTGACTACTGGGGCGGTGCAATAATTTCTAAAGTTGGGTAGTGTGAGGCCTCCCATTGTGTTCCTGTTCAGTACTGCTCTCCTAAGGTGGGATTTGTACCCTTTCCAAACAAAGTTGGTGATATGTTTCTCCATCTCATTAAAAAAATGACACTGGAATTTGTATTGTGATTGCATTGCTTAAGTAGATCACTTTAGGTAAAATACGCATCCTCACCATGTTAAATCTTCGTATCCGTGAGCAGAGTAGACTTCTCCAGTTTTGTAAGTTGTTTTTGGTTTCTTGGAGTAAGTCCTTGTAGTTCTCTCTGTATAGGTCTCTTATTTCCCTAGTTAGGTTTATTCCTAAAAATTTTGTCTTCTTGGGGGCTATAGTAAATGGTCTCGATTTGATTTCTTCTTTGATGATCTCTTTGTTGGTATAAAGGAATCCTACTGATTTACTTACGTTTATCTTGTATCCTTATACTTTGCTGAACTCCTCTACTAGTTCCAGTAGTTTACTTACGGATTCCTTTGGATTCTCTGCGTATACAATCATGTTTTCTGCAAACAGGGAGATTTTTACTTCTTCATTGCTGATGTGGATGCCCTTTATTTCTTTGTCTTGTCTAATTTCTCTGGCAGAACATTTAGCACAATGTTGAATAGAAGTGGTGAGAATGGGCATCCTTGTCTAGTTCTCATTCTTGGGGAATTCTTTCAGTCTTTCACCATTCATGACAATGAAGGCAGTTGGCTTTGCATAGATGCCACTAATCAGGTCAAAGAATTTCCCATCTAGTCCTACTTTTCTGAGACATTTGAGCGTGAATGTGTGTTAGACTTTGTCAAATGTTTTTTCTGCATCAGTTGACCAAATCAGGTGATTGTTATCTTTTGTGTCATTAATGTGGTTGATTACTTTAATTGTTTTTCTGATGTTGAACCAGCCTTGCATCCCAGGCATGAATCCAACTTGGTCATAATGAGTTATTTTTTTGATATGTTCTTGAATTCTATTGGCAAAGGTTTTGTTTAAGATTTTTGCTTCTAGGTTCATGAATGACATTTGTCTGTAATTTTATTTTTTTGTGGATCTTTCCTCGGCTTTGGTATCAGGGTTATGCTGGCTTCATAGAATGAATTTGGGAGTATTCCATCCCTTTCTATGGCATGAAATAGCCTCAACAGTATCAGAGTTAATTTTTCTCTGAAAGTTTGGTAAAATTCTCTGGTGAAGCCCTCTGGGCCAAAACTTTTTTTGGTTGGCAGAGTTTTGATGACTTTTTCAATCTCTTCCTTTGTGATAGATTTATTAAGTTGATCTACTTCTCCTTGTGATAATCTTTGTAGGTGATATGAATCTATAAATTTGTCCATTTCCTCTAGGTTTTCAAACCTCTTAGAGTACACCCTTTCATAGTATACTGTAATGATACTTTTTATTTCAGCTGGGTCTGTTGTAACTTCTCCCATCTCGTATCTTAATCGGGTTATTTGTATCTTCTGCTGTTTTTCTTTTGTAAGTTTAGCCAATAGTTTATCAGTTTGTTGATCTTTTCAAGGAGCCAGCTGTTTGTTTTGTTAATTTTTTCTATTGTTTTTCTGTTCTTTAATACATTTAGTTCTGCTTTAATCTTTATTGTCTGTTTTCTTCTGGTGCCTGAGGGGTTCCTCTGCTTCTCTGTTTCTACTTGTTCAAGCTGTATGGTTAATTCTTTAATTTGGGCCCTTTCTTCTTTCCAGATGTGTGTGGTTATGGAGATAAATTGACATCTGAGCACCACTGATGGAACATCAGTGATCTGACATACATCAGATCAATGACAAAATTACAGAGCTGGATAATTCAATCCAAAGTCAAAAGAGTAAGACTGAGCAGATTGAAGTTAGGCCTAATGATCTTGAGGATAGCGCAACTGACACCAGCATTAATGAGGAGAAACCAAAGAAAAGAAATAAGAAAAATGAAGAAGCATTAAGAAATATGTGGGACGCTACTAGCCAAGCCAAGCCAAGTGCTGTCGAGTCAGATCCTACTCTACCAAGAGGAATAACTTACGTTTAATTGGAGTTCCTGAATAAGGGCGGATAGATGACAATATAGAGAGCATTGTTGTAGTGATGCTGACAGAAAACTTTCTTAAAAACATAGGTACCACAAAAGCTAGACCCAAAAAAGAAAGACAGCAAATGTATTACAATCTAATTTAATAAAATGAAACATAAACAGATGCTTTTAAAGGCAGAAAGGCTCAAAGCAAAGCTAAAATTCTGAAGAAAACCTTGTAGGCTTTCATCTGACTTCTCTGCAAAAATGATGTTGGATAGAAAACAGTGGGATGACACATTCAAAGCCCTGAAGGAGAAAAACTTCCAACCAAGAATTATACATCCTATGGAATTGTCTATCAAATATGACGGTGAACTTAAGACATTTGATGATAAAGAGAAGCTTAGAGACTTTGTTAAAACTAAAAGAAAACTACATGAAATACTGAAAGAAGCTCTTTGCTTTAAAAAACAAAGCCATTAAATGTATATTTAAGGTGACAATGCAGGACACTCAGTTAGGGAAGTCACAAAACTCAATCAAAGCTACAATGTTAGAAGAAGGTAATCAGTGATCATATCATCAAAACTATGACACCATCACACTAAAAAGAGGGATATACTACAGTAGTTATATTCTTTTCAGATGGAGAGGAAGTTAAAAAGTTATTCAGAAGCTAAAACTATGTTTAATCTTAGTGTGTTAAGGGGGATCATAGGTGTACTGCAGAGCAAAATAACAATGCAACATATCAAAACAAAAAACACAATACAAGAGTCTCAACAAACACAAAACCAACATTGAAAAGTCAACCCATAAGGAATGACTCAGAACAGAATATTAATACCAACATAGAAAACATCAACATATAAATAATTACATCAAAATGATGGCATTAAACACGTACTTATCAACAATTACACTGAACGTAAGTGATCTGAATGCTCCAATTAAGAGACAGTGAGTGACATCCTGGATCAAAAGACACGACCCATCTGTATGTTGCTTACAAGAAAGACCCTAGATTCAAAGATATGAACGAACTGAAAATTAAAGGATGGAATAATATATACCAAGCTAACAATATACGAAGAAGAGCAGGTGTGGCAATACTAATCTCAGATAAAATACATTTAATGTAAAATTCACCATCATGGACAAGGATGGTCACTATTTATTGCTGAAAGGTTCAATACTCAAGCAGGCCTTAACAATATTAAATATTTATGAGCCCAATACCAGAGCATCTAAATACACTAAACAAACACTGACATCACTCAAAAATGGGATAGACCATGCCACAATAATAGTTGGAGACTTAAACACTCCCCTTTCAGTTATGGATAGATCATCCAGAAAATAGCTCAATAAAGATACAAAAGATCTTACTGCAACAATCAACCAACTTGACCTTATTGACATATACAGATCTTTTCACCCATAAACAGATAAGCACACCTTCTTCTCCAATGCACATGGAACATTTTCCAGAATAGACTATGTGTTAGATCATAAAGCAATTCTCTACAAAATATAAACCATGGATTTACTGTAAATTATCTTCTTGGACCATAGAGTCATAAAAGTTGAAATCAATAGCAGAAAAATCATAGGTAACAATTGAGTTATGGAAACTGAGCAGCACTTTGCTCAAGAAACCTTGGGTTATAGAAGAAGTCAAGGGAAAAATAAAGAAATTTATGGAATCAAATGAGAATGAAAACACATCCTACCACAATCTATGGGATACAGCAAAAGCAGTGTCCAGAGGTCAACTTATCTCTTTTGATTTTTTTGACTGCTGCTTCCATGGGTGTTGACGCAGAACCAAATAAAATGAAATCCTCGATAACCTCAATCCTTTCTCCATTTATGATGTCACTTGCTTCTAGTATACTTGAAGTTCCAATTCAGGATACTAGCTCCATGGGAAGTCTTTCTCTTTCTGTCAGCTCTGGATGAAGTTTTTTGCTATTTTCCTGGCTCTTATTTCTTGGTGGAATGAGTTCCCATGTTTCTCTACTGGCTTCTCTCTTTCATGTCCCAAGACACAACCTAATCTTGTAGACTGAGTTCTCCCTCACTAATACAACCACCACTCATCTTCCCTCATCAATATCACAGAGACAAGATTTACAACATGTAGGAAAGTCACACAATACACCGACTGACCTATGGATTTGGGACATGTCAGACTACAATCACATGAACCGTTTCCATTACATGGATTGTGAATTCTGTGAGACAGTTGCCGCAAACAATAAAACCCAAAGATGGGAAGTAGAGTACTGAAGGGAGAGGGAGTAGTTGATGTTAGAGATAATTGAGTAGTGCAAATATTTTGAAAAGTTGGACAACTGAGACATCTTTAACCATTGCATCAGCTTTGAGCTGATTCTTATAAAAGACATTATTCATTTAGTTGGTTTCAACTCACAGCAACTTTATGTACCATAGAACTAAACACTGCACAGTCCTTTGCCATCCTCACAATTGTTGCTATGACTGAATCCATTGCTGCAGCCAGTGTTGTCAATCCATTGCTTTGAGGTTCTTCCTCCTTTTTGCCAACTTTCTATTTCACCAAGCATGATGTTCTTTTCCAGGGACTCATTCCTCCTGAAAACATGTCCAAAGTAAGTGAGGCCAAGTCTCACCATCCTCAGTCTTAAGGGTCATTCTGGCTACTATACTTTTTCCAAAGCAAATTTCTTCATTCTCTTGGTAGTCCATAGTATATTCAACATTCTTGGGCAATACCATGATTCAAAGGTATCAATTCTTCTTCAATCTTCTTTATTCAATGTTCAGTTTTCCCACACATGTGAGGTGATTGAAAATACCTTGACTTGGGTCAGGTACATCTTAGTCATCAAGGTGACATATTTGGTTTTTAAAATACTAAAGAAGCCTTTTGCGAAAGATTTACCCAATACATCATTTGATTTCTTGACTGCTACTTCTATAGTAATTGACTGTGGATCCAAGGAAAATGAAATCCTTGACAACTTCAATACTTTTTCTCTTTATCATGATGTTACTCATTGATCCATTTGTGAAGATTTTTATTTTCTTTTATACTGAAGTAAAATTCATGGCCAAGAGTAGGATGGCACTTGGCAAAATCCATGGCTACATCATAAAGAGCCCTATGTAAGTTAAAATTTTGAAGTTTGTAATTTATGATTCTTATTTTTTTTAATTACTATTGAGTTGACATTAACTTGTATCAGCCATATGTGTGTCAAAGTAGAAATGTGCTCCATAGAATTTTCAACGTTGGTTTTTGGCAGTAGACCACCAAGTCTTTCCTATGAGGTATCTCTAGATGGATTCAAACCTCTGAATTTTTGATTAACAACCAAGAATATTAATCATTTGCACCACCTAGGAATGGGATCTCTACTGTTGTTGTTCAGAGCTCTTGAGTCATTTCTGATTCGTGGTGACCTTGTTGTCAAGAGAAAGAAACACTGCCAGGTCCTGTCTCATTATAATTCCTATTTTTCCTAACAAAGTGACAACACATACGAGTTGTTCAAATAAGTTTTTTGACTTGAAATTGCCTTACTAGTATATGAGGTTTATGTCAAGAGGTCCTTGAATTGTGGCTTATAACTTTCTGATGAGCTTACAGTTTCAGCTATCTGAGTATTTACCTATTATTAGATAGTTTTCTGTGTCCTCTGTCATTTCAGAAAGCAGTTCTACTGTTTCTTTTTTAGTTTGAGCTTTTTCAGCCCTATACAAAAGGAAGATGAAGTAATCCAAGTAACTGCTTGTTCTGTTTGGAAATAATGCCAGAGAAACCAGCATCTGAAATAACTCCTTTTTCTTTATTTCTTATGTATCCAAAGGAGTGTGTACCGTTAACAGTCTTGTAAGATCAAAATAGCTATCATTCTGGTCATGGAGAAGGTGACATCTAAACAAGGGCCCATGTTCAGTGTTGTGAACCTCAGCATTACCTACATTACTCACTGAAAAGTGGACCTTATTTGGCAGGTAGAGCTTGAGCTATAAAACCCTTCAAGTGTAGCACAAAAATGAGAACTTTTTTCTGTAGGTGTTATTGCCTGCGATCTCCCCAGAAATGGAAACTTAAACAATCCTGGATTGTGCCCGCACCATACATGCTGCATAAAACATCCCTCCTTTCTTTACCACGAGGTGGTCAACAGCATGAACGTAAGCCAGATTTTCCCATGTGTGTCCCACCTAACACTAGTTCTAAGGACATTAATCAAATCAGGTTCCACGGTCAAACAATGCAGGATCAGGTTCAGATAACCAGAGCCTTGAACATGCTGAGATGCTATCTAAATCTCCAAGGAGGGTAGCATTGGTAGAACTGTGTAGATTCCAGAGGACTTTTTTGTCCTGGGCCAAAATGAGAGCATTACGTGTTGCATACAATGGGTTTTGGAATATGTTCTTCAACACTGTTAAAGACACACAGTAACTTAGCGCTGCAGGTTAATGCACTATTACATAGCTGTGAATTTCCCAGGTAACTGAAAAGTAACCCTTTTGAATACCATTTGGGCAACAGTGTTTGTGGAAAGTATTACATAGATAGCAGGATAGTTTTATGAGTGTTTTTGTAGACTAAAATGCGCCTGACCGAAGCATGGTATTTTCAATTGCATGACATGCATGCAAAAGCTGGACAATGAACAAAGAAGACAGAAGAATAATCGATGCCTTTGAACTGAGGTGTTGGAGAAGAATGGTGAATGTACCATGGACCACCAAAAGAACAAACAGATCTGTTCTGGAAGAAATACAACCAGAGTGCTTCTTGGAAACAAAAATGGCAAAACTGAGTCTTACATACTTTGGACACGTTGTCAGGAAAGATCAGTCCATGGAGAACGACATCATGCTTGGTAGAGTGGAGGGTCAGCAAAAAAAGAGGAAGACCCTCGATAAGATAGATTGACACAGTGGCAACGACAATGGGCTTAAGCATAAAAATGATTGTGGACATGGTACAAGACTGGGCAGTGTTACATTCTGTTGTATACAGAGTTGCTGTGAGTCAGAACCAACTCAACAGCACCTAACAACAGCAGGATGCTAGTTTGAGACATTTACTATATTTTCTTCCTCTTTGCATTTCTCTCTCTGCCTTTCTCCCACAGCAAGAGGGTCAGTTATTTCTGTGTATTTTTTTCAGAGAAATAATGTGACAGGGTGAGGCCGAAGTAACCTTGCATCTGGCTGGCTTTTGCGTCCCATTGGTCCAGGCCCTTTGAAGAATGCAGAGCACTCACAAAGAGGGCTTGAAGTGTAGAAACATGAAAGAAGGATCACCCTCAACAGGGTGAAGGATCACCCTCAACAGGGTGAAGGTGTAGTTGGGGACAAGAAGGGAAGAAAGGGAGTAGAAGTAAGAGGTAAAAGGAAAGAAATGGAAACAAACAGACCTTAGAGGGCTACAGAGGAAATGATGAAGTAGTTCATCCAGGGGAAAGATGCCGGGCACAGAGAAGGTCTTCACCTTCAAAGCTTGGATCAGAAGCAGTAGTGAGCCAAGGCTGGGTGACGGGAAAGCACAGCAGGTTGACTGGTAAGCGCCAGTTCAGCGACCGCCTGTGTGCAGGGGTTCAGCAGCACTGTAACTAGTGCTTCTTTCCCTGATGTTTTTTAACACGATTGACATTTCTTGAAGTTTTGCCATAGGCTCAGAATGTTTGAGATTTGAACTGCTAATCAACGTATTGCTTAGATGTGCCTATGAATCGGGCTAGCAGAGCTGTGGTGGCACAATTCAAAGATCAACTGGTAACTGAAAGGTTGGTGGTCCGAACCCACTCAGCAGCTCTGCAGGAGACAGACCTCACTATCTGCTCCCATAAGGATTTCAGCCAAGAAAATCCTAAGGGACTGTTCTGCTGTGTCATGGGATTGCTATGATTTGGAATTGACTCGATACAACCCAATAGCAATATGAGTTGGGTTATGCTGAGATTAAAATAACGGTTGTGAATTTGAGAAAGTTGAATTTCTTGCAAACCTTGCATTTATGGGCTCAGAATGTGCTGTATCATGAAGTCTTTTTCATGGCTGGGGCTGGCTCACAGCTCCTGAGGATCTAGTGAGGAGGGAGTGCCTTTCTCTCCTTCAGTGGTGAAGACTTCAGTGATTTTTCAGTTTTCGCATCTGCTTTTTGTGTACTTTTCTGTTCCTCAGTCTTGCTTCCACTTCTTGATACTCACCCTGGGCACACACAGCTCTCACTGTGCCTGTTTCCTCTCCAAATTTGCTCCCCTAAGTGTGTTTAGCCAGGAAAGAAGATAGCAAAGCTTCTTAGAATCACATATAAAGGGAGAGTGAACTGATTCTGAAAGTCGATTCGTTTTTCTCACCTACAAAATGAAGGAACTGCAACAGATCATCACTAAGGTCCAGTCCTGATGTCATATCTAATGATTCCTCTGAATCAAGTTTGTGAGCGTTAATGCATAGTTTTTGCGACACTAACTTTTCCTGTTTCTTTATGTCCAGTTGTGGTCTCATACAGTGAGGTTGCTTAGTTGTGACCTCTTAAAAAGTGAAACTGTTTGGTTGGCAGTTTTTGCTTAAGAAATTTGTTGCACTACTCATCCATTCACTTATACATATGTGTTTAAATGGAGACAGAGAGAGGGAGCATATTCCCTCCTTTGCCAAGGATTCTGCCCTTCTCCGGGGACTGATCCTTCCTGACAACACGTCCAAAGCATGTGAAACTAAGTCTTGTCATCTTCCCTTCCCAGGAGCATTCTGGCTGTACTTCTTCCGTAACAGATTTGTACATTCTTTTGGCATTCAGTGGTATATTCAATATTTTTCTCAACACCATGACTCAAAGGTGTCAATTCTTTGCTCTTTGTCATGGATTGAATTGTTTCCATAAAAGTTACCTGTCAGCTAGACCATGATTTCCAGTATTACAAAATTGTCCACTGTTTTGTCTTCTGAAGTGATTTTCTTATGTGTTGTAAATCCTAATCTCTGCCTGTGGTTAATGAGGCAAGATTAGATTATGTTAAAGAGCAGTCAGGTGGGATCTAACATGCTTGCTCAGATCACATCCCTGATCCAGTGCAAGGAGTTTTCCTGGGGTGTGGCCTGTCTCACCTTTTATCTTACAAGAGAGAAAAGGAAAGGAATGTGAGCTGATAGTTGGGGACCTTGTACCAATGAGAAAGCAGCACTAGGAACAGAGGGAATCCTTTGGATCTGGGATTCCTGCATGGAAAAGCTCCTTGTCCAGGGCAAGACTGATGACAAGGGCCTTCCTTGAGAGCCAACAGGGAGAGCTTTCTCCCGGAGCGGATGATCTGAATTGGGATTTCTAGCCTCCTAGACTGAAAAAACAAACTGCTGTTTGTTAAAGCCATTCACTTGTGGTACTTCTGTTACTGAAAGACTATATGACCTTATTCATTATCCAGCTATTAAAATTCCTGTGACTTGAATTGGAGACACCTTAGTTCTCAAAGTGATATAGTTGTTTTTTTAACACTTCAAAGAGGTCTTTTGCCGCAGATTTGTCTAGTATTCTTGATTTCTTTTTCTTTGCTTTTTAAATATATCTATTGTGATTAAATGAAAGTTTACAAAGTCGATTTGCCATGTAAAACCCCATACAGAGATGTGTACGCACCTCCATCAGCTGCCCCAACCCTGTGACAGCACACTCCTCCTTTCTGCTCTGTACTTCCCATATTCATTCAACCCACTCCCTTCGTCTCCAGCCGCCTGTGTCATTACTATCAGGCAGCTTCTCTGACATCCTCACATCTTGCAGTCTAGTCCAATTCTGTCTGAAGAGTTGTCTTCATTGCTGGTTTCAGCTCGGGCTAGGAGCAAGACCAGGTGAACCTCCAAGATGTTGGACCATCAGGTCTGATCTTTTCACAGAATTCTAGATCTGCATCCCCATTTTTCAACCTTCACATCAGGAGGCTACATTGTATTACCTATCAAGACAGACATTGGATGTGGCCAGGAACCATCTAGTTCTTCTGGTCTCATGCTGGTGTAGTCTCTGGATCATATGGCCCCTTCTGTCTCCCGGCTCACATTTTCCTCCTATTTTTGATATCCTTCAGTCTCCTCATGGTGACCCTAGGGGCCAGAGTACAACTGACCTCCAGAGTACTCAAGGAGTGCCTGGTACATGAGTCAGCTCTGACTTGATGGCACTTGGCTGGCTGGCTCATTCTCCTCTGTTCCAGTTGGATTGAGACCAGTTGATTCTCTTTAGATGGCAGCTTGCTAGCCTTTAAGACTCTGAATACCACTCACCTAATTGGGATGCAGACCATTTTCTTTAAAAAAAAAAAAGCAAGCTTTATTGTTCCAATTGATCTAGATACCCCCTGAAAGCATGGTCTCTAGATGCCCATCCCTGCTATTCTGTCTGAGCTTCAAAGTTTTGGGTTGAATTTGAGAAATCTTTTAGCTCTTGAAGTAGTCCAGCAGTGCTGATCTCCCTTCTATTGTGAGCTGTCACTTCCTTCAGTTAACCCAATTCCTGTCTGATATCTAACCGATGAATACCTCTCTTCCTCCTAACCTTCCCTGGTAACCAACAAAGATTATTTTCTTCTATGTTTAGTACATTTCTTGAGTCCTAATAATAATGGTCTCACATGGCAGTTTCCTTTTTTGACTTGACTGATATCATTCAACATAATGTCTTCCAGATGACTCTATATTATCAAGTGTTTCCAAAGATTGTCGTTGTTCTTTATCATTTCATAGTATTTCATTGTGAGAAAATGCCATAGTTTGTTTATCCATTCTTCTCTTGAAGGGCACCTAGGTTGATTTCATCTTTTTTGCTATTGTGAACAATGCTTCAGTAAACTTTGGTACATGTGTATCTGTTTGTGTGGCAGCCCTTATTTCTCTAGGACATATTCCAAGCAGTGGGATTGCTGGATCATATGGTATTTCTGTACCTAGTTTTTTTGTTTGTTTTGTTTTTGTCCCTAGTTTTTTTAAAAAATTGCCAAGCCATTCTCCAGGGTGACTGTAACATTTTACATTCCTACCAGCAGTGTACAAGGGTTACAGTCTCTGCACAGCCTCTCCAACATTTGTTGTTTTGTGTTTTTTGGATTAATGCCAGCCTGGTTGGTGTGAAATAGTACCTCATTGTAATTTTTATTTGGATTTGTCTAATGTCTAATGATCATGAGCATTTCCTCATGTATCTGTTAGCTGCTGGCATGTCTTCTTTGGTGAAGTGCTTGATCATATCCTTTGCCCATTTTTTGACTGGGTCATTTGTTTTTTTCTTGGTTAGGTTTTGAAGCACCCTATAGATTAAGAGGATTAGACACCAACCAAAATTTGGTTGGCAATTTTTTTTTCCCATTCTGTAGGTGGTCTTTTTCCTTTCCTGATGAAGTTGTCGATACACGTGTTTAATTTTTAGAAGTTCCCATGTATCTATTTTGTTGTCTGGAGTTTGTGCATTACTTGTGATAATTTGTAGTTTGCTTATATCCTGTATTAGGGCTCCCAATGTTGTCCCTATTTATTTCTTCTAAGATCCTTATTGTTTCAGATATTATATTTAGGTCTATGATCCATTTTGATCTAATGATGATGCATGGAGTGCTGCATTTTTTTTTTGCAGATGGATATCCAGTTTTTCCAACACCATTTGCTGAAGAGAATGTTTTTTTCCCTGGTTTACAGACTTCAGGCCTTTGTTGAATATCAGCTGCTCATAGGTGGATGGAGTTATATTTGGGTTCTTTATCCTGTTCCATTGATCTGCGTATGTGTTTTGTAGCAGTACCAGCCTGTTTTGACTACCATGGCAGTGTAAAAGGTATCAAGTCAGGTAATGTAAGACCACCCACTTTGTCCCTTGTTCTTCAGTAATGCTTTACTTAGCCGGGGCTTCTTCCCTTTCCACATGAAGTTAGTGATTTGTTTCTCTAACACTTAAAAAAATGACACTTCAGTTTGTATTGGGATTGCATTGTATCTATAGATAGCTTTGGGAAGAATACACATTTTCATGATGTTAAGTCTTTCTATCCATGAACAGGGTAGGTTTCTCCACTTACATAGGTCTCTTTTGCCTTCTTGGTATAGTCTCGTAATTTTCTTTTCACAAGTGTGTTTTAGTCAGCTAGTGCTGCTCTATAACAGAGTACCATACAGTGGATGGCTTTTACAAGGGAAAGTTTATTCTTACACAGGCTGGTAGACTACAAGTCCAAATTCAGATTGTCCACTCCAGAGGAAGGCTTTCCCCCTTGACAGCTCTGCAGGAAAGTACTCTATTATACTAGTCTTTGTCCAGGGAATGTCTTGGTTGAGGAACCTCAGGTCTGAAGAACACACTCTTCTCCCGGTGCTGCTTTCTTGATGTATGAGGTTCCCAATTCTCTGCTGGTTTCCTTTTCCTTTTATCTCTTGTAGGAGAAAGGATTAAGGGTGGGGCAAGCCATACTCCAGGGAAACTCCCTTTATAGTGGAGCAAGGAGGTGATCCTATGAAGGGATTTACATCCCCACCCTAGTCCTTTAACATACAACACAGGAAAATCACAAAATGGAGGACAATCATAAAATATTGGGAATCATGGCCCAGGCACATGGCTACACATATTTTGGGGGGGACAAAATTCAATCCATGACATCCCACCCTTTGGCACTCCCAAAATCACATCTTTGAAACATGTAACACACTCATCCCATCATAGCAAAATTATATCCATCCCATGTGACAGAACTCTTAAATCGGTTCCAAGTCCAAAATACAAAAACTCGTCTACATTTGTGAAAGCTAGAATGTAAGCTATCTGCAAGGTGCAAGGGCAGAAAAGGCACAAGTTAGGTATTCCATTACAAATAGGAGAAACTGAAGGGAAAGCTGACATTAACAGGCAACAAACAAGTCAGCAGAACACCCTACATTAGCCCTCAAAGCTTTGAAAATAATCTTCCATTTTCTGGAACATTTTACTCAATGGCTCTGCCCTTCAGATTCTAGGTATTGGCCAACCTCTCTGGATTCTGAGTGGAGACCCCAGGCCCTGTGCTACAGATCTGCCTTCAAGGCCCACTTGGGCAGAAACTCTGCTCCATTGGCTTTAGGTGCATCCTGAGCCCAAATGAGTGGCAATTCCACCCTTACAAACACAGGATGCCGTAGCACCCTTTTAAACCCTGAGGTCATGGCCATACCTTTTGAGACTGAGACAGTTCAGCTTCGCATGTTCTTTTCCTCTTCAGCTTCTGTTTCCTATGGCAGCATGACCTGGGCCTCAGGCCCACATCTGCCCTGCTGGGGCAAGTGTTCCAAAGCTCTGTAACTCCATTGATTCAGGTGCCCAGAGGCACCCTGCTCAGCTAGGAAGCCTCCTGCACTAAAGCACTTGGCTCTCTGTTCTGTGGGTCAGCAAGGCTAGCTCCACTGATTCAAGTACCCAGAGGCATGCCACACTGCTGAGAAAACTCTCTGCACAGGCACGTAGCTCTCTTGCTCCCTGGGTCAGCTCCAGCACTGCTTCTGGTTCTGTTGTTGCCAGTCATTTGTTGTTTGTCACCATCTGTGTCATCTTTGTTCCTTCTGAATCTTTTATCCATTCAGAGTTCCAAAAATGGCTCACACATTTTAGGGATTTGTAGAGCAGCACCCCACTCTTCTGGTATCAAATTCTGTTTTAATTAGATAGTGCTACTCTAACAGAAATACCATGAGTGGATGGCCTTAACAAAGGAAAGTTGATTCTTACACAGTCCGGTATGCTACAAATCCAAATTCAGGATGTCTGCTCCAGGGGTGTAATGGCAATTGCAGATGCATGCCACTTGTCTTCAAAGTCAATATTGAGACAGGAGGTGAGGTGATTAAATCAGGACATTGACTGAGTACTGACAAAATACAAAAACTCTTCTACATCTGTGAAACCTGAAATGTAAGCTCCTTCAAAGCTTGCCTGCATGCATAGGCTAAGCCTGGAAGTTATACAGGTTGATTAAAGGGGTGTAGGGGAGGCTGATTAATATTTTTCCCAGTCTATGCAAGTAATTCTTTCCATGTTTCACCAGTATACTTTGTGGAGGGTCTGCATGGCTCCAAATCAGGGTTTGATAATCATCCAAACCACATAGTGATTCAGTTCAAGGGTCTCAGACAATAACTGAAAGGGGATAGACAGAATGTTCCTAAGGGGAAAGAGTAGCCGTGTGACTTATGACCAACATGAGATAAACTCTTACGGATGGGGGAGAAGCGAGTTCTCAGGACTTAATGTTTATAACATGATTGTCTTAACTACTGTTTGTAGCAAGATAGAATTGGGCTGGCCAAGGGCCTCCCTTTCAGGGGAAGGTTTTCCCCGAGTCAGCTCTGGAGAAAAGTCTGGTATTGCATCAGTCTTTGTCCAGGGAGTGTCTTGGTGCAGGAATCTCACACCATCAAACAAGCAGCACTGGCAGAAGAGTGTGTCCTTCAGACCTGAGGTTCCTGCGCCAAGATGATTCCTGGACAAAGACTGATACAATACCGGACTTGCCTCCAGAGCTGGCAAGGGAGAAAGACTTCCCTGGAGCAGACATCCTGAATTTGGATTTGTAGCCTACTGGACTGTGTAAGAATCAACTTTCCTTTGTTAAGGTCACCCACTCATGGTATTTCTGTTAGAGCAGCGCTAGCTGATTAAAACGAGGTGCCTCACATCTCTGGTTAGATTTATTCCTAAGTATTTTGTCTTCTTGGTGGCAATTGTGAATGGTATTGATTTGGTGATTTCTTCTTTGATTACCTCTTTGCTAGTGTAAAGGAATTGAACTCATTTATTTATGTTTATCTTATATCCTAGTATTTCACTGAAGTCTTCTATTAGGTCCAGTAGATTCTTTAGGATTTTCTGTGTACAAGATTATATCATCCACAGATAGAGATATTTTTACTTCTTCCCTAACAACGTGGATGCCCTTTATATCTTCATCTTTTTTAACTGCTCTGGCTAGAACTTCCAGCACAGTGTTCAGTAAAAGCAGTGACAATGGGCATCCTTGTCTGGTTCCCATTCTCAAGGAAAATGCTTCCAGTCTCTCTCCATTTAGGACGATGTTAGCTATTGGCTTTGCATACCAAAGGTTACTGCCATTGAGTCAATTGCAACTCCTAGTGACCTTATAGGAGAGAACAGAACTGCTCCATGACATTTCTAAGGAGTGCCTGGTGGATACAAACTACTGATCTTTTGGTTAGCAGATGTAGCACTTATCCGCTATGCCACTTGCTTTGCATAGATGACTTTTATTATGTTGAGAAATTTCACTTCAATTTCTAACTTCTTGAGAGAGTTTTTTTTAACACGAATGAGTGTTGGACTTTGTCTAATCCCTTTTCTGAGTCAACTGATAAAATCAGGTGCTTCTTATCTTTTATTTATGTGGTTGATTACATTGATCGCTTTTCTAATATTGAACTATTCCTGCATTTCTGGTATGAATCCTACTTCATCATGGTGAATTATTTTTTTTGATATGTTGTTGGATTCTATTAGTTAAAATTTTGTTGAGGATTTTTGCATCTAAGCTCACGACAAATACTGATCTGTAATTTTTCTTTTTGGTGCTGTCATTACCCGATTTTGGTATCAGGGTTATGCTAGCTTCACAGGATAAATTTGGAAGTATTCCCTCCTTTTCTATTCAGTGAAATACCTTTCGTAATAGCGGTGATAACTTATTTCTAGATGTTTGGTAGAATTATCCAGTGAAGCCATCTGGGGCAAGACTTTTTTTGGTTGGCAGTTTTCTAATTACCTTTTCAATTTCATCTTTTGTGATGAGTTTATTAAGTTTTCTATTTCTGATTGTGTTAGTTTTGGTAGGTAGTGTGTTTCTAGAAATTTGTCCATTTCCTTTGGGCTTTCAAATTTATTAGAGTATAATATTTCATAGTATTCTTATATATATATATATATTTTTAGTATCAGTTGGGTCAGTTGCAAGATCAACCATTTCATTTCTTATTTGAGTTATTTGTTTGCTCTCCTGTTTTTCTTTTGTCACTTTGGCCAGTGATTTGTCAATTTCATTGATCTTTTCAAAATGCCAGCTTTTGATCTTGTCTACTCTTTCAAATTTTTTTTTCTAGTATCTATTTCATTTTGTTCTGCTCTGATTTTTAGTATCTGTTTTCTTCTACTGCTTCGAAGGTTCTTTTGTTGCTCTCTTCATACTTCTTCAAATTGTAGGGTTAATTCTTTGACTTGGGTCCTTTCTTCTTTTTGGATGTATGCATTTATTGAGATATGTTGACCTCTAAGCATTGCTTTTGCTGTGTCCCACAGGTGCTGGTAGATTTTGTTTTCATTCTCATTTGATGTTACAAATTTCTTTATTCCATTGTTGATTTCTTCTGCAACCCAAAGTATTTAAGCATGGTATTTTTCAGTTTCCAAGTGTTCGAATTTTGGCCCTTGCTTTTTCTACTGTTTTATTTTGACTTTTATGGCTTTTGGGTCAGAGAAGAAGCTTTGGTGTAATATTTCAGTGTTTGGGATTTTGTTAAGACTTGTTTTATGGCCTAATATGTGCTATGTTCTGGAAAATGTTCCATGTGCATTGGAAACCAGGATATACTTGTCTGTTGATGGGTAGAGTGTTCTGTATGTCTATGAGGTCAAGTTGGTTGATTGTGGCATTCAGATCTTCTGTACCTTCTTTGAGCTTCTTTCTAGTTGTTCTGTCCATCACCAAAAGTGGTGCATTTAAGTCTCATACTATTACTGCAGAACTATGTATCTTAATTTTCAGTGATGTTACACGTTATCTGATCTATTTAGTAGTTCTGCCATTGGGTATTTAATATGGTTATTTTCTCCTGATGTGTTGACCCTTTAGGCAGTATATAGTAACCTTACTTGTCCACTGTGGTGGATTTTACTTTAAAGTCTATTTTCTCTGAAATGAATATTGCCATACTTGCTTTCTTTAGAATGCTGTTAGCTTGTTATATATATATATTTTCTCGTCCTTTAAGCTTCAGTTTGCTTGTATCTTTAAGTTTAATGTGACTGTGTCTCCTTTAAGCAGCATATGGACGGGTTCTGTTTTTTCAGCCATTCTGTTAATGTTTATCTTTTTATTGGTGCACTTAACTCATTTATATTCAATGTAATTATTGATATGGATGAATTTAGTGTTGCCATTTTGATACCTATTTAGTGAGTTGATGAGACATTCTTTGTTTCATTTAATTTTCTGAGCTAAGTCACTTTTCTTTTTTGGGTTTCCATTTCATCATTTGCATTGTTGTCGGCTTTGTGTCTGCTGATACTTCTTGGTTTTGATGTGTAAGACCACTAATTTTCTTTGTGGTTAACCTTGTGTTTACTCTTAGTGTTCTAAGTTTAAACCATTCTTAAATTTCATTCATCTCTTTAACTTCCTCTCCATCTGCAAGAGATATGAATACATTAATTTATCTCTCTTAGAACATAATGTTGTAATCATTTATTTACGGAGATGTCTGTTTCCCAATTTTTAGTGAAATAGCTTTGGTCTATTTTTGTGGATTTGCTGTCCATGTTGATATGTTGATGCTCTGTTCTGCCTTGTATTTACATGTATGTGTCAACTGTTAATGATTTTCTTCGAAAAACTTCTTTCAATGCTTCTTGCAATTTTGGCTTGTTTTTTGCAAATTCTCTAAACTTCTGTTGATCTGGGAATGTCCCAATTTCACCAAAATATTTGAGAGACAGTTTTGCAAGATATATAATCTTGGTTGGCAGGTTGTTTTTTTCTTTTTTTTTTTCCTTCAAGGCTTTGTATATGTCATCCCATTGCCCCCATGCCAGCATTGTTTTGGCTGTATAATCAAAGCTCATTCTCAAAGGCTGACCTTTGTACATTATTTTTCTTCTGTCTTGATGCATTTAGAATTTTGCCCTTATCCTTAGTTTTGTTAGGTTTGATGATAATATGTCTTGGTGTCTTTCTTTTGGGAGCTAGCTTGTGTGGACTTTGATGAACATCTTGGATACAGATTTTTCTCATCTTTCATAATACTAGGGAAATTTTCTATCAACACATCTTCCGTAATTTTCTCTGAATTTTCTGGCATACCACTCTGTTCTGGAACTCTGATTAGCAGGCATAGATCATTCCTCTTCATAGGTCCTGCATAACTCTCAGTGATTCTTCTTCTTTTTAAAAAATCTTTTATCTAATTTTTTTCTCCAATATGTTGGGGTCAGTAGTTGTATCTTCAGCCTCACTGACTCTGCATTCCATCGCCTTGATTGCACTCCTTTGGTTTTCTATTGAGTTGTCTAAATCAGTAATTTTATCGTTAATCTCCTGAATTTGCAGATTGTTGCTGCGCATGCATTTTTTGCAGCCTGTTTAATTTTTCAATTTGTCTGTTTTCCTTCCTAATGTCTATAAGAGCTCGAAATATAATTCTTTTGTATTCTACCTCTGATAGTTGCAGGAATTCTTCATCTGGAAAGTTTTGTTTTGGGAATTTGCTGAAGCCATGGTGGTCTGCTTCTTTAAATGCTTTAAAACAGATTGTCTGTAAGACATGAAAAGATTGTTTTAATTTCAGTTAATGTGTTCTGAACTATGTATGTATATATATATATACACACACATATATATGTATGTATACATATACATAATTTTTTTAAGCATCCAAGTAGAGTGGTAGAGTGCACTATTCTATTATTTGTATCCACAGAGATTTTGAAACCCTATCACCAAGTGGTTAGTCCTGTAGCTAGGCACAGGGGTCCCAGCATTAGTTTTTACTTTCATTGTGTGTGTTCAGTCTGGGTGCCCAGTTGGCCCCCAAGTATACAGTGTCCATGGGGGAATATTGATTAATGTGGGCTCAGGTTGCCAGCTGCAAGTGATACAAAAGGCAAGATCCCTGCCCAGATCCAGAAACGTGAGTGATCTGGAGATCTGCCTGCTTCTGCCCATAGCTTCCTTTGTTAGGTGCTTACTGCTTTTTAGGTGCTTACTGCTTTTTCAGAGTCAGGCACCCAGCACAGCACAGAAAAGAAAGGAAGGGGGTGCTTGAGGGAGAGAGAGAGATTTTATGCCCCAAAGAAAAAATTTGATCACCATGCAAGCACCTGAACTTATCTTTTGGTGTTCAGAGGGAACAATACTGCAGTTCTGTTAGTGTGTTTGTCTGAAGCTTGGCTTCTCCACTGAGAAAAATGCTCTCCCAACACAGATGTGTTCCTGGAGCAGCTGTGTTACTGGGCAATGGCTGTTTTTTTGGTGCTGGCATGGGAGTTCTTCTGAGGAGCTCCAATTTCTGCTGCCCCAGCCCGTCTGCACCCACACTACTCTGTCAGCCAGCTTATTCCCCTGGCTTCCCTCAGGTGATCAGGGATCCAAGTGTCATATTTAATTCATTATGCTGTTTTTCTGTATCTTTGTTGTTAGAGGGATGGAAAGATGGCTCTGATTGCTCTGCCATGTTAGCGCCACCTCCCTGTTTGATTTCTTGACTGCTTTTTCCATGAATGTTGATTGTGGATTCAAGTAAAATGAAAGCCTTGACAATGTCAATGTTTTCTCCATTTATATGATGCTAATTATTGGTCCAGCTGTGAAGACTTTTTTTTTATGTTGAGGTGCAATCCATATTGAAGGCTACAATCATTGATCTTCACCAGTAACTGCCTCATTTTTAGCAAGCAAGGTTGTATCATCTGCATAACACAGGTTGTTGTTAGTCTTTCTCCAGTCCTGATGCCTTGTTCTTCATCACATAGTTCAGTTTCTCAAATTATTTGCTCAGCATAGACATTGTGTAAGTATGGTGAAAGGACATAACCCTTATACACATCTTTCCTGATATTAAACCATGCAGTTCTGTTAAAACAGCTGCCTGTTGCTCTATGCACAGGTGCCTTATGAACACAATTAAGTGTTTTGAAAGTCCCCTCTTTGCAATGTCATCTGTAATTCGTTATGGTCCACACAGTCAAATGGCTTTGCATAATCAATAAAATGCAGATAACCATCTTTTTTATATTCTCTGCTTTCAGCCAACATCATCTGGAATCAGCAATGATATCCCTGGTTCCTTTCTTCTCAATCTAACTTAAATTCCTGATAGCTCCCTGCTGAAGTACTGCCACAGCTGCTTTTGTATGATCTTCAGCAAAATTCTACTTGTGTGTAACAATTTGTTTGATAATTTCTGCATTTTGTTACATCACCTTTCTTCGGAAAGGGCAGAGATAGGCATCTCTTCTAGTCACTTGGCCGGGTAGGTGTCTTCTAAATTTCTTGGCCTAGACAAATGAGCACTTCCAATGCTGCATCCATTTGTTGAAATATTTCAATTGGTATTCCATCAATTCCTGGAGCCTTATTTTTTGCCAATATCTTCAGTGCATCTTGGACCTTTTTCTTTGGCACTATTGGATCTTGATCATATACTGCCTCCTGGAAGGACTGAACATTGTCTAATTATTTTGGGTACAGTGATTCTATGTGTTCCTTCAATCTTCTTTTGATGCTGCCTGAGTCACTTAATATTTTCCTGTAGAATCCTTCACTATTGCAACACAAGGCTTGAACTTTTTTTCAGTTCTTTCAACTTGAGAATTGTGCAGTGTGTTCTTCCCTTTTGGTTTACTAACTCCAGCTGTTATCATATGATACGCTTTACTTTATTTTCTGAAGCCGCCCTTCAAAATCTTCCATTCTGTTCTTTCACTTAATAATTTTTTCCATTCACTTGATCTACTCAATATTTAAGAGCAAGTTTCAGAGTCTCTTCTCACATCCATTTTGGTCTTTTCTTTCTTTCCTGTATTTTTAATTATCTCTTATATTATGTCCTAGATGTCATTGTACAACTTGTCTGGTCTCTGGTCATCAGTGTTTAATGCATCAAATCTATTCCTGAGATGGTCTCTAAATTCAGGTGGTGTATACTCAAGGCTTGGCATACTCAAGGTCCTACTTTGACTTAGGCGGACTTGTTTTACTTTTCTTCAGCTTTAACTTAACTTGATTAGGAGCAATTGATGGTTGTTTCTCAGTCGTCCCCTGGCCTTGTTCTAACTGATAATATTGAGGTTTTCTATCATCTCTTTCCATCAGTGTAGTTCATTTGATTCCTAAGTATTCCAATTGGCAAGGTCCATGTGTATAGTCACTGTTTATGTTAATCAAAAATGGTGTCTGCCATAAAGAAATCATTGGTTTTGCAAAATTCTATCACGAGATCTTCAGCATCATTTCTATCACCAAGGGAATAGTAGATAATACGGTGGTTTGATTCAAAATGCCCAATACCAGTCCATTTCAGTTTACTAATGCCTAGGATATCAATTTTTATGTCTTCCATTTCATTTTTGAGGATTTCCTAATTTTCCTGAATTCTTACTTTGTACATTCAAAGTTCTGATTATTAATAGATGTTTGCAGGTGTTCTTCTCATTTTGAGTCATATCACATCAATAAATGAAGATCCTGAGAGTTTTACTCAATCTGCATCATGAAAGCAAACTCTACTTTGAAGAGGCAGCTCCTTTCTAGTCATCTTTTGAGTGCTTTGCAACATGAGGATCTCATCTGCCGGCACTATATCAGACTGGTTTCTTCTACTATTCATAAGGTTTTCCACGGACAATTTCTTTTAGCAGTAGAATACCAGTTCCTTTGTTCTAATCTGTCTTGGTCTGAAAACTCAGCTGAACTCTTATCTACCACGGGTAACCTGCTGGTATTTGAGTACCGGTGGTGTAGCTTTCAGCATCATAGCAATATGCTAGCGCCCACAATGTGACAAAAAGCCAGACATGGGGAGGATGCACATATACAGTGCTTGCATATGTCCAGACAGACACATGGATGCTATTATACTGTCGTACTGTAAATTACATTCATTCTCACTGCTCCCTTAGCACAGAAAATAGCTCCCCTGATCATATTAAATTGTACCTTGCTAACCACTGAGCTTCAGGAAATGGGAGATGCCATGTGATACTAGCTTTGAGTTTGCAGATCCATCCCAACATTTTCCTCTTTCCTTAGTTTCCTGGCCCTTGAGTCTTAGTTTACTGGCCTATAATTCCAGGATGAATGAATAAAAAAATGTCCTTTCGGGATGGAGTGGTCTTGGAGTATAGATAAAGCCTGTCTATAATTTGTTTGTGATTTTGTTGTTCACTTTGGGTAGAAATGTATGCCCTAAATATTAACAATGGTAGCATATTACCTTCCATTTAGAGAGGGATTGATACTTTACCAAATGCTTCCATGTTCATTATCTTATAGTATCCTTATATAGCATTGCTGTGAACTATGGCACAAATTTACACAATCACATCTACTACCCTAAATAAGAAATTAACTTACTGAGTGAGTGATAATTGAAGTATGCACTCTGATCTTTATGTATACTTTTTGCAGTTCTGATGACAATTTGCATTCTAATACAATAGGAAAAAACTTTTCAGGGATTTTAAAAAATACTAATTTAGCCCATAATTTGAGCAAAGCACTGGGCGAGGCATTGGGGGAGTGTAAGATTTGGTTGAGGAGACAAGATACACAAAGAAGATAAAGATTGCATGAAAGGAACTGCCACACCAAATATGTGAGGCAGACACAAGTTGAAAGGAGGGAGTTTGCTGTGAACTCTTCCCTAAAGGATTCATTGAGAATGTGGGGCTGAAAGGCACTCATACGTTGGGAAGGGAATGCAGAAGCATCCTGTGAGGGTGGGAGTGGGAGCACTGCTCACCTAGGGACTTCTATGATGGAACTTGGTTTGCTTGTTGAAAAAAGCCAGGGATGGCTGCCAGCAGGTACAGGTGTGTCTGAGTGCACAGAAACAGTGCTTGTTTGTTTGCTTGCTTGCTTGCTTCTTTTTTTCCCATCCTCTTTCCTTCCTCCCTCCCTCCCCCTCTTTCCTTTCTTCCTTTCTGTCTCTCTCTTTCTCTCTTTCTTTCTTTCCTTCTTGTAAAATAAATTTTTGCTAAACCTAAACATGTTTTGGAGAGGGTAGAATAGTAGGTCTAGCTAGGCGGTAGAAAGCTGAAATTTTTCCAAAAACATGGCTATGGTTGCCTTAGGGATTAGCCCTATTTAAAACAAAGCAAAACAAAACAAAGGCACTCCAGGCTATTTAGCAAATTTTGATTTAGAGTAAGTCCCCAAATCAGAAATTGATATGGTACAAAGCCTTGCTACTCAAAGCATTGCCCATGGACTGGCTGCCTGGGGATCTCCTGAGAGCTTCTATAAGCAAAATCTATAAGCTTCTATATGCAAAATCTCAGACCTTTCTTCAGATGGACTGAGGCAGATCCTGCATTTTAATAACATATTTAGTATGCACATTAATGGAAATCAGTTATTAGGAACTCAGAACACGTCTTTACATTCGAACAATAGAATTTAGAAAGTTATTTAATCTATAATTGTTCTAGTCATAGTAGTACAAAGCTAAGCAAATATTTTTGTTGCTTCTATGTATGAATATACTCTTAGGCACAATTGGCAACCTACAGAATAGCCATCCCTTGGAGGGAGTCCTTGTCACCCTTAGTTTCTGTGGAAAGCGTTATGGATTATGCTGGGTAGGCTGGGAACATGCAGATCATGCAGATGCATAGAAAGACTGGCACAAGCTTTGTAAACAGATGTATATTCAGCTTTTTGTTGTTATGATTGAATGAAAATGTCCATTCCCACATAAATTTGCACGCTCACCTATATGCAGCTGTCACTGCTCTGTTTGCCTGGTGACAGCACACTCTTCCTCTCTTCTCCATACATGTCATATCCTCCCAACAGTCTCCTATCCCCTCCTCTCCACCCACTCCCCTTCCTCCATAAGATGTCAGCAGGATGATATCCTATAGATGCATAGAACCATAAAGGGCCCACAGAATATGGTCACCCTGCGTCGCCAAGCCCAATCCATTGCCTTCTGAAGAGCTGACCTTCATTATGATTTGTGGATAGGGACAGCATCAGGGCCAGGGGCCATGCTCCCAGGGGAACCCCGAAGCCCCTGGATCATTAATTGCCGTCTTTTAATGGAGATCTCAGGGTGCACCCATATTTATTCTCGTGTTACCTAGGCATATATTCAGTTTTAACTGACATCTCAGAGCCTATATTCTTTTTTTTTTTAATTTTTATTTAACATAACTGAGTGAAAATGTACATTCACATGTAAATTTACGTGCCCCCCTATATGCAGCTTCCGCTGCTCTCCCTGTCCGGTGACTGCACACTATTCCTCTCTGCTCCATACATGTCTCATCCTCCCAACAGTCTCCTTTCCCCTCCTCTCCTTCCACTCCCCTTCCTCCAGCCAGAGGTCAGCAAGATGATATCCTATAGATGTATAGAACCATAAAGTGCTTCCAACATATGGTTACTCTGCATTGCCATGTCCATACCATTCCTGTCCAAAGAGTGGACCTTTGTTATAATTTATGGGAATGGACAGCATCAGGGCCGGGGGCCATGCTCTCAGAGGAACCCCAGAACGGCTGGACCATCAATTGAGGTCTTTTAGTGGAGATCTCATGATGCACCTCTTTTTATTCTTGTGTTGCTGGTGAGGCTCCTCTCTGTGAGCTCCGTCATGGCTATCACTGGTCGTGGCCGGGCACCATCCGGTTCTTCCGGTCCCAGGTCAATGTAGGTACCCACTCTTGTGGGTCTCTCTGTCTTCTCGGTTGTCTTTACCGCATGCCATTTTGGCCCTCGGTGAGCATCCGTTCCTGCTGACTTGGGACCATTTGCTGTCTCCTCGGATGGCAGCTTGTCAGCTTTTAAGACCCCAGACACCACTCACCAATGTGGGGTGCAGAGAGCTCTCTTAGCAAAATGCTAGTTGTGCCAATTGGCCTGGAATTCACCTAAGAGCATGGTCCCCTACCCCCCGCCCCAGCTACTCTATCCTTGCAGTATTGAGTCAAGATGGAAGGAGTACTCAAGTTATGCTGAAGTCCACTTAATGTTGTTCTTGTTCCTAATGTGTGCTGTCACCACTTTCTCCCAACTAGATTTCTAGTAACTACCTAAACTAAACCCTCCCCCCCTCGCCCTCCCTCCCTTCCTCCCCTCCCTTGCAGCTGTCAAAGAGTCTTTTCTTCTATACACGAGTCTGTTTTTGAGATCTTATTGTAGAGGTCTCATACAGTATTTGTCCTTTTGTCGCTGACTACTCTCACTCAACATAATGTCTTCCAGTTGAAACCAGGTTAGGAGATGTTTCCTGGAATCATCGTTATTCTTTATCATTGGGTAGTGCTCCATTGAGTATATGTACCACAGTTTACCTATCCATTCTTCTACTGTTGGGCATCTGGGTTGATTCCACCTTTTTGCTATTGTGGACTGTGCAATAAACATTCTGGTGCATGTATCCGTTGGTGTGAAAGGCCTTGAATCTGTAGGATATATTCCAAGTAGTGGAATTACTGGGTCAAATGGTATATTGATATCCATTTTTTTAAGGAAGCGCCAGATTGCCTTCCAAAGAGGCTGGACCATTTTGCAACCCCACCAACAGTGTAGGAGAGTTCCACTTTCTCCACAGCCTCTCCAGCATTTGTTATTTTGTGAGCCTATATTCTTTTTATAAAGTGGGTCCAAAAAACAGGAAAACAACTTATCATATAGATTTGTGGAGTTTAAAAACATAACACTGGCAAACCATCTAGAAAAGTGAATAGCATATTATGAATATTCTTGAAAAGCAAAAGAAAAGCTAATTTTTAGCTCCAACGCTGGTAGCATAGTGGTTAAGTGCTATGGCTGCTAATCAGTAGGTTGGCAGTTCAAATCCACCGGGCATTCCTTGGAAATTCTATGGGGTGGTTCTATCCTGTCTATAGGGTCACTATGAGTTGACATCAACTCTATGGCCGTGGGTTTGGTTTGCTTTTTCCACAAGTCGCTTTTTGTCTAACCCTCAGTCATTCTATCTCTTTAAGCCTCAGCCTTCAAAACTAAAATGGGGATTAGATTATCCCTAATCTCCTTCCCACAGTGTGGAGTATTAGATATATGGCTGTCAAGCCAAATACACCAAGGGGTGGCTGCTCCCTCATTCCAGCTACCGCCATCTATCCCCATGGTTCTGTAGTCACTGTCCTCCTCCTTCACAGCTGTCTACTGCCTGTCTCTAAAAACAAACTTGGCAGCCTAAAGTCCTAAGTTTCTTCCTTAAGGGGCTAGTCTCTGCCAGGTAAGCTGACAATTTAAGTGAATCTCATAGTGATTGGCACCACTAACACACCCAGAATGCCTATCTGTGTAGACACTCCACTGGGAATCCTTTGCTGCTAACTGGAGAACTCAAATATCTACACCCCTTTCCCTAGACATTATAATCCTACATAGAGATTATGAAAGGAGTCTGGGGTTCTTCTCTACAAACAGGTGCCCAGCAACAAGTCTTACCTCATATTACAGCTGTAACAAAGCCATTTAGTCATAGGGCCCAGTTTTATGGGGTAAGCCATGGTAACGGACGGATTACAGAATCACAAGGTGAGTTCTTCTTGACAACCTTGGTTAAGTAATTTAGTTTTGGGCTGAGATTTCTTAAAACAAGAGAGGGTGCTCATTTTGTGGTTGAGAGCTGCAGAGGGGAGTGTTGCCAAAGTGGTTAATCTGAGTTTTGTCTTTCTTGCTGACACAAAAGTTTCACCTGATACACTGTGTTTTCCTGGATCCAACTCCAAGGCGCTTGGCTTGGCTTGGCTTGGCTTGGCTCTGAGGCACAAATGCAAAACAAAAACAAGCTCAAGGAAAGCAAAAACAACTATCTGTTTCTTAGAGACGTGAGTTTGGAGGGAAAACAAGACTTGCTGGTTACTTTTCTGAAACCCATTTTCTCTTATGCTCTGTCTCTCTGAGTTCTGGTTTACTCTCTTACACTTTCCTGTCAGGCATGGCTCGTTATTTCTGCTGTTCCACTCATTGATGATTTTCCCGTCTTTGCAACAATCTTGTCTTTCTACCATTTCTTTGAAGAGGGAGCCACATTTTTCTTTCCACTCAATGCAGCAAAATAGAACATGTCTCTAGTATAACACTTCCCTAGTGCTAGGAAAGCCGTCATTGCCCTTCCTACCTTCTCCCAAGAGGAAGCTTGATTTCTGTCGCTGCTACAAAATTTGAAGAAACAATAAATCAATTTGTCAATACTATTTATCAAGCACCAACTCTCTCCCACCCTTCTAGCGGGCTTCTTTAATATGAATACAATAACAGAAAAGTATGGACATATTCTCTAGGAAGAGCTTGGCATGGGCTGGAGTTTGGGAGTATGGGGATAGTGAGATAGTGAGATGTTAGCATAACCTGAGGTGCCTGTTACGTGATCAAATTCTGTTCAAGTCAAGTTGAATTTTAGAAAATAGTTTTCAATTTGACTCCTTAAAATATCTGTTTGTTTTTATATATAAATAATGTTTAAATTATTTACTGTGAGATAAAATTAATGTTCTTGGGAGACACATTGTTTGGATGCTCTGCATCCTCCCAGCAGACTGTTGCAGAATACAACAGTATGCTGACTCCGGTGTGACAATATGATCCCAGAAACCATGAGCATAGAGATCATATGGATTTTCAGGGACATCTCACATGGAGAGTATTTTGCCCCATTGTTCTCACACACAGACTTGTAGGCCCATATGAGATGAATTTTAATTCAGAAACTAGGATCCCTATCATTTTAAAAGAACTACAAAACATTTGTCCAAACTTCAAAGAATTGCTACTCTGGAGAAATAACAGCATCACAGGTAAGACAATTAAAGAACAATATAAAATGCTGAATAATACACCCCTCATTACATGAAAGCATTTGTGGTGACCAAGAAGGCCGTTTGTAGTTCTTCAGTGGTGAATGGTAGAATATGGAGGTGAAGAGGTTCAAGAGGAGGGGAACAATAATGCTGGAGTTTCAGATCAGGTGCATCCAGGAGGCTCTTCTTGAGCTAAACCCAGATGAAAACTGTCTTCAACTTTCAGAACGATCGTAGCAATGGTAGTTGCCAGTGAGGTAGCTGAAAGTATGAGAAGGCTGGCCTCTTTTCTTTTTCCAGAAGTCTTGGTCCATGGTGGCAGACAGGCCCTGTATCCAGGGCTTGATTTCAGAGAGTTACTTCCTGTGGTTTGTTACAAGCTCAAGTGTCTCTTGAGGAGGCCATTCACAAAGAAATAATCTTTTTCATGATTTCTGGAATAGTTATATCTTACTCTACTGAATCCCAGTTTAATATCATGAGACCCTTCCTCCTTCACAGTTAGCATCTTTTAGACTTTTCTGAAGTGTTATCTGCTTTTCCCTTGGCTAAAACCCTCAAGCACTCTACCTAGCTCAGTAATCCTTCATTTCTTTTATGGGCAAGCTTTGTGAAATGCATGGGCAGCTTAGTATTAGTTGCTACTCCAAGAAGAAACAACAGTCATAGTTTTGATGTCCAAGAAAAGGAATAGGTACGACTATCCTCTCTCCTGAACCATAGTTTTCTCTAGGAGAAAGTCACTTTATGGAAGTAAAATCACTCTCCAGCAATTATTAGCCATATAAATTACACTGAACCAAAGAGTAAATACGAAGAACTGATACAGGTAAAAATGACCAACCAATAATGAAACAGAATGTCTCCAGAAATACTGAGGCACCTGCATTTCCAACTCTTACTGGGTTTTTTAGGCAGGTCTTCTTCAGATCAAAATAGTGAAGCAGGTGGCATATGTTTCTAGAACAAGAAGACTCAAATATTTGGAGAATAGGATTGCAAATGCAACAGGCCCTTAATGAATGCTTTCTGAATTAAGAGTAGATGAGAGATAGCAGAAGAGAAGTGCTGTGTGGGACTTGACTCTGAAAGGAGGGATGAGAAGGGATAAGTGAAAGGAAAACATAGCAGAGAACAGAGGCCAAGGAGACTAGAGATGAGGCATGAGAACAGCCGTGCAACAGAGCAGACACAGCTGCAAGTGAAGAACGCAAAGGATTGCAGGAAGCCGGCAGAAACTAGTACAGAGAATAAGAAACAGTTCTTCTCTCACAGCCCTCAGAAGAAATTGACATGACCGATATACTGATTTGGACTTCTAGGCTTCAGAACAGACACAAAGCATTTCCAATCTTTAGAGCCCCTCATTTTGTGTTATCTTATTATGTAAGTCTTAGGAAATTACAACATGTGAGGTGGGGATGAGGGTAGGGGGTGGGAGGCAGGGAGTACAGGTTTAGGGGAAACAATCACACTGGGAGTAGATGGAGATTGCTAAAAATTGAGAAGCCTCCACATCCCACACCAAAATAAGACGTATATAGGTCTAGCTGACCCTTAGCAACACGGTAAAAGTGAGATCATTGAGTTAGGAAATCCCAGATGAAGGAAAATCACACAGAAGCGTGTCCTAACTAGCCATTCTAATGGCAAAAAGACAGTAGAATCATCCAAAAGATCTTCTAGAACTATGTCTAAAAACTTCATCCCATAAGCATAGTTTCCCTGTTCTCTGTGGGGGAAAAAAATATTCCTCATATAGTTCTACCTACTGTCTTTTCTTGTTTTAGAAGAGTAAGCCAGCCAGCCAAGTGCCGTCGAGTAGGAGCCGAAAAAGAGTAAACAGAACTTTAAGAGTTAAATAAGGGGTTAGGAATCTAGATATGGGGATCATTGAGTTCTAAAAAATAAGTTTCCAGCTCTGTCACTTCTTAGTGACAAGGCTTTGGGCAAATAACTCAATATTTTTAGGCTGTAAAATGTGGACAATGATACACTCCCTCCTGTGATTATGAGGAACTCAAGTGAAATGTATGCAGAGTATCTGCAAAAGTCTTGATCTCCAAAAAGGGCCCATGCTCACTGAATGGAAGCATACCCTATCCACAGTCAGTTCCCTTGCACAGTACTCTGATGCCTCAAAGACTGAGGGAGGGAGGCTGTGAAAAGACGTAGCTTCCAATTAACTTTGTCACTGATTGTTGGGTAATTTGGGGCCAAATGTTGTTCTTTAATGAATGGGGGTGTGAAACTTATTAAGATTAATGACTGTCACAGCTGGTAGCCAGATGTTTACACAGCTCCCTCTGTTTTAGAGCAAACATATCAGAGGAAAGGGGTTGAATAGCAAAATTAGGCAAGTAAGAACAGTATTTTTGGAATGAATAAATGTTGTTTTAGAGTGTCAGAGATTACAATCTTAATGTACTTTGATTGGGCTAATATTAAAAATTAACATTCACAAACCAGTAATCTAAATAAGATAGCCTTTGAATACAAGTGTCTTGTGGAGGAAATCCGACATGGGAGGGAACACTTCCTGCAAACAATCTGAAGATTAAATAGTCCCCTGCAGAAAACAGAGAGTTAAATGAGTTTTTAATGGCTTCTGGTATGAAAGAGCAAATCATTTCTTTTAATTGAGAAAGGAAAAAATGTTTTTGCTCTACACACGAATCTGTGTTCTGCATTAGTATCATAATTATTTTTGCAGATGTCAGAATTTCACAAAATCCAATAGGAAAATGAATTGAACCTAGAACAGGTCATTACTCTCCAGAAGGGTCAAGAAATAGCAACTATAGTGACTCATTCATGCCCTGCTCTTAAACCCAGACCCTAGGCTAAATGGGAAAGAGATTGATTAGAATAAACTGAGGCGTTGCGCTGTGAGAAGACGAGGCTTGCATCACTGAGGGTCTTGAGTATGTGAGGGAGATGGCAAAGAGATCTTCCCCCTTCTGGTCTAGAACTCCTCAAGACTGAGAAGGCCAAGAAGCAGAGTTACCAAATTAGAAGTGAATTTGGAAACATTAATAAAGTTTCCACAGGATGAGGCCCACTGTCTCTGACAGGTTTTATTACTGTGTAGGTGAGAATTCAGAGAATCCGGTAATTACAGTATTTTCTAGATCTATAAAGTTAAGCCAGGAAGCTGAATATTAGCACTTCCCTGTCTGACCCACTTGTTTATTTTGCAAGTGTTTCTTTAAGAACACACTGGGAAGCTATGGTAGGCAAAATGGTAGTCCCCCAAACTTGTCCACATCCTAGCCTCCAGAACCTCTGAATGTGCTATGTTACATGGCAGATGGCATTAAGGTTGCTGAACTGTTGACTTTAAAATAGGGAGATTACCCTGGATTATGTGGGTGGGCTGAGTAATCACAAAGGACCTTAAAAAGTGAAAGAGAAAGACAAGAGAATCGGGGTCGGCAATGCGATATGAGAAAGACCCCACTGGCTACTATTGGCTTTAAGGATATACGGGGGTTATGAGCTAAGGAATGCCGCTAAAAACTGGAAAAGGCAAGGAAAAAGATTCTACCTCAGAGTCTCAAAGGAATGCAGCTTGTGTAAGTGAAACCCGTTCTTGACTTCCAACCTCTAGGATGGTTAGATAATAAATTTGTAGTGTTTTAAGCCACTTGTTATAATTAAACCACTAAATCTAAAGTAATTTGTTATAGCAGCAGAAGGAAACTAATACAGGCCCCAAGGCAGTGGGACAGAAAAGTACCCCAAACTCATGGCCACAAGAGGAGAATAAATGGCTCTGAAGATGCCAACATTTCCTTGAAAGGGAAAATTCATTGGCAGCTTCCACTGGAATTTTCAGTAACAGCTGTTAATCTCTAGGTGCAAAGCTCTAGCACTGTTTTCGTATGCAGTTTTATCTCAGGAATATCCTAGGAGGGTATTAAAAGGGGCTAGAGCTCATTTTCTTGAAACTGCATTAAGGGGTAAGTTTGGTAGGAGGGCACAATGTAAAGTGGAGAAAGATCACATTATTTTTTCCCCTACAAAATCCAATCACACCCATTCCAGAACTTGCTCATTCTTTTGCTCATTCCAAACCATAGCTCCAGAGCTTTCATTATCTGCAAATTCTCTCAGGCTAGAACAAGAGTCATGCCACAAACTTCTTATTATCATTTTGTGTTCTCTTTCGCTACCCCAGGACCCCTACTGAGCAGACGTTAACCCATCCTGGATATCCCCAACGCCCATCCTGGAAGGGCAGCACTGCCAATGCCAGCTGCTCCTAGGAATGCCATTTCTTCTCTGCCTGTCAATATTTTTAAGGTATGACTAACATCACTGCCATCCTGCAGAAATTTCAAGATGAATGTTTGTGAAACACTAAATTTGCATAGTTTGCCTTTTGTTGTTCTTTGTGGGAGGCAGCAGGATTCTGTCTTGCGTGCTATTCATGTGCATTTTATTGGAGGTTACTGAGATTCATCTCACTGTTTCACAGGCCTGGCATAACTAGATTCAGATTGATGTCTCTGCTTACAAATTATTTTTCACAATGACTTCTTTTCTTCCTTCTCTGTCTCTCTCTCTCTCACACACACTCTTACATATGAAGTTAAATACACCTTCCACTGCCAAGTTCAGGACTTACTCGTACCTTCTACAAGTTCAGGACTCACATGAGCTTACTTCACTTTAGTTCTTGATCATCTCACTGCCACTGTGCTCTTGTTAAAAAAACAATCTGTGTCTTAATTAAAAGCAGGCTTTCCCTGCCTCAGCTCACTTTACATTTTGGTCAAATATTTCTTTGCTGTTAATAGGTTGTGGCGGAAGAGGAAGAGGGCTGTCCTGGGTATTGTGGGATGTATAACAGCATCCCTGGCCACTACTTGATAGATGACAGTAAAAACCTCAAACCAAATCTGTTACAATTGAGTCAATTCTGATTCATAACAACTCTATAGGACAGAGCAGAACTGCCCCATAGGGTCTCCAAAGAGCAACTGGTAGATTCAAACTGCTGACCATTTGGTTAGCAGCCAAGTTGTTACTGTTAATTTAACCACTGTGATATTTGGGCTCCACGAGGTGCCAGTACCAAAAACAAACAAACAAAAAACAGCGCTGTTGAATCGATCCTGACTTACAGTTAACCTAAGTGTGTCAAGAAAAATAAAAAGTCTCCAATGTTTAGCCCACTGCTAAACGTTCCCTAAGGGGAAAAATTGTCCCTGATTCAGAACCACTGGAGTAAGAGATCGTATAAACCTAATTTCTTTCAACTTATTAAGACAGCCTCAAGAATGGTGAACAGTCTCATCTATTCACACAGTTGTGTGAGCCACCTATGGCAATTACTTTGACAAGCTTGTTGCTTTATAGTCTTCAGTGTGTGGCTTCAGGTAACAGTAACTTGCACATGCTCTGTTGGTCAGCTCCGTGGTAGGGGTTAGGTTGCCTCATTCAGCTTTGCTCTGTTATTCAACTGTTGCAGACAGCTCCGTTACTTACTAACTCATAGCAATGACAGATCAAATCAACAGTATACTTGCATGACTCCAAGTAGTTAAAGTGCTATGTAGAAATAATTGGTTGCTTTTGCCCTAATTAATATTACTATCACTTAAAAAATGAAAAACTCTCAAAGCTGTGGGAAACCACAGATTCTATTCCCTTTTTCTTGTACAACCTCCGTCTTCGAGTGTTTGCATTTTCATTGGCTACTACATATCCTATGGGCATCTTGAATAGAACATGTTCGTGTCCAAACAGTATTCAAAACAAAACAAAACAAAACAAAATCGAATTTCTGTTTGTTTTTCTGTTATCTAGCCTTGGAACAGCACACAAATCAGGTACCTAATTCAGTTATCTTCTCTCAATTCTTCCAATATACCATTACTAGATATTTACCCTAAACCAATGGTTGAGCAAAAATTTTTTTCAAAAACATGAGATGACTCCTCTTTAGCACTGAGTCCAAGTTCTCTAGCTTGACAGTTAAGCTTTTCCAACATTCAACCTTAGCATATATATTTCTTTCTTTTTCCTTTGGCCTTATTTCCTTTTTATCTTTCTTTTCTCTTACCTATTTCCAATGTTATATCTTAACTAAATATTTCTCAAAATGGTCTGTGCTTGGCCTGCAGTAAAACCAACAAAGGCACTTGTTAAAGTTTAGATTTCTGGGCTTTACTTCCAAGTTTCTATGGATAGGGACCAACTGTCTTAAAAAAAATTGAAATAACATGTATTCTTAAGACATAGCATTTGTGTGTCTAGCATTTGTCCCATTTTCACTTAGATGGTGTTGACAGAGACAATCAGGGTGGAGCTGGCTACAGTTTATATGCCAATGGCTAGTCTAGGCAGTGTACATTATTTTCATACATTCTTGACAATACTATTAATAACTTTACAGATATGGAGACCAGAGCTTGGAAAGGTTTATTTTCTTGCCCATGGTCTACACTTAGTAAATAGTGAAACTTCATTCCAGAGATCTCATAGTGCGGGCCAAGACATTATACTTTACTCTGAGGTCTCTTTGTTCACCTGTTTTATGCTTTTTTCCTGAGAAAACTCTTTGTGTACAAAGTCTTGATAAAATGAAACAGTGGAAAGTACACTGTAATTAGAATTCTTGTTGAATTCTGACTGGCATTTATTGGCTTCTTTCAGCTGAGCTGATGGCATGGCCATCTGCTTCTGGTTTAGAGCAGCATAGGCAGTATAAAGGAAGAGGGATGAAGACAGAGACGCAGAGGCCAGCCACTCCCACATGACCCTTCTGCTAGTATCTCCGAGCTTAGTCCGTGACTAGTCTAGCTTCTAAGGAGCTGGAGTTGATTTCTCTACTCTCTGGGGCCTTGGGCCCAGCTAGAGAGTGGAGGAGAATGTGTGTCTATTGTTTTTCCCCTCCATTGTCCTTCTTATAGTTACAATACCTTGCTTTTCCTCTGAGTATCACAGAGTACCACTATTTCCTAATTCATGAGCTTTAGGAAAATCTTGCCAGGGGACAAATGCTCCAGGTCTGGACAATGAGAATTATGACTCTAGCCACCATCCTGTGTGCCAACCCCCCAACCCCCCAGGCCACAGTCATCTACTCAGGGATGGACAGGTGACCTAATCCAGGAAAACCACACCCAGTCAGAGCACGCTCTTTGAGTAACTGACTAAGAGGAGTGTTCCACCTGCCACAGACTTGCAGCTATTAGAAGATAAACTGGTGGCCTGCAGAGGCTAACATATCCCAGAGGGAAGCATAGCTGAGAGACAGTGAAAGAAATCATCCTGATGACATCACCTGAGGCCCTGGATCAAGCTCTGCCAAAGAGAAGGTTCTACTCATGGATGTTCTGTTTACATGTACCAATACTTTCTTATTTTGCTTATTTTTCTTGTTCTGGGTTGGGTTGTCTGTCCCTGTAGAGTGCTAAATCAACAGTTTAAATAAGTGATCACGATTACAGTATTTGAAGTTTCCTAGGTGGCACAAATGGTTTGAATTTGACTGCTAACCTAAAGGTTGGTGGTTCCAACTCACCCAGAGATACCATGGAAGACAGGCCTAGGCATCTGTTTTCATAAAAGACCGAAGCCAGGAAAACTCTATGAAGCAGTCTTGCTCTGTTAACACACGAGGTTGTCATGAATCAGAATTGACTTGAGGGGGGCAAATTTGGTTTTTGGTTGTGTTATAATATTTTCCTTTGGATTTCCCATACCAACAGACTTCTTTGTATGCAAAGGTGGTTACATCTGATGATTAGAAGAATAGAAATAAATGAATGAATAAGTAACTCAGGCCGACACCAGGAAAATATAAATTTTTTATTAGTTTCTTTGTTCCAAATATACTCCTCAATCATATTTACTCTGAGAAGTCTCAATTACAGGAAAATAGGCCAGATGGCCTGAAATATTTTTCAGAGCTCATCTCAAGATCTTGAAAAGACACCAAAGTAGGAAAATCTCCCCAGGCCCAACAGGCTGTGTCCATGTGTGAAATGAGAACCATTCCCAAATTGTTTCCAACGGAAAGCTCTGTTTTCATCTGCTACTTATCTTCCTGGTGATGGGACAGCAGTTATAGTGTTATCTCACTGTCCAGGATCACTTCCTTGAGTAGATGGACAATTCCTGTGCAGGTCCACTGAAAGCCACATGTGAAATATTTCACCAAGTCTCCTTAGTAAGCAAACTATGAATAAATTCAAACATTTGCTATTCAGATACATTTTGCTTCCAAAATAGATTTGACTTGAATTTTCAGTAAGAAGCATGTCTATAATATGTCTATTGGAAAAAGGACAAAGGTGCAACAGCATGCAGTAAAGGGTTATTATGTCTATTAATTACAAATATTTTGAATAACAGCTACATTTATGGTTGCTTATCATGCATATAGAAACTCGGGTGGCCTAGTGGTTAAGTGCTATGTCTACTAACCAAAAGACTGGCAGCTTGAATTTGCCAGGTGCTCCTTGGAAACTCTATGGGGCAGTTCTGCTCTGTCCCATAGCATCTCTATGAGTCACCACTGACTCAAGAGCAGTGGGTTTGGGTTTTTTGTTTTTTGTTTTTTGTTTTTTTTTTGGTTTATCATGCATACAGAAGCCCTGGTGGCACAGAGGTAAACAGCTGTAACCAAAACATTACCTGTTCAAAACCATCAGGATCTCCTTGGAAACCCTGTGGGGTAGTTCTGCCCTGTTCTTTAGGGTCATAATCAACTCGATGGTGAAGGAATTTTTTTGCCATGCATCCAGTTCAGTGCCCTGATTTGAGTACTTAGTTTGTATAATTTTGTTTAATCTTCACAACAACTTTGTGAAGGTAGGTCCTGCTATTACTTGTATTTTATGAAAAGGGAACTGGGTCAGAGATTTAGTGACTCTTTCGACGGCACTTGGCTGGCTTGGCTTATGGTCATACATCATAGTAAATGTCAGAGACGATCAGAATTTGATCCAAGAAAGTCTAATTGAGGTTATGGGTTAGCAGAAGAGAAAAAACAAAAAACCAGTTGCTGGACCCGATCGTTGTTGGAGTAAACTTGTGTTCCATAGGTTACTCAATAGCCCATTCTTGTGGAAGTAGATCCCCAGGTCTTTCCTCCAAGGTACCTCTTGGGTGGACTTGAACCTCTAGCATTTCAGTTAGCAGATGAGCACGTGAACTGTTTGCACCAACAGAGACTCCTAGGCAGAGATAAATGTACAGGTTCTAGAGTCCATCAGCCAGAGTTTGAATTTCTGCTTTTTCACTTCCTGATAATCACCTTGCAAATCACTTCACTTTCCCCCCGCCCCCCTGTTTTTTATATTGTGCTTTAGGTGCAAGTTTACTGCTCAAGTTAGTTTCTTGTACAAAATTTATAAATATACTGTTATGTTACCCTAGATGCAATACCTATGACAGCACACTTCCCTTTTCCATCCCAGCTTTCCAATGCCAGCTCCTATTTCATCTGATTTCTCTTCATACCTCCAGATAGGGGCTTCCCATTTAGTCTCGTATACCTGCTAGAATTAAGAAGTACAGACTTCATAAGTATCATTTTTATGTCTTGTAATTCAGTGTAATCTTCGAAGAGTTGGCTTGGGATGGTTTTACGTCTGGGTTAACAGGAAGTCTGAAGGCTTTATCTTCTAGCATTCTTCTAGTCTCAGCCAGACTATTAAATCTGATTTTTTTTTTTAACTTAAATTTGAGTAATGTACTCACTTTCAGTTGCTCGTTAAGGGATTTTCTGTTGTGTTCATTCATTGGTGGTAGCTGTGTGCTATGTAGTTCTGCCTCAGGCTGATGGAGTCTCTGGTTTGTGTGGTCCTTTTGTCTCTCGGACTAATATTTTCCTTGTATGTTTGGTGTTCTTCATTCTCCTTTGTTCCAGGTGGGTTGGGACCAACTGATGTATCTTAAGTGGCTACTTGAAAGTTTTAAAATCCCAGATGCCACTCACCAAAGTGAAATGGAGGACCCTTTCTTACCAAACTTTGTTTGTCAACTGATGGAGATGTCCCCCAAGCCAATAGTCCCCAGAAGCCTGCCCTTGCTATTCTGTCCCTCAGAGTTCAAGAAACTGTATAACTTTTGGTTTAGTCCAGCAGTGATGATTTCGTCTATATTTGTGTTGTCTTACCCTTCACCAAACATAATTCCTTTCTTGTCCACCATCTAAATAGTGAACACTCCCCTCTCTCCTTCCCTATCCTTGTAACCATTGAAGAATGTTTTCTTCTGTGTTTAAAGCTTTTCTTAAGTTCTTATAATGGTAGTTTCATACAATATTTGTCCTTTCGTGGCTGACTAATTTCACTCAACATAATGCCCTCTAAATTCATTTATGTTGTTAGATTTTTCATGGATTCATCATTGTTCCTTGTCATTGCGTAGTATTCTATTGTGTGAATATAATTTGTTTATCCATTCATCCACTGATGGGAATTTAAGCTACTTCCATCTTCTGCTGTTGTGAACAGGGCTGCATGTATCTCTACATATATCTATACATGTGCATATACATATATATGTGTATATACATATATCTATACATGTAACTACTCTTACTTCACTAGGATATATTCCAAGAAGCGGGACTGCTGTGTCCTGTGCTACTTCTCTTTCTAGGTTTTTAAGAAAGTTCAAAATTTATTTCCGAAGTGGTTGTACCATTTTACATTCCCACCAGCAGTGTATAAGTGTTCCAATCTTTCTGCAACCTTTCCCACATTCGTTATTTTGTGTTTTTTGAATTAATGCTGGCCTTACTGGGTTAGATGGTATCTCATTGTTGTTTTCATTTGCATTTCTCTGATGGCTAGAGATTGTGAACATTTCCTCATATCTGTTAGCCACCTGGATGTCTTCTGTGGTAAAGTACCTGTTAATGTCCTTTGTCCATTATTCGATAAGGATATTTGTCTTTCTGTGGGTGAATTTCTGCAGCATCTTGTAGATATTAGAGATAAACCATGATGGGATATGTTGTAGCCAAAAATTCTTTACCAGTCTGTAGGTTATCATTTGACTCTCGTGGTGAGTCATGATTTCTAGGAGCTTCCAGTTATTTCATTTCTCTTGGCTTCTGGTATTTGTGCCTTGATAGTTCTGTTTTGTGTTCTGCCTATGGCTTGTATTTGGACTCCTAGAAATGTTCCTGGTTTTTGTTTCATCATCTTTATTGGTTTAGATTTTATATTTATGTCTTTGATCCATTTTGAGTTAGCTTTTGTACATGGGTGAAGTATGGGTCTTGTTTCTTTTCTTTCCTTTTTTTTTTTTTTGCAGATAAATATCCAGTTATGGCAGCACCATTTGGGCCTTTGTCAAACATCGGCTACTCATATGTGAATGAATTTACATCTGGATTCTCAACTCTGTTACGACTGTCTAATAAGTTCTAAAATCAAGTAGTGAGAGGCCTCCCATTTTGTTTCCTTTCCGTTCAAAGTTGGTGATTTGTTTCTCTATCTCATTAAGAAATGTTGGAATTTAGATTGACATCACATTGTATCTGTAGGTTGCATTGGTGGAATTCACATTTTTGCAATGTTGAGACTTCCTATTCATGAACAAGGCAGGTTTTTTCATTTATGTAAGTCTCTTGGTTTCTTTCAGTAACATCTTATCATTTTCTTTGTATACTTCTTTTCTGTCTCTGATTAGATTTATTCCCAAATGTTTTATCTTCTTGGGGGCTATTGTAAATGGTATTAATTTGGCAACTATTATCTTTGAAGTGCTTTTCAGTGGTGTAGAGGAATTCAACAGATATTAGTGTGTTGATCTTGTATCTTGATTCTTTCGTGAGATCTTCCATTAGTCCTGGTAGTTTTCTTGAGAAATCTTTAGGTTTTCTGTGCATGATATCACATTGTTTGCAAATAAAGATGATTTTACTTCTTCCTTACCAATTTCAAGTAAACCCTCTTGGTGTAGTGGTTAAGTGCTATGTCTCCTAAGCAAAAGGTCAGTGTTCAAGTCTGCCAGGGCTCTTTGGAGACTGTATGCAGCAGTTCGTCTCTGTCCTGTAGGGTCGTTACGAGCTAGAATCAACTTGATTGCAGTAGGTTTAGCTTTTGGGGTTTTTGAGTTTTAATACACTATTAGTTTTTCTTTCCTAATTGATCTGGATAGGACCTCTAGCACAATCTTGAATACCCACTGCCATTGAGTCAGGTCCGACTCACAGTATTCCCAGAGATCGGGGTGGAACTGCTCTGTAGAACTTCGAAGGAGCACCTGGTGGATTTGAACTTTTTGGTTAGCATACATAGCGCAACCTTGAATAAGAATGGTTACTACTAACGTATCCTTTTCTAGTTCCTGTTCTCCAGGAAAATCCTTTTAAACTCTCTCCATTTAGGATGACATTGGTTACTGGCTTTATATAATATCCTTTACTATGTTGAGAAGTTTCCCTTGTATTCATATTTTGCTAAGAATTTTTATCATAAATGAGTATTGCACTTTGTCAGATGCCTTTTCTGCATCAGTTGATAAGATCACATGGTTCTTTTGTTTTATTTATTTGGTTGATTACATTGATTGTTTCTCTAATGTTGAGCTAGTCCTGTATCCATAGTATGAATCCCACTTGGTCGTGATGAAATACTTTTTTGATATATTGTTGAATTCTGTTAGCTAGAATTTTGTTGAGGATTCTTTATGTCTATGTTCATGAAGGATACTGGACATGTTCATAAATTTCTTTTTTTATTATGTCTTTCCTTGAATACTCTGGGGGTCGGTTCTACCCTGTCCCCTAGGGTCGCCATGAGTCGGATCCGACTCTACGGCACTTCACTTGGCTTCCTGGTTTTGATATCAGAGTTATGCTGACTTGACAGAATTAATTTGGGAGTATTCTATCTTTTTCTATGCTCTGAAATATCTTTTGTATTAACTTTTCTCTGGAAGAGTGATATTAACTCTTCTCTGGAAGTTTCGTAGAATTCTCCAGTGAAAGGCTGTCGGGGCCAGGGTTTTTGTTGTTGTTGGTGGTGGTGGTAGTTTTTAAAATTACTTCTTCATGTTTATTGATTTGTCCTAACTCTTTTTGTGTTAGTTTAAGTAGGTAGGGTGTCCATTTCCTCTAGGTTTTCAAATTTGTTGTAATACAATTTTTCATAGTATTTGGTTATGATTCTTTTCATTTTAGATGGCTGTGTTGTAATTTCACCCATCTCATTTCTTATTTGGGTTATTTACTTCCCCTTCTATTTTTGTTTTGTCAGTTTGGCCAAAGCATTTTGTTGATCTTTTCAAAGAACCAGCTTTTATTCTTGTTAATGCTTTCAATTGTTTTTCTAGTCTCAATTTCATTTATTTCTTCTCTGATTCTTATTTCCATTCTTCCAGTGCCCTAGAGCTTCTTTTGTTGCTCTGTTTGTATTTGTTCCAGTTGTAGAGTTAATGTTTTGGATTTATTCTTTTGCTATAAACTGATGTCTGTGCACTGCATTTGCTGTGTTCTGAAGGTTCATAAATTTCTTTTTTTTGTTATGTCTTTCCTGGTTTTGATATCAGAGTTATGCTAACTTGATAGAATCAATTTGGGAGTATTCTATCCTTTTCTATGCTCTGAAATATATTTTGTATTAACTCTCCTCTGGAAGTTTGATAGAATTCTCCAGTGAAAAGCTGGGGGTTCTAGTGGCATATGTTTTCATTCTCATTTGATTTTGTGAATTTCTCTATTCTGTCCTTAATTTCTTCTGTAACCAAGTAGTTTCTGAGCAAGGTGTTGTTCAGTTTCCCATGTGTTTTAGTTTTTTTTCTCTTGAATTTTCTGTTGTTGCTTTCTGCTTTTATGGTTTTATGATTAGAAAAGATGCTTTCCAGTATTTTGATTTTTTTCAACAGCATTGAGACTTCTTTGTAGCCCAGTATGTGTTCTATTCTGAAGAATGCTCCAGGTGTGTTGAAATAGAATGTATAATACGCTGCAGTTGGATGGAGTGTTCTCTATATGCTTATGAGATCAGTTTTGGTTAATTGTAACATTTAGAACTTTCATGTCTTCACTGAGCTTCTTTCTGGGTGTTCTGTCCTTTACTGAAAGTGGAGCATTAAAGTATCCTACTTTTATTGTGGAGCTGTGTATTTCTCTGTTCAATGGTACTAGAGACTTTTTTTTAATGTATTTTGAGTCCTGTCATTGGGTGTGTAAACATTTATTATAGTTATGTCCTCCAAGTGTATTGAACCTTCAGCTATTATGTAGTGTTCTTATCCTTTGTGGTATATTTTGCTTTAAAGACTATTTTGGGGCAGAGTCAAGATGGCGGACTAAACACACATCTCCCTAAATCCCTTTGGAAACCAAGACTGAATTGATAATTTGACAGAGCCTTCTGGACACCTAGTAAGCCCTGGGATGTGGCATAGGGCTGTTAATTTGGGCTTCATACCACTGAACACAAAATCTCCTCTTTTGCTGACTCCACTCTCAGCAAGCATGGGCTTTCATGGACTGAAGATAACGCACCATTTTAATTTTTTTTCTCTGTCTTAGCCAGTGGGAGGAGCTGGGACTTGACTAGCTGCTAATCTCAGATGCACTGCTGGTGGGATCAGCAGGTGAAATTGCTATATTTTGAAAGCCTGGCTTTGGACTCTGTGCATCTTGTCACCATTGGCCTCTCTGTCTGCCTCCGCCATATACTAGCTGGTACTGAGGTGGTGGCACGCTTGGTGTAAGACACCATCTTGATCCATTGGGAAGTGGATACACCCATACAGAGGCCCCAGCTGCACATTGTTCCTAGGCTGGGAGGCAGAACCTGCCTTGAGGATGACAATTTTCAGGCAGAAAAGCAGCATTTCACACAGTGTTGCCTACAATTGGGGCCCAGCCATAGAGGCTGTGGACTCTATACATCTCGGCACCTTTGGCCTCTCTTTCCACTGGTACCCTGGTCCTAGCCAGGTGGCAAGCTTGTGTGGGACACCATCTTGTTCTACTGGGAGGTGGATATACCCATATGAAGCCTTAGCTGGACCTAATTCCTGGGCTAAGAGGCAGTGCTGCCTGGAGGAAAGCACTTTTCCAGCAGAAAATCAGTATTCTGCACAGTGTCACCTACAGCTGGAGCCTGACAGCAGAGGCCAGCAGGGCAGTAGTCATTCCACATTTTGAGCTAGTCTGTAACATCTGGGGTTCAACATAGAGGTGCTTATTTTGTCATCTGGGAAGAGGGATCTATACACCTGAATACTGACTGACTTTGGAAGTTGTCAGACACTTTTTACCTCTCATTTTAAGATGGCATAGAGAAACAACTGTGGTCCATCCTCACAGCATCACTCCCAGCTTCTACTGACTCACATGATGCCCAAGAAGCAACAAATTCTGGAGAAAATCATAACCAAGAAATCACCCATGGCTTCAGAAGGCTCCCAAAGAAAACACCTCACAACTTCCCAGACAAAAAAGCTTTTATGAAACTATCAGAAGGTGAACTCAAAAGAATTATATAGAGAGCCCTCCTAGACCTTATACAAAATGCAACAGAGCAAAATGAAAAATTCAGCAAGCTGTTTGAACTGATGGAACACCAGCAATCTGAAATCTAACAGATCAAGAACAAAATTAAAGACATATTGCAAAATGCAAAGCCAAGAAAACAGAACAGAACAAATGGAAAACAGACTTTCTGACTTGGAAGGCAGAGTTACTGAATCCAGCTTCTATAAAGATAAATCATAAAAAAGAAACAAGAAAAATGAAGAAGCATTAAGAAGCATGTGGGACTATTTAAAGAGGAACAATCTATGATTAATTGGAGTTCCTGAACAGGGAGAGACACCTGAGAACACAGAGTATTGTTGCTGACCTGCTGACAGAAAACTTCCCAGAAATTATGAAAGAAGAGAGTATAGATATCCAGGATACATATTGAATGTCAATCAATGTAGAGCTCAAAAAAAAAAAAGACTTCGAGACATATTATAATCAAGCTTAACAAAATGGAACATAAGAAGTAGCTCTTAAAGGCAGCTAACATTCAGAAGGCTTTTGTCTGATTTCTCAGCAGAAACAATGCTGGCATGGAGACAGCAGCATGACACATTCAAAGCCTTGAAGGAGAAGAATTTCCAACCAAGAATTATATATCCTGCAGAACTATCTTTCAAATATGAAAATGAAATTAAGACCTTCTCAGATAAACAGAAACTCAGAGACTTATAAAAACCAAACCAAAGTTCCAGGAAATACTGACAGAATATCTTGGCTTAGAAGAACAAAACCACTAATTTTATATTTTAGAAGCAAATACACAATGCATTACCCAGAATCCTACTCAATTAGGGAAGGCCCTAAACTCAATCAAAGCTATAATACTGAAAGAAATAATCCAGTGATCATACCATGAAAACTATGATGTCATCATATTAAAAAGAGGGATGTACTACAGTCATTATAGTCCTTCCAGACGGAGAGGAAATTGGTAAGAACGGCAGTAATTGAAATTGGGTTTATACATAGTTTCTTGAGAGGAATCTTAGGGTCAGCCATAAAGCCCAATAAAGATGCAACACATCAAATCAAGAAACATAATACAGGAGTCTCAACAACCACAAAACCACCCCTGAAAAGGTGAAAAATCAACTCATAAAGAAGAATGTCCCAAAACAGATTAATAAGAACAACAGAGAAAACATCAACTCAAAAATAAATATATCACAGTTAGCACTGAACATAAACCTATCAATAATTACATTGAATGTGAATGGACTGAATGCTCCAGTAAAGAGACACTGAGTGACATCTTGGATCAAAAGACATGACCCATCCATTTGTTGCCTACAAGAAACTCACCTTAGACTTAAACATAGGAACAAACTAAAAATTAGAGTGGAAGAATATATATCAAGCTAACAATGAACAAAGAAGAGCAGGAGTAGCAATTCTAATCTCAGATAAAATTGATTTTAATGTAAAATCCACCATTGTGGACAAGGATGGACACTATTTATTACCGAAAGGTTCAGTACACAAGCAAGAATGAACTATATTAAATATTTATGCACCTGATATTAGAGCACCTAAATACTTCAAAGAAACACTGACTATACTGAAAAATGAGATAGATCACTCAACTGTAATAGTGGGAAACTTCAACACTCTGCTTTCAATATTGTACAGATCATCTAGAAAGAAGATCAGTAAAGACACGGAAGACCTTAGTGCCACAATTAACCAACTAGACTTCATCGACATACACAGAACTTTCTATCCATCAGCAGAAACTGCACCTTCTTCTCCAGTGCACATGGAATATTCTCCAGAATAGACCATGTGTTATCACGTAAAGCAATTCTCAACAAAACCCATAGCATTGACTTAATGCAAAGCATCCAGATCGTAAAGCCATAAAAGTCAAAATCAATAGCAGAAAAAACACAGAGAGAAAGTGGAACTCATGGAAACTGAACAACATCTTGCTCAAAAAATCATGGGTTATAGAAGAAATCAAGGATGGAATCAGGAAATTTATGCATTCCAGTGAGAATGAAAACACTTCCTACAAGAACCTATGGGATACAGCCAAAGCAGTGCTCAGAGGTCAGTTTATCTCCATATATGCACACATCTGGAAAGAAGAAAGAAACTAAATCAAAGAACTCACCCTACAGCTTGAGCAAGTAGAGAGAGAACAATAGAGGAACCCCTCAGGCACCAGAAGAAAACAGATCATAAAGATTAGAGAAGAGCTAAACAAATAGAAGAACAATTGAAAAAACTGAAAAAACCAAAAAACCAAAAGCTGGTTTTTTGAAAAGATCAATGAAATTGACAAATCATTGGCTAAACTTACTAACGAAAAACAGGAAACAAAACAAATAACCCAAATAAGAAATTAGAGGGGAGTTGTCATAACAGATCCAATAGAAGTCAAAAATAGCATCACAGAATACTATGAAAGACTGTACTCTAACAAATTTGAAAACCTAGAGGAAATGGACAAATTCTTTGATTCATATCACCTACCAAAATTGTCACACGGTGAAGAAGAACAACTTCATAAACCCATCACAAAGGAAGAGATTGAAAAACTCGTCAAAAAACTGCCAACGAGTGAAAGGCCGGGTCCAGATGGCTTCACTGCAGAATTCTACCAAGCTTTTAGAGAAAAGTCTTCTCCAACACTACCGAGACTATTTCACAGTGTAGAAAGAGGTGGAATACTCCCAAATTCATTTTATGAAGCCAGCATAACTCTTGTACCAAAACCAGGGAAAGACCCAACAACAAAAAAAAGAGAACTACAGACCAATATTACTCGTGAATCTAGATGCAAAAATCTTCAACAAAATTCTTGCCAATAGAATACAACAACATATCAAAAAAATAATCCATCGTGACCAAGTTGGATTCATACCAAGGATACAAGGCCAGCTCAGCATCAGAAAAAAAGTTAATATGATCTATCACATAAATAATACAATAGACAAGAATCACCTGATTGTGTCTACTGATGTAGAAAAGGCATTTGATAAAGTCCAACACCCCTTCATGCTAAAAACTCTCAGCAAAATAGGAAAAGACAGCAAATCCCTCAATGCAATAAGGGCATTCATACAAAGCCAACTGCCTACATCATCTTGAATGGAGAGAGACTGAAACAATTTCCCTTGGTAACAGGAACTACACAAGGATGCCCACTCTCACGTCTCCTATTCAACATTGTACTAGAAGTTCTTGCCAGAGCAATTAGACAAGGCCAAGAAATAAAGGGCATCTGCATCAGCAAGGAAGAAGTCAAAATCTCCTTATTTCCAGATGGTATGATTGTATGTGCACAGAATCCTAAAGAATCTGTAAGTAAGCTACTCAAATTGATAGAAGAGTTCAGTAAAGTCTCAGGGTACAGGATAAACATAGGTAAATCAGTAGGATTCCTTTATACTAACAATGAGATTATTAATGAAGAAATAACCAAATCAGTACCATTTACTATAGCCTCTAGGAAGATAAAGTACCTGGGAATAAATCTAACCAGAGAAATAACAGACCTTTACAAGGAGACCTACAAATCCTTGCTACAAGAAACTAAGAGAGACTTACATAAATGGAGAAACTTACCCTGCTCATGGATGGGTAGACTTAACATTGGGAAAATGTATATTTTGCCCAAAGCAATCTAATTATGCAATACAATTTCCAGTGACATTTTTTAATGAGATGGAGAAACAAATCACCAACTTCGGAAAAGGAGGAAGCCCGGGATAAGTAAAGCACTACTAACAAAGAAGAACACACTCGGAGGCCTCTCACTACCTGACCTTAGAACCTATTACACTGCCACAGTAGTGAAAACAGCCTGGCACTGGTACAAAAAAAAGACAGATATATCAATGGAACATAATTCAGACCCCAGAGATGACACCATCTTCATATGAATGGTTGGTATTCAACAAAGGCCCTAAGACATTGAACTGGGGAAAAACAATCTATTCAACAAATGGTGCTGGCAACATTGGATATCCATCTGCAAAAAACTGAAACAAGACCCATAGCTTACACTTTGTACAAAAACCAACTCAAACTGGATAAAAGACCTAAATATCAAATCTACTTTTTATTTAACATGACTGAGTGAAAATGTACATTCCCGCATAAATTTACATGCCCACGTATATGCAGCTTCCACTGCTCTGTCTGGTGACAGCACACTATTCCTCTCTGCTCCATACATGTCTGATCCTCCCAACAGCCTCTTTTCCCCTCCTCTCCACCCACTCTCCTTCCTCCAGCCAGAGGTCAGCAGGATGATATCCTATAGACGTATAGAATCATAAAGTGCATCCAATATACGGTCACTCTGCATTACCAAGTCCAATCCATTACTGTCCAAAGAGTGGAACTTCATTATAATTTATGGGTAAGGGCAGCATCAGGGCCAGGGGCCATGCTTTCAGGGGAACCCCAAAACCACTGGACCATCAATTGAGGTCTTTTAGTGGAGATCTCAGGATGCACCCCTTTTTATTCTTGTGTTGCCAGTGAGACTCAACCTAGTGTGCTCCATTGTGTCTATCACTGGTGGTGGCCGGGCACCATTCGGTTCTTCTGGTCTCAAGTCGATGTAGGTACCCACTCTTGTGGGTCTCTCTGTCTTCTAGGTTGTCTTTACCACATGTCATTTTGGTCCTTGGTGAGCATCCGTTTGTGCTGAGTTGGGACCATTTGCTGTGTCCTCGGATGACAGCTTGGTAGATTTTAAGACCTCAGATACCACTCACCAATGTGGGGCATAGAGGGCTCTCTGAGCAAAACGCTAGTTGTGCCAATTGGCCTTGATTTCACCTAAGAGCATGGTCCCCTGCCCCCACCCCAGCTACTCTATCCTTGGGTTAGGATGAAAAGAGTACTCAACTTATGCTGAAGTCCACTTAATGTTGTTCTTGTTTCTGAGGTGTGCTAAAGTCCACTTAATGTTGTTCTTGTTTCTAATGTGCGCTATCACTGCTTTCTTCCAACCAGATTTCTAGCAACTATCTAAACTAAACTCTCCTCCACACAAACTCCGTCCCTCCCCTCCCTTGCAGCTGTCAAAGAGTCTTCTCTTCTGTACACAAGTCTGTTTTTGAGATTTTATCGTAGAGGTCTCATACAATATTTGTCCTTTTGTCGCTGACTACTTTCACTCAACATAATGTCTTCCAGTTGAATCCAGGTTAGGAGATGTTTCCTGAAGTCATCATTATTCTTTATGATAGTGCTCCATTGAGTATATGTACCATAGTTTACCTATCCATTCTTCTGTTGTTGGGCATCTGGGTTCATTCCATCTTTTTGCTATCGTGGACTGTGCTGCAATAAACATTCTGGTGCATGCATCCATTGGTGTGAAAGGCCTTGAATCTGTAGGATATATTCCAAGTAGTGGAATGACTGGGTCAAATGGTATATCAATATCCGTTTTTTTAAGGAAGGACCAGATTGCTTTCCAAAGAGGCTGGATCGTTTTGCAACCCCACCAACAGTGTAGGAGGGTTCCACTTTCTCCACAGCCTCTCTAGCATTTGTTGTTTTGTGTTTTCTGGATCATGGCCAATCTTGCTGGGGTGAGATGGTATCTCATTGTCATCTTGATTTGAATTTCTTTAATAACTGAAGATCATGAACATGTGCGCATGTGTTTTTTGGCTGCCTGGATCTCCTCTTTACTGAAATGTCTGTCCATCTCCTTTGCCCATCGCTTAATTGGGTGGTTTATCTTCTTCTTATTGATATTTTGTAGTACCTTATAGATTATGGAGATCAGGCGTCAGTCTGACGTAGAGTATTTTCTCCCATTCTGTGGGTGTTCCTTTTTTTTTTTAATTTTTATTTTTATTTAACATAACTGAGTGAAAATGTACATTCACATATAAATTTACATGCTCCCCTATATGCAGTTTCCACTGCTCTCCCTGTCCGGTGACTGCACACTATTCCTCTCTACTCCATACATGTCTCATCCTCCCAAAAGTCTCCTTTCCCCTCCTCTCCGTCCACTCCCCTTCCTCCAGCCAGAGGTCAGCAAGATGATATCCTATAGATGTATAGAACCATAAAGTGCTTCCAATATATGGTTACTCTGCATTGCCAAGTCCAATCCATTCATGTCCAAAGAGTGGAACTTTGTTATAATTTATGGGAAAGGGCAGCATCAGGGCAGGGGGCCATGGTCTCAGAGGAACCCCCAAACCGCTGGACCATCAATTGAGGTCTTTTAGTGGAGATCTCATGATGCACCTCTTTTTATTCTTGTGTTGCCAGAGAGGCTCCTCTCTGTGAGCTCCGTTGTGGCTATCACTGGTGGTGGCCGGGCACCATCCGGTTCTTCCAGTCCCAAGTTGATGTAGGCACCCACTCTTGTGGGTCTCTCTGTCTTATCGGTTGTCTTTACCGCATGCCATTTTGACCCTCGGTGAGCATACGTTCCTGCTGAGTTCGGACCATTTGCTGTGTCCTCGGATGGCAGCTTGGCAGCTTTTAAGACCCCAGACGCCACTCACCAATGTGGGGTGCAGAGAGCTCTCTTAGCAAAACGTTAGTTGTGACAATTGGCCTGGAATTCGCCTAAGAGCATGGTCCCCCGTCCCCTGCCTCAGGTACTCTATCCTTGCAGTATTAAGATGGAAGGAGTACTCAAGTTATGCTGAAGTCCACTTAATGTTGTTCTTGTTCCTAATGTGTGCTGTCACCGCTTTCTCCCAACTAGATTTCTAGTAACTATCTAACCTAAGCCCTCCCCCCCTCGCCCTACCTCCCTCCCCTCCCTTGCAGCTGTCAAAGAGTCTTTTCTTCTATACACAAGTCTGTTTTTGAGATCTTATTGTAGAGGTCTCATACAGTATTTGTTCTTTTTTCACTGACTACTTTCACTCAACATAATGTCTTCCAGTTGAAACCAGGTTAGGAGATGTTTCCTGGAATCATCGTTATTCTTTATCATTGGGTAGTGCTCCATTGAGTATATGTACCACAGTTTACCTATCCATTCTTCTATTGTTGGGCATCTGAGTTGATTCCATCTTTTTGCTATTGTGGACTGTGCTGCGATAAACATTCTGGTGCATGTGTCCGTTGGTGTGAAAGGCCTTGAATCTGTAGGATATATTCCAAGTAGTGGAATCACTGGGTCAAATGGTATATCGATATCCATTTTTTTAAGGAAGCGCCAGATTGCCTTCCAAAGAGGCTGGACCATTTTGCAACCCCACCAACAGTGTAGGAGGGTTCCACTTTCTCCACAGCCTCTCCAGCATTTGTTGTTTTGTATTTTCTGGATCATGGCCAATCTTGTTGGGGTGAGATGGTATCTCATTGTTGTCTTGATTTGAATTTCTTTAATAACTAAAGATCGTGAACATGTCCACATGTGTTTTTTGGCTGCCTGGATCTCCTCTTTAGTGAAGTTTCTGCCCATCTCCTTTGCCCATCGCTTAATTGGGTGGTTTATCTTCCTTTTCTTGATATTTTGTAGTATGTTATAGATTATGGAGATCAGGCGTTGGTCTGACATAGAGTTGCCAAATATTTTTTCCCATTCTGTGGATGTTCTTTTAATTCTATTAATAAAGTTTTTGGATGAGCAAAAGTGTTTGATTCTTAATAGTTCCCATTAATCTATTTTCTCTTCTGTTGATTGTGGTTTCTTTGACAGATTTTGGAGTCTGTCCTCATTGTGTATTAAAACTTCAATTGTTGTCCCTACCTTTTCTTGGATGAGCTTTATCATTTTAGGTTTGATATTTAGGTCATTTATCCAGTTGGAGCTGGTTTTTGTATAAGGTGTTAGATACGGATCTTGATTCAGTTTATTGCAGATGGATAACCAATTTTGCCAGCACCATTTGTTAAAGAGACTGTTTTTACCCCAGTTTAATGTCTTAGGGCCTTTGTCAAATATCAACTGTTCATAGGCAGACGGTGTCATCTCTGGGGTCTCAGTTCTGTTCCATTGATCCATCTGTCTGTTCTTGTACCAGTACCAGGCTGTTTTGACCACTGTGGCGGTGTAGTATGTTCTCAGGTTGGGTAATAAGAGGCCTCCCAGTGTGTTCTTCTTCTTTAGTAGTACCTTATTTATCCGGGGCTTCTTCCGTTTCCAAACAAAATTGGTGATTTGTTTCTCCATCTCATTAAAAAATGATGCTGGAACTTGTATTGGGATTGCATTATATAAATAAATTGCTTTGGGTAAAATAGACATTTTCACAATGTTAAGTCTTCCTATCCATGAGCAGGGTTGGTTTTTCCGTTTATCTAAGTCTCTCTTAGTTTCTTGTGGTAAGGGTTGTAGTTCTCTTTGTAAAGGTCTGTTGTTTCTCTGGTTAGATTAATTCCTAGGTACTTTATCTTCTTAGGAGCTATCATAAATGGTATTGATTAGATAATTTCTTCCTTAGCAGTCTCGTTGTTGGTATAAAGGAATCCTACTGATTTACTTATGTTTATCTTGTATCCTGAGACTTTGCTGAACTCTTCTATCAGTTTGAGTAGCTTACTTACAGATTTCTTAGGGTTCTCTGCATATACAATCATATCATCCGCAAACCGGGAGATTTTAACTTCCTCTTTGCCGACGCAGATGCCCTTTATTACTTGGTGTTGTCTAATTGTTCTGGCTAGAACTTCTAGCACTATGTTGAATAGGAGAGGTGAGAGTGGGCATCCTTGTCTAGTTCCTGATCTCAAGGGAAAGTCAGTCTATCTCCACTCAGGATGATGTGGGCAATTGGCTTTGTATAAATGGCCCTTCCTGTGTTGAGGAATTTGCCGTCAATGCTCATTTTGCTAAGAGTTTTTAGTATGAATGGGTGTTGGACTTTATCAAATGTCTTTTCTGCATCAATGGACAAAATCAGGTGATCCTTGTCTTTTGTGTTATTTATGTGGTTAATCACACTGATTGCTTTTCTGATGTTGAACCAGCCTTGCATCCCTGGTATGAATCCCACTTGGTCATGATGGATTATTTTCTTGATATGTTGTTGTATTCTATTGGCAGGAATTTTGTTGAAGAGTTTTGCATCTAGATTCATGAGTGATATTGGTCTGTAGTTCTCTTTTTTGTTGGGTCTTTCCCTGGCTTAGGTATCAAGGCTATGCTGCCTTCATAGAATGAGTTTGGGAGTACTCCATCCCTTTCTATACTGTGAAGTAGTCTCAGTAGTATTGGAGATAACTCTTCTCTAAATGCTGGGTAGAATTCTGCAGTGAAGCCATCAGGGCCTGGACTTTTTTTGGTTGGCAGTGTTTGGATGACATTTTCAATCTCTTCCTTTGCGATGAGTTTATTAAGTTATTCTTCTTCACGTTGTGATAATTTCAGTAGGTGGTATGAGTCAAGGAATTTGGCTCTGGCATAGAAGAACAAAACCACTAACTTTATATTTTAGGTTTTGAAATTTGTTAGAGTACAGTCTTTCATAATATTCTGCTATGATATTTTTTATTTCCGTTGCATCAGTGGTGAAACCTCCCCTCTCATTTCTAATTTGGGTTATTCGTTTCCTTTCCTGCTTTTCTTTAGTAAGTTTAGCCAGTGGTTTGTCAATTTTGTTGATCTTTTCAAAAAACCAGCTTTTGGTCTTTTCAATTTTTTCAATTGTTTTTCTATTCTCTAATTCATTTAGCTCTGCTCTAATCTTTATGATCTCGTTTCTTCTGGTGCCCAAGGGGTTCCTCTGTTGTTCTCTTTCTACTTGTTCAAGTTGTAGGGTTAGTTCCTGGATTTGGTTTCTTTCTTCCTTCCAGATGTGTGCATTTATGGAAATAAACAGACCTCTGAGCACTGCTTTGGCTGTATCCCATAGGTTCTGGTAGGAAGTGTTTTCATTCTCATTGGCATCCATGAATCTCTTTATTTCATCCTTGAATTCCTCTATAACCCATGTTTTTTTCAGCAAGATGTTGTTCAGTTTCCAAGACTTCCACTTTGTATCTATGTTTTTTCTGTTATTGATTTCAACTTTTATGGCTTTATGATCTGAGAAGATGCTTTGCAGTAATTCAATGGTATGGATTGTGTTGAGCATTGCATTATGGCCTATCACATGGTCAGTTCTGGAGAATGTTCCATGTGCACTGGAGAAGAAGGTGTAGTTGTCTGCTGATGGGTTAAAAGTTCTGTATATATCAATGAGGTTTAGTTGGTTAATTGTGTCAATGAGGTCTTCTGTATCTTTAGTGAGCTTTTTTCTAGAGAACCTGTTTAGTAATGAGAGTGGAGTGTTAAAGTCTCCCACTATTATTGTCGAGTCGTCTAACTCTCTTTTGAGCGTAATCAGTGTTTCTTTGACATATTTAGGTTCTCTGATATTAGGTGTATAAATATTTAATATAGTTAAGTCTTGCTTGTGTACTGAACCTTTCAGCAATAAATAGTGTCCATCTTTGTCCACGATGGTGGATTTGACATTAAAATTGATTTTGTCTGAGATTAGAATTGCCACCCCTGCTCTTCTTTGTTCCTTGTTAGCTTGATATATATTCTTCCATCCTTTAATTTTCAGTTTGTTCCTATCTTTAGGTCTCAAGTGAGTTTCTTGTAGACAACATATGGATGGGTCATGTCTTTTGATCCAAGATGACACTCGGTGTCTCTTTCCTGGAGCATTCAGTCCATTCACATTCAATGTAATCATTGATAGGTATCTGTTCACTGCTGCCATTGTGATATGTTTATTTTTATGTTAATGTTTTCTCTGTTGTTCTTATTAGTCTGTTCTGGGACATTCTTTTTTGTGAGTTGATTTTTCACCTTTTTCAGAGCTGGTTTTGTAGTTGTTGAGACTCGTTTGTTACATTTCTTGAAATAGTATGATACATCTTTGTTGTGCTTTACAGCTGCCCCTATGATTCCCCTTAATAAACTATATATAAACCCAATTTTAATTACTATCAGTCTTATCATTTTCCTCTCCATCTGGAAGGACTGTAACAACTGTAGTACATCCCTCTTTTTATTATGATGACACCATAGTTTTCATGATGATCCCTGGATTGCTTCTTTCCGTATCAAAGCTGTGATTGACTTTGGAGACTTCCCTAAATGAGTAGAGTATTGAGTAGTATGTCATTCTAAAATACAAAGTTAGTGGTTTTATTCTTCTAAGCCAGAGCCAAGAAGTTCTTTCAGTATTTCTTGTAGTTTAGGTTTGTTTTTACAAAGTCTCTGAGTTTCTGTTTATCTGGGAATGTCTTAATTTCATTTTCATATTTGAAAGATAGTTTTGCAGGATATATAATTCTTGGTTGGAAGTTCTTCTCCTTCAAGGCTTTGAATGTGTCATGCCACTGTCTCTGTGCCAGCATAGTTTCTGCTGAGAAATCTGGCGACAGCCTACAGGGTTTCCCTCTGAATGTTAGCTTTGCTTTGAGTCTTGCTGCTTTTAAGAGTTGCTGCTTATGTTTCATTTTGTTAAGCTTGATTATAATATGTCTTGGAGTCTTTCTTTTGAGATCTATATTGTTTGGCATACAATACGCATCTGAAATGTCTATATTCTCTTCCTTCATGATTTCTGGGAAGTTTTCTTTCAGCAGCTCAGGAATGATACTCTCTGTGTTCTCAGATGCCTCTCCCTGTTCAGGGACTCCAATTAATCAAAGGTTGTTCCTCTTAATAGAGTCCCACATGCTTCTTAATGTTTCTTCATTTTTCTTGTTTCTTTTTCTGATTTCTGCTCATAGACGCTGGCATCAGTAGCTCTGTCTTCGAAGTCAGAAATTCTTTTTTCTATTTGTTCCATTCTGTTTTCTTGGCTTTGCATTTTGCAATATGTCTTTGATTTTGTTTGTGATCTGTTGGATTTCAGAGTACTGGTTTTCCATCAGCTCGAACAGTTTGCTTAATTTTTCATTTTGTTCTGGTGCATCTTATATAAGGTCTAGGAGGGCTCTGTATATAATCATTTTGTATTCACTTCCTGATGCGTTCATAAAAGTTTCTTCATCTGGAAAGCTCCTTGTTTGCTTTGTTTGAGAGCCTTCCGAAGCCATGGGTGATTTCTTGTATGCCACAATTGTCTGTTGGTTTTTGGGTCCCATGTGAGTATGTAGGTGCTCAGAAGGCTCCGTTTGACTATCAGTTCAGGTCTTGGTTTCCAGAGGGATATAAGGAGACATGTGTTTAGTCTGCCATGTTGACCCCACCCCCATAAATATCAAATCTAAAATGATAAAGCTCATCCAAGAAAAAGTAGGAACAACAGTGGAAGTTTTAATACACAATGTAGACAGGTTTCAAAATCTGTCAAGCAAACCACAAACAACAGAAGAGAAAATAGATAAATGGAAAGTATTAAGAATCAACCACTTCTGCTCATCCAAAGACTTTATTAATAGAATTAAAAAGCCACCTACAGAATAGCAAAAAATATTTGGCAACTACATGTCAGACTGATGCCTGATCTTCATAGTCTATAAAGTACTACAAAATATCAATAAGAAGAAGATAAATTACCCAATTAAGCAATGGGCAAAGGAAATGGACAGACAGTTCTCTAAAGAGGAGATCCAGTAAGCCAAAAACACACGCGGACATGCTCACGAACATTAGCTATTAAGGAAATTCAAATTGAAACTACAATGAGATACCATCTCACCTCAACAAGATTGGCCATGATCCAAAAAACACAAAACAACAAGTGCTGGAGAGGCTATGGAGAATTGGAACTCTCCTACATTGTTGGTGGGATTGCAAAATGGTGTTATCTCTTTGGAAAGCAATCTGGCACTTCCTTAAAAAGCTGGATATAGAAATACCATTGGACCTAGGAATTCCACTGCTCAGAAAATATTCTGCAGAATCAAGGCCATTCACACCAACTCATACATGCACATGAATGTTTACATGAATGTTTATTGTAGCACAGTTCACAATAGCAAAAAGATGGAATCAACCCAGATGCCCAACAACAGAGAAATGAATAGGTAAACTATGGTATATATACTCAGTGGAGCATTATGCAATGATAAAGAACAATGATGATTTTAGAAAACATCTCATAACCTGGTTTCAATTGGACAACATTATGCTGAGTGAAAGTAGTCAGTGACAAAAGGAAAAATATTGTATAAGACCCAAAAGGTAAGAACTTAAAAACAGTCTCATGCATAGAAGAAAATTTTCTTTGATGGCTGCATGGGTGGGAAGGGCAGGAGGGCCAGGGGAAGGGTTTAGATTAGATGCTTGATAGAAATTTGGTTGGGTGAAATCTGTGACAGTACACATCAGAAAGAAGATCATTATTAACTGGACTTCAACATAACATAATTACTCCTCTCCTCTAATTTTTATTATTTGCTTTCTTCTGGTGCACAAAGGACTGTTTTGCTGTTCTCATTCTACTTGTTCTAGTTGTAAGGGTTGGTTAATACTTTGATTTGGGCTCTTTTTGAATGTGCATTCACTGAAATAAACTGCCCTTGAACACTGCTTTTGCAATGTCCTAAAGATGTGTTTTCATTCTCATTTGGTTTTATGAATTTATTAATTCCATCCTTGATCTCTTCTATAACCTGATAGGTTTTGAGCAAGGTGTTGTTCAGTTGCCATGTGTTTGATTTTTTTCTTTTCTTTTTTGGTATTGATTTCTACTTTCTTGGCTTTACAGTCTGAAAAGATGCTTTGTAGTATTTCAGTACTTTGACTTTTGTTAAGGGTTGCTTTATGGCCTAGTATATGGTCAATTATGGAGAATGTTCCATGTACTTTGGAAAAGAAAGAATACTTTTCTGGCATTGGGTGGAGTGTTCTCTATATGCCTTTGAGGTCAAGTTAATTGTGGCATTTAGATCTTTCATGTATTTGTTGAGCTTTTTTCTGGATATTCTGTCCTTCACTGAGAGTCGTATGTTGAAGTCTCCTACTATTTTTGGGAAGCTGTCTATTTCTGTGTAAACCCTGGTGGCATTGTGGTTAAGAGCTATGGCTGCTAACCAAAAGGTCAGCAGTTCAGATCTACTAGGTGCTTCTTGGAACCTCTATGGGACAATTCTACTCTGTCCTATAGGGTCACTGTGTGTTGGAACTGACTTGACAACAGTGAGTTGGTGGTTTTGGTCTATTTATGTTTTTAACACAATTAGAGTTTGTTCTTTGTATTTTGAAGCCTTGTTATTGTGTGTATAGGTATTTAATATGGTTATGTCTTTATGAAATAGTGCATCTTTAATCATTACACAGTGCCCTTTCTTATCCAGTGTGGTAGATTGTACTTTAAAGTCTATATTATCAGAAATTAATATTGCTACTTCTGCTCTTTTTTAAATGTAGTTAGCTTAATGTATTTTTCCCCATCCTTTTAGTTTTAATTTGTTCATACCTTTAGGTCTAAGGTGTGTCTCCTATAGGCATAGGTCATTTAATTATTATTATTTTTAAATTTATTCTGTCACAATCCATCTCTTTATTGATGCATTCAATCTACTTATATTCAGGGTGATTATTGACAGGCATGAGTTTAGTGCTGTTATTTTGACGTCTGTTGTGGGCACTGTAAACAATTTCTTTTCTGTTTAACTTTCTGTCCTGAGTCTGTTTTCTTCATGTGTTTTTTCCCAGTGTTTGTGGTTTTGTATTTGATGTTAATTCACGTTTTTCATTTTGATGTATATTATTGGTAGTTTCCTTTGTAGTTACCTTAATACTTACTCCTATTTTTCTAAATTTAAACCAGTGTTTAATTTCTCTGTGTTACTTGACTTCCTCTCCACATGAAAGATCTATGACTACATTTTCTTTTAAGTCTCCTTTTTGGTTATAATGTTTCCCTATTTTCAGTGTTTTGCCTTTGATTTATCTTTTTTGATTCCTCTATTTGGGTTGAGAAAATTCTGGTGGTGTAGTGGGTTAACCTCTAGGTTTGCTAACCAAAATCTTAGCAATTCAAGTCTGCCAGGTACTGCTTGGAAACTCTGTGGGGTAGTTCTACTCTGAACTATAGGGCTACTACAAATTGGAACCAATTGACAGCAGTGGGTTTGGTCTTTTTGGTATTTGGGTTGATATCCAGTCACTGTGCTCTGTCTTCTAGCTTTGGGTTGTTACCTGATGTTATTGATTTTCTAACCAAAAGACTCACTTTAGTGTTTCTTGTAATCTTTTTTTCATTTTTGCAAACTCTCTAAAGTTGTGTTTATCTGGAATTGTCCTAATTTTGCCATCATATTTGAGAGATAGTTTTGCTGGATATATAATTTTTGGCTGGTAATTATTTTTCTTCAAGACTTAATATATGTCAGTCCATTGCCTTCTTCCCTGCGTGATTTCTGCTGAGTAGTTAGAGCGTACTTTTACTAACTCTCCTTTGTAGATGACTTTTTGTTTAACCATAGCTGCTTTTAAAATCTTCTGTTTACCTTTGGTTTTGGAAAGTTTGATCATAATACATCTTGACCACTTTGGGGATCTACCCTTTGTGGTATTCTGTGAGCTTCTTGTATATATGTCTTCTCTTTCACAATACCAGGGAAGTTTATGTCAACAAATCTTCAAGAATTCTTTCTTGCCTGCGTGGTTTCTGCTGAGCAATCTGAGTTTCGTCTTATGGAATCTCCTTTGCAGGTTAATTTTCATTTTTCCATAGCTGCTTTTAAAATTATCTCTTCATCTTTAGTTTTGGAAAGTTGGATTATAATACACCTTGGGGTCTTTCTTTCAGCGTCTACCTTCTGTGGAGTTTGATGAGCATCTTGGATAGCTATCTTTTCATCTTTCATGATATCAGGGAAGTTTTCCGTCAATAAATCTTTGACAATTCTCTCTGTATCTTCTGTTATCATCCTGTTTCTGCTATTCCAATCACTTATATATTATTCTTTTTAAGAGTCTCACAGAATTCTTAGTGTTACTTGATTTTTAAAAATTTGTTATCTGATTTTCTTTCTGAAGTATGTTGATGTCACGTGTTTTATCTTCAATCTCACTAATTTTACATTACATTGCCTCAATTCTGCTCAGCTGCTAACTGAAAGACTAGAGATTTAAGTCCATCCAGAGACATCTCAGAGACACCTCATAAGAAAGTTCTGCTGATCTACTCCCCCAAAATCAGCCATTGAAAACCCTACAGAGCACAATTGTATTCTGACACACATGAGGTACCATGAGCCACAGATGACATACACAGGTAACTGGTATGGATCCACAGGAAGTAGTGAAGAGGCTTAAGTTGCAATCCAAACCAACTTGAGGTCCAGAACATGCTAACCATTACTGGATTTGCATAGCATGGGCTGTACCCTAGACTAATTCCATTACTTTGATATGCTGTGACATGCCCCTCAAAGCCACCAGGCATTATGACAAAATAAAATGCAGTGTGATATAATTTTATTATATCTGTCATTATACATGAGTGAGTAGGAGAAAACCCAAAGAAGTCTTCTTTCGTTAAAAGCCAACTTCTTAGAATTAATGCAGATTTATTGCAGCTGATAGGCAGGTTTCCTAGATTTTCTGGTTACTATAATTCAAAACTTGTATAGTTTAGTATATTTGTTAGCAGAGGTAGACTAAATTGTGAGCCAAAACAGACAAGTCTTGTCAAGTTTCCAATATAAGCTATGACAGTTGATGCTCAGACCTTTGTCTCTTCAAGTCTGAAATTCACTCTATCTATCTTTTACTAAAACTAGTAAAAGTCTAAATATAACTTGCTATAATGCTATGTGATCTCAATTCATAAGAAAGTACTCTGACCTCACAGGCTGTAGTCCCCAGGGATTTTGCCTGCTCCTGTGTGAGTGATACGTTTGTACCTCCAGGCTGGTAAGCTGATGGAAAGGTCTGTTTAGCTACTGCCAGAGGTTGGAAGTGTATTGGGAGAAAGCAAAGTTTTAAAAGAGTTGGCTTGTTATCTGAGATTTCACTGTCTTGCCAGTATGCTACTCCATTTCATCCTAAAAATGCTATTTTTATCACAAACCATATCATGTTTTTGGCTAAATGTTGCACTTTACAACCTTTCCACAAATTACGATACACAGTCACATACCATTTGCTGCTATTCCAGTTTTGGTAATGTCAAAGGAAAGAAGTCTCAAAAGGGCAGGTATCTTTGATATGCTTTGTATTGCTCTCAGATGGTCAATTTCACAAGCCTTCTCCTTAAGCCAGCCTTCTCCAATGCCTCAGGAGAAACCTTCTGAGGCTCTGCCAAGTCTCCCCTCCCCATGTGTGAGCTCTCTTCACAGCCAAACCTGGGAAAGAATCTCATTTCTTCTAGGCTCAGCTTCCAGGTTAACTTTGCTCACCATGGTTTTCCTCTTCCCATTCATGATAGAGCTGCTCACTTTCTAGTCTTTGTAGTGGAAGTGGAGACGGGAAGAACAATTGTGAATGAAATCAGAACATGCTTGTATGTGTGTGTGTTCACTGTCACAACCCTTTTTGAAATTTGTTTTTCATAAAGCCACAGGATAGAGTGAATTTCAGGCTTGGAGAAGAAACAGAGGTTTGAGCATCAACTGTCATAGCTTATATTGCAAATTTTTTATATGATTACTGGAAGCTTATTGCATTCTTAGTTTTAAGTTTTACTATGAAATACTACATGATATAAAAGAATGAATATATTGGCTGTAATATATGAGGTTTAACAATTAGGTTTGTGAATTCATCCTAGAAAAAGTGCTATATACTTCATTGCTGAATATCACTACAGTCACCTTCCAAGTACTCCCATTGGGAAGCTATGCACCAATGCCATCACCTAGTCTACACTTTAAAGCAATTTTGAAACTCTTTTTCTGGTATGGCTATCAGAGCTGTCATATTACCCTTGATGTCGTGAATGTTATCAAATGTTTTCCTTTCAGTATTTCCTTTATCTTAGGTAAATAAAAAAGTCATTGGGGGCCAGATCAGGTGAGTAGGGAGGATGTTCCAATATAGTTATTTGTCTAGTGGCTAAAAACTGCCTCACAGACAACTACATAATTAAGTTTGTGAACTTGCCTCCATGCCACTGTGTACAATGGCCATTCCAGAAAGAGTCTCAAAGTTGATTTGAAGGGTGGACTAGGCAATGGCATCAGTGCATAGCTTTCCAAGGGGAGTACTTCAAAGGTGACTGTAGTGATATTCATCAATGAGTTATGCAGCACTTAGAACAATTAAGTTTGTGGACCTTGTAAATTTGCATGCCCGCCTATCTGTGGCTCCTTCAGCTCTACTTGCCTGGTGTCAGCACACTCCTCCTTTCTGTTCTATAAATGTCATATCCTCTTAACAGTCACCTGTTCCCTACTTTCCACCCTCTCCTCTCCTTTCTAGTAAGAGGCCAGTAGGACAGCATCCCATAGATTCACAGAACCATAGAGTGCACACACCATATGATCACGTTGTGTGACTGAGTCCACTCTCTTCTGGTCTGAAGAGCTGACCTCAGTAATGTTTTCTTGTCAGGGGCAGCAGCAGGTCTGGGGGCCACACACCCAAGGGAACCCCTAGGCCTTTGGACCATTAACTGTGGTCTTTTAGTGGAGCTCTTGAGGTACACTCCTCTTTTTTTTTCATGTTGCCACTAAGACTCAACATTGTGTGCCCCATCGGGGCTCTCTTTGGTGGTGGCCAGGCATCATCTGATTCTTCTGGCCGCGTGTTGATACAGTCACCCATTCACATGGGTCCGTCTGTCTTCTGGGCTCTTTTTCCCTCATGTGTTTGTTGCCCTTGGTGGTCATCTGTTCCAATTAAGTTGGGACCATTTCGTGTACCTCAGATGGCAGCTTGTTAGCTTTTAAGACCCCAGATGCCACTCACCAATATGAAGTGCAGAAGACTGTCTTCCCAATAGGCTAGTTATGCCAAATGACCTTGATGTCCCTCAAGAACATGGTCCCCAGACTCCAACTCCTGCTACTTTATCCTTCCAATATTGGGTTGAGACTAGAAGAGTTTTCAGTTTATGTTGAAGTCCGGTTAAGTTGATCTTCCTTATACTGTATGCTGTCACTGCTTTCATCCAACCACTTTTCTGTCAACTATTTAATCTATAACCAGACTTCTCCCTTCCACCCTCCTCTCCTTTGCAGCCATCAAAGAGTCTTTCCTTCTGTACGTGAATCTGTTTTTATATCCTTATGGTAGGGGTCTTGCATAATATTTGTCCTCGTGCCGCTGACTGATTTCACTTTGCATAATGTCTTCTAATTGAAAACAGTTGTGAGATGCTTCCTAAAGTCATCATTGTTCTTTATCACTGCCTAGTGTTCCACTGAGTGTATGTACCATAGTTTGTTTATCCATTCATCCATTGTTGGGCATCTGGGTTGATTCCATCTTTTAGCTGTTGTGGACTGTGCTGCAGTAAACATTCATGTGCATTTATCTGTGTGACTGCCCTTGATTCTGTAGAATATATTCCAGTCAATGAGATTACTGGATCAAATGGGATATCTATTTTCAGCTTTTGAAGGAATTCCAAAGAGGTTGCACCACTTTGCAGTTCCACCAGCAGTGTAGGAGAGTTCCCATGTCTCCACAGCCTTTCCAGCATTTGTTGTTTTATGGTTTTTGGATCATGGCCAACCTTGCTGGGTTGAAATGATATCTCATTGCAGTTTTCATTCGGATTTCTTTAATAGCTAATGATCGTGAGCATGTTCACGTGTGTCTTTTGGCTACCTGTATGTCTTATTTGGTGAAGTGTCTCTCCATCTCATTTGCCTGTCACTTAATTGGGTTATTTACCTTTTTCTTGTTGATATTTTGCAATACCTTGTAGATTATGGAGATCAGATGTTGGTCTGACATTCGGTTGCCAAATCTTTTTTCCTGTTCTGTAGGTGGTCTTTTAATTCTTTTGATAAAGTTTTTGGATGAGCAAAAGTGTTTGATTCTTAGTAGTTTCCATTTATCTATTTTCTCTTCTGTTGATTGTGCTTTGTTTGTCAGATTTTGAAGTCTAAGCTGTGTATGCAAACTTCCATTGTTGACCTTTATCGTTTTGAGTTTCATATTTAGGTCTTTGATCCAACTTGAATTAGTTTTTATGTAAAGTGTGAGATATAGGTCTTGTTTCAATTTTTTGCAGATGGGTATCCAATTTTGCCAGCACCGTTTGTTAGACTGTTTTTACCCCAGTTTAGAATCTTAGGGATTTTGTTGAATATCATCTGTTTGTAGGAGAATGGTGGCATCTCTGCAGTCTCAACTCTGTTCCATTGGTCTGTATGTCTCTTTTTGTACCAGTACCAGGCTGTTTTGACTACTATAGCAGTGTAATAGGTTCTAAGGTAGAGTAGCATGAGGCCTCTCAGTGTGTTCCCAATCTTCAGTAGTGCTTTGCTTATCTGAGGTTTCTTCCCTTTCCAAACAAAGCTGGTGTTTTTTCCCTCCATCTCAATAAAAAAAATGACACTGGAATTTGTATTGGCATTGCATTGTGTATGTAGATTGCTTTGGGGAAAATAGACATTTCCACAATGTTAAGTCTTCCTATCCCTGAGCAGGGTAGGCTTCTCTATTTATGTAAGACTCTTTTGGTTTCTTGCAGTAAGGTCTTGTAGTTCTCTCTGTATAGGTCTTTTATTTCTCTAGTCAGATTTATTTCTAGGTATTTTATCTTCTCGGGGGCTACAGTAAATGGTATTGATTTGGTGATTTCTTCTTTGATGATCTCTTTGCCATATAGAGGAATCCTGCTGATTTACTTATGTTTATCTTACATTCTGATACTTTGCTGAACTTTTCTATTAAACTGAGTAGTTTACTTATGGATTCCTTAGAATGTTCCACATATACAATCATATCACCTGCAAATAGGGTTTTTACTTCTTTGCCAGTGTGGATGCCCTTTATTTCTTTGTCTTGTCTAATGGCTCTGGCCAGAACTTCTAGTACAACGTTGAATAGAAGTGGTGAGAGAGGGTATCCTTGTCTAGTTCCAGTTCTCAAGGGAAATTGTTTCAGTCTCTTATCAAGTTGAGGAATTTGCCTTCTATTCTTATTTTGCTGAGAGTTTCTAGCATGAATAGGTGTTGGACTTTGTCAAATGCCTTTTCTGCATCAATTGACAAAATCAGGTGATTCTTACCTTTTGTGTAATTTATGGGGTTGAACACATTAGTTGTTTTTCTGTTATTGAACCAGCCTTGCATCCCTGGTATGAATTTAACTTGTTCATGATGAATTATTTTTTGATACGTTGTTGAATTCTACTGACAAGAATTTTGTTGAAGATTTTTGCATCTAGGTATATAGTTTTCCTTTTTTGTGAGATCTTTCCCTGGCTTTGGTATCAGGATAATGCTGGCCTCACAGAATGAGTATGGGAGTATTCTATCCATTTCTGTGCTGTGAAATAGTCTCAGTAGCTCTGGCGTTAACTTCTCTAAAAGCTTGGTAGAATTCTATGGTGAAGCCATCTGGGCCAGGACTCTTTTTGATTGGTAGTTTTTTGATGACTTTTTCAATCTCTTCCTTTGTGATGGATTTATGAAGTTGTTCTGCTTCTCCTTGTGATAATTTTGTAGTCAATGTGAATCTAGGAATTTATCCATTTCCTCTAGGTTTTCGAATCTGTTAGAATGCAGTCTTTCACATTGTTTTGTCATGATACTTTTGATTTCAGTTGGGTCTGTAGATCTCCCATCTCATTTCTTAGTTAGGTTATTTGTTTCCTCTTTTGTTTTTCTTTTATAAGTTTAGACAATGGTTTGTCAAATTTGTTTAACTTTCTTTGGAAAAAAACAACTTTTGGTTTTGTCAATTGTTCTATTTTCTAATTCATTTAGTTCTATTCTAATATTTATTATCTGTTGTCTTCTGGTGCCTGAGGTGTTGCTCCATTGCTCTCTTTCTACTTGTTCAAGCTGTAGAGTTCTTTGGTTTGGATCCTTTCTTCCCTCTGGATATGTGCATTTATAGAAATAAATTGACTTCTGAGCACTGCTTTGGCTGTATCCCATAGGTTCTGATAGAATGTGTTTTCATTCTCGTTTGAATCCATGAATTTCCTTATTTCATCCTTGATTTCTTCTACAACCCATGGCTTTTTGAACAAAGTGTTGTTCAGTTACCATGACTTCGAGTTTCTGTTTTTTGTTTTTTTTTGTTTCCTGCTATTGATTTTGACTTTCATGGCTTTATAGTCTGAGAAGACGCTTTGCAATAATTCATTGGTTTGGATTGTGTTGAGATTTGCTTTATGTGCTAACACAAGGTTTGTTTTGGAGAATGTTCCATGTGCATTGGTGAAGGTGTACTTATCTGCTGATGGATAAAAAGTTCTGTATACGTCAATGAGCTCTAGTTGGTTAATTGTGACAATAAGATCTTCTGCGTCTTTACTGAGCTTTTTTCTGGATGATCTGTCCATTACTGAAAATAGGATGTTGAAGTCTCTAACCATTATTGTGGAGTGATCTATCTCATTTCTCAGTGTAGTCAGTGTTTTCTCAATGTATTTAGATGTTCTGGTATTGGCGCATAAATACTTAATATTGTTAAGTCTTACTTGTGTATTGAGACTTTCAGCAATAAATAGTGACCGTACTTGTCCACAATGATGGGTTTTACATTAAAATCTACTTTTTCTGAGATTAGTAGTAGCACGCTTGTTCTTCTTTGTATATTGTTAGCTTAGAATATATTATTCCATCCTTTAATTTTCAGTTTGTTCATGTTTTTAAGTCTGCTGTGTATGAGTCAGATCCAATTTGACAGCACTTGGCTTGGCTATGTGTTTCTTGTAAGCAATACATAAACAGGTTGTGTCTTTTGTCCCAAATTATCACTCATTGTCTTTTGGAGTGTTCAGTCTGTTTACATTCAGTGTAATTATTGATAGACATGTGTTTAGTGCTGTCATTTTGGCGTATTTATTTTTGTGTTGGTGTTTTGTATGTTGCTCTTAATGTTCTGTGTCATTCTTCTTTATAGGTTGGCTTTTCATGGTTTTCAGTGTTTGCTTTGTATTTGTTGAGATTACTGTACTACATTTCTTGTTTTGATATGTTGCTTTGTTATTGTGCTTTGGGGGTGCCCCTTTGATCCTCTTTAATATTCTAAGTTTAAACCCAATTTTAGCTTCTACATATCTTTTTAACTTCATCTTCGTCTGAAAGGACTATAAATACTGCAATGTATCTGTCTTTTTAGTGTGATGGTATCATAGTTTTCATGATATGATCACTGATTCCTTTCTTTTAACATTATAGTTTTGATTTAGTTTTGTGCCATCCCTACCTGAGTAGGTTTCTGGATGTTGTGTCCTGTGTTGCCTCTTTAAGTGTACATTTAATGGTTTTGTTTTGTTTTGTTTTTTCCCAAGCAAAGAGCTTCTTTCAGTGTTTCTTGCAGCTTGGGTTTGGCTTGTACAAAGTTTCCAAGCTTTTGGTTATCTGCTTCTGTTTCATCTTCATATTCAAGAGACAGTTTTTCAGGACATGTAATTCTTGGTTGGAAGTTTTACTCCTTCATGGCTTTGCATGTGTCACACCACTGCCTCCTTGCCAACATCATTTCTGCTGAAAAGTCAGACGAAAGTCCAGAAGTTTTCCCACTGATTGGTAGCTTTGGTTTGAGTCTCACTGCCTTTAAGAATTTCTGCTTATGTTTCATTTTATTAAGTGTGATTATAATATGGTTTGGTGTCTTTCTTTTGGAGTCTGGTTTTTGTGGTGGTTGATACATGTGTTGGATATCTATGTTCTCTTCTTTCATAATTTCAGGGAAGTTTTCTGTCAGAAATTCAACAACAATACTCTGTGTTTTCAGCTATCCCTCCCTGTTGAGGAATTCCAATTAATAGTAGATTATTCCTCTTGATGAAGTCCTAATGTTTTTTAATGCCTCTTCATTTTTCTTATTTCTTTTCTCTGATTTTTCCTCATAAATGCTGGTGTCAGTTTCTCTTTCCTTAAGGTTACTAAGTCTGACTTCCATTTCCTCAATTTTGCTCTTTTGGCTTTAATTCAAATCGCCTAATTCTCTAACTTTGTTATTGACCTGTTGGATTTCAGAATGTTGATGTTCTATCAGTTTGAATAGCTTGCTTAATTTTTCATTTTGTTCTGCTGCATTTTGTTTAATCTCTAGGAGGTCTCTATAATTCTTTTGTAATAGACATCTGATAGTTTCAGAAAGACTTCTTCATCTGGGAAGATTTTTGATTCTTTATCTTGGGAACTTTCTGGAGCCACGGTGCATTGTTTCTTTAAATGCTGCATGATGATCTGTTGCCTATGGGCTATCTAGAGGCTGTTTAGTTACTCTGGTACTGCCTCAGCAGGAGCTGAGCCATAGTTCTGAGAGGAGAGTTGGTCAGCATTCACCTCTGGGTACTCTAGTGATTTTCCCCAGTGGACACTCTGGGGGGCACGCTCTGCCTCCTGGCTTGCAAATGCACCTCCATATTTATGGAGTGACTGTGAGACCATCAACTTAAACTATAATGCGGGTCAATAAAGGCTGGAAGAAATACTGTAGGGCTGTGCAGTAGTTATTTCTCCAGGCAGTCTTATTTTAAAAGGCTAATAGCTGTCTGACAGCTTCCAAAATCAGTCAGGCCATCAGGTATGGCAGGCCCCTCCTTCCAACTGACAACAGAAGCACCTCTTCAGTAGTTCCCAGATGCTATGATGTAATTCAAAGTAGGGAGGGGTACATCCCTGTTGCCATCCTCTGCCGGGCCCCACCCACAGGCAACACTGTACTACACACAGCCTTTCTGCTGCAAACGTACTCCCTGGACTGGCACTGCCTCCCAGCCTGGGATATAGCCCCTGCTGAGGCCTCTGGTTGGGTGACTCCACCTCCCAGCCAACCAAGATGGCATCCAGGTCAAACTGCCCCTCCCACAGTGAAACAGCTAAATCTATGGTGCAGCTCAGAAAAGAGAGGATGAAGGGGCTTTGATGCTCTCATTCTGCTGCCAGACTCTCAAAACATGGCTATCCCTCACACTGTCTCTCTGCTGCAGCACAAGCTGTTCACTTCAGCTCTGCTGCTCAGTGTATCAGCTGACTCATGCCCACCCCACACCTACTGGGCAACAAAAAGAAAAAAAAAATTAATAGTTCTAGTACCTTCAGTTCACTAAGTGGCCAGATGGCAGGAGCAGTCCTCAGAGAGAGAGGAATTTTCCCACTTAGAGGCACTAGGGCTGTGTCCTAGGGCCCACTAGATGTCTAGAAAGCTGCGTTCAGTTATCCATCCTTGCCTTAGTTTTCAGAGGGAGTTAAGGAGACACATGTCTAGACTGCCATGTTTATCCCACCCCCCTATTTTTTTCATGATGTCCTTTGATAAACAATTTTTTAATTTTGAAACAGTAAAAATTACCTCTATTTTCTGTTATGGATATTTGTATTTTACATAAAGAATCATTACATCAAGATTATAGACATATTCTTCTGTCTTGTCTCCTTACAATCTTCAAGTTTTGTTTTCAAATTTATATCTTGAATACATCTGTGACTGGCTTTTATATATAGCATGGGAAGGGATCCTTTTTATTTTTTTCTCAAATGGATGATAAATGCCTTGTCACATTACCATTTATTACATAATCCATATCCCATGATATATGAATTTCTCTGTATATGGAATTCTATATTATATTGTACTAGCTATTTGTAACACTTATGCTAACATCACATTCTTAACTATGTACTAAAGCTCTGTCATAAGTCCTATTTTTCTTTGACCAGGTCTCCTTGCCTTGTTCTTTGTCCTTAGGAGCATAGTGGCTCTTCTTTTTTGTTCTTCTATGTAAATTTTACAATCAAACTGTCAAGTCCTACAAAGAACTCTCTAGATTTTTTTATTAGAATTGTGTCAGACTATAAATCAATCTGGGGAGAATGAGTGCATTTACAATGTTTAGTGTTTAGATCCTCAGACACACTTTCTTTTTTTCCTCTATTTCTCTTTCCTTCCTTCCTCCTTTCTTCCTTCTCCTCTTCTTCCCTTCTTCCCTCCTTCTCTTCCTTCCTTCCTTCTTCATTCTCTATTTCCCTTTCATAGGCAAACATTCTATTGTTTCTTTTTAATTTTCTGGCTTTTATGTGTCTTTGTAAAATGTGCTTTTATGTTTGTATCAGAATTTAATTTCTTTGAATGATGTGCTATAATATACTTATTTTTCTTTCTTGCTCTTTGCAGATCTGTGTCTCTCATACATTTAAATTTTTATATGCATGTCTAGACATTTGTTGACAACTACTGTGTAGGACTCATTTTGTGAAACATCACTTTTCATATTCCTTCCCCCATTATGGATACCCAGATTACCATCTACTCTCTCCCCTACCCCACACATAATGAGGTTACATACTGGGGAACAGAAATACCTTTTCACAGAAGATACATATATATAATATGACTGCATTTGGACAGGTTTCTCTCCAGAATGGATGTAACACATGAGAGTTCCAGCTTCCTACATTCTTGTTCCATTATCCATCTTTCCTATTCTACACATGTAAAGGGATATTTACCTCATATGCAGGTGGTTGTCATATTGGACAGTATAGATACACACAGGAAAATACAAAGAAGTAGATTCTGCCCTAGGGCCTCCACAGGGTATTTGACTTTAGGATTTCTGACCTACAGAACTGTAAAAGAGTAAATTGTGCTATTCTAAACTATTAAATGTGTGGTATTTCTTACAATAGCAACAGGAAGCTAGCATAGCTATTCTCTTATTTTCTTACTAATGGTAACTTGTTTGTAGATCCATTTTGGTTTGTTAGGTAGAAATCCTATCATCTGCAAATAATAGTGCTTGATTTCCTCCTTTTTGTATCTTTACATTTTCTTTTTTCTTGTCTTACTGTTCCAGGTAACATCTTCAGTACATTGTTGAATCAGTAATGAAAGTAAGTCTTTTTACTTTTTAATTTTAAGTGAAATTCTAACTTTTCACCATTATCATGATGCTTGCTACAGGTTTTTGATACACATACATTATCTAGTTGAGAAAAATTTCTTTGATTTATATTTTTCTGATCTTTTTTATTTTTACGAAATGTCTTATCTGCATCTATTAGGACAATATGATTTTTCTTCTTTGGTATGTTAATTTGTTAATTTATATTAATAAGATTTTTATAACGTTCCAACCTTTTATCACAAGAATAGTAAAAAACAAACACTATCTCACCCCCAAAATACCACACATACCCATTGCTATCAATTCTGACTCATAGCAACTCTATGGGGCAGAGTACAATTGTCCCATAGTGCTTCCAAGTGGCTAGTGGATTAGAAGTCTGCTGAATTTTTGGATAGCAGCTGAGCACTTAACTACTGTGCAACCAGGGCTTCATTTGCAAAGATAAACATGTGTTTTTGTATTTTTTTCTGTATTATATATTATGCATAATTTATTTATTAATTTTTTAATTTTGATGGATCTGGTCTGCTTTTTTTTGTTTAGGACTATTGAATCTACATTTACTAGTAAAATTAATTTGTAGTTTTATTTTCTCTTACTCTTCTTGTTGGTTCTGATACCAGAGTTATAATCATCTTACAAAGTCAATGGGGAGAATAATCCCTTTTTAAAATCTGTTCTCCTAGTATGCAGTGATGAAGCATGTGGTTGCTGACCAAAAGTTGATGGCTTGAATTGGCCAGCTGTCCTCAATAGGAGGGCACTTCTGGAAAGATTTACTTCTACTTCTGTAAAGATTTACAATCTTGGAACCCTATGGGGGCAGTTCTACTCCATCCTATAAAGTTGCTATGAGTTAAAGTTGAACTGATAGCAGCAATTTTTTTTTCAGATAGAATAAGATGGGTGTTATCTATTCCTTGAAAATATGATAAAGTCACTTGCTAGGTTATCCAGATGTTATTTTTTTAACGTTTTTATTGTGATTAAGTGAAAATACACAATCTAAGTCAGTTTTGCATGCCCTCCTGTCTGACGCTCTCGCTGCTGTCTCCACCCAGTGACAACACACTCCTCCTTTTCACTCTCTATATCTAGTATCCTCTTAACAAGCATCTGTCTGCCCCACTCCATCCACTTATCTCCCATCTAGAAAGAGACTAGTAGGACAGCCTCCTGTAAATGCATAGAACCATAAAATATCCACACCATGTGGTCACACTGTGTCCCTGAGTTCAGTCCACTCTTGTCTGAAGAGTTGAGTTATTACTGGTTTCCAGTCAGAGGCAGCTGGATCTGATTTGAGAAGATTTGAAACTACTGCTTGAATTTCTTTAATGTTTATAGGAATCTAACTTTGTAGCTATACATTATATATTTCCATAAATGTGTCTATTTTGTCTAAGTTTTCAAGTTTATTGGCATTAAGCATTAATAATCTGCTCTTATTAAATTTTAATCTATGATGTATCTGTAGTTATTATAGCTCCCTTTCATTTCTAGCATTGTTTGTGTTTTGCTTCTCCATTTTTTTTATTTGATTGATTTTCCCCTAGGCTTGGTTATTTTATTACTCTTTTCCAAAGAACAGTGTTTTGGGAGGGGCTTTTTTATATCATAATGTTGTTTTTCTATATCATATGTCATTGTCGCTATGTTATCACAGCCTTGATGAATTAAAAGAATCTAACATTTATTGAAATATTGATATGGACAAGGCATCATGCCAAAACCTTTTTATACATATCTCATAGTTTGTCTTATTTTGGCTACATGATAACTCTGTGAGAAAGATACTGTCATTAGATCTATCTTGTAAATGAGGAAATTCTTGATAGCAAAGCTTGAGAGCCACTTGATAGCAAAGCTGAGATTTAAATCCATGCCAGGTGGGCTCCAGAAATATGTTTTCACATGTACTGTGATATTCGTTTATTATTTAAAAAAACAGAACACCAACAGTGGAGGCAATGATTAATTCCAGGGAATAAATTAGTAATGTTGAAATTTCAGATATGGTGATATGGGGGTTTGCATGTTGCCATGATGTTGGAAGCTATGACACCAGTATCTAGATACCGGTAGGGTCATTCGTGGGGGACAGATTTCAGCTGAGCTTCCAGAATAAGATAGACTAGTGCTGGAAGATGAGGATCCCTCCTTCCTCAGGTGGAAGGCTTTCAAAAGATGACTGGGGAAAAGCTGTCTTTTCAAAGCAGAGTTGACCTTAATGACACAGATGATCATTTGATCATTCAGGATGTTCATTTGCTGATGTGGTACTAATCAGAATGGGGGGGGGGGAAGCTGCAAACATCCATAAATAATTGGAACATGGAAAGTAAAATGTATGACTCTAGGACAATTGGAAAGAATCAAAAGTGAATTGTAATGCATAAACATTGATATCCCAGGCATTACTGAGTGGAAATGGATTGGTATTGGTCATTTTGAATTGGACAATCGTATGGTCTACTATGCCAAGAAGGACAACTCGAAGAGGACTGATATTGCATTTGTTGTCAAAACAGACACTTCAAGATCTATCCTGAAGTACAACACTATTAGTGATAGGATAACAGCCACACTGCTACAAGGAAGGCCAGTTAATACAACTGCTATTTAAGTTTACACACATACCACCCAGGCCAAAATGGAGAAAATGAAGATTTTTTGCCAACTTCTCCAGTTTGAAATTGATTAACTATGCAATCAGAATGCGTTGATAATTGCCATTGATTGGAATGTGAAAGCTGGAAATGAAAAAGAAGGGCTGGTCCTTGGAAAACACTGCCTTCTTGAAAAAAATGATACCAGAGAGCTCATGATAGCATTTTGTAAGATCAAACATTTCTTCATTGCAAATACCTTTTTCCACCAACATAAATGGAGACAACACATGTGGACCTCATCAGATGGGAGCCACAGGAATCAAATTGACTACATCTGTGTAAAGAGATGATGCAAAGAGGTATCATCAGTCAGAACGAGGGCCAACTGTGGAACAGACCATCAAGTGTTCCTTTGCAAGCTCAAGTTGAAAGAGGAGAAAATTAGAACTAATACACAAAAGTCAAGAATGGCCTTGAGTGTATGCCACCTGAGTTTAGAGACTGTCTCAAGAAAAGATTTGATGCATTGAACACAAATGACCAAAGACCAGACAAGATGTGGAAGGACATCATCCATAAAGAAAGGAAGCAATCATTAGAAATGCAAAAAAGAAAGAAAAGGTCAAAAATGGATGTCAGAAGAGACTCTGATACTTGCTTATCAAGGTTGAACAGCTAAAGTGAAAGCAAGAATTGATGAAGAACTTAAACAGAAGATTTCAAAGAGAGATATGAAAAAGAATATGTATTATAATACCATGTGCAAAGATATGGAGTCAGAAAATCAAAAGGGAAGAATACATTCTGCATTTCTCAAGCTGAAAGAACTGAAGAAAAAATTGAAACTTTGAGTTGCAATAGTGAAGGATTCTGTGGGAAAACTGTTAAATGGGAAAGAAAGCATCAAAAGGAGATAGGAATACAGAGTTATTGTACTGAAAAAAAAGGTCAACATTCAACAATTTCAAGAGATAGCATATTATCCATATTGATGGTATCGAAGGAAGAATTCCAAAATACACTGAAGGCTTTGGTGAAAAACAAGGCTTCACTAATTAATAGAGTATCCACTGAGATGTTGCAACAAACTGATGTAGTTCTGGAAGTGCTTACTTGTCTGTGCCAAGAAATTTTTAAGGCAGCTACCTGGTCAGCCAGCTGGAAGAGATCCATATTTATGCCTATTCCCAAGAAAGGTGATCCAATTGAATGTGGAAATTATAAAACAGTATCATTAATACCACATACAAGTCAAATTTTGCTGAGGATCATTCAAAAGTGGCTGTAAAACTATACTGACAGGGAATGACCAGAAGTTTAGGTCAGATTCAGAAGAGAACATGAAACCAGGGATATCAATCTTCATGCTGAGCAAATAATCTGACAAGCTGGACTATATGAGGAACAGGGCAGCAAGATTAGAAGAAGACTCATTAACAATCTGTATCATACAGATGACACAATCTTGCTTGCTGAAGTGAAGAAGACTTGAAGCACTTACTGATGAAGATCAAAGGACAAGCCTTCAGTATGGGTTGTACCTAACATAAAAAAAACAAAAATCCTTACAACAGAGTGAGTAAGCAACATCATGATAAATGTAAAAAAGATGGAGGCTGTCAAGGATTTTATTTTCCTTGGATCTACAATCAACACGCATGGAAACAGCAGTCAAGAGATCAAAATATGGGCAAAGATTGGGCTAATCTGTTGCAAAAGACATTTAGAGTGTAGAAAGGCAAAGATACCTACCTCCCTGAAGACTAAAATGGGCCTGACACAAACCATTACATTTTCAATCACATCATATATGCGTGAAAGCTGAACAATGAATAAGGAAGAGTAAAGAATTGTTGCTTTTGAATTGTGGTGTTGGTGATGAACAATGGATATACCCTGAGTTGCCAAAAGAACAAAATTGGTCTTGGAGGAAGTACAACCAGAATGCTTCTTAGAAGCAAGGATGTTGAGACTACGTCTTACATACTTTAGATATCTTGTCAGGAGGGATCAGTCCTTGAAGAAGGTTGTCATGCTTGGTAAAGTAGAGGGTCATCAGAAAAGACGAAGACTCTCAGTGAGAGGGATTGACACAATGGCTGCAACAATGGGCCCAAGTATAACAACAGTTGTAAGCTCAGTGCAAGACTGGACAGTATTTCATTCTGGATACATAAGGTCACTGTGAGTCAGAACTGACTCTAAGGGGCATAATTAACAACAAGTCTAATAAACTGCGTGAGAATAAATTTCAGTTTGTTGAAGCCACCTGATACTTGTGGTATTTCTGCTATAGCAGCACTAGATAACTAAAACAGGCATTGTAGTATAACAGAAAGTTGTGTAAGTCCTAGACAGAAGACATTTACAAAAATACTTATAAAATATTGTAGGAGAATCTCAGGTAAAGAGCTATAGAAATTCCAATGAGTGAATTTATTTCTGAATAAAAGAGGAAAGCTTTCAATATTTTTACACTAAGCTCCAAATCAGTCTTGAGAATTAATCAACATCAAAAGTCCAGAAGAATTTTTTTGAAAAGTTGAAAACTAATATTACATCCAATAGAATAAACATACTGTCTTCTCCTCTCCTTACTGGTAGTTTTGGGGATGAAAGCCTACAGAAATCACCAGCATGCCACCAGAGCTAGAGATTTTATGACTGTCAGCCTTACAACCACATGAGCCAGCATGGGTCTAGCCTGTTGCTTGACCTAGAATTTGGGACTTATTCAGTCTCCATAATTGTATGGGTCATTTCTTCACAACTGTATGACCCTTCTCTTTGAAGTAAATTTTTCTCTGGATGCATTTACATACACTTCACTGGTTTTGATCCTTTATGGAACTCAGGCTAAGACAAAGAGCATCTTGACACCCTGATAAAAACTTCTATTTATAGAAATATATCATAAAGGGAGAATGCAGAGAGAAAGAAAGTATATGTGAAAATGTCCATCTCAGCCTTAATTGCAATAGTATGGAACTTGAAACAAATCTAAATATTTTAATCATATTAGAAGTTACATACAAGAGCTGCCAATTAAGTAAACACATTCATCGTAGAAAAAGTGCTGCATACCTCATTGTTGAATATCACTTTGGTCACTTTCCAAGCACTCCCTTTGGGAAGCTATACACTGATGTCAACGCACAGTCTACCCTACAAAGCAATTTTGGAACTCTTTCTGGAATGACTACTGCACATGGTGGCAAGGTGGCAAGTTCACAAACTTAATTGTATAATTGTCTGTGTGAGGAGTTTTTAGCTAGTAAACAAATAACTATTGGAATGCCCTACTTATTTACCTGCTCTGGCCCCCAGTGACTTTTTTCTTTACCCAAAGACGAAATATTGGGACGAAGACATTTTGATGACATTCAGAACATCAAGAGTAATATGACATCTCTGCTGGCTATGTATGTATACAATGTATGCATATATCGTTTTTATACACATTCTCACATTTATTCTAATAATTTACTAATATAATGAGGAAATTACATCATTGCGATTTTAGCTGACATTTCTCTGATCTCTAGAGAATTTCTCATAATTTTTACCAGTTATATTTCTTCCAAAAGTATTGTCTATATATGTTACTCATTTCATGCACTGTGATTTTCTTATCAATTTAAATAATGTATAAAATCATGTTATATTTACCTAAAATATTTCCCAGATATGTACATATATATATGAAACTTTGATCTATGAGAACAGAGTTGTTATGTAATCAACTCTATCAATCTTTTCTTTTCTGATGTGTGTTCTAACTTCCAAATTTAGAAAAGCTTTCCAACATTTCCTCAACTTTCCACCGACCTGAATCCATTTCATTGAGTCACTTCTGACTCACAGCAATCCTACAGGACAGAGTAGAACTATGTGACCAGGATTCCGTCTATGTATCTTTAAAAAAAACCAAACCAAACCCACTGCTATCAAGTCGATCGCAACTCAAAGCAACCCTACAGACCAAAGTAGAGCTGCCCCATAGAGTTTCCAGGGAGCACCTGGTGGACTTGAACTGCCAGCCTCTTGGTTAGCAGCTATAGCACTTAACCACTATACCACTAGGGTTTCTTATATGTATATAAGTGTGTATATATGCTCATACATATATGTGTGTATATACATGTATTTATGCATATATACATGTATATAGATGTGTAAATATACACATATGTATATACAAAGGAATCATGATAGCACAGTGGTTAGGTGTGCAGCTCCTAACTGAAAGGTTCATAGTTTCAGCTGCTTGGAGGAAGAAAGATGTGGGAGTGTACTTAAAAATTACAGCCTTGGAAACTGTGGGGCAATTCTACTTTGTTCTATAGGTTCGCTATTGGTCAGAACTGACTCAACAACAGGCTTGGTTTGGTATATACACACATATGTATACATGCACACATCTATATAGGGAAGCCCTGGTGACACAGTGGTTAAGGGCTGATCTGTTAGTGAAAATGTCTGCAGTGTGAATCCACCAGCAGCTCCTTAGAAACCCTGTGGGGTAGTTCTTCTCTGTCCTAGAGGTTTCCTATTGGACAGCGTCAACTTTAACAGCAACAGGTTTGTTTAGTTTTTTTGTTTGTTTGTTTTATGTTTATACTTGTATACATATATGTACATATATCCTCCTTCCAGGATGGATAGAACTTATTTCTATGTGATTGACTGAGATGAAGTATCAACATACTTTCTTCTAGGAAACATTCTGGCTGTACTTCTCCAAGTCTGAGTTGTTCTTTCTTCTGGAAGTCCATCCTGTATTCAATATTCAGCAAAATTATCTCTTAATATGATGGCAAAATTAGGACTTTCCAGATAAACAAGTTTAGAGAATTCCCCTCAAAGAAATTAAAATTACAACAAATACTAAAGTGAGATCTTCAGTTAGAAAATCAGTACCATCAGATAACAACTCAAGACTACAAAGCAGGATGGAGCAACCAGATACCAATCCAAATAAGGAATCACAAAAATAAATCAAAGGCCAGCTGGCAGAACACTGAAAATGGAGAAACAGAGATGTCATTATGTCAAAGATGACAACATTATTAAAAAAAGAAAAATACTGCCATTGAGTCCATTCTGACTCATAGCAACACTGTAGGACAATGTAGAACTGCTCCATAGAGTTTCCAAGGAGGTCCTGGTGGATTCAAACTGTCAACTTTTTTGTTAGCAATGATAGCACTTAATCACTGTGCCACCAGAGTTTCCAATAACAAAAAGAGGGACTAAAAAAAAGTAATCATAGATCTTTCATAGGAGAGGAAGTTAAGCAAACGCAAAGAAATTAAAGATGAGTCTAAATTTAAAAATATAGGGATAAATATTCGGGTATCCACAAACGAAGCTAACAGAATGTACATCAAAATAAAAAACAAGAAAACATGAAGCTGCACCAAATACAAAACCAACAACAATGACAAAGATGGAAAGAAAACACAGAAAGAAAAACAACTCAGCACAGAAAATTTAAATGGAACATAGACATTGTCAACAATACACACACACACACACAAAAAACACATCGAGATGACAGCATTAAATCTATACCTATCAATAAATTATGTTGAATGTAACGGATTATATGTACGTATAAAGATACAGGGAGAGGTAGAATAGATTAAAAAAAAAACACTCTGTGTATATGTTGCCTACAAGAGCCACACCTTACAGTTAAGGACTCAGTCGAAAACTCAAAGGATGGAAAAATATGTCAAGCAAACAACATACAAAAAAGAACAGGAGTAGCAATATTAATTTCTCATAAAATTGACTTTAAAGTAAAAGCTACCATGTAGGATAAGGAAGGACACTGTATAATGATTAAAGGGTCAATACACCAGGAGGACATAACTGTATGAGATACTTAGGTACCCAGTGACAGAGTTCCAAAATATGTAGAACTGTAACTGCATTGAAAAGAGAAATAAACAGCTCAAAAATAATAGTGAAAGACAAAACGTCCAGAAAGAAGCTCAATAAAGACATGGAAGATCTAAATGCCAAAATTGACCAACTTGACTTCATAGGTATATACTGAACAGTCCATCCAACAGTACCCAAGTATACTGCCTTTTCCAGTGCTTGTGGAACACCCTTCAGAATAGACTATGTATTGGACCATAAAGCAAGCTTTAACAAAACCTAAAGCACAAAAATATGTCAAAGCATGCTCTCAGACAATAAGATCATAAAAGTAGAAATCACTAATAGAAAAAAGCAAGGATAAAAAAGCAAACACAGGGTAAGTTAACAACACTTTGCTCAAAAGACTCCTAGGTAATAGAGGAAATCAAGGATGGAATAAAAAAAATTCACAGAGCCAATGAAAGTGAAAACACATCCTATCAGAACCTTTGAGAAGCAGCAAAAGTGGTACTCTAAAGTCAATTTCATTAAATGCACACATCCAAAAAGAAGAAAGGGCCCAACTCAAAGCATTAACACTATAACTCGAACAAGTAGAAAGAGACTAGCAAAAGATCCCCTTGGGCTCCAGAAGAAAGCAAATAATAAAAATTCAAGCAGAACTAAAATGACTAAAGAACAGAAAAATGATCAGTTAACAATACCAAAGGCTGGTTCTTTGAAAAGATCAACGAAATTGATAAACCTTTGACCAAAGTCACAGAAGAAGAACATTAGAGGAAGGAAATTACCCAGATAACAAATGAGATGGGCAATATCACAACAGAGCCAACAAAAATTTTCAGTCTTAATGGAGGAAGGCAGAACCAAGATGACGGAGCAGACAGCAGTGATCTCTCTACCAACAAAGACACGAAAGAGAGAATCCAGTACACATGACATCCTAAGGGCCAGGAACATCAAAGGGAAAGTTAAGAAATTGGACTAAGCATCAGGGAAGGGCAGTTGCACCAGAAGTACATAGCAAGCCGCATATCTGACCTTCAGAATAGACAACATACAGGGCCATAAAGCAAGCATTAACAAAACCCAAAGCATAAAAATATTGTTGGGAAATGGCTGTGGTGGCCACATGGTGGCCTGGGCCTGGAGGTTGGTGGGTGTCCACCATAGCAAGAGTAATTGTCTGGAAAATCTACTCACCTCCAGTGTCAGCGGGGGATAGCATCAGATCATCTAAGCTAGCTGTCTTTGTGTGTAGACTGCTGCATGTGAATATGAATCCTTTTTATGGGACAGACCTGTCTCTCTTCTCCTGGTGCTCCCTCCTCCCTTCTCTGCATTGTTCCCAGTGCTAGAGTCTGAAGCCAGTAACTGAGTCAGAAGTAAGGCTCCTTAAACCCACCCTGAGCCATTCTCTGAGACTCAAAAGAGGAATAATTTAAACAACTCAAGGAAGGAGGAAAATAAATTCTGCCGACTCTTCTAAGCCAGAAAATCAGGGCAAGTATTCCTTCCCCTAGATTTGGAATAAAGAGTTGTGCCATCCTCACAGACACTCAGAGACTGCTGTTAGCCTACTGCCTTTCTCAGTGGCTACAGGATACTCCTGACCACCTATGACAGTAGGCTAGAGCCTGTACCACACACTTATTGATCGACTATCTGGACACTTGAGCTGAATACATATATGAAAAATAAACTGTGCGTTTCAAAACAAGAAGCTAGAACATGGTAGAGAAACAAAATAAATAAATACAATTTACTATCTCTTGGAAACAGTAGTCCATATCAAAGTGCTTAAAGGGGTGGGCATAATCTCTTCAGAAAGCTCCAAAAACAAACAACCAAATATACCAGAGGAAGAGATTGTCCTGAAATTATCACAGTTAGAAATCAAAAGATTATTATGTAGATCTTCAAGAGATGAGGAAGGAAATGAGGCAAAATACGGCACAGGATTTTGACAAATTGAACAAGCTACACAAAAGCATATAGCAAGAATTTGAAATTCATGAAACTACAGAATTAGACAATTCAGTAGAAAGTCAAAAGAGTAAAACTGAGGCAATGGAAGGCCAAATTAGTGAGACTGACAATAAAGTATATGACATCAACATATTTCAGGAAGAACTGGAAGAAAAATTTAATAAGTCAAGAAACACCAAGAATTGTGTAGAAGGAAGGAGAATAATCTATGAGTGATTAGAGTACCAGAGCAGTGGGAGGGATAACACAAAATTGTTGAAGATTTGCTGACAGAAAACTTCTCTGGTACCACGAAAGATGAAAAGATGTCTATCCAAGATGCTCACTGAATGCCACATAAGGTAGAACCCAAAAGAAGACACCAAAGCATACTATAATCAAACTTGCCAAAACTAAGGACAAGGAGATACTTCTAAAAGTGACAGGGATAAAGAAAAAATGACCTACAAAGAAGAATCATTAAGAGTAAGCTCAGACTACTCAATAGAAACCATGCAGGCAACAACCTAATGGGATGACGTATACTAAACCTTGGAGGAGGTTTTCAAATAATAAAAATGAAAGTAGACCTAAATGAATTAAAGAATAGAAAAATGATTGAAAGCATTAACAAGACCAAAAGCTGATTTTTTGAAAAGATCAATAGAATTGACAAATCATTGGCTAACATGCCAAAAGAAAAGCAGGAGAGGAAGCAAATAACTCAAATAAGAAAGGAGATGGGTGATATTACAACAGACCCAACCAAAATGAAAATAATCATAACTAAATACTATGAAAAATTGTACTCTAATAAATTTGAAAACCTACAGGAAATGGACACATTTCTAGAAACACATCACCAACCAAAAAAAAGCTCTGGCCCTGACAGCTTCACTGGAGAATTCTACCAAACATTTATAAAAAAGTCAACACCATGATTACTGAAAGTATTCAATTGTATGGAAAATGGTGGAATATTCCTAAATTCAGTCTGTGAAACCAGCATAATCCTGATACCAAAACAAGGTAAGGACAGCACAAAAATGAAAAATTTGTGATTAATATCTGTCATGAACTTAGATGCAAAAACCCTCAATAAAATTTTAGCCAATAGAATTCAACAACATATTAAAAAAAATCATCATGACCAAGTGGGATTCATACTAGGGATACAGGTATGGTTCAACATTAGAAAAACAATTAATGCAATAAGTCACATAAATAAAACAAAGACAAAAACCATTTGACTTCATCAAGTGAGGCAGAAAAGGCATTTGATAAAGTCCAGCACCCTTTCATGTTTAAAACTCTCAGTAGAATAGGAATATAAGAGAAATTCCTCAACACAGTAGGGAGCATCTACGCAAAGCCAATAGTCAACATCATCCTAAATGGAGACAGTCTAAAAGCATTCTCTTTGAGAACAGGAACAGGACAAGTATGCCTATTTGTCATCACTCTTGATCAACACGGTCCTGGAGGTTCTAACCAAAGCAATCAGGCAAGATGAAGAAAAAAGGGGCATCCAAATTGTTAAGGAAGAAGTAAAAGTATTTCATTTGCAGATAGTATGATCTCTTGCACAGAAAACCCTAAAGAATCCACAAAAAAAAATCTGCAACTAATAGAAGAGCTGGGCAAAGTATCGGTGCACAAGATAAAATACATAAAATAGTTGGATTCCTTTACACCAACTAAGAGACTATCAAAGAGGAAATCAACAAATCAATACCATTTTCAATAGCTCTCAAGAAGATAAAATACCTAGGAAGAAATCTAACCAAAGATGTAAAAGATATATACAAAGAAAATTACAAGACTCTACTTCAAGAATTAGAAAAAGACCTGCATAAGTGGAGAACACTGCCTTGATCATGGATAGGAAGACTTAACATTGTGAAAACGTGTATTCTACCCAAAGCAATCTATAGATGTAATCCAAATTCCAGCATCATTTTCTAATGAGATGGAGAAATAAATCTCTAACTCCATATGAAAAGAGAGGAAGCACTAAATAAGTAAAAAATTACTTAGGAACAAAGTGGGAGGTCTCACATTACTTGACTTTAGAACTTGTAACTCTGCCATAGCAGTGTGGTACAGATACACAGATAAATGGGACAGAATTGAAAATTCTGATATAAAATCATCCACCTATGATCAGTTTATATTTGACAAAAGTCCAAAGTCTGTAAGCTGAGGAAAAAACAGTGCCTTTAACAAATGGTATTGGTATCACTTGATGTCCATGTGCAAAAAAAGAAAAAAATAAAGAAACAAGACCCATATTCCAGACCATACACAAAAGCTAATTCAAAATCAGAGGGGTGCGGAGTTAAGATGGCAGAGTAGTTACAAGTCTCTGTAATTCCCTTTGAAAACTAAGGTCTGGATTGATAATTGAACAGAGCTTTCTGGATACCCAGAGAGCCCTAAGGCATGATATAGGGCTGTCAGTTAGGACTACATGCCACTTAGTGGGAAACTTCTGTACAGCTGAATTACACTCTCACTAAGAGGCTGGCTTGAGGGGACTAAAGGTATTTGGTGTTTTTAACTTTCTTTTGTTGGCTCATAGGTGGAGGAGGGGCATGAGCCAGCAGCTACACTGCACTGCAGTTCTGAAGTTAACAGTGAGTGCTGCAGCAGAGAGACAGTGTACGAAATAGCCACATTTTGAGAGCATGACATTGAATTGAGGACACCACAGCCCATCCACCCACCGTTTCTGGAGTTCTGCCATAGATTCAGTTTTTTCACAGCACAGAAGGTAGCTTGGTTGAGATGTTACCTTGTCTGGCTGGGAGGTGGAGTTATCCTACCATAGGCCTCAGCAGGGGCTAATTCCCAAGAGGGGAGGCAGTGCCAGTCTAGGGAGTGCTTTTCCAGCAGAAAGGCTGTGTTTAGCACAGTGTTGACTTACGGATAGTCTCCGGGAGGCAACAGCAGTGCAGCAGCCTATCCATACTTTGAAACAAATCATAACATCTGGGGATGGCAGAAGAGCTACTTCCAATGTCAGCCAGAAAAAGCGGTGGGCCGCACCTGACTGATTCTGAAAGTGGTCAGATAGCTTTTAGCTTTTTAAAATAAGAATGCCTGGAGAAATAACTGCTGTGCAACCTAACTACACTTACCAACCCACATCATAGGGTTAGTTGATGCCCCCCCCCCCAGTGACTACATAAATAGGGCAATGTCTTTTCCAGCCAGGAGGCAGAACCTGCCACCCAAGAGAGTCCACTGGGACCATTCACTAAAGTACAAAGAGGTAGCAGGTGACCAACTTCCTTCTCAGAACTACGCCTCAACTCCTGTTAAACCAACACCAGAGAACCTAAACAGTCTCTAGATGCCCTATGAGCAACAAACCATTGATAGGTATTTATAGAAACACATGACCATGGTTGCAGAAAACTTCCAAAATAAAGGATCGAAAACTTCCCAGATGAAGCCTTCATGAAACTATTGGAGGATAAGTACAAAAGACTTATATACAGAGACCTCCTAGAGACTGAGAAAAATGCAGCAGAGCACAATGAAAAATTAAGCAAACTATATGAACTGACGAAACATCAACATTCTGAAATCTGACAGATCAATAACAAAATTACAGAATTAGACAATTCAATTGAAAGCAAAAGAGCAGAATTGACAAATTAGAAATTAGACTGAGTGACCTGGAAGATAGAGCCACCAACACCAGAATTTAGGAGAAGTAATCTGAGAAAAAAAGAAAAGTGAAGAAGCATTAAGAAATGTGTGGACCTCTATAAAAAGTAATACTCTATGATTAACTGGAGTTATGGAACAGGGAGGGATAGCTGAAAACACAGAGAGTACTGTTGTTGAATTGTTGACAGAAAACTTCCTTGAAATTATGAAAGAAGAGAACATAGATAGCAAAAATGTGTATTGAGCCCCACAAAAAGTAGACCCCAAAAGAAAAACACAAAGACATTAAAATCAAACTTAATAAAATGAAACATAAGCAGAAACTCTTAAAGGCAGTGAGACTCAAAGTAAAACTAACATGCAGAGGGAAACGCTGTAGGCTTTCTTCTGACTTCTCTGCAGAAACTATGCTGCCATGGAGGCAGTGGGATGACACATTCAAAGCCATGAAGGAGAAAAACTTTCAACTAAGATTTATATATCATGAAAAACTGCCTTTCAAATGTGAAGATGAAACTAAGACATTCACAGATAAAGAGAAGCTTAGAGACTATAAAAAGCAAATCCAAATAACAAGAAATACTGAAAGAAGCTCTTTGCTTAGAAAAACAAAACCATTTAGTGTATATTTAAGGAGACAATGCAGGACACAACGTACGAAAACCCGCTCAGAGTAGACACAAAATTCAATCATAACTACAACATTAAAGAAGGGAACCAGTGATCATATTATGAAAACTAAAAATACCATCACATTAAAAAGAGGGATAAACTATAGTAGTTACAGTCCTTTTAGATGGAGATAAAGTCAATAAACAAATTTGGGATTAAACTCAGAATATTAAGGGGCACCCTATGGGTGCTGCAAAGCCCAATAACAAAGCAACACATCAAAATAAGACATGTAATACAAGAGTCCCAAGAAACACAAAACCAACACTGAAAAAAATGAAATGTCAACACATAAAGAATGAGCCAGAACAGAATATTAAAAACAACACAGAAAACACCAGCACAAGAATAAATACATGAAAATGACAGCACTAAACACATACCTATTAATTCAACTGAATGAAAATGGTCTGAATGCTCCGGTAAAGAGACAATGAGTGACATCATGGATCAAAAGACATGACACATTTATAAGTTGCTTACAAAAAACACCTTAGACTTAAAGATAAGAGCAAACGGAAAATTAAAGGATGTAATAATATGCACCAAGCTAATAATACACAGAGAAGAGCAGGTGTGGAAATACTAATCTCAGATAAAATAGATTTTAATGTAAGATTCACCATCATGGACAAGGACAACCATTATTTATTGCTGATAGGTTCAATACACAAGCAAAATTTAACAATATTAAATATTTATACATCCTATGCCAGAGCATCTAAATACATCAAACAAACACCAAGTTGAAAAATGAGATAGATCACTCTATAATAATAGTTGACACTTCAACACTCCACTTTCAGTAATGGACAGATCATCTAGAGAAAAGCTCAGTAAAGACCCAGAAGATCTTATTGCCACAATTCACCAATTAGACCTCATCGAGACATACAGAACTTTTATCCACCAATGAATAAGTATCCCTTCTCCAATGCACATGGAGTGTTTCCTAGAATAGACCATGTGTTAGCACGTAAAGCAAATCTCAACAAAATCCAAACTGCTGAATTATTACAAGCATCTTCTGAGACCATAAAGGCATAAAAGTCAAAATCAATAACAAAAAGATAAAGAGAAGCTTAGAGAACTCATAGAAACTGAACAACATCTTGAATCAAAAAGCCATGGGTTATAGAAGAAACAAAGTATGAAATAAAAGAAATTGATGGATTCAAATGAGAATGAAAACACATCCTACCAGAACTTATGGGATACAGCCAACACAGTGCTCAAAGATCAGTGTATCTCTATAAATGGACATATCCAGAAGGAGAAAAGGGCCCAAACCAAAGAATTAACCCCACAGTTTGAACAAATAGAAAGAGAGGAATAGAAGAAAGAACCCATCAGGCATCAGAAGAAAACAGATAATGAAGAGCAGAACTAAATGAATTAGTGAATAGAAGAACAACTAAAGTTGATAGAACCAAAAGCTGTTTTTTTGAAAAGCTAAACCAAGTGCCATCGAGTCAGATCTGACTCATGGCGACCCTAGGGGCCAGGGTAGGTCAACAAAATGGCAAACCATTAGCTAAACTTGCTAAAGAAAAACAGGAATGGAAAAAATTAACCCAAATAAGAAATGAGATGGGAGAAGCCACAATGGATCCAATAGTAATCAAAAATGTCATAACAATACTATACAAGACTGTACTCTAACAGATTTGAAAACCTAGGGGAAATGGATGAATTCTAGATTCATATCAGCTACCAAAATTATCACAGGAAGAAGTAGAACTATTTCATAAAAACATCACAAAAGGAAGAGATTGAAAAAGTCATCAAAAAACTACTAACCAAGAATCCCCAGCCCATCTGTGGCTTCACCACAGAATTCTCCTAAGTTTTTAGAGAAGAGTTAACTCCAGTACTACCGAGACTACTTCACAGCATAGAAAGGGATGAAATACTCCCAAATTCATTCTATGCAGCCAATGTAACCCTGATACCAAAGCCGGAAAAAGATCCCATTAAAAAGGAAAATTACAGACTCATGAACCTAGATGCAAAATCTTCAACAAAATCCTTACCACTAGAATTCAAAAACAAATATAAAAACTAACTCATCAAGACCAAGTTGGATCCACACCTGGGATGCAAGGCTGGTTCAGCATCAGAAAAACAATTAATGCGATCAACCACATAAATAGCACAAAAGATAACAATTACCTGATTTTGTCTATTAATGCAGAAAAGGCATTTGATAAAGTTCAACACTCATTTATGCTAAAACTCTCAGCAAAATAAGAGTAGAAGTGAAATTCTTCAAGACAATAAGGGGCACCTATGCAAAGCCAACCGCCTACATCATCATTAATGGAGACATACTGAAACAATTGCCCTTGAAAACAGGAAATAGACAATGATACCCACTCTCACCTCTCCTATTCAACATTGTACTACTAGAAGTTCTGGCCGAAGCAGAACAGACAAGACAAAGAAATAAAGGGCATCTGCACTGGCAAAGAAGAAGTAAAAACCTCCCTATTTGCAGATGATATGATGTATACACAGAGAATCCTGAAGAATCCATAAGTGAACTACTCAAACTAGTAGAAGAGTTCATCAAAGTATCTGGATATAAGAGAAACATAAGTAAATCAGTAGGATTCCTTTATACCAGCAAAGATATCATTAAAGAAGAAATCACCAAATCAATACTATTTACTATAGCCTCCAAGAAGACAAAATACTGAGGAATACATCTAACTAGAGAAATAAGAGACCTACACAAAGAGAACTGTAAGACTTTGCTGCTAGAAGCTAAGCGAGACTTACATAAATAGAGAAACCTACCCTGCTCATGGATAGGAAGACTTAACATTGTGAAAATGGCTATTTTACCCAAAGCTATCTACATATACCACGGAATCCCAATACAAATTCCGGAGACATTTTTTAATGAAATGGAGAAACAAATCACCAGAGAAACCCCAGAGAAGTGAAGCACTGCTGAAGAAGAAGAACACTGGCCATGATCCAAAAAACACAAAACAACAAATGCTGGAAAGGCTGTGGAGACACGGGAACTCTCCTACACTGCTGGTGGAATTGCAAAATAGTACAACCTCTTTGGAAAGCAATCTAACCATATCCTTAAAAAGCTGGAAATAGATATACATTTTACCCAGTACTCCCACTGCTTGGAATATGTCCTACAGAATCAAGGCTAGTCACACAAACAGAAACATGCACATGAAAGTTCATTGCAACACAGTCCACACTTGCAAAAAGATGGAATCAATGCAGATACCCCAAAACAGATGATTTGATAGACAAACTATGGTACATACACTCAGTGGAACACTATGCAATGATAAAGAACAGTAATGATTTTAGGAGGCATCTCATAAACTGGTTTCAACTGGAAGACATTATATTGAGTGACGTCAGTCAGCAGTAAAAGGACAAACATTGTATGAGACCACTACTATAAGGACTTAAAACCAGACTCAGGTACAGAAGAAAAGACTCTTTGGTGGCTACACAGGAGGGGAGGGAGGGAGAGAGAGAGTTGCTTATAGATTAGACAGTTCGTAGAAATTTGGTTAGATGAAAGCAGTGACAGCACATATTAGATAGATCAACTTAACTGGACTTCAACACAAACAGAAAACTCTTGTAATCTTAACCCAATATTGCAAGGATAGAGTAGCAGGGGCAGGGGTCCAGGGACCATGGTCTCAGGGGACATTGAGGCCAATTGGCATAACTAGCCTATTGCTAGAAGAGTCTTCTGCATGCCATATAGGTGAGTGGCATCTGGGGTTTTAAAAGCTAGCAAGCTGCCTTCTGAGTGCACCAAATGGTCCCGACTCAGCTGAAACTGATGATCACCAAGGACAACAATGACATGAGAGAAAAAGAGCACAGAAGACAGAAGGATCCACATGTATGGGTGACTGTATCAATATGTGACCTGAAGAACCAGATGGTGCCCGGCCACCACCAATGACAGTCATGATGGGGCACACAATATGGTGGCCCAGTGGCATCCCAATAAAAATAGGGGTCCACCTCAAAAACTCCACTAAAAGATAACAACTGATGGTCCAAAGGCCTGAGAGTTCCCCTGGGAGCAAGGCCCCTAGACTTGCTGCTACCCCTCATCATAAATCATTAATGAAGTCAACTCTTCAGACAGGAATGCACTGGACTTGAGGATACAAAAGGATCATATGGTGTGTCCACTTTATGGTTCTATACATCCACAGGATGCTGTCCTTCTGGCCTCTTATTAGAAGGGAGAGGAGAGGGTGGAGAGGAAGTGACAGGAGATTGTTAAGAGGGTATGACACCTATATAAGGGAAAGGAGGAGTATGCTATCACTGGGAAAGGTGAACAGAAGGAGCTGCAGATAGGCAGTGTCATGGGTTGAATTGTGTCCCCCAAAAAATATGTGCAGCCATGTGGCTGGGACATGATTCCCAGTATCTTGGGACTGTCCTCCATTCTGTGGTTTCACTAAACTGTATGCTAAAGGAGCTGCAAACTTCTGCATAGGATTACTTCCTTGCTCTGCTGTTGGGGGAGTTTCCCTGGAATATGGCTTACCCCACCCTTAAGCTTTTCAGCCTGCAAGAGATAAAAGGTAGCAGAAACAAAGAGAATTGGGAGACTCATTACCATCAAGAAAGCAGCACTGGGAGAAGAGCGCGTCCTTGAGACCTGAGGTTCCTGTGCCAGGATGCTCCCTGGACAAATACTGATGCAATACTGGACTTTCCTCCAGAGCCAACAAGGGGAAATCCTTTCCCTGGAGCAGACACCCTGAATATGGACCTGCAACCTACCAGACTGTATAAGAATAAATCTTCCTTTGTTAAAGCCATCCACTCTGTGGTATTTCTGTTAGAGCAGCCCTAGCTGACTAAAACAGGCAGGCATGTAAATTTACCTTGGATTGTATATTTTCACTCAGTGACAATAATTAAAAAAAAAAAAACTCATTCAGAAATCTAAATCTAAAAAAATAAAGATCATGGAAGGAAAATTAGGGACAAAGCTAGGAGCCCAAATACATGGCATAAAGAAAATATTACTAACAAAGCACAAACACCAGGAGAGAAAATGGATAACTGGGAACTCCTAAAAATCGAACACTTACATTCACCCAAACAGTTCACCAAATGAGTAAATAGATTACCCACACGTTGGGAAAGAATTTTTGGCTACCACAAATCTGATAGGCATCTAATCTCCATAATCTACAAGGTACTGCAAAACCCTAACAAGAAAAAGATAAATAAACCAATTAAAACGTGGGCAAATTATTTAATTGTGAACAGACACTTCACCAAAGAAGACATTCAGGATGTCAACAGATACTTGAGGAAATGCTCATGATCATTAACCATTAGAGGAATCCAAATAAAAACTATAATAAGATACTATCTCATCTAACAAAGCTGGCATTAATCCAAAGAGTCCACTGCCATCAAGTCCGGTCCTCCTCAGTGACCTGTAGGACAGGGTAAACTGCCCCATAGAGTTTCCAAGGAGCAAACACAATAAATGTTGGAGAGATTGTGGAGAGACTGGAACTCTTTTGCACTACTTGGTGGGAAGGTAGAATGGTACAACCACTTTGGAAAATGATTTGGTTCTTTTTTGGGAATTTTTAAAACTTTATTATTACTTTTTCATTATGATTGAATAAAAATGTACACTCCCATATAAATTTGCATGCCCACCTATATGCAGCTTCCACCGCTCCCCCTGCCAAGTGACAGCACACTCTTCCTCTCTGCTCCATACATGTCCCATCCTCCCAACAGTCTCCTTTCCCCTCCTTACCACCCATTCCCCTTCCTCCAGTAAGAAGTCAGCAGGATGGTATCCTATAGATGCAAAGAACCATAAAGTGCATCCAAGATATGGTCACTCTGTCACCAAGTCCAATCAACTCCTGTCCAAAGAGTGGACCTTTGTTATGATTTATGGGCAAGGGCAGCAACAGGGCCAGAGGCCATGCTCCCAGGGTAATCCTGAAGCCCCTGGACCATCAGTTGCAGTTTTTTAGGGAAGATCTCAAGGTGCACCCTTTTTTATTCTTCTGTTGTCAGTGAAATTCAACCTTGTGAGCTCCGTCGTGGCTATCAGTGGTGGTGGCAGGTCACCATCTGGTTCTTCTGGTCACGAGATGATGTAGACACCCACTCATGTGGGTCTCTCTGTCTTCTGAGTTCTCTTTCCCGCATGTCATTTTGATGGTGATCATCCGTTCCTGCTGAGTTGGGACCATTTGTTGTAACCTGAGATGACAGTTTGGCAGATTTTAAGACCCCAGGTGCCACTCACCAATGTGGGGTGGAGAGAGCCCTCTTAGCAAAACATTAGTTGTGCCAATCGGCCTTGATTTCACCTGAGACCATAGTCCCCAGCACCCCTCCTCAGCTACTCTGTCCTTGCAATACTGGGTTAAGATGGAAGGAGTACTCAAGTTATGTTGAAGACCGCTTAATATTGTTCTCTCTAATGTGTGCTGTCACCGATTTCACCCAACCAAATTTCTATCAACTATCTAAACCCTCAACCCCTCACCCTCCCTCCCAGCCCTCCCTTGCAGCTGTCAAAGAGTCCTTTCTTCTATGCCTAAGTCTGTTTTTGAGTTCTTGTCGTAGGGGGCTTCATACAATATTTGACCTTTTGTCGCTGACTACTTTCAGTCAACATAATGTCCTCCAATTGAAACCAGGTTATGAGATGTTTCCTGACATCATCGTTGATCTTTATCATTGCATAGTGTTCCACTGAGTATGTGCACCACAGTTTACCTCTGTTGGGCATCTGGGTTGATTTCATATTTTTGCTATTGTGCACTGTGCTGCAATAAACATTTGTGTGCATGTATCAGTTGATGTGAATGGCTGTGATTCTGTAGGATATATTCTGAGCCGAAGGTATATCTTTTTCCAGCATTTTAAGGAAGCACTAGATTGCTTTCCAAAGAGGTTGCACCATTTCGCAATCCCACCAACAGTGTAGGAAAGTTCCAATTTCTCCACAGCCTCTCCAGCATTTGTTGTTCTGTGTTTTTTGGATTATGGCCAACCTTGTTGGGGTGAGATGGTATCTCATTGTCGTTTTGATTTGAATTTCTTTAATAGCTAAAGATCATGAACATGTCCACCTGTGATTTTTGGCTGTTTGGATCTCGTCTTTAGAGAAGTGTCTGTCCATCTCCTTTGCCCATCGCTTAATTGGATGGTTTATCTTCTTCTTATTGAGTTGGATCCACCTCAAAGGCACTTGGCTGGCTATTGATATTTTGTAATACCTTATAGATTATGGAGATCAGGCATTGGTCTGCCATATAGTTGTCAAATATTCTTTTTCCCATTCTGTAGGTGGGCTTTTACTTCTATTAATAAAGTCTCAGATGAGCAAAAGTGTTTGGTTCCTAATGCCAAGCCAAGTGCCGTCGAGTGGTTCCTAATAGTTCCCATTTATTTTCTATTCTGTTGATTGTGATTGGTTTGACAGATTTTGAAGTCTGTCTATGTTGTGTATTAAAACTTCCATTGTTTTTCCTACTTGTTCTTGGATGAGCTTTATTGTTTTAGATTTGATATTTAGGTCTTTTATCCAGTTTGAGTTGGTTTTTGTGTAAGGTGTTGATCCAATTAATTGCAGAAGGATATCCAATTCTGCCTGCACCATTTGTTGAAGAGATTGCTTTTACCCCCATTTTAATGTCTTAGGGGCTTTGTTGAATATCAACTGTTCACAGGAAGACGGTGTCGTCTCTGGGGTCTCAATTATGTTCCATTATCTATCTGTCTCTTTTGTACCAGTACCAGGCTGTTTTGACTACTGTGGCAGTATAATAGTTTCTAAAGTCAGGTAGTGAGAGGCCTCTGAGTGTGTTCTTCTTCAGTAGTGCTTTACTTATCCAGGGCTTCTTCTCTTTCCAAACAAAATTGGTGATTTGTTTCTCCATCTCATTAAAAAATGACTCTGGAACTTATATTGGGATTGCATTATATTAGTAGATTGCTTTGGGTAAAATAGAGATTTTCACAGTGTTAAGTCTTCCTATCCATGAGCAGGGTTAGCTTTTCCATTTACCTAAGTCTCTCTTAGTTTCTTGTAGTAAAGGCTTGTAATTCTCTTTATAAAGGTCTGTTATTTCTCTGGTTAGATTAACTCCTAGTTACTTTATCTTCTTAGGGGCTATCGTAAATGGTATTGATTCGATGATTTCTTTATTTAACCATGTCATTGTTGGTATAAAGGAATCCTACTAATTACTCATGTTTATCTTGTATCCTGAGACTTTGCTAACTCTTTGTCATTTTGAATAGTTTCCTTATGGATTCTTTGGGATTCTCTGTGTACACAATCATATCATCTGCAAATAGGGAGATTTTTACTTCTTCTTTGCCGATGCAGGTGACATTTACTTCTTGGTGTTGTCTGATTGCTCTGGCTAGAACTTCTAGTACAATGTTGAATAGGAGAGGTGAGAGTGGGCATCCTTGTCTATTTCCTGTTCTCAAGGGAAACTGTTTCAGTCTCTCTCCATTCAGGATAACGTAGGCAGTTGGCTTTGTATAAGTGTCCCTTACTGCATTGAGGAATTTTCCGTCTATGCCTATTTGGCTGAGAGCTTTTAGCATGAAGGAGTGTTGGACTTTATCAAATGCTTTTTCTTCATCAATAGACAAAATCAGGTGATTATTGTCTTTTGTGATATTTATGTGGTTAATTGCACTAATTGTTTTTCTAATGCTGAACCAGCCTTGCATCCATGGTATGAATCCCACTTGGTCGTGATGGATTATTTTTTGGATATGGTGTTGTATTCTATTGACAAGAATTTTGTTGAAGATTGTTGCATCTAGATTCATGAGTGACATCAGTCTGTAGTTCTCCTTTTTTGTTGAGTCTTTCCCTGGCTTTGGTATCAGGGTTATGCTGGCTTCATAGAATGAATTGGGGAGTATTCCATCCCTGTCTGTACTGTGAAATAGTCTCAGTAGTACTGGAGATAACTCTTCTCTAAAAGTTTGGTAGAATTCTGTGGTGAAGCCATCTGGGCCTGTGCTTTTTTTGGTTGGCAATTTGGGCATGACTTTTTCAATCTCTTCCTTTGTGATGGGTTTATTAAGTTATTCTGCTTCACCTTGTGATAATTTGAGTAGGTGAAACAAATCAAGGAATTTGTCCATTTCCTCTAGGTTTTCAAATTTGTCAGAGTACAGTCTTTCATAGTGTTCTGTTACGATATTTTTGATTTCTATTGGATCTGTTGTGACAACTCCCCTCTCATTTCTTATTTGGGTTATTTGTTTCCTTTCCTGTTTGTCTTTAGTACATTTAGCCAATGGTTTGTCAATTTTGTGATCTTTCAAAAAAACAGCTTTTGGTCTTTCAATTTTTTTCAACTGTTTTTCTATTCTCTAATTCATTTAGTTCTGCTCTAATCTTTATGATCTGTTTTCTTCTGGTGCCTGAGGGGTTCCTCTATTGTTCTCTCTGTCCTTGTTCAGCTGTAGGGTTAGTTCTTTGATTTGGTTCCTTTCTTCCTTCCAGATGTGTGCATTTATGGAGATAAACTGACCTCTGAGCACTGCTTTGACTGTATCTCATCAGTTCTGGTAGGAAGTGTTTTCGTTTTCGTTGGAATCCATGAATTTATTTCATCCTTGATTTCTTCCATAACCCATGTTTTTTTGAGCAAGATGTTGTTCGGTTTCTAAGAGTTCCACTTTCTATCTGTTTTTTATGCTATTGATTTCGACTTTTGTGGCTTTGCGATCTGAGAAGATGCTTTGTGTTAATTCAGTGGTATAGATTTTGTTGACAACTGCTTTATGTCCTAACACATAGTCTACTCTGCAGAATGTTCCATGTGCACTGAAGAAGAAGGTGTAGCTGTCCACTGATGGACAGAAAGTTCTGTATATGTTGATGAGGTTTATTTGGTTAATTGTGACAATAAAGTCTTTTGTATCTTTATTAAGCTTTTCTCTAGACGATCTGTCCAATATTCAGAGTGGAGTGTTGAAGTCTCCCACTATTATTCTGAGTGATCTATCTCTTACTTGAGTGTAGTGAGTGTTTCTTCAGTGTATTTAGGTGCTCTAATATTAGGTGCATAAATATTTAATATAGTTCACTCTTGCTTGTGTACTGAACCTTTCAGTAATAAATAGTACCCATCCTTGTCCATAATGGTGGATTTCGCATTAAAATTGATTTTATCTGAGATTAGAATTGCCACCCCTGCTCTTCTTTGTTCATTGTTAGCTTGATTTATATTTTTCCATCCTTTAATTTTCAGTTTGTTCCTATCTTTAAGTCTGTTTTAGTCAGCTAGGGCTGCTCCAGCAGAAATACCACAGAGTGGATGGCTTTAATAAAGGAAAGTTTATTCTTACATGGTCTGGTAGGCTGCAAGTCCATATTCAGGGTGTCCACTCCAGGGGAAGGCTTTCCCCCTTGTCGGCTCTGGAGGAAAGTCCGACATTGCCTCACTCTTTGTCCAGGGAGCATCTTTACGCAGGAACCTCAGGTCTGAAGGACCCGTTTTTCTCCTGGTGCTGCTTTCTTGATGGTACAATGTTCCCAATTCTCTGCCTGCTTCTCTTGTCCTTTTATCTTTCATAGGATGAAAGGATTAAGGGTGGGGCAAGCCATACTCCAGGGAAACTTCCTTTACAGTGGATCAGGGAGGTAATCTTATGAAGGGATTTACAGCCCCACCCTAATCCATTAACACACAGTTTAGGAAAACCACAAAATGGAGGACAGTCACAAGATACTGGGAATCATGGCCCAGCCACATGGCTACCATATTTTTGGGGGACACAATTTAATCCATGACAGGTCTAAGGTGAATTTCATGTAGGCAACATATGGATGGATCATGTCTTTTGATCCAAGATGTCATAACTAAGTTTTTTTTTTTTTTTTTTAAGAAAATGTTCTGCACATTACTTAGGGGAACACTGTCTGGGATCTTAAAAGCTAGCAAGGATCCATCTAAGTATCATCAATTAGTACCAATCCACCTGGAGCAGGAGAGAATGAGGGAAGTCAAAGGCATGAGGAAAAAGCCCAGTAAACAAATGGTGCTGAGTGATCCAGAGACTGTATCAGCATGAGACCAGATTTGGTTGGTGCCCAGCTATCATTAATGACAGGGAACACAACATAAAGTCCCTGCTGTAACAAGAGAAAAATGGGTGCACAGAGCTATAACTCTATTAAAACATCACGCTTGATGGTCTGTTAGACTGGAGGGTTCCTTCAATACATTCTCCTTATATTGCCTGCTAGCCCAGAGCTGAAACCAGTAGCAAAACCAGCTCTTCAGACAAAGATTGGACTACAGCATAAGACGTAGAGTAGTACTGGCAATGAATGTGCTTCTTAGCTCAAATATATACCTGAGGCTGTCTGAGCATCTCTTATCTAAAGGTGAGGTGAGAGGTTGAAGGTGAATAGGAGTTGGTTGAGTGGATATGGAAAGCACAGGGTAGAAAGGAGTAGTGTGCTATCACAGTGGAGTGGAGATCAGTTACAGTTGCATAATGATGTGTGTGCTGGCTTCATAAGGCAAACTGATTTGGATTGTAAACTTTCACTTAAAGAATAATAAAATATTTTAATAAAATCTTAACAGAATACTATGAAAAACTGTACTCTAACAAATTTGAAAACCTATTGGATATTGATGTATTTCTAGAAATGCACTACCTGCCTAAAGTAACACCAACAGAGGTAGAACCATAAATCAACCCATAACAAAAGAAGAGATTAAAAAGATAATTAATAAACCACCAACCAAAAAAAAAGCCAAGGTCATCACAGCTTCATTAGAGAATTTTGCCAAACATTTAGAGAAGAGTTAACACCACTATTACTAAAGCTATTTCAGAGCATAGAAAAGAATTCTCCGAGATTCATTCCATGCTGCCAAAACCAGGTAAAGATAGCTCAGAACAAGGAAAATTACAGACCAATATCAGTCATGAACATAGCAAAAATCCTCAGTAAAGTTCTAGCCAATATAATTCAACATCAAGAAATTATTTACCATGATCAAATGGGAATTATACCAGGAATGCAAGAATTTTTCAACACTGGAGAAACAATCAATATAGTCAATCACTTAAATAAAAAAAAACCACCCGTGTTTTTTTTTTTTTCAATTGATGCAGAAAAGGCATTTGACAAAGTCCAATACCCATTCACATTAAAAACTTCCACCAAAATTGGAATAGAAGTGTAATTACTTAATACAATAAAGGGCATTTATGCAAACCTACAGCCAACCTTATCCTAAATAGAGAAAATCTGAAAGCATTCCCCTTGAGAATGGGAACCTGACAAGAACAGCTTCTGTCACCACTTGTATTCAACATTGTGTTGGGGAGTCTAGCCAGAGCATTCAGGCAAGGAAAAGAAATAAGAGGCATCTAAATTGGTAAGAAGATGTAAAAGTATCCTTATTTGTAGATGATATGACCTTATACACAGAAAGTCCTAAAGAATACACATACACACACCAAAAAAATACCTACTGGAACTCACGGAAGAGTTCAGCAAAGAATCAGGGTTCAAGATAAACATGTGAAAATCAGTGGGATTCCTCTACACCAATAAAGAGAATATCAAAGACGAAATCACTGAATCGACAGCAACTTCAATAGCCCTCAAAAAGATAAACTATTTGGGAATATATCTAACCAAAACATAAAAGACCTACAGAAACAAAACAAACATACCAAAATATATCTATGTAAATAGAGAAGCCTGCCTTGCTTATGGATAGGAAGACTCAACATTGTAAAAATGTCTGTTTCACCTAAAGCAATCTAAAGAGATACAATTCAATCCCAAGCAAAATTTCAGTGACATTTTTTAATGAGATATAGAAACAAATTACAAACTTCGTATAGAGAAGGAAGCTCTACGTAAGTAAAGAATTACTGAAAAAGAACAAAGTGGGAGACTTCGCACTACCTGACTTTAGATCCTACTATACCAGTAAGATAGTCAAAATATGCTGGTGCTGGTACAACAACAGATACACAGACCAGTGGAAAAGAACTGAGACTCCAGACATAAAATCATCCACCTAGGAGCAGTTCACATCTGTCAAAGTCCCAGCGTCCATTAATCGTGGTAAAGATAGTCTCCTCAACAAACGTTGTTGGCATAACTAGATATCCATCTGCGAAAAAATGAAAGAAGACCTGTGTCTCACACCACACACAAAAACTAACTCAAAATGGCTCAAAAAACTAAATATAAATTCTAAAACCATAAAGATCAAGAAAGAAAAAATAGGGCCTATGGTGGAAACCCTAACATGGAATAAATGGAATACAAAAGATTGGTAACAACATACAAACACCAGAAGATAAAATAGATAACTGGGAACTCCTAAAAATCAAATACTTATGATCATCCAATGACTTCGCTAAGAGTCAAAAGACAACCCACAGGCTGGGAAAAAATTTTTGGCTATAACAATTCAACCAGCCTCTAATAGTATTGTTAATAAATTAGTACTTACTAATTTGATACTAGAAGGGAAGGCCAATACACAGTAGAAGTGAAATCAGCACAACTGGGCTAAGCCAAAAACTTCAAGGGACAGAGCATCAGGAGCTCCAGTCTGGGTACCATGGTTTCAGGTGACATGTAGGTCAATTGGGGACCTATAGGCCAACTGGCATAACAAAGTTTATTAAGAAAACATTCTTCATTCCACTCTGGTGAGTGGCATCTGGGCTTTTAAAAGATAGCAAGTGGCCATCTAAGCATTAATTGGTCTTAACACACCTGGAGCAAGAGAATGAAGAACATTAAAGACAAGGAAAACACGAGCCCAAGAGACAGAAGAGGTCACACTTAAATCAGAGACTACATCAGTATGAGACTGGAAGAATTAGATGGTGCCCAGTGACCACTGATGACTCATGTTAAAGAGAACTCAACAAAGAGTCCTTGTCACAATAGAGAAATGTGGTTGCAGAACTCAAACACTACTAAAAAATCTGGATTTAATGGTCTGACAGGCTGGAGGGTTTCTGGGAGACATGACCCCTGGACTCTCTGTTAGCACAGAACTTAAACCATTCCAGAAGACGGGTCCTCAGACAAAGATTCAACTGGTCTGTAAGACACAAAATGATACTGGTGGAGAGTGTGCTTCTCGGCTTATGCAGACACAGGACACTAACTTGGCAGCACTTGTCTTGAGGCAAAATTAGAAAAAAGGGTTGAATAGACACAGGAAATATGGAGTAGAGGAAAGGAGTATTGCATCACAGTGAGGGGAGGGTCACATAACAAGGTACGTCTAAATTTTTGTGTGAGAAACTGACTTGAATTGTAAACTTTCACTTAAAATCTAATAAAGCAGGTAAAGAAAAAAAAATCCGTCATGTAGGATTACGATTAAGAAAGATTTCATGATGCTCTAGTAAGCTTTAACTGAGATCTCCAAAGAAAACTCTGTATCTCCAAACAAAGTCACATTCATCCATACAGGGGTTAAGATTTCAATTTTTCGGGGGGGAGCACACTATTCAATCCATAACATAGACTGTCCTAACTCTAACCCTTTGCTCATACTATTCCTGGAATCTATCCCTCCCCTGGCTGAAATGCCATCTCTTTTCAAAAGATTAATCTGGATTATCCAACCCTAATTTGTTTTCCTTCCTTGTATTCCCAGAGCTCGTCTCAGTCTTAATTACAAAACTTTGAGCATGCCATATTTGTTTATCCCTGTGGTTATCTCCTTAATACAGTGTCAAATCCCAGAAGGCCTGGGGTGTTTCTTTTACTTAGTTCTGTATCTGTAGTGATTGGCAACAATGCAGTGAGCAGTGTGACTGCAGGTGGACTTTGATGTAATGATAAATGAGGGACAATGCATGAGGAAGTCCTGGGCAACCAAGCCAGAGTGGGAGTCCTGGGTAACTTATTTAACATGGGATACAAAACCTTCCTGCCTTCCTGTCAACTCCAACCCATAACGACCCTATATAAAGGCCCTATATACCCTACGGGGCAGTAGAGCTGCCCCATAGAGTTTCCAAGGATTGCCTGTCAGATTTGAACAGCTGACCTGGTTAGCAGCAGTAGCACTTAACCTCTACGCCACCAAGGTTTCCTAATATGGGATAGGGATATCAAAAGGAGAAATAGGAAAATCCTAGTGACTTTTGGGTTTACTTCACAATTTTGCCTTGAGGTTGTTTAAGGAAGGCAAGCTTGGATTCAGAGAGAAGCTGTCAACACAGTCTTCTCTCTTTCTTGGCTCTTTCTCCATGCAAAACTGATCCCACAGCCAATCTACGCAGAAAACATCACCTTCCCATCTGCCTCTCTGACAGACAAGGATAGCAGGAAGCCACAGAGAATTCCTGGGACAGCTTGTCCCACAGTCAACCACCTTATTGCTGTTTGCAGTTAGCTAGATAAAAATAGAAGAGTCTCAACTTTAGTGTTTTCTCACTTTGCTCCCATAACTAAGCAGTTGTACCTTTTAATTTCAGTGCAGGGTGACACTTCCATCTTTTGGCACCCTGGCTAAACATTGGCTTCAAGCCCTATGTGTTGTCATACCTTGGTGGCAGAGATTTGAATGCATTCAAGGCCACACCTTATCCCTAGGGCAAATTCCCTTTGATTGATAGTGAAATTCAGGGAGAGGTTTGAAGAATCTGCTCAGAGAGATACAGAAACAGCTGTAAATTCTCCTCTAAATGTATTGACAATAAAGCCAATGGTCAGAGCTGGAGGTGGATACAGCTGGGCTCACAGCTCTAAGTTCTGACCTCTCCTGTAGGAGGCTGTGGGAGAAGAGTCAATAAGGTGTTCTTAAACTAGAAGTACTCAAAGTACTCAAAGGCATGGGCAGTTTTCTTCTTTTCTCATTATAACCTGGAGGATAATGCACTGGCTTCACGTTCCCTTCTCGAATAAATCCTTTCCAGTGTGTAGACAAGGCCCCTCGAGTGGCCTGGGAAAGGCAGCTGATGCAACATTGAACATTATCACATTCTGGTTTGCTTAAGGCCCCTTCCTGCCTGCTAACAACACAGGAGGCTGACAGTGGTAATTTATGCAACTTTTGGGCACCTTCCCAGGGTGTTGCAAGAGAAAGCTCTTCATTCTCTGTGGTGCTGGGTTTTGGAATACTAGAGAACTTCATGATTTTACTTTTTCACTTTTCTTCATGCATCACCTACTATTCATGAAGATAGCTTCAAGCCAGAGATCAAAAGAAATATTGGCCACCAAGTTGCCTACATAAAAGGTAAACCACATCTACCCAGCCTGCTCATTTAATTAGACTGATCCCTTTACCACAGAATATGAAAGTGATGATACAAGAAATTTATTCCCCCCTCCATCTTTCTGTGTTTCTCTTTCTTTTTTCCCCCTCTCTCCCTCTTTTCTCCTCTGGGTCATACAATTGAGTGTCAGCACTGGCCTTTACTGGAAAGATTTGTTCTTGCCTATAGGGTTCCAAGTCCAGCCCTTAGCTCTGGGCCAAATCCTTGCCCTTAGCAACCATTGAGGCCTTGTTCAACTAGTGTATAGTTCTTTGGATGACTTCCCGGAATCTTTTGAACACTCTTCTCTCCTTAAGCCCCTTCAGTCTCTCCGGTCCCTCTTCACTGTTTTTTCCCCTCTTCTCTCTCTTGGCCAAGCTTATACACCAGCTGCTTGCTTCCTGACCACCCACTGCAGCTCATTTTCCTGGGTTTATCTCATCCTTTCCCTGATCCTTTTTCTTTCAAGCTTTTGTTTCCCTTTAGAGACTTGCTGCCCCCTGTGTATCTGATTGCAATTTCCGTGCTTATTGTTCCCTCGCCTCTTGATGATTGATCACCGATGACACACTGTGTCCATTATTGTGTCTCGAGTCTTCAAAGTCAACTGTTTTTAGCTACCGAGGGAATCAGAGTATATTTCCAATTAAAGCAGAGTTGGAAAAGATGGCAATTTTCATTACATTCCTTTTTCAGAAAAAGATTTGTATTTTACTATTTTATCCATTTCAGAGGTAGCTTAGCAGGGCGCGAGTCCAGGACACTTAAGAAGCCTGGGAATCTTAACACAGAGAAATCTGTTTTCTATCATATATACAGACACAATTTAATTGACGATTAGTAAGCATTACAAAGGAAAAATTACAGATTTCTTTACAATGTTCACACTACATAAGAAAATTTGCTAAGCACCATCATGAAAAAGCCTTCTGATCTCTATTTTGCACATGTTCCCCTCCATCCCTAGTATTTCTTATTGAGTTACTTTTGTTTTCTGTTACTGAGGCTTTGTGTTTTATGGTTCGTTGACTTGTCTTCCTTGTTTCCTCCTTGGCAAATGTAAAAGATGAAACACCATTATCAGTACATTGTATGATTTATGTAGTATCTCCTATAGTTTTGGTAACACCAGAATCACTAAGAACGGAGAAATGCTTTCAAAAATCCACAAAACTTTCTTTCCATATAAGTGTATAAGAGACTCACATACGAAGTAAGTTGTATACCTAGAATTGCATCTAAGATGTTCCTTTAGAGCTTAACATAGAGTATCAACTGGCTTCTGATAAATTGTTTGCTAGAAAAATTCCTCTTTGAAGTGGATGTAGAGTTTTATTATAAAAACTGAGAAAAAAACATGAAGCCAAGCATTGTTCAATAGTCTACATCCTGGAGACAGAAAAGAAAAACTTGAAATGACTTAAAACATGTTTTTTAAGTATAAAACTAACACATGTCTATCATAGAAAAATTTGAGACCTCAAAAAAGGAAGAAAAATAATCATCCAGAAACTGCAGTCCTCTTGAAATCAGATGGAAATAAACTGCTGTCATTTGGGGATTTTCTATGTTTCTTTTCTGTCTTTTTTCCTAAGGATAAATTTTTGTGTAGTTGAGATACTATATATGCATGCATATGCAAATTATTAACTTGTTTTTTGAAAATATTAATCATTAAACATTTCTTATATTTTTTAACATCAATGTAAGATTTGTTCATTAAATCGCTCTCCGTTTATTCAACCATTTCACCATCTTGAAAATAATATTCTTTCCAACTTGTTTCATGATGAGTGGTAAACATCTCTGTGTGTAAATCTTTATCTAAAATTTATAATTATTTCCTTAGGATCAATTTCTGAAGTTGTATAAACTGAGCCAAAACCCTGGAACATTTTTAAGACTCTTGACATATTTTGACAAATTGCTTTCAGGAGGGTGGTACCAATTTACACCCCCAATAGCAGTGTATGAACATATTTTACCTCAGCCTTTGCCAGGATAAACTAATTTTCAAAATTTTTGCTAACTGGATGTGTAAGAAATAATGTTCCATTTTGGTTTTCTTTGTATTCTTTCATTTCTGAAGAAGCTGAACATTTTCCTCATCTTTATTAGGTAGTTAGGAAACATGTGCAAATCAAAAATATTTTTAGACCCTCTCTTAATTTTGCAAGTATTGGTAATAGTTCGATCCTTCAAATACTCATAGAAAGGACAAGTTAAATAGTCCTGTGCTGATAAAAATAGAAGGATTAACATGTGTATGCATGCTTACAAAATGCCCAGTTTGGAAAGTTACTGAAAGAGAGAATGGATTCAATCTTTCCTAGAGTCTTAGTTTGGTGTCTTAGTTTGCTAGGGCTGCTACAAGAAAAATATCACACTTGGGTAGCTTTAAAGTACAGAAATTTATGCTCTCACAGTTCAGGAGGCTGGAAGTCTGGATTCAGTGTGTGGCTCTAAGGAGAGATGACTCTATTTCAGCTTCTGTTGTTAAGTGCTGTCCAGTCAGTTCTGACTCATATCATCCCAACATACAACAGAATAAAACATTGCCCAGTGCTGTGCCATCTTCACAACTGGTGCCATGTCTGAGTTCACTATTGTAGCACTGTGTCAGTCCATCCTGTTAAGGGTCTTCTTCTTTTTCTCCGAACCTCTACTTTATCAAGCATGATATGCTTCTCCAGGAACTACTTTCTCCCAACAAAGTACGTGGAATGAAGTCTTGCCATTCTTGCTTTTATTCTGACTGTACTTCTTCCAAGACCGATTTGTTCCTTCCTCTGGTAGTCCATAACCTGCTGCCCTATTGAGTCAATTCTGAATCATAGTCACCCTATAGAACAGAGTAGAACAGCCCCATAGAATTTCCATGGTAGATTTGAACTGCTGACTTTTTGGTTAACAGCTTAGTGTTTAGCCAGTATGCCACCAGGATTGTCACTGGTGGTTCATAGTATATTCAGTGTTCTTCACCAACACTACGATTTAAAGGCATCAATTCCTTGGTCTTCCTTCTTCATTGTCCAGTGTTCACATGTGTATGAAGTGATGGAAAATACCACAGTGTGGGTTAAAAAAAAAAAACAGAAAAACAAACCCACTGTTCAGCTGATTCAGTTTTGGCTTGGGTTAAGTACATCTTAACCCTCCAGGTGATCTGTCAGATTTCTAACTTTAAAAGGTCTTTTGCCAGACATCTTGAAGAGTTCCTGGCTTCAGGTTATCAGATAGCTTCTTTCTTCTTCCTTTGGTGTTTCCCGTCTCTGCATCTATGCTACTTCTTGCAATTCAGAGGTCATTAGGTTTGGGACACACCTACGCTGATAGGGCCTCATTAACACAACAAAGAGAATATTTCTAAATAGGATTGCATCCACAAGTGTAGGAGTTGAAATTCCAACCCATATTTTGGGGGGATGTAATTTCATCCATAACACTTGAATTCCCCAGAATCAGCCCTGAACAGTCACATAAAAGTGATTTATTAGGAATTGTTCCTACGGAAACAAAATGAAAAATAAACAAAAAGTGGAAAGTATGGAAATACGTCTCCGCCTCCCGAAATGTGTGTAGCAATTTGGCTAGTTCATGATTACGTGATACTTCCATATATTATAAATCTTGCTCTTATGATATTAATGAGGGAGGATGGGCAGTGTTTGCATTTGTGAGTCAAGACTCAATATATATCCTGAGGCAAACTCTTGGGATATAAAAGAAAGAAACTAGTTGAGAGAGTTCGGAACCTCGTACCACCAAGAAAACTGTATTGGGAGCAGAGCATGTCCTTCGGGCTTGGGGTTCCTGAGCCTCAGAAGCTCCTAATTCAGGGGAAGATTGACAACAAGGACCTCTGAAGCTCTAGAGCCACAGAAAAAGCCTTCCCTTTGTGCTGACTCCATGAATTTAGACTTTTAACCTACTTTGCTCCTAGGAAATAAATTTATCTTCACCTTTGTGGTATTTCTGCTAGAGAAGCATGTTTTAGTCAGCTAGTGCTGTTCTAACAAAAATATCACAAGTGAATGGCTTAAACAAAGAAAAGTTTATTCTTACACAGTCCAGTAGGCTATAAATACAAATTCAGGATGTCCACTCCAGGGGAAGACTTTCCCCACTGCTGGCTCTGGAGGAAAGTACAATGTTGCATCAGTCTTTGTCTAGGGAGCATCTTGTCTTAAGAACCTCAGGTCTGAAGGATGCACTCTTCTCCCAGTGCTGCTTTCTTGATGGTGTGAGGTTCCCAACTCTCTGCTTGCTTCCCTTTCCTTTTATTTCTTGTAGGATGAAAGGATAAAGGGTGGTGCAAACCACTCTCCAGGGGAACTCTCTTTACAGTGGGGCAGGGAGGTGATCCTGTGAAGGAATTTACAGTCCCACCCTAATCCTTTAACATACAGAATAGGAAAATCACAAAACAGAGGACTATCACGAAATATTGGGAATCATGGCCCAGCCACATGGCTACACATATTTTTGGGGGACACAATTCAATCCATGACACATCATTAGATGACTAAGACAGACAAGAAAGATGCCTAGTAATAAAATGGTATCAAGCAAAATGCGGTGGGAGGTCAACTCTGGCTTAGTCTGAAAGGTTTGCTCTGAAGACAGTATAAACCATACCTCAGAGCTGTCTAATTGGGCATTAGAGCATTAGGACTTTGATACTTCCCCTCCTCTTCAGTCATTTTTTTTATTTGTTTTTTAAAGGCCATCAAGGAGGAAACTGGGACATTCTTAGGTACTGCTGAAGAGCCACGATAGCTTGATTCATCTTACGAATTCTGACTGGACTGTCTTCCTATTTTTGTGACAATAGGTAAGACATTAATGGATTTGGGAATTAGCTGGAAGCAATGTTATCAGTATTAATTCCCAGATTTTGATGGTTTTATTGAGTTATATAGGAGAAGGTTCTTGTTGGTAGGAATTATACACGAAAGTGTTACAGAGTGATTGGGTATTTTGGCTAGCTCATGGTTCCAACAGTTCAAAACAAGTCCTTCTATTGTTCTTGCAACTTTTCTGTACCTCTGAGATTGTTTCACATACATACACAACTTCCAGACAAACTCAAAGAGTGGTTTATGTAGGCGCACAAGGAAGAAATTATGCCCAGGAAAGCTCAGGCAAAGGGAAATAAGAAAATTTCTTCATCTTTTGGATGATAGCCATTAGTGTGGCCAAAAACCAACATAGGACTACCATTCAGGGGACTCAACTAGGGGATCTCTGAAATGAGAACACAGCAGAGAGCTGGACTGTAAGTGGGTTCAGGGTCTAGTTACCTAGAGCAGTTATAATAGAACTATTACAAGTGGGTGGCTTTAAACAACAGAAATTTATTTTCTCATAGCTGTACAGGCTAATGAGGCCCTGGTAGTACAGTGGTTAAGCACAACGGCTGCTAATCAAAAGATCAGCTGTTGGAATCCATCAGCCACTCCTTGGAAACCCTATGAGGCAGTTTTACTTGGTCTCATAGTGCTGCTGTGAGTCTGAATCAACCTGATGATTACAGGTTTGATTGTTTTTGAAGGCTATTTTAATCAGCTGGTGCTGCTCCAACAGAAGTATCACAAGTGGACGGGTTTAACAAAGGAAAGTTCATTCTTACATAGTCTGGTAAGCTACAAGTCCAAATTCAGGATGTCCACTCTAGGAGAAGGCTTTCCCTCTGTCGGCTCTGGAGGAAGATCGTTGTGTTGCATTAGTCTTTGTTGAGGGAGCATATTGGCACAGGAACCGCAGGTCAGAGGGACTCTCTCTTTTCCTGGCACTGCTTGCTTGAGGTGTGAGGTTTCCATTTCTCTGCTTGTTTCTCTCTTTGTATCTCCTGTAGGATGAAAGGATAAAGGGCAGTGCAAGCTGCACTCCAGGGAAACTCCAGTGGCAATGGTGTTGTGGTACCACCCTAATCCTCTGTTAACATAATCATCCTATCAGCCACAGGCAGCCATTGGGATCACTCCAGGGAAAGTCCGTTTACAATGGCGCAGGGAGGTCACCTTAGGAAGGGATTTACAGTCCCACCCCAATGCTTTAACATATAGTAGGAAAATCACAAAATGGAGGAAATCATAAACTATTGGGAATCATGACCCAACCACAAGGCTACACCTACTTTTGTGGGGACACAGTTCAAGCCATAACAGAGGCTAATTCCAAATTGGAGTCTTAACTGTCTATTCCTTTCTTGTCTGTAGCCTCAGGTGTTCCTTGGATCCTTGGCTTGTAGTACATTAATCCTCACCCAGCAGCTGTCTTCCCCAATACGTGCCCACTTTTGTGTCTGATCTGCCCTTTTTATATCTTAGCTGTGATTAGATTTGGGGCACATCCTACACTGATGTGGCCTCTATAAAATAACAAAGAAAACCCTACTTCCAAACAGGATCACATCCACAGGAATGAGGGTTAGGATTCCAACACATGTTTTGGAAGGACATACGCAACCCCAAACAAGTGGCTAGACCTACTGAGTCTGTTGTTGGTGAGTGCATCAGTGAGCTTTTCAATCACTACACCAATATCCTTTCATCATCTCTCATCACATCTTAATAGAACAGGCTCCCCAAGGCTATCTTTGTGGCACCAGGCACAACACAGACCTGAGAAGGGCTGCAATTACAGTCTTGCTACCGGCCAGGCAGTGCAGGTGTCTAACGTCTAATGTACACAAGCCTATCATTCTTGTTCTGTTCATTTTTTTTTTTAATTCAAGTTTTGGTCAAATGTACATTCTCCTCATCTCTGTAGCTCTCAACCTCTTACCTATAGCTTGAATCTCTGCCCTCTGAGTGCTTCACTGCTCTTATAACCAACTTGGTTACTGGTCAGGAGCTAGGCAAAAAGATTAGCTTTCCTGCTGAAGGAAACCACAGAAAATGGCCCTACTGGAAGGTGCCTAAGGAATCGTGCAGCAAAATCGAGAGGCTACCTGGTGACAGGGCTGATTCAGGTGGAGTCAGAAGCGAAGCCCAGGCTTTCATCTTTCAGTGCAGTGCAACAACGACAAGATAGGATGGGGTGGAGGTGGTGGTAGTGGAACTGAAAAATTAGGAGTGACAAAACAGGAAAGGCTGCCTTATGGAGATATTGAATTCAAGTCCAATTCGACCATGGAAGCAATAAGGATGCAACTAAAGAGGGCTGATGTATTTGAAGTGGATTTCTTTGGTTTAACACAGAGTTTTGATTTAATGTAGGATTTCTTATCAGTGGCACTGTTAGTATTTTGGGCTGGATAATTCTCTACCACGGTGGCTGCCCTGTGCCTTGTGGAATGTTTAGCAGCACATCTGGCTACTACTCACTAAGTGCCAGTAGTGACACCTCCATCATGACAATAAAAAATGTCTCCAGATATTGTCAAATATCCCAGGGGGACAAAACCCACCCCTGGTGGAAACCATTGGTTTCAATCCTCCCAGAGCACCTGGGAAGAAAGGCCTGGTGATCTACCTCCAGAAATCAGCCATGGAAAACTCTGTGAAGGAAAGATCTGCTCTGACAAATATGCTGTCACCAAGAGTTGGAATAGACATGACAGTAACTGGTTAAAGTTTATACCATTTAGGGAGTCTTTTAAAGAAAAAGACTGCAAATTCCAAATATGAATATAGGTATTTTATTTAAGGAAAAAAATATACCAAATGCCTGGAGCTCTGCTGATTCGAACCCTTCTTTCTGCCGTCTCTTTAGGAAACTTAACAGAAATCCTTAATGCAGAAATAGTTCCTGAGTGCCACCTGCCTTCCCCTTCCCACCTAAAACTCTCCAGCTCCCAGTACTCACAGGGCCCTGCACAAGCCAGGGGACTTGAGCTTCAGCCTTATTAGCTCCATGCCGAATCCACCACTAATTACAGCATAGGAATCCCCAGTGACTGCACTTTAATGTTATAGCAATGCTTTCTGCCACTGTTTATGAGCCTCTGCAAATATTTTGTGGAAATGAAGAATCCCTTGGTGATAACAACAGCATTGCTGAGCTCTAGTTACCTATAACATTCAATTGGTGGGCTTAAGGACACTCCCGCAGTGGATATGTGAATGAACAGCTTTACTTGGCAGCCCTTTGATTTAAGCATTCAAATTGTTTCTTCTGCCAGGACTATGCGCTTATTTTATTTTCCCATCCTGGGGATTTATGATTCTCCCACTCATAGACCTCTCCCCCTCACAGTATTCTTTTAGACAATAATTGTAATAATCTCCTGCTTTTCTGTAATACTGTATACTTTTCAATGGAGTTTCATATACATTAGTCCATGTGTACTATTATTTTTACCTGAGAAATGGCTATCACATTCATATAGAATTTCTAATTTCATTCTGGAACCCTGTGATCATTTTGTACTTTGCTCTTTTAAGAATATGGTATGTTGAGCAGTTCACAAGTTTCAGTCTTAATTAAACCAAGTTCATGATGCCAAGTGGAAATGACTAACAGTGAGCAGCAGGTTGCTAACACTCTCTGGCACGTTCATTCTAAATTTAGACAATACTCTTAGTGACCTCCAAATTGAATAACAACCTTACAATTAGTATTTCCAGTCCATCCTCCATGTGTGAAATTGTCACTCCCAGTGGCAATTGATGGTATTTGCAAGTATTTATTCTGGGCAGATTTGATGCCACGTAGTAACAAGATAGTGCTTACTGAAATGAGAATTAAGAAATAAAATCCCAGTGATACCCGCTTACTTGTGTATAAATATATTGCACCCACCAAAAAAAGTCCCCTAGTTAAAATAAAATCTTATCTTTAAATCTAAAGTATCCTATTATGTTTGAATGCTGTCAAATTCTATGGCATTAAAATATGTGTATGGAAGTGTGTGTAGAATTGAAGAATTTTTAAATTGCATGCATATGTGATCAATAAGAAATGCATCCCCCTACCTTTGGCAGAGATGTATATATATGCACGAGTAAATAATCCCAGCTTAAAATGTGTTAACAGCTTGAAGCCTTTGTAAATTTTCTCTTACAGATGTATGACAGGAAAAAAAAACCCTGATTTTTTTATGCCAGGAATTCCACAATCTGCTGGCTGGCAGGTATCTAACAGATATAAACGTGGAAAGCAACGGGTAATGAGAGGGAGAGGAAAAGATAGTATTTATCCAGTCAAAAATTGGCAATGATACTTAAGGCTGATATACAGACAGACTGAGTGTAATAAAAGTGCATTTGACAGCTGACTTCAGTGCACTAATTCAGTGCTCAGATGCACCTATTTGGAACTGCAAACTGGAGGTATATTTTTTGATGACTGACTTTAATAGCAATCTTGCGTAAGAGTAGTCAAAAAAAGAATTTGAGTAGTTGTGATTGTTGTTCCTACAAAAGCCATATTTTAAAAATCATTATTTTTCTTTAAGTGAAAGTTTATTATATAAGACAGTTTGTTATACAACTTACGTATCATTATTATGTAACCTTAGTCGATCTCCCCAAACTGTGAGAGAACATTCCTCCTTCCCACACTGTACTTCTTATGTCCATCCAGCCAGTTCCTGTCCTCCTCTGACTTCTTATCTGGCCTCTGAGCAATAGCTCCCCACTTAGTCTCATGTATCTACTTAAGCTAACAGACACAGTCCTCACCACTATGAGTGAGAATTAACTTGATAGCACTGGGTCTGGTTTTTCTTTTTGGCTTAGTCCAGTCTTTGTGTGAAAAGTTGACTTCAGGAATGGTTTCAGTTCTGGGCTAACAGATAGCCCAGGGGTCATGTCTTCTGGAGACTCTCTAGTCTGTCAAACTATCAAGTCTAGTCTTTTTGTTAGTGCTCAAGTACTGTACTGCACATTTCTGTCACTGCATCAGGGCCTCTTTGTTGTGTTCCCTGTAAAGGCCATCATTGGTGGTTGCTGGACACCACCTAGTTCTTCTGGCTTCATGCTGATATAGTGTCTTGTTTATGTGACTCTTTCTGTCTCTTGGGTTCATATTTTCCTTATGTCTTTGATGTTCTGTATTCTCCTTTGCTCCAGGTGGGTTGAGATGAACTGATACTTCTTAAATAGCCACTTGCTAGCTTTTAAGACCCCAGGTGCCATTCACCAAAGTGGAACACAGAATATTTTCTTTTCTTTTTATTGTGATTAAGTGAAAGTATAAAATCTGAATCAATTTTTCATGCCACATATCTGCAACTCCATCTGCTCTCCTCACCTGGTGACAGCACATTCCTCCTTTTTACTCAAATCTTCCAGTAACCTCTTAATAAGCACCTGTCCCCTCCTCTCCACCCTCTTCTCTCCCATCTGGAAAAAAACTAGTCTCCTATAAATGTATAAAACCATAAAGTACACACACTATATGCCTACACTGTGTCCTTGAGTTCAGTCTATTCTTGTCTGAAAAGTTGACCTCAGTACTAGTTTCCGGTTAGGGCCATCCACAGGTCTAGGTTAGGGCCATCCACAGGTCTAGGGGCCATGTTCACAGGGGACCCTCTAGGACGTTGGACTATCAGTTCTGGTCTTTTAGCAAAGTTCTTGATCTGCACACCTCTTTGTCTTGTGTTGCTTCAGGGACTCTACACTGTGTGCCTGATCACAGCTACCTTTGGTAGTGGCCAGGCGCCGTCTGGTTCTTCCAGTTTCATGTTGATACAGTCTCCCATTCATATGAATCTTTCTGTCTCCTAAGCTCATTTTCCTTGTGTCTTTGATGTTCTCAGTCACCATCTGTTCCAGATGGGTTGGGACCATTTGATATACTTCAGATGGCAGCTTGCTAGCTTTTAAGACCCCAAACACCACTCACCAATATGGGTATGGAAGACCCTCTTAGGTAAAGACTAGTTATGCCAGTTGGCCTTAACTTCCTCTGAAAACAGTCCCTAGACCCCCATCCCTGCTACTCTATCCTTTAAAATATTGGGTTGAGTTAGGAAACCTTTCAGTTTATGGTATAGTCTAGTTGTGTTGATCTGCTCTCCATTGTGTGCTGTCACTGCTTTCACCTAACCAAATTCCTAGCTACTGTCTAATCAATGATGAACTCTTTCCTTCCCTACCATTGTAGCCATCAAAGAAGCTTTTCTTCTGTACATAAGTCTATTTTTCCAGTCCTATAGCAGAGGTCTCCTATAATACTTATCCTTCTGCAGTTGACTGATTTCACTAAACATAATGTATTCTAGTTGAAACCAGATGATGAGGTGATTCCTAAAATCATCATTGTTCTTTATCAATGCGTAGTGTTCCATTGAGTATATATGTTGAGGAGGGCATGGCCTGAAACAGAGGCAAAGACACACCATTCCAAGGGTCCAGTGAAGTTTATTGGAAGAGAAAGAGAGTAGGGTCTGAGCCAAGTGGCTCAGCCCAGCCCCTTCTTAATAGGGCAGGTTTTTTGTAGTTTTAAACTTCTGGTGAGGTAGTAGAGGGTGGGGGGGTGGTTAGGGTTTGATAAGAAAGAGGAGTAGCAAGAAATTCTGGTTAGGGGACTTATGGTCTGAATAATGAAGAAGTGTTGATTTGAAGGGGAAGAGCTAAAGTTTGTTTATGGTAAAGATTTTGATAAGGGAAGAGCTTTCAAATAGGAGGGTAGGGAAGACAGGCTTAAAGTTATTTATGGTTACACCTGATGGCAGGTCTGGTCATTGGATAATACAGCCTCCCTGAAGGAGAGAGTCCTTTCAGTGATCTCCCTGAATTTTAACTCTCCACTTTTGGTTTAAGGATGGGGGGGCATCATTATTTCGTAGCTACTTCCTGCTGACAAGGGTCGTTGACTTGTCCTAGAGTGTATGGGGAGTTGCGGGGGGAGGAGTGGTATCCTCTAGTCCCCTGGAATTCTGTAAAGAGGGAGGTCTATTGGTTGTTTTTAGGGAAGCTCTGATATTAGGGTCCCCATGAGTTGGATCTGACTCAAGGGCACTGGACTGGCTGGTATAGATCTTGTTGAGTGTCTCAAATGAGCAGAATTTGATTCACTTGTTGGGGAGTACAGGCTGGTATTTTTATAGGACCACGAGTTTAACTGAAATTTGTAGTCTAGAAGAGACAAAGTGAATTAAGTTAAGAATTAGAGGCCCAAAGGTAAGGGTAACCAAAAAGATTAATAAGGGAACTACCCGTGGCAATAATAGTAACATTAGCCAGTTGGATTTTTATAGCCTATGTCCAGGCTATAAACTGAAGACAGTTTAGAGATGGGGATCTGGAGTATTTCCTTTCTGGATGACAGCTGTTTGTCCCTTGGTTCAGTTCCCCAGTACTGATAGTAGCTCTCTGGTGTCCCCATTAGAAGGATATGTAGTGGTAGAAGTGGGACTTTCTGCGTTTGTCCCTGGAGTTGGTTGCATCTGAGAAACAACTTTGAGGAAGTTTACACAACTGTTGGAGGACTTATTTTCAGTGTCACAGAATATAGTTAATATTGTTTGCCACTAGTTTTAGTCATACCACAGAGGCTCTCAGGCTCCCTGTTGTACTCCTAACTGTTGACTCAAAAGAGGTACTACATTTCTCATGAGGTTTCTATTGTGTGTTTCCTCGCAGACTATTTTGCCTGCCTCAGCTCTCAGACTTGTGATGTAACCTGGCTGAGAATTTCTTTTGGTATATGCCCTTCTGTTTTTTTTTTTTTAATTTTTAACATATTAACCAATAATGTAAGTAATTCTTAGCCCTCATTTTTTGTATTTAGTTGAGTTTTTAAATATATTTGCACTAGCAATATAGCAGGACGGTGAGGGATATATAGAAAGGAATATCTTACTAATTGAAACCCCATCAGACACAAAGACAAGCTTTTTACCTTGGATTTTTAGTGCAAACCAGCAATTACATAGTTCCGCTTGGAGAGAGGGCCCATTTAAGTCTGAGAAGGTATGCAATGGAGGGCTGTAGCCAACAATTGGGCATTCTTTTTCATTTATTTTTTTTCTGCCACCGAGTCTCTTGTTATAAAACAGTTTAAAGGCCACCTCTACCAACTGGGAGAGTGGGGTCTGAGGTTCTGATAGAGGGTCATAAAAAGTCTACATAGGGATCTTTCCATTTTCCCTTGACTTAGGCTGAGTTTTCTAAGGAAGCAAAACCAGTAACACATGTATGTACAAGGAAAGATTTATATATATAAAGTACAAGGAAGGATGTAGATAGACAGATATAGGAAACATCTCACACAACTGCAGAAGCTTAATGTCCCGAGTCCTGGCACAAGCCTCATGTGGCCATGAAAGCTGGTGAACCCAAGGTCAGCAGGTCAGAGACCAGAGTTCTAGATCACCGGTTGTGTAGGTTGGTGGATGCCAAGCTGGCTGCGAGATGGAGCTGCAGAGGTTGGTGAACCCAGGATCAGCAGGTCATGGAACAGGACTCTAAAGTGACAGCTGTAAGGGCTGATAAATCCATCAGCTGCTAGTTCAAGTACAGGTAACAGACACCAGAAGATAGAAGGATCTGCTGGCTACGTGAGCAGATAGGCAATAGATGATGGAAGGTGGAGAGAAGAGAGCTGAGGGGTGGGAAGCCACCACAGGCCCGACCCTGCCACTTTAATACAGCAGCCAAATATGGAGTAGCCAAGTTGACATAATCCTGACCACCATAGTCCACCCCTTGTCAACTTGGCATCTGTACACGTCTCACCTTACCATCCATAGTCTCTGAAAGAATATAATTACAAAGTCATATTTATGTCTAACATGATGTAACTAACACATGCACAACTGAAAATGCATTAGCCCACTTATATCTTATGTTTCATAAGTAAACAAAAATATCTGATACACACATGCAAAGCAAGAATACTCATAACAAATACAGTCCTCGTTTCTGCAACTGGTCCTATGGCCATAACTGATAGTTACAACTGCTTTCTTGTACAACGCATTCTGTATTCCCTTTGCCCTCAGCAAGAACCTCAGCTGGTTGTGGTTCCTTACCTGGTGAGGTGACCCAAACCTTCATTCCTGAAGGGTCTAGGCTATTAGCAGTCATTTTGGAATTGGGTTGCTGTAGTTTTCCATTGACCTTTATCACAGGAGTCGTCCTATGGGATCTCCTGCATTCTAAACATACTCTTCTTTACTTCCATTATGTCATGCCAATTGAATGTCATCTTCGTACTTGGGATGAATCACACCAGCCAGTATTGTAACTCCCTTCTTTGTTGATCCAGAGGCACAAGGAGCCCAAAATGGCCTGGGGCGGCGATTTTAGCTTCCAGTTTAGTGGAATTGTTGATGTGTCTCCAGGTGGCAGCATTCCTCTCTTTTGGAACTAAGATATTTAACCCTGCAGAGCATAAGGTCATGAGGACAGGAAGCAAAAATCTTGGAAGTGGGTCACTAGGGGTAACAGTGAGTGGTGCCACTCCCATTTCCACCCCTTGAGTCCTGGACTCATGAATCCTATCTATAGGGGAAACAGCACCATAAATTGGATGCTGGTTTAGAGCATATACAGCCTCCTGGAGAAAATTTCCCCAACCCTGCAAGGTTAGCTGGCAGCATAAATGTGTCTTCAGGAGGCCATTCCATCATTCTGTCAAGCCAGCTGCTTCAGGATGATGGAGAGCATGGTAAGACCAGTGAAGTGAGATGTCATGGATTGAATTGTGTCCCCCCAAAAGTATGTATAGCCATTTGCTTGGGTCATGATTCCCTGTATTCTATGATTGTCCTCTATTTTGTGATTTTGCTGTGTGGTATGTTAAAGGATTAGGTGGGACTGTAAATCCCTTCAGTAGATTTCTCCCTGCTCCGAAGTTTCCCTGGAGTATGGCTTGCCCCACCCTTAACACTTTCATCCTAGAAGAGGTAAAAGGAAAGGGAAGCAAGCAGGGAATTGGGAACCTCACACCATCAAGGAAGTAGCACCTGGAGAAGAGCACATACTTGAGACCTGAGATTCCTGCACCAAGATGCTTCCTGGACAAAGACTAATAAAATATCTGAATTTCCTCCAGAGCTCACTGGGGGAAAACCTTCCCTTGGAGCCAGCCAAGCCACGTGCCGTCGAGTTGGATCCGACTCATGGCGACCCTAGGGAGCAGACATCCTGAATTTGGACTTGTAGCCTACCAGACTATAAGAACAAACCTTCCTTTGTTACAGCCATCCACTGTGATATTTCTCTTAGAGCAGCACTAGCTGACTAAAACATCCCTTTTGTTTATAAAACAGAACACCCAAAGTAAAACAGTCAAACCAATCTATCTAGATCACCATTTGACTTAAGTGGCCTTAGGAACCATCTTTCTTAAAGTTCACACTTTAAAAGGATATTAATTGAACATCATCAGGTTTTGAAGATATCAAGCATCATACAAGGAATTACGAAGTAGAATAGAAACACTAACAATATCAGGCCAATTATCTAAAAGAATAAAGGAAATTATGACCCTTTAGTCCCCGGACAAGGGAGGCATATATACATGTAGCATCAGTAACCATTTTTCACATGTCTCAGCAGCATTTTCATTTTATAAAGTCTCAGATTTCATGTTAATAAACCTGTTAAATTAATTTAGCTTATTTGTATAGGAAGTAGGACTTGAGAGCATCAGCAACATTTTTACATAAAACTTACAGCATATTAGACAAAAACTCAGTAACCTACTAGAAAACGTTAGACAATCACTGCCCATATCTTTAAGGAACTTCAAACACTACTTAACAATCTCGAAGTATAGTATCACAGTCAAGATATAACAAGATTATTAAGTCTCTAAATGTTTATATAGTATAAACATAAATTTATGATCAGGTAATTTGAATTTTCCAGTCAAAGCGTTGGCTTTGATGATGTCAGATTAAATAATATAGCCAAGTTAGCAGCTGAAACTAAACCAAACCCACCGTGGTATAGATTTTGATTTACAGCAACCCCATAAACAGAGTAAAACTGTCCTATAGAGTCTCTAAGGTGTGCCTGGCAGACTTGAGCTGCTGACCACTTGGTTAACAGCAGTATCACCTGACACCTACTGTGTCATCAGGGTTTTTCTGGTTATCAATAGATGACTTAAAATGTATTTGTTAAAAATAATATATATAAAGTAATACATGTATCAATGTATATAATTATTATATAAATAAATATATAAAAAATCATATATAGGAAATATATGGAAATATCCAACATAAATTTTAATCCAGTGAGAATCAGGAACCTTTTTCCATTCCAATTTGTGTCTCTTGGAAAAGGCTATGTTTGGCTTTTGCTTTTTCTCCATCTCTAAGCCTTATGGCTTCGGTTTTGACTCAGGAATTTTATCCTAATGAGAGATCAAATCTTTGCATTTAAGGGAGGTTACATAAGGAATAAATGAACTGTATACTCAGAAATCAGAGAAAATTGCTCTTTAGCAGTGAAAAACCCAACTTTTTCTAACATAAATTTTCTTAACAATGTCACAAATTGAACCATTAAACTTTTTCTAGACAGACAGAACTTTGACCATGTCAAATAAATATTTTTCAATAAACCTCCATAGTACAATCCCTTGAACAGCAAAAAAACTCACTAAGACTTATGTAATATAAATATATTTTTTCTTGTTGCTTGAAAAGCAAATAGTGTATAAATTTGTATTATATCAGTTATCTAGTAAGTTTAATTGTACTAAAGTCTGGGGCTGAAATTAGGCTTGCTTAAACATTCCAAGTCTTTGATTAACTCCTAAAGTTTTAACAGCTGGATTTTAGAAATTACACAAGTCTCTGTTCAACTGCCATGGAAATTACAACGTCCCATCCCTGATATAGACATATCCCTATACTCTCAGGTAGGTCTCAGAATTGTCCTGCAATAGTGACAATTCTTTTTATGATTTACACAATTTATGATAATCAAAGTAAAGCAGTAATCCTTACCTGGTTTTTTTTGTTTGTTTGTTTTAAAAAGAAGGTCTCCACCTAGTTGTAAAGGTTTTTAAAGGCTTCCAAGGGGATATGACCTGATACTAATTTTCTGACCTCCCCTCTACTTCTTTCTGAAGGGCAAAAGGTCATTTCATTTTATTGTTTTGAAATTACTTTCTCCTTAAGACAAAGTTATCCCTTTGAGGGATGTAAAGAAGTTCTTCAGCCCAGTGACAGTATGTCTGGATCTACTTGAAATTTCACTTCTTTATCAACCTGGATTTAGCTCAAGCAAGACTATAACCTGTTAAACAAGTTTCCAAACAGTAAGAAATGTCTTAAAATTAGACACATTGGCAAAGACAAGACATAAGACCCTTAACAAGCAAAGACTGTTTTACAAAAACAGGCATTGTAGAAGACAACACTGGGGAAAAAAAACAATTCTGAGGTTGAATTGGCTACAATGTGTAGCTCGAAGTCAAACTTTAAGCACTTAGTCTACAGGAATCAAGGCATTCCCTACAAACAGCTTGGGTAAGTACACTGAGAAAGACATTTCCAAAACTCCACAAAGGCAGATATGAAATCACACCACAAGTACATTTATCTTAAAAACACACATGTGAGGGCTCACACTTTCACACACACACAGCTTCACTTTACACAGCCTGTTTTCCTAGTTACAATGAGCTTAGTAAGTACTTTCCTGATTTTTAACAAAAGACCTCTAATTGCAGGGTGGTACAATAATTAGGTCTCCTACAATACTTGTCTTTTACAGCTGGCTGATTTCACTAAATATAATGTATTCTAGTGGAAACCAGGTGATGAGATGCTTCCCAAAATCATCATTGTTCTTTATCATTGCATAGTGTTTCATTGAGTATTAGTTCCATAGTTTGTTTATCTATTCATCTGTTGATGGACACCTAGGTTGAATCCATCTTTTTGCTACTGTGAACAGTGCTGCAATAAACATTTGAGTGCAGTTATCTGTTTGTGCGACTGCCTTTATTTCTGTAGGACATAATCTGAGCAGAAGGATTGCTGGATCATATGGTAGTTCTATCTCTAGCTTTTTAAGGAAGTGTTAAATTGCTTTCCAAAGAGGTTGTACCATTTGGCATTCCTACCAGCAGTGTAGGAGGGTTTTAATCTCTTCACAGCCTCAATAGCATTTGCTGTTTTGTGTTTTGGGGATTATTGCCAACCTTGTTGGGGTAAGATGGTATCTCATTGTAGTTTTGATATGAATTTCTGTAATAGCTGAGGACTGTGAGAATTTCATGTGTCTTTTGGCTGTCTGGATGTCTTCTTTGGTGAAGTATATGTCCATTTACTTTGCCCACTGCTTCATTAGGTTGTTCACCTTTCTCTTGTTGATATTTCGCAGAACCTTGTAGATTATGGATATTAGATGTGGTCTGACATGTAGTTACCAAATATTTTTTCTCATTCTATAGGTTGTCTTGTACCTCTGTTGATAAAGTCTTTGGAAGAGCATAAGTGTTTGATTCTTAGTAGTTCTCATTTATTTATCTTATCTTCCATTATTCACACATTGTTAATCAGACTTTGTAGTCTGTCTAGACTGTGTATTAGAACTTTCATTGTTGATCCTAGTTTTTTCTTGCATGATCTTTATCATTTTAGGTTTGATACTTAGGTTTTTGATCCATTTTGAGTTAGTTTCTGTGTAAGGTGAGAAAAATGAGTCTTGTTTCAGTTTTTTGCAGATGGATACCCAATTTTGCCAATACCATTTGTTATGGAGACTGTTTATACCCAAATTTACAATCTTAGGGCTTTTGTCAAATACCAGCTGTTTGTTTCTGTTACATTGGTCTTTTTCTACCAGTACTAGGCTATTTTGATTCCTGTGGCAGTGTAATAGCTTCCAAAGTCGGGTAGTGTGAGGCCTCCCACTGTGTTCTTCTTCTTCAGTAGTGCTTTAATTATCTGGGGTTTCTTCTCTTTCCAAACAAAGTTGGTGATTTGTTTCTCCATCTCATTAAAAAATGGCATTGAAATTTGTATTGGGATTACATTGTATATGTAGATGGCTTTGGGTGAAATAGATATTTTCACAATATTGAGTCTTCCTATCAATGAGCAAGGTGGGTTTCACCACTTCTGTAAGTCTCTTTTGGTTTCTTACAGTAAGGTCTTGTAATTTTCTCTGTATAGGTCTCATTTCTCTGGTTAGATATATTCATAGGTATTTTATCTTCTTGGAGGGCTATAGTAAGTGGTATTGATTTGGTGATTTCCTCGTTGATAACTTCTTTGTTGCCATTGTGGATACCCTTTATTTCTTTGTCTTGTCTGATTGCTCTGGCTAGAACCTCAAGCACAGTGTTGAATAGAAGTGGTGATAGTGGACATTCTTGTCTAGTTCCCATTTTGAGTGAGAATTCTTGCAGTCTCTATTCAGGGTGAGTAGACAGTTGGCATTTCATGTATATTCATCATTGCATTGCGAAATTTCCCTTGTATTCCTATGTTGCGGAGAGTTTTTAACATGAATGGGTGTTGGTCTTTGTCAAATACCTTTTCTGCATCAATTGACAAAATCAAGTGATTCTTATCTTTTGTGTTATTTATGTGATTAATCACATTAATTGTTTTTTCTGATGTTCAACCAGCCCTGCATCCTTGGTATGAATCTAACTTGGTCATGATGAACTATTTTTGATACGTTGTTGAATTTTGTTGGCTAGGATTTTGTTGAAGATTTCTGCATCTAGGTTTGTGAGTGACATTTGTCTGTAATTTTTTTTTGTGGGATCTTTCTCTGGTGTAGAAACCCTGGTGACACAGTGGGTTAAGTGCTATGTCTGCTAACTGAAAGGTCAGCAGTTCAAATCTGCCAGGCACTCCTTGGAAACTGTATGGGGCAGTTTTACTTTGATGTATAGGGTCACTATGAGTCGGAACTGAGTAGACAGCAGTGGGTTTTTTATTCCCTGCTTTGGTATCAGAGTTACGCTGGCTTCATAGAATTAATTTTGGAATATTCCATCCTTTTCTATGCTGTGAAATAACCTCAGTATTGTTGGAATTAACTTCTTTCTAAAAGTTTGGTAGAATTCTCTGGTGAAACCATCTGAACTGGGACTTTTTTGTTGGTAGTTTTTTGTGATGGGTTCATTAAGTTGTTCTACTTTTCCTTGTGGTAATTTTGGTAGTTGATGTGAATCTAGAAATTTGTCCATTTCCTCTAGGTTGTCAAATCTGTTCGAGTGCAGCTTTTCATAGTATTCCGTTATGATACTTTTTGATTTTGGTTGGGACTGTTGTGACATCTCCTATCTCATTTCTTATTCAGGTTATTTGTTCCCTCTCCTGTTTTTCTTTTGTAAGTTTATCCAAAAGCTTATAAATTTTGTTGATCTTTTAAAAAAACCAGCTCCCTTTTTTGTTAATTCTTTGAATTGTTTGTCTATCCTCTGATTCTTTTAGTTTTGCTCTAATGTTTATTATCTGTTTTCCTCTGGTGCCAGAGGCGTTCTTCTGTTGTTCTCTTTCTCTTTATTCAAGTTATAAGGTTAATTCTTTGGTTTGGGGCCTTTCTTCATTTTGAATGTGTGCATTTATGAAGATAAATTAACCTCAGAGCACTGCTTTTGCTGCATCCTGTAGGTTCTGGTAGGATGTGTTTCCATTCTCATTTGACTCTATAAATTTTTTTTAATCACGTCTTTGATTTCTTCTATAACCCATGTATTTTTGAGCAAGGTGTTGTACAGTTTCCATGAATTCAAATTTCTACCCACGTTTTTTCCGTGTTGATTTTAACTGTTATGGCTTTATGGTCTGAGAAGATGCTTTGTGACACTTCAGTGATTTGCATTTTGTTGAGACTTGCTTTATGGCCTAATACATAGTCTATTCTGGAGAATGTTCCATGTGCACTGGAGAAGACTGTGTACTTATCTGTTGGTTAAAAGTTCTGTATATATTGATGAAGTCTAGTTTGTTGATTGCCACAATAAGATGTTCTGTATGTTTGTCAAGCTTTTTTTCTGGATTATCTGTCCATTGCTGAAAGTAGACTGTTGAAGTATCCTACTATTATTGTTGAGTGATCTATCTCATTTTTCAGCATTGTCAGTATTTGTTCAATATATTTAGATGCTCTGGTATTAGATGAATAAATATTTAATATTGCTATGTCCTGCTTATGTATTGTACCTTTCAGCAATAGTGACCATCCTTGTCCACAATGGTGGATTTCACATTAAAGTCTGTTTTATCTGAGATTGGTATTGCCACTCCTGAACTTTTTTGTATGTTGTTAGCTTGGTAGGTACTTTTCCATCCTTTGATTTTCAGTTTCCTCATTATCTTTAAGTCTAAGATATGTTTCTTGTAAGCAACATAGAGGTGGATTGTGTTTTTTGATCCAAGTTGTTACTCTCTTTGGAGCACTGAATCCTTTTACATTCAGTGTAATTATTAGTATGTGTTTAGTGCTGTCATTTTGATGTCTTTATTTCTGTGTTGTTGATGTTTTCTTTGTTATCTTAACATTCTGTTATGGATTGGTTTTCTTTATGGACTTACTTTGTGTCCTTTTTAGTGTTGGTTTTGTGTTTGTTGAGACTCCTGTATTATGTTTCTTGTTTTGATACGTAGCATTATTAACTTGTTTTGCAGTTACCCCTTTAATCCCCGTTAGTGTTCTGAGTTTATACCAATCTTTAACTTCTGTATATCTCCCTAATTTACTCTCCAAATGAAAGGGTTATAACTAATATATCCCTCTGTATAGTGTGATGATGTCATAGTTTTTGTGTTAAGATTTCTGATTACCTACATTTAATACTTTAGCTTTGAATGAGCTTTGTGACTTCCTTAATTCAGTAGGACTATGGATGCTGTGTCTTGCATTGCATCTGTAAGTAAGCACTTGATGTTACTGTTTTTCTAACCAAAGACATTCTTTCAATATTTTCTGTAGTTTTGGCTTGGGATTTGCAAATTCTCTATGCTTCTGCTTATCTGAAAAAGTCTTGTTTTTACCATCATATTTGAGAGACAATTTCACAGGATACGTAATTCTTGGTTGGAAGTGTTATTTTTTTCAAGACTTTGTGTGTGTTTTCCCACTGCCTTCTTGCCAACGTGGTTTCTACCAAAAAGTCAGATGAAAGCCTACAGATCTTACCTTTGTACATTAGTTCTGCTTTAAGCCTAGTTGTTTTTAAGAACCTCTCTTTATGTTTCATTTTATTAAACTTGATTATAATATGTTGTGATGTCTTTCTTTTGGCTTCTACCTTTTGTGGCATTCAATAAGCATCTTGAATAAGAATGTTCTCTTCTTTGATGATGTTAGGGAAGTTTTCTGTCAGCAACTCTTCAACAATTTTCTCTGCACTTTCTGCTATCCCTCCCTGCTCAGGAACTGCAGTCATTCACAGATTATTCCTTTTGATAGAGTCCTACCAGCTTCTTAAGGCCTCTCATTTTTCTTGGTACTTTGATTTTTCCTCATAAATGCTGGTGTCAGTTACTTTGTTTTCAATCCCACTGATTCTACATTTCATTTCCTCAATCCTGTTCTTTTGGCTTTGCATTGAATTGTCTAATTCTGTAACTTTATTATTCATCTGCTGGATTTCAGATCATTGATGTTCTAAGAGTTCCTATAGCTTACTTAATTTTTAATTTCATTCTGTTGCATTTTATCTCTAGAAGGGCTCTATGGAATTCTTTTGCATTCTACTTCAGATAATTTCAGAAAGTCTTTGATTCTTTATTTTGGGAGTTTTCAAGAGCCATGGTTGTCTGCTTCTTTAAGTGGTTCGATACTGATTGTTGTCTTCACACCGTCAAGAAGCTCTTTAGTTTCTCCAGTGTTACACCAATGGGAGCTGTGGCACAGTTCTAAGAAGGAGTGAGTGAGACCACTGCTAGATTTGTGTACTCTATTTGCAGCTGACTTATGCATAACCTCTCTGGCAGTATAGACTCTGTCAAGCCCTGTGATGTTGCTTGGCTTGGTGGCTGGCCCAAGCTGGGGCCCTCAGGTGTGGAAGGCCTCATCTCCTGGCTGATAAAGGTGGCAAGCTACTTGTGCTGGCTCTCCAGTATCACAACTATTGAGACTGTGTTGTACTTCAGGGAAGGGAAGAGAGAAGGATGCCACCACACTCAGCCATCAGGGACTGCTGCATTCTCTAGTTGCATTTATCTTAAAAACTGCTTTTCTGCTGAGAAGGGTATGGTCCAGCAGCAGCCAAAAGCCTCCAGGCCCTCAGAGATGGCAGGCTCTGCCTCCTGGCTGGCAAAGAGGTGCCTATTTATGGATTCTTTGGGGGGCCATCAGCTTGTGCTATGGTGTGACTCAGTGTGGGGTAATGAAAATGACACCACCATATTCATCCACCAGTCACTGCTGCATTCTCTAGCTGCTCTTATCTTAAAAGCCTCTTTTCTGCTGAGAAAGGTGTTGGCCAGTCAGAGCTAACAGCAGCTGGGCCCTCAGGGGTGTCAGACTTGGCTTCCTGGCTGACAAACACACTGCCTCATGGGCCATCTGCAGAGGCTATGACATAGCTCAAAGCAGGGAAGGGTTAGGGTACTGCTGCACTCAGCCACCAGACTTCACTATGTTCTATAGTTACAATTGTTTTAAAAACAGCTTTTCTGCTAGGAGAAGCACTATCCAGACAGGCACTGTTGCTTGGCATGGGAATTAGGCCCAGGTGAACCCTCAGGCATGGCTGATTCCACCTCTCATCTGACCAAGGTGGAGTCTTTCCTGAGCCACCTCTTCTACAGTGAGTCAGCAGTATCTGTGGCACACCTCATAGAAGGGGGGAACTGCCACACTTGGCCACCAGCCACTGCTAGGTTCTCCAGATGTAGTCTTCCTGAGCACAGTCTCTCTGCTGCTGTATATGCTGTTTACTTAGGCACTGCATTTCAGCATAGCAGCTGGCTCGTGCAAGGCTCACAGGCTTGGCAGTCTCAATCCCAGCATACCAGTTAACATAGAGGGCATCGTACTTGTAATCTTCTCAGCTGATGCATCAACAGAAGTAGGACTCAGTGTGGTGCTGTCTTACCTCTAACAAGGTATCCCCCTTCCTGTCACCTGGTTCAATCTCACAACCCTATGCCTGATGTTGGGGCTCCCAGAATGTCCACACATCTCTGTTCAGTTATTTTTCTAGGCCTTACTTCTCAGAGTGAATCAAGAAGACATATGTCTAGTCCACCAACTTGGCCCCGCCTTGAACATTTTCTTAATAAGCCTCAGTATTCCAAGGAGTGAGAGTGCCAGTTCCTATGGTTCTTCTATTTGTAGCTTTTTAAGGTAGAATCAAGTTGATTTCCAAAGATGTTGTACCATTTTACGTTCCCACCAGCAGCGTATAAGTTTCAGGTCTCTCCCTAGTCTAATATTTATTATTTTGTGTTTTTTGGGTCAATGCCAACCTTTTTGGGTGAGATTATGTCTTACTGTAGTTTTGATTTAGCTTTGGCTTGGCAATGGCTAAATGATTGTGAGCATTTCTTCATAGATCTGTTAGCTGCTTGTCTTGGTTACGTGGTACTGCTCTAATCCTATATGTGGATGGCCTTAACAGAGAAAAGTTTATTCTTACATAGCCCAGCAGGCTGGAAATTCACTTCAGTGTCCTGGCTCCAGGGGAATACACTTTCTTTCTGTCAGGTCTAGACAAAAGTCCTTGTGTTGCATCAGTGTTTCTTTGGTTTGAGAGCATCTTGGCACAGGAACCTGAAGTCTGAAGATGTGCTCTGCTCCCAGGGCTGCTTTCTTGATGGTACAAGGTTCCCAACTGTCTTCTTGCTTCCCTTTCCTTTAATCTCTTATTGAATAAAAGCTGGTGCAGGCCATACTCCAGGTCTGTTTTGAATCCTTCTCTAATACTCTTTAACAGAATCTAATCTATTTACCACAGGCAGAGACTAGGATTTTCAGCAAAAGAAAATCACAAAATGGAGGGCAATCACATAATACTGGGAATCAGGGCCCAGCCGAATTACTACACATGTTTTAGGGTGACACAGTTCAATCCGTGACACAGCCATAATGTCTTCTTCAGTGAAGTGTCTGTTCATGTCCTCTGCCCTTTTAAAAAAATGAGTTATTTATCTTTACCTTGTTGAAGTTTTGCAGAATCTCGTAGATTTTAGAGTTTAGAGGCTAGTCAGATTTTTCATAGCCAATTTTTTTTCCCTTTCTGTGGGTTGTTTAATAACTCTTTTGGTAAAGACTTTGGATTATCATAAGGGTTTGATGTTTAGGAGTTCCCAGTTATCTGTTTTCTCTTCTGGTGTTGGTGTGTTGTGAGTAGTTTTTTTTGTATTCTGCTCATTTCATGTATTAGTGTTTCCAGTGTTGTCTCTATTTTTTCTTCTGTAATATTTATGGTTCTAGAATTTATGTTTAGGTCTTTGATCCACATTGTGCATGGTGTAAGATATGGGTCTTGTTTTATTTTTTTGCAGATGAATATCTGTTATGCCAAGACTGTTGCTGAAAAGACTATCTTTCTACAATAAATGGACTTAGGGCCTTTGTAAAGTATCAGCTGTTCATAGGTGGATGATTTTATGTCTGGATTCTTAATTCTTTTCCATTTGTCTATGTATCTGTTGTTCCATTACCAGGCTGTTTTGACTATCATGGCTGTATTACAGGTTCTAAAGTCAGGTAATGTAAAGCCTCCCACATTGTTCTTCTTCAGAAATGCTTTACTTAACACAGAGCCTCTTCCCTTTCTATGTGAAGTTGGTGATTTGTTTCCCCATCTCGTTAAAAAATGCCTTTGGAAGTTGGATTGGGATGGTATTGTACCTATAGATCACTTTGGGCAGAATAGGCATTTTCACAATGTTGAGTCTTCCTATCTCTGAGCAAGGTAGGGTTCTCCACTTACGTAGGTCTGTTTTGAATTCTTGCAGTACAGTCTTGTAGCTATACCTGTGTAGGTCTTTTATATCTCTGGTTAGATTTATTCCTAAGTACTTTATCTTCTTGAGGAGTAGTGATTTGGTGATTTTCTCTTTGATATTTTTTTCATTAGTGTAAAGGAATCCAACTGATTTTTGTATGTTTATCTTGTATCTTGATTCTTTGCTGAACTCGTCTATTAGTTCCAGTACCTTTTTGGTGGATTCTTTAGGGTTTTCTGTATATAAGATCACATCATGTGCAAATAGAGATACTTTTGACTCTTTTTTTTTTTTTTTTTTTTACCAATTTGGATGAGCTTTAGTCATTTTTCTAGCCTGGTTACTCTGGCTAGAACTTGCAGCACAATGCTGAAAAAAAAAATGGTGACAAAGTGCATCCTTGTCTGGTTCCCGTTCTCAAGGGGAATTGAAAGCCACATTCTAGGTGAAAGAACAGCTGGAACTGTGATGAATCTATGGCTCTAGCAGAAGCCAAATACTGATTCAACCCAACTGTAGTTAAGTGAGCTAATTCCTGATCAATAGCAGGAGACATCAAGCCATGATAAATGACTCACATACCTGTGTACCATACATAGAGAGGTTTATGGTCATTTCTGATGTGATAGTTTTCCTTTGGCCTGCCATGTCTCCAACTGTCTACATATCAAAGACTTTTGCAGACATCTCCTGGTCATTTGGTTTTGGAGTGGCTGTGCCCTGCAGAATTACAAATGATTTAGAGCACTCTCCTTACTAGGTTGGTACACATCACCTTCTGATTGATGACTTCCGCAGAGATTCTTGGTCTCTTTGCAGACCAGCATCAACAACTACTGGGAGCTTATTGGAAATGCCACCCCAAAACTTCTGAATAAGAATCTCCATTTTAACAATGTTCCCAAAGGATTCAAATGCACACTAATGATTGAGAAGTACTGTTTTATACAGTCTGTCATTTTGTAGAGTACATAATAGATCTTTTTCTATTGCACTGTCTTCTTAAAGCTAATGTCAAAGTTGAACTTATCAGCTCTACCCATCTGCCAAACATGCGACGCTTCCACTACTTTACTATCATTAGCTGGTACTGTTATAGGAAATGAAGAAGCGAATGACACCCAGGAGGAGGCAAGAGGCTGTTTATTACGCCGGTGGGCCAAAAGAGACCTTTGAAGGTTCCAACAAAATGGTCCCTCGTGCCGTTTCAGGAGAGTGGATATAGTGCAGTTTGAGGATGTTGTGGTTGAGACAAATGGGGTGAGTGGGCGGGGTTCTGAGGAGGGGGGTATCCTGCTATGTGGGCGTAAGGCTTTGATGGGGAACATCTTCATCTTATCAGGCAGGTGTAAAACTTTGAAGGGTAGCAAGGGGAGTGTTAGGCAGGTGCCGGGCTTATCAAAGGAGTGTCCTTGTCCGGGAGAGCTGCTGTGAAGGGGGGTTAGGCGGGTGCAGGAACAGCAAGGAGGGGGGAGAGGAAAATTTTTCAGTCTCTATATTATTCCCCCCTTTGATACCCCCCTTTGATAAGGGTGGGTATCACAATTCTTTAACGTTGGCTTGGGGAAGTTGTTGATAAGTTCGGAGGGTCAGGACCCTGGAGATGGTTTTGTTGAGTAAGTTCTGTTCTAGCTGATCTCGCAGGTGACACAGGAGGCAGGGTCCAAAGGTCAGGACTATGAATCCAAAGACAAGTGGCCCCCACAGAGGGGCCAGCCAAGTGGCCCAATTTGACATGAGTTCCCATCCAGTCTGGGTAAGTTCACGTCGTCTCTGTTCAATTCAGCTTTTGAGCTCTGTAACCTTAAATGTGACAATGTTAGAAGCATTTATAAAATAACAACATTCTTCGCCCGGAGCCATACAGCCGGCTTTTCTCTACCAGTAATAAGTCTAATACTCGTCTGTTTTGTAAGGTAACTGTTGTCAGGGAGTTAATTTGATTCTGAAGTGTAAGAAGTGTGTCAGTAACTTGGTCCATGTCTGTACTGAGTGTCTCTGATAGCTTTTTTTATTTATTTCTTCCTGAGCAGAGAGTAAGTATCTGCCATCCCCTAATCCAGCCCAGCTGTTCTAAGAAAGATGTTTCTTTAGTGATAATTCATTTGTCATATCAGTTATAGTGGACTTCTTGGAAAGTCTGTCAAGAGTTACTTTGTAAACCTGTGTATGTGGAGAAAAGGGAGGGGGGAACGTAATTAGGGGGACATCAGTGAGGCTGAGTAGGCCTCAGTGTTTTCAGGCATGTTGTATTGAAATCTATTCCCCTAAGTTCTTTTTCCCAGAAGTTCCTGGTCAGATTTTTCTAATATGATTCCATAAGCAGAGAGGGTTGTAAAGCCCCTCTTAAAGGCACCTCCTTGATCCTCATGTTGGGAGGGAGGGTCCGCTCCCAACATCTCCCCCTTTATTATTATACAAATCAGCTGGCTCCCAGCTGCCCCACCTGCATGTCTGGCTTAGGTTGCATATTGACGCAGTCCGTTATCCATCATGGGAACCTAGCCCTCCTTTCATGGCAAGGCCCTGTCTTAGGTTGAGAAAGGTCAATCAAATGTCTCACCTGTCTCTGACTGCCGCAGAGGGTTATGTAGTAAACATGGGGGGGTTCACATCTATTCGTGGCCATCGGCACCAGCAGATGCCAAATTTGGTCAAGAGGTCCAGCAAACATGTTCTTAAGGTTATTCAGAAGATTTTCAGTTGTTGTAGTAGCATTTAAGGGTAAATGGGCATAATTTAGTGCCAGAATTTCTGAATGTAACTGTGTTAAGTGCAGAGTTTCATTAGTATGTCCCCACATATCTTCTAGATGTTGTTTAATTCTTTCCCATGAATCTGTGTTTATATTGTAAGTTTTGTTAATTATACAAATCTAGATAAATTCAGCAAGACAAGTCAGCCTGACTTGGTGTTGTAACATTTGGACCAGATTTCCTATTGTTTCTACAGCTTCAAACAGTAACTCTAACTTTTGTTCTACTTTTAGATCAATCATTTCCTGAGTACTCATAAATTGTGACACATTATGAACCACACTATCTGTAAATTGAGCAGTCTGTACATTCTGAGTAATGACCACGGTGATTATAGCAGATACAAGTGCAGTTATTCCCATAATAACTAATCCTACAACCCGCTTAGGCCTAATTAACTGTTTCAATCCTTCTATCACTTGTAGCCCTCTGTCCCGACAAGTTTACAGGCAGTATCACAAAGGGAGGCTGTTGTAGAACAATCATAAGTTTCCCTTCCCCGAGGGGGCCCACACAATTAGCAAGATTACAGTTAAAGCATATTATGTTAAAACAGGTTACATTGTGGCAGGTTTCATTGCCCTGTGTGACAGTCACCTTTTTCAAGTGATGTTCATATTTTTCTCACTGGAATTCCCTTTAAGTATTATGTTGGTCCCTGTTACACCAGTGGTGACTGTTTTATTCAGGAGAGATTGGGCTAGTTTATGTTCAAGTCCAGAGTTCTTTCCATCTCAGCCATTGGCAACATAGTCCCTTGTGTTATTTAAGTTGGTGATGTTGTAATACTTGCTTGTATACTGCAGGGATTGGGTACGGCAAGTTTGTTGGCAATCGTATTGTGATGAGCTAACTGGAGGAGAGAAATCTTGGGAGACAGGAGCTGTAATATCTGAAAAGGGTTAATAAGGAGGAAGGGATGGAGGAGTTGGTGGGCACCAATCACACAGCGTTTCAGTGGTGACTTCATTGTTGCTGATTTCTCAGAGGGAATGGTGTCAGGTTTTGTCTGCAGTGGAATTAACCCCTCAAGAATCTAGATAGTGGAATCAGCATCCAGTGTCTGCCTCTATGGCTTGGTTAATAATAGCAAGTGATTGATAACAAGAAGGTATATTTTATTAAATGATATGGTGAACTGTGTTTATAATTTCAAAGGTGTTGTAAAATTCCTGAAAGTTCGTAGAAGTATAAGCTGGAGCATTGTCTGTTTTAAGATGTGAGGGAATCTGGCAACTTGCAAAACAGTAAAAGAGGTGTCGAATTACATCCTTGCAAGCTTCTCCAGTGCAGGCTGAAGCTGTAATTAAGTGAGCTAAGTGTTAATGTATGTATGGACGTAACAGAGTTTTCTAAAGAAAGGTATGTAAGTAATATTCATTTGTCATAAGTGTCCAGCCTTTAAACCCCGTGGGTTAATTCCCATTGGTAAGGAGGACTGCTGAGTGGGACAAATACTGTAACTTCTTATGATAGAATGAGCTTGTTCCCTAGTTAACTGAAACTGCTGTGGCGTTCTGATGGTGTACGGCATAGCTTTTTAGCTTTCATTGTAAGACAGAGGGGCTTTTGGGGCTCTTGGCTTTCTCACTGAGAGTGGCTATCTAGGCCAGATAATTAACAACTATTTTACAAGACAATGAAAGCAGATGTAAGCACTCCTAGAGCCCTTTTGTCAAAGACATTGATCCTCAGGAATTATTTGTTTAGCCAGGCAAGAGTCTTTGAGACAAATTTAGTCTCAGTGGGCTGTGAGATCAGGACCACTGAAAACTGTATTTACTAAAACCAGTTAGAACTTCTCAGTCTTATTTTCTGTCCTTTCTTGCTAATCTTTGTCTTTGTCTTGTTCAGTTTCTATCTGTGTGACACTTTCTTTTCTATTTCTCTCTCCTTCAGCCTTCCTTCCTTTCTTTTCCGTATTTTCCTTCTTATTAGCTATTTTTTCCCTCTTTCCTACATTCTCTTCACCCTCTTTTTTACTTGTTCATACCTTCTTTATATTTCCTTCATATTTGTCCCACTTGGGGTTCCACAGATAACTGTATATATCATAAAATAGTCACAGGAAACTCTAGCCAGGTTGTTTATATCAGGCAAAGATTAAAACCTAAGAGAAAATTTCTCAGTTAATGAAATTAGTCCGTGTATTCTCACAGAAACAAGGAGCCAGAAAGCACGTTGTAAATATATTAAATGTAGTTTCTGGTCTCTAGTTTGAAGGCCATCTCCTTGGAGATTAAAGGAGAAGGAACATAGGAATCTGTAACTGGTTGTGATTAATTAGCTGTAAGTCCCACGCTGTACTCGGACCAGCCTTAACAGCCAGTTGATATTATCAAGCAGTTTTTGAAAGTCATTTAAAGTTTTTAAGTAGGAAGTCCCCAAGACAAATAGGAACACGAGCCACTGTGGTGTCATTTAATATGTAGCTCAAGTAGGATATTGAGGCTGAGTTTGGATTTTATTTGCAGTAATTACTAAGTCTCTGGTTTTAGGGCACAGGTGAGTGTCATTAAGCACTCCTGTAAAAAAAAGAATGATCAGGGTGAGCTAACAGAATGTCATCCATATAATGAATGGGATAAACAGAGTGAAATTATTTTCTAACATTCTCTATCGCAGAAATCTATCAACAAATTTCTGACAAAGAGTGAGATTGTTTTTCATTCCCTGCGACATCTGTGCCCCCACTGATATCACTGGAAAGGCCGTTTGTAATTCTCTGATGGCAAGCTAAAAACAAAACTAAAAGCAAAGTGTAAAGAAGCATTTTTGTAAATCAATTCAGTAACAGCATGGTTAACACTTTAGAGGAGGGAGTTCAGGTTACAAAACTCTCACAAATTCCATTGTTGTATTGATTGCCCTTAGGTAACAAACATACCAGGCACAGAAGCCTTGAGGGGGAGGGACTGAGCGCAGAGAGAAAATGGGTGATCTGTTTTTCTTTTTAAAATTCTTTGCTGGCTGAAGCCTCAAAACGGCTGGGGCTTGAAAGGTGTGGCCAGATTTAAGAATAAAACTCAAGAGGAGAATCTCTCATAGCAATCAGGAAGTAACAGATTAATTTCCAATAAGAAAAGGCACTTATAGGGATATTATCAGGCCCCTCATCATGGTAAAATTTCTGTATATTGTGACCAATACATCCCCAAAATTCTTTTTCCAGTGTGCCTTCTGTGGGGAAGCAAAGGGCGAAGTTCCTGAACGAAATTCATGAAGTCTGTTAAATCTTTGGTGGAAACCTTAACTCTTCATTGACATAAAAGATTCTTAATCACTTTCACAAAGAGTTTTTTCTGCTTTAACTCTTTGTAGCCCATAATCTTTGCTTGTCAAATATTTTTAAAGAATCCTTATTTATTTATTTTTAGGACACTTTTTAGCACATACACCTTACTTGTTGAAAGACTTGTAAAGAAGGGGTTCTCAAATGGCTTCAGGTATTAATTCTGGATTAGAATTGTCTCTTACTACCAACTAGCACAGAGAAGAGGTGCCCTCCTGGAGAAACGCCTGGCGGGGGGCACCATGAGAACTCACGAGACTGAGAGCACTAAGAGAAGAGGTAGCCTGTTTCCTTAAATTCTCCAGTGGTGGTGGCAGCAGCAGCCGCTGGCTACTGCTAGCACAAAAGCCTTAGAGGCACCCGTGAGCAGAGAAAAAAAAATGAGCAGCCTGATCTTTTAAATTCTCCACACGGCAGCGTGGCTACTGCTGACAGTTGGCTCAACAGGTTTTTCAGGTTTTGACCCTGTGTCGTCTGTGATAAATTAACAGTCTCTTTAGGTGGCCAGTTGGTGTCAAAGGAGGGCCATTCGATTTGGCACAGGGTTTTTAATTTCTTGGGGCTAAGTTTAACTCCATAGTCTCTCTTGAAGCCCTTATCAAAATTTCTCAACGTGCATCTAAGACAGACTGTAGGTTTGCTGTGTGTCCCACCCATGTTGATGGTGCCGCAAGTGAGACGAAAGACTTGTCCCGAGGACCATTCAGATGCCCGTCTGGCCTCCCCTCGTGGGGACTTAGGTGGGCTCTTGGCTAAGGTGTCCCCGTATGAACCCCAGGGCGGAGGAGGCTTGGCTCACACCGTTATGCCTTATGAGTCCACATGGAACCGCAGAAAAGGGCCCAATCAGCCTCCGCGCGAACTTGGAAGCACAGATACAGTCACACAACACAGAATGTGTGCACTCATTCAGACAGAGACTTTCACCTGGAGGGGTCCCTGAATTGAGGCCCGAAGGCCAGGAGGTGATCAGTCTCCCCTTCGCCCTTTTTTGAGGACGGTTCTGACTGAGCTGGGGGTGGCCCTTACCTATACTGAAGTTTTCCGGTGCCTGATGCCTGTTACCTGATCCTTTGAGGGTCCTGTGTCTTCGGAAACCTCTCCGGCGGGTACGAGGTGGGGAGGTGGAGGGACCTTGTTAACTGGAAAATGAGTGGCGCCTGTCCCTCATGGCCTGTCCGCCCTGGCCGATGGCCGAGGTCCCAAGAGGCTGGTGACTCAAGGGGGTCACTTCATTCGCTTCCTGGTCAGGGAACCAATTGTTATAGAAGATGAAGAAGCAAATGACACCCAGGAGGAGGCAAGAGGCTGTTTATTACGCCGGTGGGCCAAAAGGGACCTTTGAAGGTTCCAACAAAATGGCCCCTCGTGCTGTTGCGGGAGAGTAGATATAGTGCAGTTTGAGGATATTGTGGTTGAGACAAATGGGGTGAGTGGGCAGGGTTCTGAGGAGGGGGCATCCTGCTATGTGGGCATAAGGCTTTGATGGGGAACATCTGCATTTTATCAGGCGGGTGTAAAACTTTGAAGGGTAGCAAGGGGAGTGTTAGGCAGATGCCGGGCTTATCAAAGGAGTGTCTTTGTCCGGGAGAGCTGCTGTGAAGGGGGGTTAGGCGGGTGCAGGAACAGCAAGGAGCGGGGAGAGGAAAATTTTTCAGTCTCTATATTAGTAGCATCATTTACCCAATTCATTAAGTCAGAAGCTGGGAATTATTCTGCAATGTCCTCTGCCCCAGTGAACTCCAACAAAGCCATCATCATATATGGTCTGTTCCACCTTGTACTGTGTCACCTGAGTGCTACTCCTCTCTGGCAGAACCTTTCCTTGGACTCCCTTTGTTGTTTAATATTTATCTGTTTAATTGCCAGCCTTCTAGCTACTATTACTGTCACCAGTCTTACTTTACCTCATTAACATCTTCATGCAGTTGTCAAGTACATTTCTAAAACACAACTCTGCTGGTTTAGGAGTGGTTTGTACAGTGTCCCAAAGGCTTTCTATTGTCTTCAGGATTCAGTTCTTATGAATTGTGCCCTTTATGTTCTGCATTCTGCCTATAATTTCAAATGTACTTCTTAATATTCATACATGATGTGAGAAAGGCAGGACACTGGGTGGCTACTCCAGATAGGATGGTCAGGGAAGTCTTGTAGAGGAGGTGATGGATAAGCTGAATGACAAATAGCACACTATGCAAAAGAACATTGTTCCTTGCCTTTGCACAATCTAGACTAGATGAATATGGTCACCTTCCTTGCTTCCCTTCCTCAAATTTTAGTTAATCCTGCCAAATTTAACTGAAATGTCACCCCTTCTGTGAAGTCCCTCCTGGGCAGCTCTGGCTTAGTTTTGTTTTCTGGGGATTCACATGGTCCCTGTATATTAGGGTAAAATGGCTCTAATGCAATTTGAATTCCCTGGAAGCAGATTCTGAGGCTGAGTTTGGGCTACCAGATATTTATTCATTTATGAATGGAAGAGATGGGAAGCAGGACTGAGCAGAGGAAGACATCAAACTGCAATGCAGATTTAATGAAGCCTCCAATAACCCTACAGAGCTCTAGACTGAGTATTTGTTTTAGTTGTCTGATTCTGCTCTAACAGAAATACCACAAATGGATTGCTGTAAAAAGAGAGATTTTATTCTGTCAAAATCCAGCAGGTTACAAATCCAAATCTGGGACATCAGCTCCAGAGGAAGTCTTTCTCTGTTGACTCTAGAAGACGGTCCTTGTCATCAATCTTGCCCTGGACTGGTAGCTTCTGAGAGGTAAGGACCCCAGGTCCAAATGATGTACTGTGTTTCCAGCACTGCTTCTTGGTGATATGAGGTCTCCAACTGTCTGTTTGCTTCCTTTCCTTCAAGTTCCAAGAGATTGCCTCAGGGCAGGATACAATCTTACTTTATGGATTGAGTCCTGCTTCACCAACCTGACCACCACTAATCCTCATTCATTAACATTACAAAGGCAGGATTTACAATTTATAAGAACATCATGCAATTTGGTTAGCCCAGGAATCTTGGGCTAGCCAAACTGATGCACATGTTTTGGGGGGCACCCAATTCAATAGGTAATTGTATTGCCCATCAGATGGTCAAATATTGACCCATATGTATGAGAGTGTAGATCTCCTGATGACCTCAGGCAAGGTAGCTTTCTGGAGCTAAATGAGATGCTAAAGGAGCTGGAGGCTGTCTGGAACCCCACTGCCTGTAGTTGGGCAGCAAGTTCTTCATTGAAGGGGCATCTAAGCGATGCAGCTTGTTGTCCATCTTGGGCACTTCAACACACTGTATTTTTCTTTAGGTAAATTTTCAGCCACTTGAAAGCAAAACAAAACATTGATTTTTTTATTTTTAAACACAGTATGGCCTGTAACAGTCATTTAATATATGTTTTCTCAATGATTAACTTGTATTTCTCTCCCTTCTTGCTGAGGTCTATATCTATCCCCACACATTCTGTGTATGACAGGGAGATAGTCTGTATGTACTTTCAATGCTCTTTTAAAATAGCTTTCTCAACATATAATTAACAGGTCATACAATTCACCTGTTAAAAGCATACAGTGGCTTTTGGTATAGTCACAGAGTTGTGTATACCCCATCACAATCAACTTTAGAACATTTTCATTATTTCAAAAAGAAGCTCCACTCTGCCTTCTTCCCATCCCCCTTAGCTACGGTATTCTGATTGTTAGCTGCTATTGGCTCCTAGTTATTTCAATGCTATATACAAAAGAACAAAACATTGTCTGGTCCTGTGCCATGCTCACAATCCTTGCTATGCTTGAGCCCACTGTTGCAGCCACTGTGCGATCCATCTAGTTAAGAGTCTTCCTCTGTTTCACTGACACTCTACTAAGCATAATGTCCTTTTCTAGGGACCTACTTCTAAGGAGCGTTCAGGATGTACTTTTTCCAAGACAGAAGTGTTAGCTCTTCTGGCAGTCCACTATATTTCAAAGGCATCAGCTCTTCTTTGGTCTTCCTTCTTCATTGTCCAACTTTTGCATGCATATGAGGCAACTAAACACATCAGTAGATTGGATCAGGCATATGTTAATCTTCAAGGTGATGTCTTTACTTTTCAACACTTTAAAAATAGTGACATGTACAGAGACTTAGAGATAGACAACCAAAAGGGAAGAATACCCTCAACATTTCTCAGGCTGAAAGAACTAAAAATTAAATTCTCAAGTTGCAACAATGAAGGGTTTATTGGCAAAATACTGAAGGACACAGGAAGCATCAAAAGAAAATTGAAGAAATACACAGTTACTATACCAAAAAATAATGGCTTGATATTCAACCTTCAGCCCTAGGGAACCATTAATCTTTTTTCTGCCTTTACAGACTTGCTTATTACGGAGATTTTACATAAACAGAATTATATAATATGTAGTCCTCTTTGATTTCTTTTACTTAGTATAATGTTTTCAAGGTTCATCTATGTTTTGGCATATATTAGCTCTCCATTTTTTTCATGAAATATGTATGGAAATATATATTTTGTTTATCCATTAATAAGCTGATATAATTGTGAATTATTTTCACTTTTTTGTTATTGTAAATAATATTGCTATGGACATTCATGTAAATTTACAAACTTTTATGTGGACATATGTTTTCATTTGTCTTAGATATATACCTAGGAGTTGGGATTGCAGGATCATAGAAAGACTCTATTCTAACTACTTGAGGAACTGCTAGATTGTTTTCCAAAGTGAGTGCACCTTTTACATTTCCTCTAGCAGTGAATAGTGACTCCACCTTCTTTGCCTCTCTATCCACACCAGCTATTATCTGTCTTCCTGACTATAACCAGTGTGAAGGTGTGTATGTAGCAGGTATAAAGTGGAAGCTTACTGTGGTTTTTATTTTCATTTCCCTCATGGCTAATGATGTTGAGCATGTTTTCATTTGCTTATAAGCATTTGTATATCTTCTTTGAAGAATAGTTATATACAGATCCTCTGCCCATTTTAATTGAATTATTTATCTTTTATTAAGTTGTTTTTAAGCTTTTTAAACATCAGTTCTCCATTCTCTGATCATCTTTGTAGGATCCTGACGGTATTTCTTCTGTCCATTGACTTGTGCTTGCCTTTTCACTTTTTGTAAAGTTGTAGGTATCTTTCCCATGTACAAAGCATGTGACAGTTTAACTATAGAGGGGACAGCTTGGAAAGCCTGTGGTCAGGCTACTACTAATTTTGTTTCATTGTATTTGGAAAAATTAAGAAACAGATAATGGTGATGGTTGAAGAATATAATGTCACTGAATGTGCATGGGAAAGATGTTGAAAAGGCTACTGTTTTGTTATGTATATTTATCACAGGTAGAAATAAAAAAAGAAGAAGAATGAGAGGGTAATTTTAACTTTATAGACCAACAATATGTCTGTGGACTTGACCTCCATGTCCACACCAGTTTCTGCACAGAGGAGCCCTGTGTACAATGTGGTAACCACTGTCTCTCCTATTTCTTCGCAGTTCTTTGGTCTAGTGGTGAATACCTGGTCTAAGGTGAGTTAAAGAGATGCACTGTGGAGGATCCTGAGTTGGTACCCTGACAGACTGAGCTAGAGCCATCTATGATTAAGGATCGCATTGTTTTCTTCAAGTTTCCAAAGTGTCATGAACCAGTGTTTTTGTAAAACACAGTAAAACTGAATTACTAGGAAATTTAATTGAAAATGAAACACAAATTCTAATTGTTTAATTATTAGATGCAACAGATGTAAAGTTACCTTTCAATAAATATAAACAGAACAAACACTATTTGAATAATAACATAAGAGAATTACAAAACTGTACACATTTTTCATTGGAAGCATAAAAAATCCACTGCTGTTGAGTCAATTCTGTCTCAAAGGGATCCTAAAACACACAGTAGAACTGCCCTATACAGTTTTCAAGTGCAAGTTTGAACTGCTGACCTTTTGGTTAGCAGAAGTAGCACTTATGTGAATAATAATATGAAGGAGAATTACAAAATTGTACACATTTTCCACTGGAAGTATACATATAAGGAATTAATATAGAGAATCACTATTATACACATAACTTTGGGTTGTTCTATAATCATAGATAAACAAAAATATATGGTCTTAATAGTGATCTCCACAGTTCATACCTGTTGTGAATGAGCACTGTATATATTAACATCTAAATTTTTTAATGTAAAAATGAGCTTGCTTCTTAGCTGAACTAGATTGGGTTGATATCAGTACACACAAGGATAGCTTTTATCTATACTGCTTCTGTGTTTTGTTTCAGTGGTACTCATAAGTACAGAAACCAATCTTACAGAAGTATGTAGGTGGACATGGAAAAAATATTTTAAAGCAGTTTCTGCAAGCCCAGGATATCAATTTTTAACTTTTATTGAAAATTCATCTTCAATACATCATCAGTATTTTAAAAATTCATCCTTCAATACATCACCAGTAGCCAGTTTAAAAAAACTTAACCTGTAAAATTGGAGCCCTGGTTAAGAGCTCAGCTACTAGCCTAAAGGTTAGCAGTTCAAATCTACCAGCTGCTCCTTGGAAACTGTATAGGGAGTTTGGAAACTGTCCTATGCAGTTGCTATGAGTTGAAGTTGACTCAGTGGCAATGGATAACCTGTAAAGTTACAATTACATTTAAATGATTTCCCAATGAGTGAAACGAACCTTGGAGTTATACAATTTAAGGTTATACCAACAAAGTAATCTTAAACTGTAATGTGCTGCAGCGTAATCCTACTGCTACATGCAGCTCACTAGGTGAGTCTGCCAATGAGTCTGGCAACACCCCAACTGGTCTCTATCACATTCCATGAGCCAAGTCCGGTTATCATTCACTAATATGCCGGGGTGTGGTCCAATTGCTATAGAAGCTTCTAAACATTCAGTCTTGCTTTGTGTGCTTTTCTTATCACAGGGCAGTAAAAACCTTTCACTGACTGTACTGTGAATACAACTTGAGTCTCCTGAGTTATGTAATGGAGAAAATATAGACTAGAAAGTCATGTGTATTCAGAGAAAAGCAAAATTTTACATAAGCTAAAAGTTGGGGGCTCAGAGAAACTTTAAGAAAGATGAGACAGCTAGTCTACAAAAGGGAGAGAAGAGCTGAAGTCAGAGCCTATGAGGTCCATTTAGAGACAGAGAACCAAACTGAACTCGTTGCTATTGAGTAGATTCTGACTCATAGTGACCCCATAGGACAGAAGAGAACTGTTTTATAGGGTTTCCATAGGTGTCATGAAACTCCGAGCCTTAGTATGTACTAACATATGAGAACATCCTGATTCCAAGTGTGTGGTGGATTTGAACTGCTAACCTTCTGATTAGCAATCATAGCACTGTACCTCTGTACCATCAGGATTCCAGATAAGGAAGTAGCCTTAATTTTCATCAGTGTGTAGCCCTTGAGAGCCTGCTTGGCCTTAACCCATTTTGAGTGGGGGTCTGTTTTGTGCAACAAAAGGATCCCTCACTAACATATTAGCTGACATTAATATATCCGCTTAAGAAAGTAGATTTGGACTGATTTCTAAGCGTCTTTTGTCCAAAAACTGGCCTCTCAGGTCCAGCTACAAGTGTTCCAGATGTGAACTGCCTCTGGAAAACAGAGTCAGAGTATTGTTTTCCTGGAAATTTATTTGAGTTTGTTTCTTTTCTTTTTAATACTACCAGGGGGGTATGAAACTCTAAGCTCTAGCAAATGCTAATATATGGGGACATCTTAATTCATTTGGAAGGTTTTAGAGAGAGGAGAAACTATAAATTTGGAAGGAAATCAGAGAGTAAAAGGCCAATGGTCTTCTTCAAATCATGTTAAAAGACTTGAAAGCACTTGCTGTGTATTGGACAAGAATGGAATTTCTATGCCAGCAGCTCTGGCTAAGCCTGACATCAGTGACATGACCAATGACTGCTCAGGGGAGGTTGAGATGAATGCATCTGGAATTATCAGGATCAGCCAAATTGGGCTGCACTTTGACATACCTACCTTGCTCCCTCAAACAACTATTACGAACTTTTTTTTGTTCATTAATATATCACTATTCATATTGCATACATGTATGTGCATATTTGCTGATAAGCTTTTAAGATGATGTTTATATTTATATGTTTTGCACAGATTTATTGAGGGATTATAAAAACAGAGATTTTGTTATGCCTCTCAATGACTAGCTGTTCACTGACTAGATTGGTTAACACACGTATTCTTAGGCTCAAAAGATCTCCATTGACATGATTTGATGATTTCTTAGGAGACATTGGAGTCATTCATTCAGGTACATCATGACCTTTATAAAATACAAAAATGAATGTAAACCATTATCCCCAGAAAGTCACACATATTAGAGCACATACATAAAATGAGTTTGCAGAAGTCATGAGTAGTTTATCTGTGAGTGTTAGAGACTGAACTGTGTCTCTGTACCGAAAAAAAAAAAAACATTGAAATCCTAGCCTTATGTTGTTATGATTCAATCCTGACAGTTAATCATTCGGCCTTAGGTAGAGCAGATTGCCTTCCAGTATACCATCTAATGCAATGTAATCAATCAGTTGAGGGTGGATTCTAAGACACATTACTTCTGAATTATAACATAAACTATAAAGATGCAAACACAGAGGGAAGACAAACTCTACGTGATAATTACAGAGGCAGATGAATCTGTAAACCCAGGAACTCCAAGGATTTCTAGCTACTAGAAGCCGACATAGACAAAGAACCAGTCCACAGAACCACATCCTGAATTCAGATTTTCAGTCTCCTGAACTGTGAGAAAATAAATTTATGTTATTTAAAGACACTTATTGGTGGCATCATGGCGCTTGGCTTTGGCTGGCATTGGTGGCATCGCTGTTTACAGCAGCACTTTAAAACTAATAATAAAGAGGATCCTATGCTACAGAAAATTCCATAGTTTGCTTGACATGTCTTCTAGTTCTACATTAAAATCCTGGTTGCTCTTTCTTTAACTGCTGCCCCAAACTACAGAAGATTGATGAAAACCAGGTTACCACTATGTTGACACTCAGGATAACAATTAGACTTTATATATAGTAATTTCTCTATCTCTGGGTAGATTTTAACTGCCATTTTCTGAACATGCGAGGCATGCAGTTATATGTAAATACCATTGCATATGTGTGGTGTGATTAAGATGTTGCTGATATAACTTGGATGAGCTTCATAGTTTTAAACTTTTTAAAAGTAACCATCTACTGAGACTTCAATGAGCAGTCTAGGCAGCAGCCAGCTATGACTGTTTCCTTGTGCAATGAAATAGAGAAGCACGTCCACTCTTTCACTTAGGTCTCTCATCTGTTGGGTGATATAAATTATGCAGAGGAGAAACTGGGGTTTCCACTTAACAATACTAATACAGTGTGTAACTACTGAAACCTTGGCAGTATGTATGAAAGCCAACAATATTGGCCAACTCAAAGTTCTCAACCCTGACAACACTGGAACACATCAAAGGACCCATACTTTGTTGTTGCTACAGTAATGTTCTCTTGAGTTGGTTTGGACTTACAGCAACCTCATGTACGACAGACAGAAGCACTGCCTAGTCCGGCAACATTCTTGCAACCATAGTTATGTTACAACCATAGTGCCAAATCTAGTTTAGGGTCTTCATCTTTATCACTGACCCTCCACTTTACCAAGCATGATGACCTTCTCCAGGGACTGATCCCTCCTGATAACATGTCCAAAGTATGTGAAACAAAATCTTACCACCCTTGCTTCTAAGGAGTATTCTGGCTGTACTTCTTTCAAGGAATTCTTCTGGAAGTCTATGGTATTCTCAATACTCTTCACCGATATGATAATTCAAATGCATCAGTTCTTCTTTGTTCATTGTCCAGCTTTTGTGTGCATAGAAGGTGATTGAAAACATCATGGTGTACCTTACGGCTCAAAGTGACATCTCTGCTTTTTCTTTTTTTTTTATTTTCTTGTCTTATTGTATTTAAGTGACAGTTTACAATTACAGTCAGTTTCTCATACAAAAACTTACATGCACTTTACCATGTGACCGTAGCTACTCTTCCCACACTGTGATTGCACTCTTCTTCCTGCCAACCTATATTTCTTATGTTCATTTAACTAGCTCCCATAGCCCTCCACTGTTTCCTGTCACCACTGAATAGGAGCTGCCAGTTAGTCTCCTAGATGTGCCCAAGCCACGAAGCACACTCTCCAGATATGTATGTCTTATATATCAGTTAGTCTTTGTCTGAAGAGTTGGCTTCCAAAACGGTTTCCGATCTAGGTTAACAGAGTTCAGGGGCCATGTCTATTGGAGATCCTCCAGTCTGGCAGACCATCAAGTTTGGTCTTTTTACTAGTTTGGGTTCTGCATCCCTTATTTCTGCTGCTCCATTAAGGACTCTTCATTAAGTTCCTTAGAAGGGCTGTGTTTGGTGGTGGCCAGGCATCATCTAGTTCTTCTGGTCTCCTGTTGATGTAGTCTCTGGTAAATGTGGCCCTTTCTGTCTCTTGGGCTTGCACTTCCCTTGTGCCATTGATGCTCTTCTTTGCTCCAGATGCACTGAGACCACTTAATGCTCCTTAGATGGCTGCTTGGTAGATTTCAAAATCACAGATACCGATCACCAAAGTGGGATGCAGAACATTTCCTTAAAAAAACTTTGTTATGCCAATTGACCTAAGTATCCCCAGAAGCCATGGTCCCCAGAATACCCTTGACCCTGGTACTCTGTCCCTGGAAGTTTTAGATTTTACTTGGAATACTTGTAGGCTTTGGGTTTCATCCATTTGTGCTGATTTATCCTCTGCTTTGTATTGTTTCTCCCTTCACCTAAAGTAATTCTTTTCAAATGTCTGATTAGTGAATACCTCTTTCCCTCCCATGCCCCACTGTAAGCATCAAAATGTGTTTTCTTCTATGGTTAAACCTTTTCTTGAATCCTTATAATAATGGTCTCATACAGCAATTGACTAATTTCACTCAGCATAATGCCTTCCAGATGCTGTCGTTTCAATAGATGTTTCTAAAATTCTTCATTGTTATTTATCATTTCCTAATATTCTGTTATGTGAATGTACCATAGATTGTCTATCCATTCTTCTGTCGATGGAGACCTAGGCTGAGCCCATCTTTTTGTGATTGTGAATCCTGCTGCATTGAACATTAGTGTGCGTGTATCTATTTCTGTGGCAGCTCTTATTTCTCTAGGATAAGTTCCAAGAAGTGGGATTGCTAGATCATGTGGTATTTCTATTTTAAGCTTTTTAAGAAAGCACCAAACCAATTTCCAAAGTGGTTGTACCATTTTATACTCCCACAAGTAGTGCAAAAGTGTTCCAGTCTCTTCATAGCCTTTCCAACATTTATTATTTAGTATTTTTTGGATTAATGCCAGCCTTGTTGGGGTGAAGTGGTATTTTACTGTTTTGATTCGTGTTTCTCTGACGGCTAATGATTGAGAGCATTTTCTCATGTAGCTGTTAACTGCCTGAACATCATCTTTCATGAAATGCCTGGTCATACCCTTTGCCGGTTTTTTAATTGGATTATTTCTCTTTTTGTTGTTGGATTTTGCATGATTTTATAGATTACAGCAATTAGATACTGACTGGATTTGTGGTAGCCTAAATTTTTTCCAGCTTATAGGTTGTTTTTCACTCTTTTGGTGAAGTCTTCGGGTAAGGGTAAATGTTTAAGTTTTAGGAGTTCCCAGTTATCTATTTTCTCTTCTGGTGTTTGTGTACTGTTGTTAGTATTTTGTAATATATTTATCCTTTGTATTAGGGCTCCCAGCATTTCAGATTTGATATTTAGGTCCTTGGGACATTTTGAGTTAGTTTTTGTGCATGGTGTGGAATATGGGTCTTTTTTATTTTTTTATTTTTTTGCATATAGATATTCATTTATGCCAGCACCATTTGTTATAGAGGCTGACTGTCTTTGCCTAATTTATGACCTTTGGGCCTTTGTCAAATATCAACTGTTTATAAGTGGATGATTTACATCTGGATTCTCAATTCTGTTCTATTGATCTATGTTTCTGTTTTGGTACCAGTATCAGGCTGTACTGATCACTGTGCCAGTGTAATAGGTTTGTGACCTTTGGTAATGTGAGGTCTCCCACCTTGCTCTTCTTCTTCAGTAATACTTCCCTTATCCATGGCTTCTTCTCTTTCCATGTGAAGCTGGTGATTTTTCCTCTGTCATGTTAAAAAATGCCATTGGAATTTGTATTGAGAATGCTCTGTATCTATAGATCACTTTGGGTAGAATGGACCTTTTCACGATGTTATGTCTTCCTACGCATAAGCAGGTAAGTTTCTCTACTTATGCAGGTCTCTTGTTTTTTGCAGTACAGTCTTGTAATTTTCTTTGTATATCTCTTGTATGACTCTGGTTAGATGTATTCCTAAGTACTTTATCTTCTTGGGGCTATTATAAATGGCCTTGATTCAGTGGTTTCCTTACGACATACTCTATTGGTGTAGAGGAATCCAACTGATTTCAGGATTTTATCTTGCATCCAGATTCCTTGCTGAACTCTTCTATTAGTTCCATTTTTTTTTTTTTTTGGTGTGTGTGGATTCTTTAGTGTTTTCTCTGTGTAAGATCATACTATGGGTGAATAGAGATACTTTTACTACTTCCTTGCCAGTTCAGATGCCCTTTATTTCTTTTTCTAGCCTGATTGCACTGCTAGAACCTCCAGTACAATGTTGAATAGAAATGGTGACAGAGGACATCCCTATCTGATTCCTGTTCTCAAGGAAAATGCTTTCATACTCCATTTAGGATGATGTTGGTTGCTGGTTTCTCATACATGCCTCTTCTTATGTTGACAAATTTCCTTCTATTCCTATTTTTCTAAGAGTTTTTAATATGAGTGGGTGTGGGACTTTGTTAAATGTCTCTGCTACATCAATTGAAAAATCAAGTGGTTCTTTTATTTATGTGTTTGATTACATTGATTGTCTTTCCAATGTTGAACCATTCTTGCATTCTTAGTATGAATCCTAACTGGTCATGGATTTTTTTTTTTTTTTTTGGTATATTGTTGGATCCTGTTGGCTAGAGTTTTGCATCTAAGTTCATGGGAGATACTGGTCTGTAATTTTTCTTTCTGTGCTGTCTTTACATAGTTTTGGTATCAGGGTAATGCTGACTTCATAGAAAGAATTTGGGAGTATTCCATCCTTTACTATACTCTGAAATACCTTTAGTAATAGTGGTGTTAACTCTTCTGTAAAAGTTTGTTAGAATTTTCCAGTGAAACTTTCAGAAAGTATTTTAATTACTTTTTCAATCTTTTCTTTTGCTATGGGTTTATTTTTTTGTTCTGCCTCTCTTTTTGTTAGTTTAGGTAGGTAGTATGTCTCTAGAAATTTGTCCATTTTCTCTAGGTTTTCAAATTTGTTAGAGTACAATTTTTCATAGTATTCTATTATGATATTTTTAAATTTCAGTTGGGTCTGTTGTGATGTCACCCATCTCATTTCTTATTGGGGCTATTTGTTTTTTGTTCTGTTTTTCTTTTGTCGGTTTGACCAATGCTTTTTCAATTGTATTCATCATTGCAAAAAATCTAGTTTTGGTCTTGTTAACTGTTTCAATCACTTTTCTATTCTCTAACTCATTTAATTCTGTTCTAATTTTTATTATCTTTTTTCTTCTGGTGCTTGAGGAGTGCTTTTGTTGCTTTATTTCTACTTCTATGAGTTATAGCATTAATTTTTTGATTTGGGCCCTCTTTTTTGATGTGTGCATTTATTGAGATAAATTGACCTCTGAGCACTTCTTCTTCTGTGTCCCAAAGGTTCTGTCAGCATGTACTTTCATTTTGTTTTTGTGAATGTCTTTATTTTGTCTTTGATTTTCTTCTACAATACAGTAGCTTTTGAGAAAGGTGTTGTTTAGTTTCCATGTGTCTGATTTTTTTCCCCTTCCTTTTTCTGCTATTGATTTCTACTTTTGTGATTCTATGGTATGAAAAAGATGCCTTGCAACATTTCCCTCCTTTGGGTTTTGCTAAGGCTTGCATAATGGCTTAATATGTGGTTTGTTCTGGAGAATGTTCCATGTGCACTGGAAAAGAAAGTATAGTTGTCTGCTGCTGGGTCGAGTTTTCTGTATATGTCTATGAAGTCTGTGGCATTCAGATCTTCTGTGTCCTTACTGAGCTTCTTTCTGGATGTTCTGTCAATCACTGAAAGTGGTGTGTTGCAGTTTTCTATTATTGTCGACCTGTGTATTGTGTATTGTGGACTCATGTAATCTTAGTGTCAGTGCCATTAGAATTTGATGTATTTAAGGCTTTGTCATTGGGTGTATAAATATTTAATATGGTTGTGTCCTCCTGATATATTGATCCTTTAATCATTATTTAGTGTCCTTCCCTGTCTACTCTGGTAGATTTTATTTTAAAGTCTATTTTACCTGAAATTAATATTGCCACTCCTTTTTTTTTGGAATGTTATTTCCTTTGGTATGTATTTGTCTATCCTTTGAATTTCAGTTTGTTTATATCTTTAAGTATAAGGTGTTTCTCCTGTAGGCAACATATAAATGGATTAAAAAAATCCATTCTGCTACTGTTTGTTACTTTCTTGGTACATTTAACACATTTGCATTAATCGTAATTATTGGTAGGTGTTAATTGAATGCTACCATTTTGATGCCTTTCTTTGTGTTTTGTAGACAATTTCTTCATTTCATTTAATTTTCTTTGCTGAGTCACTTTTCTTTATGGCTTTCCTTTTCATCTTTTTCATTTTTGGTGTTTTTATATTTACTGAGACTCCTTTTTTTTCCTTCTTAGTTTGATATGTATGATTGTTAATTCTCTTTGTGGTTACCTTAATATTTACCCTTATTGTTCTAAATTTAAACCAGTCTTAAATTCTTTGTATCATTTTAACTCTCTCTCCATATGAAAGATCTATGTCTACATTATTTAGTCCCTCTCTTTGATATAATATTGTCCTCTTTTACATACTAACATCTCTGTTTCCCTATTTTAAGTATTTTAGCTTTGATTTATTTTTGTGGTTTTCCTATCTGGGTTGGTATCTGTTTGCTCTGCTTGCATTGTATCCTTGAGTGTCTAATCTGGTTATTGACTTTCTAATCAAAAAACCTCTGTCAGTATTTCTTGTAATTTCTTTCTGAGTTTTGCACATTCTCTAGAATTCTGGTGATTTGGAAATGTCTGAATTTTGCTGTCATATTTGAGAAATAACTTTTCAGTATATATAATTCTTGGCCAGTATTTATTTCTACTTCAGGAGTTAATGTATGTTATCCCATTGCTTTCTTGCCTGCATGGTTTCTGCTAAGCAGTCCAAGCATAATTGTACGGACTCACCTTTGTAGATTATTTTTTTATTAAATCCTAGCTGCCTTTAAAAGGATCTTCTTATCTTCAGTTTTGGTAAGTTTGGTTGTAATATGTCTTGATTTCTTTCTTCTAGAAGCTGTCTTGTATGGAGTTCCATGAGCATCTTAGATATATATTGTTTTAGTCAGCTAGGGCTGCTCTAACAGAAATACCACAGAGTGGATGGCTTTAACAAAGAAAGATTTATTCTTACACAGTCCGGTAGGTTGCAAGTCCATATTCAGGGTGTCCGCTCCAGGGAAAGACTTTCCCCTTGACGGCTCTGGAGGAAAGTCCGGTATTGCATCAGTCATTGTCCAGGGAGCGTCCTCACACAAGAACCTCTGGTCTGAAGGACGTGCTCTGCTCCCGGTGCTGCTTGCTTGATGGTAGCGAGGTTCTCAAATTGTCCTTGGTTCTTTTTCCTTTTATTCCTTGCAAGCTAAAAGCATTAAGGGTGGGGCAAGCCATACTCCAGGGAAACTTCCCCATAGCAGGAATTCACAGCCCCACCCTAATCCTTTAACATACAGGTTAGCAAAACCACACAATGGAGGACAGTCCCAAGATACTGGGAACCATATCCCAGCCACGTGGCTGCACACATTTTTGGGGGACACAATTCAAACCATGACATCCCACCCTTTGACAGCCCAAAAATCACATCACAAAAACATTTAACACATTCATCTCACCATAGCAAAATTATGTCCATCCATATAACAGAAGTCTTAAATCAGCTCCAAGTCCAAAATACAAAAACTCTTCTACATCTGTGAAACTTAGAAGGCATTAACAGGCAACAGACAAGTCAACAGAACACATTACATTAGCCCTCAAAGCTTTGGAAATACTCTTACATTTTCTGAGACATTCTACACAACAGCAATGCTCTCCAGACTCTAGGTATCGGCCACACTCTCTGGTTTCTGAGTGGAGACCTCCAGCCCCGTGCTACAACTTTGCCTTCAAGGCCCACTTGGACAGAAACTCTGTCCCATCGGCTTTAGGAGCACCCTAAGCCCAACTGAGTGGCAATTCCACCCTTACGAACACAGCACGCCATGGTTCCACCCTTTCAAACCCCTGAGGTCATGGCCATACCTCTTGAGACTGAGGCAGCTCAGCTTCTCACGCTATCTGCCTCTTCGGCTTCAGCTTCCTATGGCCGCATGGCCTGGGCCTCAGGCCCACATCTGCCCTGCCGGGCAAGTGTTCCAAAGCTCTGTAGCTCCACTGGTTTAAGTGCCCGGAGGCACCCCACTCTTGCTGGAAAGCGTCCTGCCCAAAGGCACTCAACTCTCTCACTCTGTGGGTCAGCAAGGCCAGCTCACCGATTCAAGTGCCCAGAGGCACCCCGTTCCGCGAGGAAGGCTCTGCGCAGGCACTGACCTCTCTCGCTCCACGGGTCGGCTCCAGCGCTGCCTCTGGTTCTGCTGCTGCCGCTGCAGCTGCTGCCAGTCCTCTGTTGTTTCTCTCCATCTGCGCCTTCTTCGTTCCTTCTGAATCTTCTATCCATTCGCAGTTTCAAAGTGGCTTCCACATTTTAGGTATTTGCTAGAGCAGCACCCCACTCCCACGGTACCAATTCTGTTTTAGTCAGCTAGGGCTGCTCTAACAGAAATACCACAGAGTGGATGGCTTTAACAAAGAAAGATTTATTCTTACACAGTCCGGTAGGTTGCAAGTCCATATTCAGGGTGTCCGCTCCAGGGAAAGACTTTCCCCTTGACGGCTCTGGAGGAAAGTCCGGTATTGCATCAGTCATTGTCCAGGGAGCGTCCTCACACAAGAACCTCTGGTCTGAAGGACGTGCTCTGCTCCCGGTGCTGCTTGCTTGATGGTAGCGAGGTTCTCAAATTGTCCTTGGTTCTTTTTCCTTTTATTCCTTGCAAGCTAAAAGCATTAAGGGTGGGGCAAGCCATACTCCAGGGAAACTTCCCCATAGCAGGAATTCACAGCCCCACCCTAATCCTTTAACATACAGGTTAGCAAAACCACACAATGGAGGACAGTCCCAAGATACTGGGAACCATATCCCAGCCACGTGGCTGCACACATTTTTGGGGGACACAATTCAAACCATGACATATATGTTCTCATGTTTCATGATATCGGGGTAGTTTTCTGCCAACAAATCAACAATTTTCAGTGTATTTTCCCTTGTTCCCCTTCCGTCATTCTGGCACTCCAGTCACTCATAAATTATTCCTTTTGATTGAGTCTCACATTACTCTTTATGTTTCTTCAGTTTTTAAAATTCTTTTATGATTTTTTCCCTCAAATCTGTTAATGTTGCTTTCTCTTCAATCTCAGTAATTCAGCCTCCCATTCTCTCAATTCTGCTTCTTTAATTTTCTATTGAGTTATATAACTCTGTAATTTTTATTGTTAATCTGCTGAATTTCAGATTGTTGTTGCTTAAGTATTTCTTGCAACCTATTTAATTTTTCATTATGGTCTGCTGCATTTTGCTTTACGTTCTTCCTGATGTCTTGAAGAACTCTAAATATATTTATATTATGTGTTCTACCTGTGACAATTCCAGATAGTCCTCTTCATCTGAAAAGTGTTTTGATTCTTTGTCTTGGAAGTGTTCTGAAGTCATTGTCATCTGCCTCTTTAAATGGTTTGAAATTGTTATTGCTGAGCCATCAGAAAGTTATTGTACTTTATTTAAATTGCTTACTGTGCTCTAATTTCTTCTTTCTCTAATTTCCATGTCCAAATAGACTGTTCATGTGAGCTAGTTTGATTATAGATGTCTTAGAAACTTTAACATCCCATCCCAAGATTGTTAAAGCTGTTACTAGGCATCCAGGATCACATTTTTCAATACTTTCCTTATACGTGTTCAACTCAGGAGCCCAGGAAGTTGGATGCCAAGTGTGCACTGCCAGCTCTTCCCGGCACTCCTAGTTAGGAAAAGATTATGGTGCAGGCACAGGTTACTGGTTGAGTGAGCTGAGAAATGTAGGGGGCTGACAACTGTCTGTGTGTAGTCAAAGGTCCTGTTTCTATCCTGAGTTCCCAGCTTAGGGGAGCTGTTAGATTTTTTCCCCCAATTTGTTAAATAGTTCCCTCTCCAAGCCTGGGAGAATAGTTCAGGGAACCCATAAGGAGTACTACTTCCAGCCCAGGTAGAGAGTCAGAATTTGATGTCTGGTGCAGTGCAGAAAAGGGAAGGGGGAATACTGAGGAAAGTGAGAGAGGTTTAGCCCAAAGGAAAGTTTGAGATCTGCATGTGTGCACAATAACTTAACTTTTGTCAATCAAATGAGACTCGTCTGAATTTTCTGGAGGCATGAGTATATGAAGCTCAGTTTCTCCACTGAGGAGGATGCTCTCCAAACACCACCACTTTGGTCACATGCTGACAATTGCAGTTTCTCCTTCCAAGGTGCACATTCCCAGTGGGTTAGGTTAGCTGGTCTAGGTGCTTCTGAACCTGCACTCCTTTCCCTGTTGATCAGTCTGATTTCTCAACTTTCCCTTTGATACTCAGGTCTCCTGGAATGTCATACCAGGCCTGGCATTAAATTAACAAACTTATACTTGAAAAAGTGCTACATACCTCATTGCTGAATATCACTATAGTCACCTTCAAAGTACTCCTTTTGGGAAACTATGACACCAATGCCTAGTCCACCGTTCAAACCAATTTTGGGACTCTTTTCCTTGAATAGCCATCAGAGCTGTTGTCATATTACCCTTGATGTCCTTAATGTTATCAAAATGTTTTCCTTTCAATATTTCCTTTATCTTCAGGTAAAGAAAAATGTCATCAGGGGCCAGATCAGGTGAGTAGAAATGGCGTTCCAATATTATTTGTCTACTGGCTAAAAATACCCTCACAGGCAACTAAACAATTAATTTCACTAATTTGCCACCTTGTGATTGTGCAATGATCGTTCCAGAAAGAGTTCCAAAATTGCTTTGTAGGGTGAACTAAGCACTGGAATCAGTGCATAGCTTCCCAGGGGGTGTACTTTGAAAGTGACTTCAGTGATACTCAGCAATGAGGTATGTAGCACTTAGAACAATTAAGTTTGTAAGACTTAATTGTCAGATTTTGTATATGACCTGCTCAGTTGTTTTTCTGGATTTTTGTTGTTAGAGGAATCACACAAAGTGTCTGGCTACTCTGCCATTTTAGCCCTGCCAGTCTTTGATTTTTAGCACTCTAAAGAGGTCCTTTGCAGTATATTTGCCCAGTCAACATGCTGTTTGATTTCTTGACTGTTGCTTCCAAGGACACTTATTAGGGATCCAAGTAAAATTAAATCAAATCCTTGACAATTTCAGCCTTTTCTCTATTTATCATATGTTGCTCACTGTTCCAGTTGTTAGGATTTGTGTGTTCTTTATGTTGATATATAATCTATACTGAATGCTGTATATAGTTGTTGATTTTCATAACTAAGGACTTGAATTCATCTTCTCTTTCAGGAAGCAAATCTGTGTCATCTACATATCTCAGGTTGTTAACAAGACTTACTCCAATACTGATGCTGAGTTCTCTTTTATATAGTCTAGTTTCTCAGAGTATTTGCTCAGCATACGGATTGAATAAGTGTGGTATAAAGATACAACCCAGATTTTAAAGCATATAGTATAACATTTTATTTGAAGGACTGATAGTACTAGAACATGCCAATAATTTCATACTTTGGGCAGTGAAAAGTAAACAGAGACCATTAAGACCATAATTATGGACATTGACCAGTAAAAGTGTAGCTGGACTGAACCCACAGATTCCAACCCAGACCCCAACTCAGCTTAACTTCTACATGAATTGATTTTATATGAAACAGAATCTCTGCATTTTATATGAAACAGAATCTCTGCATTTTATAGATCTCTTAAATCTTCACTTGGAGAGAGGTAGCCAACATCAACTCTGGACTCTTGATTTACAGGTATTCTCCTCAGTCTGACCATAGTTTACAAAAAATAGCATGTGTGTTTTTCTTTATATCATCACTTTACTGAACTCCAAATGTTCATTACTAGTTCTTCTGTTAGAAGGTTAAATTGCTGATATTGCAAAAGTTATCTAAGTTTTGTGAGAAGTATTTTCGACGACCTCAGATTTGACTTTCTGAGGTAAACCTCAGGTATGGACATTTTAGCACATTCCACTCCTGAGACATAAACTGCTAAAACCGTCAGTTGCAAATATAGCACTCAGAATGCTTACTGCCCCCCTCATTGATTGTTGACAATAGTCAGGTTTTAACATATCAGTTCACAAAACTCACAGGAAGCTGCCATCACTTTTCATTTTCGTTACTGTGAAGTGAGTGAATGTGCTCAGCATCATCTCTTTTTGGTGTAGGCTATGAGCTTTATACAAGCTGGCCTGAGGTATGTAGGTAAATTGTCTAAGCAATGGAGACATTAGAAATACACCTTTGTAAATCTTAGATGTGCCTCACCCAAGAGTTTCCATTTTCTTGGTCCCATACTAGATCAGATTCTTGGCTCTCTCTTCCCTGCCTCTTCTTTTAGACTCATGTTGAAGCAAATGAATAGTGATGTAGCATTCACAGAATTGGTGATTTTTGCTTGAAGATATAATAAACATTTCTTTAACCTCATTATGTAAATGTGTCATCCTAATACACTGATTGGAAATCCTCGTGGCATAGTGGTTAAGTACTACAGCTGCTTACCAAAAGATTGGCAGTCCAAATCTGCCAGGTATTTCTTAGAAACTCTATGGGGCAGTTCTACTCTGACCTATAGGGTCACTATGAGTTGGAATCTATGGCAGTGGCCTTGGCTTTCCTTTTACACTGATTATTCTCTTTTACAACAAAGCCCTTGGACATTAGACGTCCCACTAAAAGTTATCCATCTACTCATTAACAAGGGTTTTAGAGTTCTTATGTGCATAAGAGCCGTGGTGGTGCAAGAGTTAAGCACGTTGCTGCTTATCGAAAGGTGGGAAGTTTGAACCCACCTAGTGGATCTCCAGAAGAAAGACTTTGAAGATTATAGCTAAGAAAGCCTTTAGGGTCAGTTGTACACTGTCACAGGACATCACTATGAGTTGAAATAAACTCAGTAGTATCTGACAACAACAATATTATAAGCCTGATGTACAAATATACAACTAAGACCATTTCAGAGATTCAGATCCAAGCTAACTTATGTCGTTTATTCTTGAAATTGTACCATAGTGTACTCAATGTTTTTATATAGGCAATATTAGTCTAAAATCAACTTTGAGCTTGACCTGTAATCGGAACAGAGTAAAGACAATTTAGGGTCTGTAGAATGAATGTGATGACCTCTTGTACTAAACTTATTTCTTTGGATTTTGTGGAGAAAGGAAAGCAATGGAGGTGCTAAAACAAGGTATAAAATTCAAGAATATTTAGTAGTAGCTGTGGAGTTGCCACCTTTCCCTTGATCTGCATTCTTTCTAAGTCACTATCACATTCTCAGCAGGACTCCCCAAAGAAGAGGTGAAACAAGGAGAGCTCAACACAAAAAGTGCATGGAGTTTGTCATGGATCAAACTGTGTTCCCTCAAAAATATGTGTAGCCATGTGGCTGAGTCATGATTGTCAGTATCTTCTGATTGTCCTCTACTTGGTGGTTTTCTTATGCTGTATGTTAAAGGATTAGGGTGGGACTGTAAATCCCTTTATAAGATCACCTCCCTGCTCCACTGTAAAGGGAGTTTCCCTGGAGTATGGCTTGCCCCACCCTTAATCCTGTCAGCCTGCAAGAGATAAAAGGACAGAGAAGCACGCAGAGAATTGGGAACCTCATACCATCAAGAAAGCAGCACCGGGAGAAGAGCACATCCTTCAGACCTTAGGTTCCTGCGCCAAGATGCTCCCTGACAAAGACTGATGTAATACTGGACTTTCCTCCAGAGCCAACAAGGGGAAAGCCTTTCCCCGGAGCGGACACTCTGAATATGGACTTGCAGCCTACCAGACTGTGTAAGAATAAACTTTTCTTTATTAAAGCCATCCACTCTGTGATATTTCTGTTAGAGTAGCCCTAGCTGACTAAAACAGAGTTTCAGATGGATCTCAAGGCAAGTGCATTTCCTCTTTATGGAGAATAGAGAGGCCATTCTCATTAAAGGAGACCACAACCACAGGTCTTTTTAAGGGTTTGAAGTGAGAGTAGAGACCATGTTCACACGGACAATTAGAAGGCTTGGCTAGTAGTGCCGCTTGGTCTTGTTCCCTCTGCCTCTGGCCCCGTTTCCTTATTGATTCTTCCAACTTGTAGTCTCAATTTTGGTCTTTTTTTGTCAGTCTGACAGAGACTGGAAGTACATTCACATTCATACCCCCTATCTCTTGCAGAAATCACACACACATATGTAAGTCACTATTATAGACCTGGGGTCGATGATCTCACTACACCTCCAGAACACCTAGCAGTACCAGCTAGGATAGAGTGTCATCTAATCAGAACCAGACAACTTGGTGCCCCTGGAGCAATGCCTGAAATCAGATCCACCCCAGTGACCACCCAACCTCTTCCCCAGCTCCCTGCACTGGTTCCAAGGGGGCTTTGTCTTTCCACCATCCTGCCTGGAACCTCAGCAATTCTAAGACTAGAATTTTGCTATTTTCTGGTCACTGGACTCAAGTCTTCTGTAGGTAGAGCCATAAAGATGACATTTTTCCCCTATCTGGAACTGGAAGTTTTAATCCTAATCCCAGCTGAGTTGCTGGGACCCCAGTCCCACAAAGTGAGCTTTCCAGGACCACTGTCTCTCTCCCTGGTATTCAACTCTCAATTTAAGTGTCAGTGTACTTTTCTAGCCTGATCAAAAGGCCCAACTGTAAGCCAGTTGTTATTTGAATCAAGATTGCACTTAATGATTTTCTAAACATTGTTTTAAGGAACTTGGCACTGTCCTTTGCTTATTTTTCCTCTTCCAGGAATCAGCCTCTGCAACCACATTGTTTTATTTCCACTAATTCTTTCTTGCTTCTTTAAGAACTATCATTCAAAGCACTTAAATTTCAGTGGAGTCAAGATGGAAGACTAAACTCATGTCTCCCTAAATCCCTCTGGAAACCCAGACCTGAAATGATACTTAAACAGAGCCTTCTGGACATCTAGTGAACCCTGGGATGCAGCATAGGGCTGTTAATTTGGATTTCATACCACTGAATGCAAAATCTCCTCTTTTTCACTGTCCCCACTCTCAGCGAGCACAGGCTTGCACAGACCAAAGGTAACTTACCATTCCGATTTTTTTTCCTCTGTCTTGGCCAGTGGGTGGAACTGGGACTTGACTGGCTGCTGGTCTCAGACGCACTGCTGGTTGGATCGGCAAGCATAATTTCCAGATTTTGAGAACCTGGCTTTGGACTCTATACACCTCGGCTCCTCTGGACTATCGGGAAGCAGAGAGGCCCAGGCCAGGCTTGACTCTTGGGCTGGGAGGTGGCTCTTGCCTGGGGGAGAGGGCTTTTCTAGCAGGGAGGTGGTGTTTTGCATACTGTCACCTGGGGCTGGGGCCCGGCAGTGGAGGCTGTGGACTCTGGGCATTTTGGCACTCTTGGCCTCTCTATCCGCCAGGAGCCTGATCCCAGCCAGCTGGCAAGCTTATGAGAGACGCCATATTGTATTGCTGGGAGGTAGGGTCATCCATACGGAAGCCTCAGATGGACCTAATTCCTGGGCTGGGAGGCAGTTCCTACCCAGAAGAGACTGATTTTCCAACAGAAAAGCAGAGTTCTACACAATCTCACCTACAGCTGGGGCCCCACAGCAGAAGCCAGCAGGCCAGTAGCCTTTCTGTATTATGAGCTAGTTTATAACATCAGGTGTTCAAATAGAGGTGCTTAATTTGCCAGCTGGGAGAGGGAGGTACACACCTGAAAAGCTGACTGAATTTGGAAGATACTAAATAATTCTTCTCATCTTAAGACAGCCTAGAGAAACAAGTGTGGTACATCTTCACAGCATCTCTCCAAGCCTCTGTTGACCCACACGATGCCCAAAAAGCAGCAAATATTGGAGAGGACAGTAACCTGGAAGTCACCCATAGCCTCAGAAAGCCCCCAAAAGAAACCACCTCAGAACTTCCCAAAGAAGCTTTTCTGAAACTATCAGAAGGTGAATACAAAAGGATTATATAGAAAGCCCTCCTAGACCTTATACAAAATGCAGCACAACAAAACAAAAAGCTAAGAAAGCTGTTTGATCTGATGGAACATCAGTACTCTGAAATCCAATAGATCAGGAACAAAATGAAAGACATAGAAACTTCAATTTAAAGCTAGGAAAACAGAATGGAACAAACGGAAAAGAGAATTACTGAGTTGAAAGAAAGAGCCACTGACTCCAGCATAAAAGAAACAAGAAAAATGAAGAAGCATTAAGAAACATGTGGGATTCTATTAAGAAGAACAATGTGTGATTAACTGAAGTTCCTGAACAGGGACAGACACCTGAGAACAGAGAGTATTGTGGCTGAGCTACTAACAGAAAACTTCCCAGAAATTATGAAAGAAGAGAATATAGATATCCAAGATATGTATCAAACACAACTCAATATAGATCTCAACAGGAAGACTCCAAGACATATTATAATCAAGCTCAAAAAAATGAAACATGAGCAGAAACTCTTAAAGGCCACAAGATGCAGAGCAAAGCTAACATTCGGAGGGAAACCCTGTAGGTTTTCACCAGATTTCTCAGCAGAAACCATGCTGGCATGGAGATAGTGGCATGACACATTCAAAACCTTGAAGGAGAAGAACTTCCAACTGAGAATTATATATCCTGCAAAATTATCTTTTAAATATGAAAATGAAATGAAGATATTTGCAGATAAACAGAAACTTGGAGATTTTGTAAAAACCAAACCAAAGCTACAAGAATACTGAAAGAATCTCTTGTCTTGGAAGAACAAAACCCTAACTTTGTATTTTAGAAGGACACATTATTCAGAATCCTACTCAGGGAAGGCTCCAAACACAATCAATGCTATAATGGTAGAAGAAATGCTCTAGTGATCATATCATGTAAACTATGATATCATCATATTAAAAAGAAGGGTATGCTACAGTCGTTATAGTCCTTCCAGATAGAGAGGAAGTTGACAAGACTGGTAGCAATCAAAATTGGGGGTTATATATAGTTTATAAAGTGGGATCATAGGGGCAGCCGTAAAGCACAATAAAGAATCAACATACCACATCAAAAAATGTAACACAGGAGTATCAAAAATCACAAAACCAACCCTGAAAAAGGTGAAAAATCATCTGACAAAGAAGTAGGTTGCAGAACAGATTAATAATAACAATAGAGAAAATATCAACTAAAAAATAAACATATAACAATGGCAGCACTGAACACATACCTGTGAATAATTACATTGAATGTGAATGGACTGAACGCTCCAGTAAAGAGACATCAAGTGACATCTTGGATCAAAAGACATGACTCATCTATATGTTGCCTACAAGAAACTCACCTTAGACCTAAAGATATGAACAAACTGAAAATCAAAGAATGGAAGAATATATATCAAGCTAACAATGAACAAGGAAGAGCAGGTATGACCATTCTAATCTCAGATAAAATCAATTTTAATGTAAAATCCACCATTGTGGACAAGGATGAACACTATTTATTACTGTAAGATTCAATACACAAGCAGGACTTAACAATATTAAACATTTATGCACCTAAATATGTCAAAGAAACACTGTCTACACTCAAAAAGGAGATAGATCACTCCACAATAATAGTGGGAGACTTCAACACTCCACTCTCAATATTGGACAGATCATCTACAAAAAGATCAATAAAGATACAGAAGACCTTATTGCCACAATTAACCATCTAGACCTCACTGACATATACAGAGCTTTCTATCCATCAGCAGACAACAACAGCTTCTCCTCCAGTGCACATGGTACATTCTCCAGAATGGACCATGTGTTAGGACATAAAGCAATTCTGAACAAAACCCATACCAGTGAATTAATGCAAAGCATCTTTTCAGATCAGAAAGCCATGAAAGTCAAAATCAATAGCGGAAAAAATATAGACAGAAAGTGGAACTCTTGGAAATTAAACAACATCTTGCTTAGAAAACCATGGGTTATAGAAGAAATCAAGGATGAAATAAAGAAATTCATGGATTCCAATAAGAATGAAAACACTTCCTACCAGAACCGATGGGATACAGCCAACGCAGTGCTCAGAGGTCAGTTTATCTCCATAAATGCACACATTTGGAAGGAAGAAAGAAACCAAATCAAAGAACTGACCCTACAGCTTGAACAAGTAGAGAGAGAACAATAGAGGATCCCCTCAGTCACCAGAAGAAAATAGATCATAAAGATCAGAGCAGAACTAAATGAATTAGGGAACAGAAGAACAATTGATAAAATTGAAAAGACCAAAGGCTGGTTTTTTGAAAAGATCAACAAAATTGACAAACCATTGGCTAAACTTACTAAAGAAAAACAGGAAAGGAAACAAATAACCCAAATAAGAAATGAGAGGTGCGTTGTCACAACAGATCCAGCAGAAATCAAAAATATCATAGCTGAATACTGTGAAAAACTGTATTCTCACAAATTTGAAAACCTAGAGGAAATGGACACATTCCTTGATTCATACCACCAGCCAAAATTATCACAATGTGACCCAGAACAACTTAATAAACCCATCACAAAGGAAGAGATTGAAAAAGTCATCCAAAAACTGCCAACCAAGAAAAGCCTGGGCCCATGTGGCTTAACTGCAGAATTCTACCAAGCTTTTACAGAAGAGTTATCTCCAATACTATTGAGACTATTTCACAGTACAGAAAGATATGGAATACTCCCCAATTCATTCTATGAAGCTAGCATAACCCTGATACCAAAACCAGGGAAAGACCCAACAAAAAAGGAGAATTATAGACTGATATCACTCATGAATCTGGATGCAAAAATCTTCAACAAAATTCTTACCAATAGACTACAATGATATATCAAAAAAACAATCCATCATGAGCAAGTTGGATTCACACCAGGAATGCAAGTCTGGTTCAACATCAGAAAAACAGTTAATGTGATCAACCACATAAATACCACAAAAGACAAGAATCACCTGATCTTGTCTATTGATGTCGAAAAGGTGTTTGATAAAGTTCAATACCCACTCATGCTAAAAACTCTCAGCAAAATCAGAATAGACGGCAAATTCCTCAATGCAATAAGAGTCATTTATACAAAGCCAACTGCTTATGTCATCCTGAATGGAGAGAGACTGAAACAATTCCCCTTGAAAATGGGAACTAGACAAGGATGCCCACTCTCACCTCTCCTATTCAACATTGTACTAGAAGTTCTAGCCACAGCAATTAGACAAGACCAAAGAATAAAGGGCATCTGCATCAGCAAAGAAGAACTAAAAATCTCCCTATTTGCAGATGATATGATAGAGTATATGCAGCGAATCCCAAAGAATCCATAAGCAAACTACTTGAGCTGATAGAGTTCAGCAAAGTCTCAAGATACAAGATAAACATAAGTAAATCAGTAGGATTCCTTTATACCAACAACTAGATTAGCAAGGAGGAAATCACCAAGTCAATACCATTTACTATACCATTAAGAAGATTAAAGTACCTAGGAATAAATCTAACAAGAGAAATAACAGACCTTTGCAAAGAGAACTACAAACCCTTACTACAAGAAACTAAGAGAGAGTTACATAAATGGAGAACTCTACCCTGCTCATGGATAGGAAGACTTAACATTGTGAAAATGTCTATTTTACCTAAAGCAATCTACTTATATAATGCAATCCCAATACAAGTTCCAGTGACATTTTTTATTGAGATGGAGGAACAAATTACTAACTTTGTCTGGAAAGGGAAGAAGCCCCAAATAAGTAAAGCATTACTAAAGAAGAACACACTGGGAGGCCTTCCATTATCCAACCTTAGAACCTATTACACTGCCACAGTAGTCAAAACAGCCTGGTACTGGTACAAAAATAGACAGACAGATCAGTGGAACAGAATCAAGACTCCAGAGATGACATCATCTGCCTATGAAAAGTTGATATTCGACAAAGGCCCTAAGACATTAAACTGGGGAAAAACAATCTTTTCAACAAATGGTGCTGGCAAAATTGGATGTCCAAAACAATAAAGCTCATACAAGAAAAAGTATGAACAACAATGGAAGGTTTAATACACAACATAGAGAAACCTCAAATTTTGTCAAACAAATCACAAACAGAGAGAAAATAGATAAATGGGAACTACTAAAAATGAAACACTTTTGCTCATACTAAAACTTAATTAATAAAATTAAAAGGCCACCTACAGAATGGGAAGGGTCGCCATGAGTCGGATCCGACTCGACGGCACTTGGCTTGGCTGGCACAGAATGGGAAAAAATATTTGGAAACTCTATGTCAGACTGATGCCTGATCTCCATATTCTATAAGGTATTACAAAATATCAATAAGAAAAAGATAAATCATCCAATTAAGCGATGGGCAAAGGAGATGGAAAGACTCTTCTCTAAAGAAGAGATCCAGGCAGCCAAAAAACACATGTGGACATGCTCATGATCATTAGCTATTAAAGAAATTCAAATCAAAACGACAATGAGATACCATCTCACCCTAACAATGTTGGCCATAATCCAAAAAACACAAAACACTAAATACTGGAGAGGCTGTGGAGGGATTGGAACTCTCCTACACTTTTGGTGGGATTGCAGAATGCTGCAACCTCTTTGGAAAGCAATCTGGCGTTACCTTAAAATAAGGGATATAGATATACCATTTGACCCAGTAATTCCACTGCTTGAAATATGTCCTACAGAATCAAGGCCATTCACACCAACTCATACATGCACATGAATGTTCATCACAGCACAGCCCACAATAGCAAAAAGATGAAATCAACCCAGATGCCTAACAACAGAAGAATGAAGAGGTAAACCATGGTATATATACTCAGTGGAGCACTATGCAATGATAAAGAACAACAATGACAGCAGGAAACATCTCTTAACCTGGTTTCAGCTGCAGTACATTATGTTGAGTGAAAGTAGTCAGCGACAGAAGGACAAATATTGTATGAGACCCCTATAATAAGAACTTAAAAGCAGACTCATGTATATCAGAAACGACTCTTTGATGGCTGTAAGGGTGTAGAGGGTGGGAGGGCGAGGGGGGAGGGTTTAGATTATATAGTTGTTAGAAATTTGGTTGGGTGAAACTGGTGACAGCACACATTAGTAAGAAGATCAATATTAGCAGGACTTCAGCACAACTTGTGTACTCCTCCCATCTTAACCCAATATCACAAGGACAGAGTAGCTGGGGCCAGGGGTTTGGGACCGTGCTCTCAGGAGAAATAGAGGCCAATTGGCATAACTAGCGTTTTGCTAATGAGGTCTCTCCACATCCCACATTGGTGAGTGGTGTCTGGGATCTTAAAAGCTGTCAAGCTGCCATCTGAGGGTACAGCAAATGGTCCCAATTCAGCAGGAACATAGCAACATGGGGAAAAGAGAATTGAGAAGACAGAAAGACCCATGTGAGTGGATGTCTACATTGATTTGTGACTGGAAGAACCAGATGGTGCCTGGCCACCACCAGTGATAGCCACAATGGAGCTCACAAAGTTGAGTCTCACTGGCAACACAAGTGTAAATAGGGTTGCACCCTGAGATCTCCACTGAGAGACCACAATTGATGGTCCAGGGGCTTCGGAGTTCTCCTGGGAGCAGGGCCCCTGGCCCTGATGCGGCCTCTGTCCATAAATCATAATGAAGATCAACTTTTCAGATAGCAGTGAGCTGGACTTGGTGACACAGAGTGACCATATTGTATGGGCACTTTATGGTTCTAGGCATCTATAGGAGGATGTCCTGTTGACCTCATACTGGAGGAAGGGTAATGGATGGAGAGGATAAGATAGGAGACTGTTGGGACGATAAGTCATGTATGGAGCAGAGAGGAAGAGTGTGCTGTCACTGTGCAGGGAGAGCAGTGGAAGCTGAATGTAGGTCAGCATGCAAATTCATATGGGAATGTACATTCTCATTCAATCATAATAAAAGATAAATAAAATTTTAAAAGGGTTCTTAAATTTCAAGGTATACTATTTGTATAGGTGTTTTAGTTATCTAGTGCTGCTTTAACAGAAATAACACAAGTGGACAGCTTTGGTGAGAGAAATTTTGTTTGTCACAGTCCAGTAAGCTGAAAGTCCAGATTCAGGGTATTGGTACCAGGGAAACACTTTCTCTGCTGGTACTAGAGGAAGGTCCTTGTTGTCAATCTTTCCTTGGACAGGAAGCCTCTGAGGCACTGCGACCCTGGTCCTTTCCAAAGGATGCACTCAGCTCAAAACACTACTTTATTTCTAATGGTATGAGGTCCACAAATCTCAGCTTGCATCCCTTTCTTTTTATATCTCAGGAGACTGCCTCAAGGCACAAAACAATTTCACACATTAAGCCTTGCCACACCGATACAACAGCACCCATTTACTCTCATTAATATCATAGAGGCAGAAATTCCAACCTGGAGGAACATCACACAATGCCAGGAATTATGGTCTAGCTAAATTGCTGCAGAGTTTGAGAGCCAGCCAAGTCCCGTTGAGTGCAGATTTTGAGAGGAACACAATTTAATTCACGACAATAGGACTGGCCAGCAACCATATGATGAGTACTGCTGTGATATTCATTGTACATAGAGAAAAATTAACTCATAGACAGGTTAGTTGACTTTCTGAAGACTGTACAGCTAGTAAGCATCAGAGCTGAGATTTAAGCTGAGGCATTCTGACTCCAAAGTCCACATTCTTTACTACCATGCTGAAGCATGTGGGAGGGTCACAGTCCTATCAGTGGTAAGCTTTGTGGGCAATTTTAGAACTGGTCACATAAAATGTATCTTTATAATTACCATTAAGTGAAACTAATTTAGGTCTGTACCCTGCCAACACATACACAGATTCTGAAACTGACAAGTACTTGCCACTCAGTGTACAAGTAACCAATATGAACAATTTTGTAACATAAACCTATAAATAACATAAAAGGTTTAAGTACAGTGCCTGATATATCTGAAGTATTTAATAGAATGTTGTTTTTATTTTTAATCATTATTACTAATACATCATACTTCTATAATATGAATTACTCTATAGTTTCCTCATACTACTGTTTTTAGACACTAGTATAAATAGATGCAGGAGATTATGAGAGGTAGGGCCAACATGGCAGAGTAGGCAGACACTTCTTGTGACTCCTGTAACAACAAAGACTCAAAAGAACAAATGAATTCAGTAAGATGACATCCTAGGAATCCTGAACATCAAAGGCAAAGTTTAGAAACTAGACTGAGCAATGGTGCAGGGGAAGTAGCACCAGAAGTATGTAGGATTCAACAGACCTGACCTACCATAAAATGAATTCAGCTATTATGGTGAGCCTAGCAGTGGATCATCCTCAGTGGGATAAATTGCTTGGAGGTGTGGTCCATATGCACCTCTAGAACCAGTGGAAAACAGCATCTGATTGTCAAAAGCTAAATCTTTATATGTAAACTACTATGCACAGTTCTAATTTATTTCCTTCAAGATAGGTCTATCTCCTTTTTCCCAGCATTCCTCCCTCCCTTCTATGTACTACGCCTGGCACTAGAGCCTGACATTACTAACTGAGCCAGAACTAGAAGTCTTTAAGCCTGCTGCAAACCATTCTTTGAGACTCAGTGGCAGAACAATATAACAAAATGGGGAAAGGGGGAAAAATCAGCTGGCTCTCCAGTGCTGAGGGAAGAAACTGTTTGTTTACCTAGACTCAGATGTAAGGGCATATGCTATCCTCATAGACACTCAGGAACACTTTTTATCCTCTTGCTTTCTCAGTAGCTGCAGCCAGACCCCTGTGCCTATAATAATCACTCCTGCTCATTTAGGACAGTGGGAAAGAGCCTGCACCACACACTTGGTGACTGACTACCTGTACAGCTGAGCTGAATTCATATAAGAAAAGTAAACTTTTAGGCTCCCAAGAATAGACTCTTGGGATCCCAAGTCTAGTAACAGCTCTAATCACTTGGTGATGGAACATTAAAACATCAAAGACAACAATAACCAAACTGTCCCATACAAATAGTCTATTAGGACATTTAAAAATAAGAAAATAGAATATGGTAGGAAAACAGCATAAATAAATACAATTTACTGATGGCTCAGAGACAACAGTCTTTTTCTAGTCACTTAAAAAAGCAGACTATGATTTCTTCAGAAAGTTTCCAAAACAAAGAATCACATTTTCCAGAGAAAGAGAACTTCCTGAAATTATCAGAAGGAGAATACAAAAGATTAATACTTAGAACTCTTCAAGAAATAAGGGAGGAGATGAGGCAAAATGTAGCAGAGCATAATGGTAAATTCAACAAGTCACAAGAAAACATACACTGAGTGGCAAGAACTAGAAATTCAGAAAATTAATAATAAAATTACAGCATTAGGCAATGCAATAGAAAGTCAAAGAAAGCAGAACTGAAGCAACAGAAGACTGCAAGGTAATTAAGAAAAGTAAACTCTTAGGTTCCCAAGAAAAGACTCTTCAGCTCCCAAGTATAGTAACAGCTCTAATCACCTGGTGACAGGAGATTAGAACATCAAAGACCACAACAAACTATCACATACAACTAGTCTATTTGAACACTTCGAAATAGGCATGTGACATCAACGAATTTCAGGAAAAATCTGATTAAAAAATTAAAAAAAAATCAAGAGACACTAAGAATTTTGTGGGACTCTTAAGAGGACTAATTTGTGGAGTAAAATTTTGGGGGGGAAAGGTGGGAAATAATGGAGAATTCAGACAGAATTATCAAAGATTCGCTGACAGAAAATTTCCTTGATATCATCAAAGATGAGACAATACCTATCCAGGATGGTTACTGAATTACACATAAGGATAGATCCCAAAAGAAAGACATCAAGGCTTATTGTATTCAAACTTGCTGGTTTAGTCATCTAGTTCTGCTTTAACAGAAATATCCAAGCATATGGCTTTAGAAAGAGAAATTTTATTTTGTCACAGTCCATTTGTCTGAAAGTCCAAATTCAGGGGGCAGAGTTAACATAACAGAGTAGATACACATCTCTTTAATTCCCTCTGAAAAATTAAGACTTTGACTGATAATTGAATGAAGGTTTCTGGACATGACATAGGACTGCCACTCTGGAATATGTACTGCTAAGCAGGAAACTTCCTCTCTACTGCTGAATCCTGCTCAGTTGAACACCTTCCATGACCTGAAAGTACATGGCACTTTTAACTTTTTTTTCTCCTTCTGTTGGCTGGCACATGGAGAAGGGACATCTGCCAAGGCTGCTCTGAAATACATTCCTGAAGTGAACTGTGTGTCCCACATCAGAGAGACACTGGTTGGGATACCCACATTTTGAGAGCCCAGCAATGGGGACAACACAAGCCATCCACCCTCCCTTTTTGGAACTCCACCATAGACTCACCTGTTTTTCAGCTGGAGGGGCAGCTTGACTGGGACACTAGTTTGCTCACCTTGGAGGTGGAGTTACCCAATTGGAGGCCTCACCAGCGGCTGATTCCCAGCCTGGGAGACAGTTCCAGCTCAGGCAGCACTTCCCCAGTGGAGAGGCTGTGTTTAGCATGGTGTTGCCTCAAGAGTGGAACCTGGTGGCAGTGTTTGTGGTGCTTTGCAACACAGCAGCCCATCCCTGTGATCTGCACTATAGTATCTCCGGATGGCCAGGGAGCAGCTGCCCTTGTCAGGTGGAAGGAGGAGCCTTCCACACATGGCAATGGCTGGGGAGAAGCCTCCTTGTTAGCTGGAAGGAGGGGCCTGCCACATCTGACGACCTTACTGTTTTGGTTATCAGGTAGGTAGCTTTTAGCTCTTAAAACATAGCTGCTTGGAGAAATAACTGCTGTGCAGCCCATCGCATCTCTTCCAGCCTTCACTGACCCACATCATAGGGTCAGCTGATGGCCCTCCATTGTCTCCACAAGAAGGACAGTGTCTTTGACAGCCAGGAGGCAGAGCCTGCCACCCCAGAGAGTCCACTCAGCTCAGTCACAAGAGAACAAAGAGGTGGCTGGTGACCATCTTCCTTCTTAGAACTACAACTCAGCTTCTGTTGAGGCAACAGTAGAGAAACTAAGCAGACTCTAGGTGTCAGTGTCCCAAAAGCAACAGATCACCTGTCAGCATTTTAAAAAAATATCCTAACATGGACCCAGAAAACTTCCAAAATACAGACTCGAAAAACTTCCCAGATGAAGAAACTGTTCTGAAACTATTGTAGGTTAAGTACAAAAGATTTACATAGAAACCTCCTAGAGATTAAACAAAATGCAGCAGAACAAAATGAAAAATTAAGCAAGCTATTTGAAATCATGGAACATCAATATTCTGAAATCCAACAGATCAGTAAATAATTTACAGAAGAAGACAATTCAATTCAAGCCAAAAGACCACACTAGATGGATTGGAAATTAGAATTAGTGATCTTGAAGATAAAGCTACTGACACCAGCATTTATGAAGAGAAGTCAGAGAAAAGAAATAAGAAAAATGAAGCACTAAGAAACATGTGGGACTCTATCAAAAGGAATAATCTACGATTAATTGAAATCCCTGAACAAGGAGGCATAGCTGAAAATACAGAGAACATTGTTGTCGAGTTGATGAGAGAAAACTGCCTTGAAATTATGAAAGAAGAGAACATAGATATACAAGACATGTATTGAATGCCACAAAAGTTGACCCTAAAAGAAAAACACCGAGACATACTATAATCAAGCTTAATAAAATTAAACATAAGCAGAACCTCTTAAAGGCAGCAAGACTCAAACCAAAGCAAACATTCAGAGGGAAGCCCAACTGTAGGCTTTCATCTGACTTCCTAGCAGAAACGATGTTGGCATGAAGGCATTGGAATGATGCGTTCAAAGCCTTGAAGGAGAAAAACTTTCAACCAAAAATTATATGTCCAGCAAAACTGTCTTTCAAATATGAAGATGAAATCAAGACATTCTCAGATAAACAGAAGCAAAAACCAAACCAAAACTACAAGAAATATTAAAAGAAGCTCTCTGCTTAGAGAAATAATATCCTTAACTGTATATTTAAAATGACAAAACAGGACATAACATCCAGAAACCTACTCAGTTAGGAAAGGCACAAAATTCAATAAGAGCTACAACACTAAAAGAAGGGAATGAGAGAACTTACTGTGAAAACTAAGACACCATCACAATAAAAAGAGGGATATACTACAGCTGTTACAGTACTCTCAGATGGTGATGAAGTTGATAGGATTTGTACAAGCTAAAACTTGGTTTAAACTCAGATTATTTAGGGGGATCATAAGGGTAGCTGCAAAGCACAATAACAATGCAACACATCAAAACAAGAAATGTAATACACAAAGCCAACACTGAAAAATGTGAAAATTCAACCCATAAAGAAGAAAGACCTAGAATAGAATATTAAGAGCAACAGAGAAAACTCCAACACAAGAATAATCACATCAAAATAACAGCACTAAACACACACCTGTCAATAATAACACTGAATGCTCCAGTAAAGAGACAATGAGTGATATCTTGGATGAAAAAAAATGACCCATCTATATATTGCTTACAAGAAACACATGTCAGACTTAAAGATACAAACAAACTGAAAATTAAAGGATGGAACAATACATACCAAGCTAACAATTACAAAAAAGAGCAGGTATGGCAATATTAATTTCAGATAAAATAGATTTTAATGTAAAATCCACCACCATGGACAAGGAGAGCCACTAGATTTTGTTGAAAAGTCTCAATACACAAGAATGTTATATAGTTATGCGACCAATACCAGAGCATCTAAATACATTGAACAAACATTGACTACATTGGAAAATGAAACAGATTACACCCCAATAATAGTTGGAGACTTCAACACTCCACTTTCAGTAATGGAGAGATCATCTAGAAAAAACCTCAGTAAAGACACAGAAGATCTTATTGCCACAATTAACCAGTTAGACCTTGTTGACATATACAGAACTTTTTATCCATCAACAGATAAGTACACCTTCTCCTCCAATGCACATGGAACATTTTCCAGAATAGGCAATGTGTTAGCACGTAAAGCAAACCTCAACAAGATCCAAACCATAATTATTGCAAAGCATCTTCTCAGACCTTAAAGCAATAAAAGTTGAAATCAATAGGAGAAAAAACTTTGACATAAATTGGAACTCATGAAAATTGAACAACACTTTGCTCAAAAAGCCAAGAGTTATAGAAGAAATCAAGGATAAAAAAAAAGAAATTTATGGATTCAAATGAGAATGAAAACATATCCTACCAGAACCTATGGGATATAGCCTAAGCTGTGCTCGAAGATCAGTTTATCTGTATAGATGCACATATCTGGAAGGAAGAAAGCAACCAAATCAAAGAATTAACCCTACAGCTTGAACAAATAGAAAGAGGACAACAGAAGAACCCTTCAGGCACCAGAAGAAAATAGATAATAAAGATTAGAGTAGAACTAAATGAATTAGAGAATAGAAAACCAATTGAAAAAAAATTGATGAAGCCAAAAGCATATTTTTTGAAAAGATCAGCAAAATTGACAAACCATTGGCTAAACTAACCAAAGAAAAACAGGAGCAGAAATAAATAACCTGAATAAGAAATGAGAAGGGAAAAGTCTCAACAGATCCAACAGAAATCAAAAGTATTGCAACAGAATACTAAGAAACACTGCACTCTAATGGATTTGAAAACCAAGAAGAACTGGACAAATTCCTAGATTCTTATTACCTACCAAAATTATCACGAGGAGAACAACTTAAGAGACCCATCACAAAGGAGAAGATTGAAAAAGTCATAAAAAATCTGCCAACCAAAAAAAGCCCTGGCCCAGATGGCTGTATCACAGAATTCTAACAAGATTTTAGAGAAGAGTTTACTCCAATACTACCGAGTCTATTTCACAGCATAGAAAAGGATGAATACTCCCAAATTCGTTCTAGAAAGCTAGCATAACACTGATACCAGGAAAAGCCAGGAAAAGATCCCACACACAACAAAAGTAATAATACAGACCAATATCTCTCACGAACCTAAATGCAAAAATCTTCAACAAAATCCTAACCAATAGAATTCAACAACATCTCAAAAAATAATTCATAATGACCAAGTTGGATTCATACCAGGGATACAAGGCTGGTTCAGCACCAGAAAAACAATTAATGTGATCAATCACATAAATAACACAAAAGACAAGAATCACCTGATTTTGTCACTTGATGCAGAAAAGACATTTGATAAAGTCCAACACCCATTCATGCTAAAACCTCTCAGCAAATTTGGAATAGAAGGCAAATTCCTCATTGCAATAGGGGGCATTTATGCAAAGCCAACCGCCTGAGTTATTCTGAATGGAGAAAGACTGAAAGAATTCCCTTTGAGAAAGGGAACTAGACAAGGATGCCCACTAGCCAGAGGAATTAGACAAGGCAAAGACATAAAGGGCATCTGCATTGGCGAAGAAGGAAGAAAAATCTTCCTATTTGCAGATGATACAACTGTGCACACAGCGAATCCTAAAGAATCCATAAGTAAACTACTGGAACTAATAGAAGAGTGCAGCAAAGTATCAGGTTATAAAATAACCATAATGAAATCAGTAAAATTCCTTTATACCACAAAGAGATCATTCAAGAAGAAATTACCAAATCAATATCATTTGCTATAGCCTCCAAGAAGATAAAATATCTAGGAATAAATCTAACTAGAGAAATAAGATACCTATACTAAGAGAACTACAAGACTTTGTTGCTAGAAACTGAGAGAGACTTACATAAATAGAGAACCCTACCGTGCTCATCGATAGGAAGACTTAACATTATGTAAATGTCTATTTTACCCAAAGCCATCTACATATACAATGAAATCCCAATATAAGTTCCTGTGACATTTTTTAATGAGTTGGAGAAGCAAATCACCAACTTTGTTTGGAAAGGAAAGAAACACTGGATAAGGAAAGCACTACTGAAGAAGAACAATGTAGGGGGCCTCTCACTACCCAATTTTAGAATGTATTACACTGCCACAGTAGTCAAAACAGCCTGGTAATGGTTCAAAAAGAGACATATAGACCAATGGAACAGAGTTGAGACCCCAGAGATGCCAGCATCCTCCTACAAACAGCTGATATTTGACAAAAGGCCTAAAACTCTAAACTGGGGTAGAAACAGTCTCTTTAGCAGATGGTGTTGGTCGAATTGGTTATCCATCTGCAAAAAACTGAAACAAGACCCATACCTCATACCTTACACAAAAACCAACTTAAATTTGTAAGAGACCTAAATAACAAACCTAAAATGATAAAGATTATGCAAGAAAAAATAGGATCAGCAACAGAAGCTTTAATACATGATTTAGACAGACTTCAAATCTAACAAAGCTCAATCAACAGAAAAGAAAGTAGATAAATGGAAACTACTAAGAATCAAACACTTTTGCTTGTCCAGAGAATTTGTCTAAAGAATTAAAAGACCACCTACAGAATGGGAAAAAATATTTGGCAACTATATATCAGATTGATGTCTGATCTCCATAATCTACAAGGTAGTGGAAAATATCACCAAGAAAAGGTAAATAATCCAATTAAGTAATGGGCAAAGGAGATGGACAAACACTTCACTGAAGAGGATATCCAGGCAGCCAAGACACATGACGAAATGTTTGTGATGATTAGGTATTAACGAAATCCAAATCAAAACTACTATGAGGCATCATGTCACTCCAGCAAAGTTGGCCATGATCCAAAAAATACAAAACAGCAAATGTTGGACAGGCTGTGGAGAAATTGGAACTTTCCTACACTGCTGGTCGTATTGCAAAATGGTACAACCTCTTTGGAAAGCAATATGATGCCTCCTTAAAAAGCTGAAAATAGATATACCATTTGATCCTGTAATCTCACTGCTTTGAACATATCCTACAGATTTAAGGGTAGTTACATGAACAGATACACACATATGAACGTTTCTTGCAGCACAGTCCACAACAGCTAAAAGATGGAACCAACCCATGTGCCCAACAACATATGAATGGATAGGCAAACTATGGTACTCTGTGTAATGATAAAGAACAATGATGATTTCAGAAAGCATCTGGTTTCAACCAGAAGACATTATGTTGAGTGAAATCAGTCAGCAGCACAAGGACAAATATTGTATGAGACCGTTAGTATAAAAACTTAAAAACAGACTCATGTATAGAAGAAAAGACTCTGATGGCTACAAGGGACAGGAGGGAGGGATAGAGAGAGATGTGTACAGATTAGATAGCTGATAGAAATTTGGTTGGGTCAAAGCAGTGATGGCACATACCAGAAAGAAAATCCTCTTAACTGGACTTCAATATAAACTGAAAACTCTTCTACTTCTAGCTCAATGTTGCCAGGATAGAGTAGCAAGGACAGGGTCTGGGGACCATGCTCTCAGGGGACATTGAGGCCATTTGGCATAACTAGCCTATTGCTAAAGGAGTCTTCTGCACCGTATATTGGGGAGTGGCATCTGGAGTCTTAAAAGCTATCAAGCTGCCATCTGAGGTACACCAGATGATCGCATCTCACCTGAATCAGATGGTCACCAAAGACAACAAAGACATAAGAGAAAAAGAGCCCAGAGGACAGAAGGACCTATGTGTATAGATGACTGTGCCGACATGCGATCTGAAGAACCAGAAGGTACATGGTCACCACCAATGACAGTTGTGATGGGGCACACTATGTTGGGTACCAGTAGCAACACACAGAAAAAGGAGTGCACCTCAAGAACTCCAGTAAAAGACAGCAATAGACAGTCCCATGGCCCAGGACTTCCCCTAGGAGCATGGCCCCTAGACATGCTGCTGCCCCTGATCATTATTCATTACTGAGATCAACTCTTTGGCCAGGAGTGGATGGGACTCGAGGACATAAGGTGACCAAATGGTGTGTCCATTTTATTATTCTATGTATCTACAAGATGCTGTCCTATTGGCCTCTTACCAGAAGGCAGAGGAAAGGGTGGAGAGGAAAGGATAGAAAAGGATAGGAATGATATGAAAATGTTAACAGCATGGAAAGGAATTGTGTGCTGTCACTGAGCAAGAAGACCAGAGGGAATTGCAGATAGGCAGGCACATAAATTTAATTTGAATTGTGTAATACTTTCATTCAATCATAATAAAAACAAAGTCCAAATGCAGAGTGTCAGCTCCAGGAGAAGGCTGTCTCTGTTGACACTGGGGGAAAGTTATTGTCATCCATCTTCCCTTGGACTGGAAGCTTCTGAAGTACATGGACCCCAAAGGATATGCTCAGCTTCTGGCATAGCTTCTTGGTAGTATGAGGTTTCAAATCTCTCTGCTAGCTTCTTTCCTATATCTCAAGAGACTGCCTCAAGGTACAAAACAATCTTACACAATGAGTCCTGCCCCACCAACACAACTGCTGCCCATCCACCCTCATAAATGTTGTAGAAATAGGATTTATATCACGGAGGTACATCACACAATACCAGGAATCATGGTCTAGCAAAACCACCATGTGTATTTTTTTGGGGAACACAGCTCAATCTGTGACACTTGCCACAATTAAAGATAAAGAGACAATTTTAAAAGTGGCGAGGGATAAATGAGAAAGCTTTCCAAGGAGAATCAGCAAGACTAAGTGTGGACTGCTCAGCAGAAACCATGCTTCAAGAATGTAAAGGGATAACACATACAAAACCTTGAAGGGAAACTATTGCAGCTAAGAATTACGTATCCAGCAAAATCATCTCTCAAATATGATGAAGAAATTAAGACATTTCTAGGTAAAAAGAAACTGGGACTTGCTAAAACCAAATCAAAATTACAAGAACTTCTAAAGTGAGTCCTTTGGTTAGAATATCAGTGCCACCTGGTAACAACCCAAGATTAGAACACAAAATAAAGCAGTTGTATATCAAGCCAAGTAGGAGAATCACAAAAATAATCAGAAGGAGAACACTGAAAATAGAAAAGAGGTGTTATTATGTCACATTATCACAAAAAAGAGACTCCATAGAAAATGTAGTTATAGATGTTTTATAAGGAGAGGAAGCCAAGGGAATATAAAGAAATTAGACTGTTTTCAATTTGGAAACCCTGGTAGCATAGTGGGTTAAGGGCTCCATCTGTTAACCAAAAGGTTGACAGTTCATATCCACCAGGTACTCCTGGGAAACTCTGTGGGGCAGTTCTACTCCGAACTACAGGGTTGTTATGAGTCAGACTCAACTCAACAACAGTGGGTTTGGTTATTCTGGAGTTTTAAAAAATAGGGGAACTCATACAAGAAAAGGTAGGAACAACAATGAAAGTTTTAATACACAATGAGGACAGACTCCAAAATCTGTCAAAGAAAACACAATCACCAGAAGAGAAAATAGATAAATGGGAACTATTAAGAATCAAACACTTTTGCTCATCCAAAAACTTTATTAATAGAATTAAAAGAACAGCCACAGAAAGGGAAAACAATATTTGGCAACTCTATGTCAGACCGATGCCTGATCTCCATAATCTATAAGATACTACAAAATATCAATAAGAAGAAGATAAGTCATCCAATTAAGTGATGGGCAAAGGAGATGGACAGAAATTTCACTAAAGAGGAGATCCAGGCAGCCAAAAAACACATGCGGACATGTTCACGATCTTTAGTTATTAAAGAAATTCACATCAAGACGACAATGAGATACCATCTCACCCCAACAAGATTGGCCATGATCCAGAAAACACAAAACAACAAATACTGGAGAGGCTGTGGAGAAAGCGGAACCCTCCTACACTGTTGGTGGGGTTGCAAAATGGTCCAGCCTCTTTGGAAAGCAATCTGGTGCTTCCTTAAAAAAATGGACATCGATATACCATTTGACCCAGTAATTCCACTACTTGCAATATATCCTACAGAATCAAGGCCTTTCACAGCAACGGACACATGCACCAGAATGTTTATCACAGCACAGTCCATGATAGCAAAAAGATGGAATCAACCCAGATGCCCAACAATAGAAGAATGGATAGGTAAACTATGGTATATATACTCAATGGAGCAGTATGCAATGGTAAGGAATAACGATGATTCCAGGAAACATCTCCTAACCTGGTTTCAACTGGAAGACATTATGTTGAGTAAAAGTAGTCAGCGACAAAAGGACTAATACTGTATGAGACCTCTACGATAAGATCTCAAGAACAGACTTGTGTATAGAAGAAAAGACTCTTTGATAGCTGCAAAGGAGGGGAGGGAGGGAGGGTGAGGGGGAGAGGGTTTAGTTTAGATAGTTGCTAGAAATCTGGTTGGGAGAAAGCGGTGATAGCACACATTAGAAACAAGAACAACATTAAGTGGACTTCAGCATAACTTGAGTACTCCTTCCATCTTAACCCAATATTGCAAGGATAGAGTAGCTGGGGCAGGGGGCAGGGGACCGTGCACTTAGGCGAAATAGAGGCCAATTGGCACAATTAGCATTTTGCTAAGAGAGCTGTCTGGACCCCACATTGGTGAGTGGCGTCTGGACTCTTAAAAGCTGCCAAGGTGCCATCCGAGGACACAGCAAATGGTCCCAACTCAACAGGAACGGATGCTCACCGAGGACCAAAATGACATGTGATAAAGACAACCTAAAGACAGAGACCCACAAGAGTGGGTGCCTACACTGACTTGGGACTGGAAGAACCAGATGGTGCCCGGCCACCACCAGTTATAGCCACGATGGAGCTCACAGAGTGGAGTCTCACTGGCAACACAAGAATAAAAAGGGCTGCATCCTGAGATCTCCACTAAAAGACCTCAATTGATGGTCCAGCAGTTTCCGGGTTCCCCTGAGAGCATGGCCCCCAGCCCTGATGCTGCCCTTACCCATAAATTATAATGAAAGTCCACTCTTTGGACAGGAATGGATTGGATTTGGCAATGCAGAGTGACCATATATTGGAGACACTTTATGGTTCTATACATCTATAGGATATCATCCTGCTGATCTCTGACTGGAGGAAGGAGAGTGGGTGGAAAGGAAGGGAAAGGAGGCTGTTGGGAGGATGAGACATGCATGGAGCAGAGAGGAATAGTGTGCAGTCACCAGACAGGGAGAGCAGTGGAAGCTGTATATAGGTGGGCATGTACGTTTATATGGGAATGTACATTTTCACTCAGTCGTGTTAAATAAAAAATAGGGTAAATATTAAGGTAACTACAAAAGAAACTATCATTCTTGTGCATCAAAATAAAAAGAAGAAAAACATGAAATCTCACAAGTACGAAACCACCAACACTGAAAAAAGATGAAAATATGTAAAGAAAAAACACACAACTCACAAAATTAAATCAAACAAAGGAATTTATCTACAACAAAGAAAATATGACATAAAAATGAGGTCATCGTTATCATTAAGCATTAAGGTCATCTTTATCAATAATCATGCTGAATATAAATGGATTAAATTCACCCATTAAGAGACGGAGAGTGACATATTGGATAAAAAAGCATGACTCATGTATATGTTGCCTGTAGAAGACACATTTTTGACTCAAAGACACAACTAAAACTCAAAGGATGAAAGGAAATATATCGTGCTAACAATGTTCAAGAAAAGTGGGAGTGGCAGCATTAATCTCTGATAACATAGACTTCAAAGTAAAATCAACTACACTGGAAACAGCAACAGCAGCAGAACTGACCTGAAGTTAGTTTTGACACACAGTGACCCTATAGGAAAGAGTAGAATTGTCCTACATAGTTCCTAAGGACCACCTGGTGGATTCAAACTGCCAGCCTTTGTGGTTATAAGCCATAGCACACAAAAACTATGCAACCAAATTTCCACACTGGATGAGAAAGGACATTTTATAATGATTAAATGATCAATACTCCAGGAGAACATAACTGTATTCAATATTTACACACAATGACAGGCTCTAGGTACATATAAGAAACACTAGCTGAATTTATAGACAAATAGACAGCTCCACAATGATAGCAGATGACTTCAACACACCACTCTCAGTGTGTCATGTTTGCTTTTTAACAGTTCAGAACATGTAGGAAAAAAACTCAGTAATGACATGGAATATATAAACATCACAATCAACCAACTGGACCTCATAGGCATATATAGAACTCTTTACCCCAGAGCACTCAAGTATACTTTCATTTCCAATACATGTGGAACATTCTCAGAATTGAACACATATTAGGCCACAAACAAAATTCAAAGTATTGAAATATTACAAAGCATCTTTTGAAATCATAGAGCCATGCAAGTAGAAATCAGCAAGACAACAAACAAACATGAGAACTGAACAAACACCTTTCTCAAAAAGCACTGGGTTATAGAAGAAATCTAAGATGGGATAAAGAAATTCATAGAAGTAAATGAGAATAAAAACACACCCTACCAAATCCTATGGAATATAGCAAAAGCAGTGCACAGAGGTCAATTTATTTCAATAATTTCACACATCCAAAAAGAAGAAAGAGCCCAATTCAAAGCATTAACAACTGTAATAAGTGGAAAGAGAGCAGCAAAAGAATGCTTTGGGGACCAGAAGAAAGCAAATAATAAAAATTAGAGCACAACTAAGTGAATCAGAGAACAGAAAAATGATTGAAAGAGTTAACAAGGCCAAAAGCAGATTTTTGGAAAAGAGTAATAAAATTGATAAACCATTGGTCAAAATGACAAAAGAACAGCAAAGGAAGCAAATATCTTGAATAAGAAGTGAGATACGTCATATTACAACAGACCCACCTGAAATTAAAAGAGGCTACTATAAATAATTGTACTCAAATAAATTTGAAAACCTACATACTGGTGAAGATTATGCTTTTTGGCTTAAGTAGAATTTGAGGCTAAGTGAGCTGTTCCTGTCCAGAGGCAAGACGAGAGGGCAGAGAGGGACTGGAGCTGGTTGAAAGGACTTAGAAGGTACAAGGTAGAAAGGATGAATATGCTGTCAGAGGGTGTGCAGAGTAGCTAGAATTACACAGTAGTGTGTGTATGAGTTTTGGTATGACAAATTTCCTTGGATTGTAAACTTTTATTTGAAACACAGTAAAATATTTTTCTAAAAAAGCTAATCTTGCTCAACAGCTCTGAAGGAGGTCAGACCACCTCCCATAGGTCCCACTGACTTGTGACCAGATCTAACCAGCTGCTCCTTGGAAACCCTAAGGGGCCTTTCTACTCTTTCCTATGGTGTAAATGTGAGTCAGCATCAAGTTGGAGACAATGGGTTCTTTTGTTTTTTTGGTTTGGTTTAAATGTTTCTATGAACTATTTTACTTAACCCCACAATACTGCAAGAAGTCTTACACACGTTCTACAGGTGAGGAAGCTCAGAGCTTTTGGGATGCTCCCCTGAGGTCCAAAACAACACTTACTGCCTTCGAGCTGATGCGGACTCACAGTGACTCATACCCCAGTTAATGGGAACGGTTGTAATTCACAGCAGCTGCTGCAGGACATATGCTAAGTGACTTGGCTTCTTGGACTCTGAGCACTTCAAGCATTCTGGTTTGCTGGCCTGAATTTGACTTCTGTATAGGTTTCTACAAGTCTGAATCAACTCAATTTTAACAGGTTTGGTTTTAGATTTTATGGGTTTCTAGGAGCCGTGGTGGCACAGGGGTTCAAGGTTGGCAGTTCAAATCCACCAGACACCCTGGGAACTCTGTGGTCACTTCTACTCTGTCCTATGGGGTCTCCATGAGTCAGTACCAACTCCACAGCAATTTTCTTTTAATAAACTGAGGGAAGAAAGGAGAAGACATGAGCATGTGAACCCTGTCCTTCTCTTGCAGAATCAGAGTCTCATCTGGTTTTTTCAATTCAGTTAAGCTAAACAAGCTTGATACAAAGTAGGAAGCTTCATGGTTTAGTGAAAGGTCAGGCAGTCAAAATAATTGAAAATAAAATTCAAAAGTGTGTTGAGATCTCCTGAAAAATGTTAAAAGATTTAGTTTAAAGCCTACAGAAAGCATTGAAAAGCTCCGTTCCAACATCCATTCCTCTCAGATCCCCACCAGCACGATGATCCTCAAGACCTCTTTGTCCTAGTTCTTGAGAACTCAGTCAGCACCTCCTGCAGCTACAGGTTCTCTGCGTCCTCTCTTTTCACTCTGGTCAGGTCTGTGTTCGGTAGATTCCTGCTTCTCAGGTTTGCACAGCAGGTCCAGAGCAGCACAAGAGCCTGCATTTCTAACAAACATCTAAACGATGCCACCATGTGGCACCCTGTGAGGGGCAAGTGTGTAGGTTGTTTTAGCCTCTCTACTTCTTAAATTTCTCTTCTCCTTTCTCCTCCTTCTTCAAATAAACATGTAATAAATGTTTATTGAATAGAATGAATGATCTTTCTGATTCTTTATCATCTGTCATTGTGATGGCAATAAAGGCTACTTTTTTCCAAGGTTGGAATGAAAATTAAATTTAATAACAAATATGGAAGATCTGGTGCAGTGTCTGACACACTGAAAGCAAACAGAGAAACAAAGAAATGCAACTGTTTGGGGGTTATTAATACAGAAGTATGAACTATATAACTCATCACTGTAAAAACTGTAATCATATTAACTAAGAAACTGCAGGAATTAGGGGAGAATCCCCTCAAGTGTAGACCAACTTAAATGAGATGGAGATTTCAGTGATAACCCAAAGGGAAAGGACTTAATCTCTATCAGAGATTAAGCTGAGAAAAGTCTGATATAAGCCACGTGGCTTGTAGCTCTCTTTCTCAAGGTGGGCCCTTCAATAGTCTAAATGATTCTGTGTGTCATCTACTTCGCTTTTCAGTGGTAGACAGGCAGATGACAGACAAAAGAGGTGCCTGGGGCTGTAACAGATTGTCTGAGGCCTGAAGAACTTTCATTTCAAAGGAGACAGTCTAGCCCCTGTATATTCTGTATATTCTATATTCTATATATATATTCTATATTCTATATATTCTGTATATTCTATAGTCTGTATATTCTCAAGGTAGAAAATCATGAGACTCTAGTGACCTGCACAGTCTCTCTAATTTGATCAGAGGCACTGCACAGCAAGATTCCATTATTATCCAAAAGAATATGAAAAGTTAATCTAGTGAATAACTGTTAAAAGATGGAAAACTAGACACACGTCTCCTCATTTCCCTCTGAGAACTAACACCTGCAATGAAATTTGTGTGGCACACTGAACATTTGGGAAGCCCTAGCACCTGGTATATTTGGCTAGGCACCAGTATTGGACTAATCTTCACCGCTCAAAAACGAGCCAGCAGCCATCTGACCTCCACTTCTGCTGTTTCACCATATCGGAGAACTGCGTCTTCTGTGAACAGCTGGTAATGTTTTGAGCTAAGAAGTTGGACAGCTCCTAGTTCAGCACCTGGGACAGTTATCCATATAGAAGTGAAATTTACTTTTAAGGTTGAGAGGCCTATGTGTTTGTCTGGAGACCTGTCTGTTGAGAAGTGTGGCAACTTTTCCACCATCCTTCTCTGACACACATTGTATGGTTGGCTGACAGCCCCCAATTGCTTCATAAGTAGGGTAGCATCTTTGCCACCCAACATGCAGAAACTTCCACCCCAGAGAGTCAAACTGGGGCAAATCACTAGGGGATATAGAGACAGTTGGTGACCAGAAATTCTCTTAGATCTAAGCTTCTGGTAACACCAGAGAAATCAAACAGCATCTAGATGGCACGCAGACAGCAGACCATAGTTAATAATTAAAGAAGCAGCCTTTAAATGCTCCAGAAAACTCCCAAAATAAAGATTAAAAACATTCCCCAGATGAAGAAGTCTTTCTGAATCTATCAGAGGTTGAGTACAAAAGAATTATATATAGAACCCTCCTAGAGATTTAACAAAATGCAGCAGAACAAAATGAAAAATTAAGTGAGCTGTTTGAACTGACAGAACATCAATGATTTGAAATACATCCAATCAATAACAAAAGTGCAGACTTAGATAATTCAGTTCAAACCCAGAAGAGTAGGATTGAGCAGATAGAAGTTAGACTTAGTGATCTTGAGGACAGAGCAATCAGTACCAGAATTTATGAGGAATAATCAGAGGAAAGAAATAAGAAAAATGAAGAAGCATTAAAGAAACACGTGGGACTCCATTAAGAGGAATAATTCACCTTTAATTGGAGTTCCTGAACAAGGGGGGATAGATGACAATATAGAGAGCATTGCTGTAGAGACGCTGACAGAAAACTTTCCTGGGATTATGAACAAAGAGAACACAGGTACACTACAAAAGCTAGGCCTCAAAAGAAAGACACCAAGACATATTATAATCAAGCATAATAAAATGAAATGTAAACAGATGCTTTTGAAGGCAGCAATGCTGAAAGCAAAGCTAACACTCCAAGGGAAACCCTGTAGGTTTTTGTCTGACTTCTCTGCAGAAACGATGTGGGCTAGAAAACAGTGGGATGACACATTCAAAGCCTTGAAGGAGAAAAACTTCCAACCAAGAACTATATATACTGCAAAACTGTATCAAATATGATGGTGAAATTAAGACATTTGCAGGTAAAGAGCTTAGAGACTTTGTAAAAACTAAACCAAAACTATGTGAAATACTGAAAGAAGCTCTTTGCTTAGAAAAACAAAACCATTAAATGTATATTTAAGATGACAGTGCAGGACACAGCATTCAGAATTTTACTCAGTTAGGGAAGTCACAAAACTTAATCAAAGCCACAATATTAAAATAAGGGAACAGTGATCACATCATGAAATCTATGACACCATCACATTAAAAGAGGGGTATACTACAGTAGTTATAGTCCTTTCTGATGGAGAGGAAGTTAAAGAGTTATGCAGTAGTTAAAACTGGGTTTCATCTTAGTAGTTTAAGGAGAATAATAGATGTAGCTATAAAGCAAATTGACAATTCAGCATATCAAAACAAGAAACTCAATACAGAAGTCTCAGCAAACATAAAACCTACACTGAAAAGTCAACCTATAAAGAAGAATGACCCAGAATAGAATATTAAGAGCAATATAGAAAACATCAACATGAAAATAGTTACACCAAAATGATAGCACTAAGCACATAACCTATCCATAATTAAATTGAATGTAAATGGACCAAATGCTCCAGTAAAGAGACAGTGAATGACATTCTGGATCAAAAGACATGACGTACCTAAAGGTTGCTTACAAGAAACACACCTTAGACTAAAAGGTATGAACAAACTGAAGATTAAAGGATGGAGTAATATATACCAAGCTAACAACATACAAAGAAGAGCAGATGTGGCAATACTAATGTCAGTTAAAATAGATTTTAATGGAAAATCCGCTATTGTGGACAAGAATGGTCACTATTTACTGCTGAAACATTCAATACTCAAGCAGGACTTAGCAACATTAAATATTTATTCACCCAATACCAGAGCATCTAAACACGTGAAACAAACACTGACAACAATGAAAATTAGAAAGATCATTCCACAGTAATAGTTGGAGACTTCAACACTCGCTTTTCAGTTATGGATAGATCATCCAAAAAAAGCTCAGTAAAGGTACAAAGCTCTTATTGCAACAATCAACTGACTTGACCTTCTCAGCATATACAGATCTTTTCACCCATCAACGGACAAGTACACCTTCTTCTCCAATGCACATGGAACATTCTCCAAAACAGACCACATGTTAGGTCACAAGGCAATTCTCTATGAAATCTAAACCATTGATTTGCTGCAAAGTGTATTCTAGGACTATAGAACCATAAAAGTTGGAATCAATAGCAGACAAATCATAAGTAGAAATTCAAACTTGTGGAAACTCAACAACAGTGTGCTAAAAAAGCCTTGAGTTATAGAAGAAATCAAGGCAAAATAAAGGAATTTATGGACTCAAATGAGAATGAAAACACATCCTACCAGAATCTACGGGATACAGCAAAGTAGTGCTCACAGGTCAATTTTTATAACTGCACACATCTGGAAAGAAGCCAGAACTCAAATTAAAGCCGTAACCTCACAGCTTTAACACGTAGAAAGAGAGCAACAGAGGAACCCCTCAGGCACCAGAAGAAAACAGACAATAAAGATCAGAGCACTAAATGAATTAAAGAATAGAGAAACAATCAAAAAAATTACCAAAACCAAAAGCTGGTTCTTTGAAAAGATCAACAAAATTGGTAAACTATTGGCTAAACTTAGAAAAGAAAAACAGCAGAAGATACAAATAACCTGATTAAGAAAGGAAATGGAAGATATTACAACAGACCCAGCTGAAATAAAAAATATCGTTAACAGAATACTATGAAAGGCTGTACTCGAGCAGGTTTGAAAACTTAGGGGAAATGGACAAATTTCTAGATTCATATCACCCACCAAGATTATCACAAGGAGAAGTATATCAACTTAATAAATCTATCACAAAGGAAGAGATTGAAAAAGTCAACCAAAAAAAGTTCTGGCCCAGATGGCTTCACCAGAGAATTCTACCAAACCTGTAGAGAAGAGATAGCTCTGATACTATTGAGGCTATGATGGAATACTTCCAAATTCATTCTATGAAGCCACCACAACCCTGATACCAAAGCCAGGGAAATATCTGACCAAAGAAGAAAATTACAGACCAATATCACTCATGAACCTAGATGCAGAAATTTTCAACAAAGTTCTAGCCAATAGAATTCAACAGCATATATATATATATATAAATTCATCATGATCAAGTTGGTTTCATTCCAGGGATGCAAGTCTGGTTCAACATCAGACAAATAATTAATGCAATCAGCCACATAACAACACAAAAGATAACAATCGCCTGATTTCGTCAAGTGATCCAAAAAAGGCATTTGACAAAGTCCAACACCCATTCATGCTAAAAACTCTCAGAAAAATAGAAACACAGGGGAAATTCCTCAATGCAATTAGTGACATCTACATAAAGCCAAATGCCTTCATTGTCATGAATGGTGAAAGACTGAAAGAATTCCCTTTGAGAACAGGAACTAGACAAGGATGCCTACTCTTACCACTTCTATTCAACACTGTGCTGGAAGTTCTAGGCAGAGCAATTAGACAAGACCAAGAAATAAAGGGTATCCATACTGGCAATGAAGAAGTAAAAAACTCCCTCTTTGCAGATGATATGACTGTATAGACAGAGAATCCAAAGGAATCCAAAACTAAACTACTGGAATAGAGGAGTTTAGCAAAGTATCAGGATACAAGATAAACATAAATAAATCAGTAGGATTCCTTTATACCAACAAAGAGTTCATCAAAGAAGAAATCTCCAAATCAATACAATTTATTACAGCCCACAAGGAGATAAAACATCTAGGAATAAATCCAATTAGATAAATAAGAGACCTGTACAGAGAGAACTACAAGGCCTTACTGCAAGAAACCAAAAAACATTTACAAAATTAGAGAAACCTACCCTGCTCGTGGATAGGAAGACTTAATGTTGTGATGATGTCTGTTTTACCTAAAGTGATCTACTTACGCAATGCCATCCCAATACAAATTCCAGTGTCATTTTTTAATGAGATGAAGAAACATACCACCAACTTTGGAAAGGGAAGCAGTACTAGTACTACTAGTAGCAGTAAAGCACTACTGTAAAGTAGCAAAGCACATTAGTAAAGCACTACTGAGGAAGAGGCACACAATGAGAGGCCTCACAGTACCTGACCTCAGAAACTATTACACTGCCACAGTAGTCAAACAGCCTGGTGCTGGTATAGAAAGAGACATATAGACCAGTGGAATAGACTGGAGACCCCAAGAGATGCCACCACCCTCTTAAGAACATTTGATATTTGACAAAGGCCCTAAGGTTGTAAACTGGGGTAAAAACAGTCTCTTTAACAAAACTGGATATCCATTTGCAAAAAACTGAAACAAGACCCATATCTCACACCTTACACAAAAACTAAATGGATTACGCATCTAAATATCAAACCTGAAACAATAATAGTCGAGCAAGAAAAAATAGGATCAATGATGGATGTTCTATTACACAGTTTAGATAGCCTTCGAAATCTGACAAAGCACAGTTAACAGAAGAGAAAATAGGTAAATGGGAACTACTAACAGTCAAACACTTTTGTTCATCCAAAGTCTTTACTAAAGAGTTAAAAGACCACCTACAGAACGGGAAAAAATATTTGGCAACTATGTGTTGGACTGTCATCAGATCTCCATAATCTGCAAGGTTCTGCAAAATATCAACAAGAAAATAGTAAATAACCCAGTTAAACAACAGGCAAGAGAGATGGGCAGACACTTCACTAGAGAGAACATCCAGGCAGCCAAAAGATATATGAGAATATGTCCAGAATCACAAGTTATCAGAGAAATCTCAATCAAAACTACAATGAGATATTATCTCACCCCAACAAGGTTGGCCATGATCCTCAAAACACAAAATGACAAATGCTGGAGGGGCTGTGGAGAGATTGGAACTCTCCTACTTTGCTTGTGGGATTGAAAGTTGGTACAACCTCTTTGGAAAGCAATCTGATCCCTCCTTAAAAAGCTGGAAATATGTATACATTTTGACCCAGTAATTCCACTCACGGAATTTATCTTTCAGAAACAAAGGTTGTCACACGAACAGACGCATGTATGTGCTAGTTTGTTGCAGCATAGTCTGCAATAGCTAAAAGATGGAATCAACCCAGACAGTCATCAACAGATGATTGTGTAAACAAACGAGGGCACATATACTCAATTGAACACTATGCTATGATAAAAAAAAATGTAGATTTTAGAAAACATCCCATAACACGGTTTCAATTGGATACTATGCTGAGTGAAATCAGTCAGTGTCAAAGGACGAAAATGTATGAGACCCCTGTTATAAGGACTTAAAAATAGAATTATCTACAGAATAAAATAACTGTGTTGGTTCAAGGGTTGAGGGGAGTGAGAGTTTATCATAGATGAGATAATTGATGGATGTTAGAAATTTTATTCATACCATAATTAATAAATAATAAAAAATTAAAAAAAATAATGTAGCATAGTTTCCAGACAAAGAGGGGTTTTTAATGAGAAAGTTGCAAACATTACACATCCTCATTCCTCACTGGACTTGGCTGTCCCTCTTCTGGGAAGGAGGAATATAGATCATGGTGTAATTTGCTTAGAGTAGTACACAATTGTCACAGTCTGTTAATCCCATTTGCTTATGATGGGAAGGAAAAATTGTTTAACGGTGAAATCAGAGGGTCCTAGGCACAGCTGGGGATTTTCCTGAGGTTCTCCCAGAGGAAATATAATATAATGTATTTTGATGTTTAATTAGAAGCATGCTGTAAATAAGAGAAAAAAAAAACCACTGCTGTGGAGTTGATTCCAACTCCTAGTGACCCTATAAAACAGAGTAGAACTGTACCACAGAGTTTTCAAAGAGTGCCTGGGAGATTTGAACTGCCAACATTTTGCTTAGGAGCTGCAGTGCCACAGTTTCCATAAATAAGAAAAGCAGAGCCATTCTCAGCTTTCTGGGTTATCAAGGCCTCAGTCTTCCCACCACTGTTCCCATGACTTGAGCCCACTCTTCTAGGCCAATTAAATTTTTTTTTTTTTTTGTATAGTGGTTAAGTGCTACAGCTGCTAGTCAGAATGTCGGCAGTTCAAATCCGCCAGGTGCTCTTTGCAAACTCTTGGGGAAGTTCTACTCTGTCCTATATGGTTTTTTTAAAATTTTTCTTTTTTTTTTTTTGAAGAGAGGAGCTAGGCTTAGTCCTGTTGTACTAATGTGGAGAAGTTAGAAGAGAGTAGGAAGAGACCTTTAGTTTAAATCACAATGAGATGATGTTACCTGCTATACAGTGCTGGATCTCTAATTGATTTGTTGTATCTGTTCTCAAGCCAGAGTGAAAAACAATAACTAAGTATTTGCAGATAGAATACCTTGTAGTCCTTGATAATTTCACCCTGTTTTCTTTTTAAACACTACAACTTTTTAATAAATAAAAAATGAAAATGTACTTACTCTGTCCTTGCAATATTGGGTGAAGATGGGAGGAGTACACAAGTTGTGTTGAAGTCCCGTTAATATTGATCTTCTTACTAATGTGTGCTGTCGCCAATTTCACCCACCCAAATTTCTAACTACCTAATCTAAACCTCGCCCCTCACCCTCCCCCCTCCCCACCCTTGTTGCTGTCAAAGGATCTTTTCTGTTATACATGAGTCTGCTTTTAAGTTTCTATCATAGGAGTCTCATACAATATTTGTCCTTCTGTCGCTGACTACTTTCACTCAACATAATGTCCTGCAGTTGAAACCAGGTTAAGAGATGTTTCCTGCTATCATCGTTGTTCTTTCTCATTGAATACTGCTCCATTGAGTACATATACCAAAGTTTACCCATCAATTCTTCTGTTGTTGGGCATCTGGGTTGATTCCACCTTTTTGCTATTGTGGACTGTGCTGCAGCGACCATTATCGTGTGCATGTAATCAGTTGGTGTGAATGGCCTTGATTCTGTAGGGTATATTCCATGCAGTGGAATTACTGGTTCAAATAGTATATCTATATCCATTATTTTAAGGTAACACCAGATTGCTTTCCAAAGAGGTTGCAGCATTGTGCAATCCCACCAACAGTGTAGGAGAATTCCAATCTCTACAGCCTCTCCAGCATTTAGTGTTTTGCGTTTTTTGGATAGTGGCCAATCTTGTTGGGGTGAGATTGTATCTCATTGTCGTCTTGATTTGAATTTCTTTAATAGTTAGTGATCGTGAGCATGTCCGCATGTGTTTTTTGGCTGCCTGGATCTCCTCTTTAGAGAAGCGTCTATCCATCTCCTTTGCCCATAGCCTAACTGGATGATTTGTCTTTTTCTTATTGATATTTTGTAGTAACTTATAGATTACAGAGATCAGGTGTCGGTCTGACATAGAGTTGCCAAATATTTTTTCCCATTCTGTAGGTGGTCTTTTAAGTCTTTTGATAAAGTCTGTGGATGAGCAGAAGAATTTGATTCTTATCTATTTTCTCTTCTCATGAATGTGTTCTGTTTGTCAGATTTTGAAGTCTGTCTATATTGTGTAGTAAAAGTTTCATTGTTGACCCTGTTTTATCTTGGATGAGCTTTGTCATTTTAGCTTTTATATTTAGGTCTTTTATCCAATTTGAGTTGATTTTTGTAGAAGGTGTGAGACATGGGTCTTGTTTCAATTTTTTGCAGATGGATATCCAGTTACGCCAGCACCATTTGTTAAAGAGATTGTTCTTACCCTAGTTTAAAATCTTAGGGCCTTTGTCAGATATCAGCTGTTCATAGGAGGATGGTGGCATCTGTGGGGTCTCTACTTTGTTTCATTGGTCTATATGTCTCTTTTTGTACCAGTACCAGGCTGTTTTGACAATCGTGGCAGTGTAATAGGTTTTAAAGTCAGGCAGTGAGAGGCCTCCCAGTGTGTTCTTCTTCAGTAGTGCTTTACTTATCTGGGACTTCTTCCCTTTTCAAACAGAGCTGATGATTTGCTTCTCCATCTCATTAAAAAATGTCACTGCAATTTGTATTGGGATTGCATTATATAAGTAGATTGCTTTGGGTAAAATAGACATTTTCACAATATTGAGTCTTTCTGTCCATGAGCAAGGCAGAATACTCCACTTATGTAAGTCTCTCCCAGTTTCTTGTAGTAAGGTCTGGTAGTTCTCTTTGTAAAGATCTCTTATTTCCCTAGTTAGATTTATTCCTATGTATTTTGTCTTCTTGGGGGCTATAGTAAATGGAATTGATTTGGTGATTTCTTCTTCAATAAACTCACTGTTGGTATAAAGGAATCCTACTGATTTAGTTATGTTTATTTTGTATCCTGACACTTTGCTGAACTCTTCAATTAGCTCCAATAGCTTACTTATGGATTTCTTTGAATTCTCTGTATAAACCATCATATCATCTGCAAAGAGGGACATCTTTACTTCTTCACTGCTAATATGGATGCCCTTTATTCCTTTGACTTGTCTAATTGCTCCAGCTAGAATTTATAGCTCAATGTTCAATAGAAGTGGTGACAGCGGGCATCCTTATCTAGTTCCTGTTCTCAAAGGAAATTCTTTCAGTCTTTCACCATTCAGGATGATGAAAGCAGTTGGCTTTGCATAGATGCTACTGATTACATTGAAGAATTTCCCCTCTATTCCTATTTTTCTGAGAGTTTTAAGCGTGAATGGATGTTGCACTTTGTCAAATGCCTTTTCTGCATCAATTGACAAAATCAGGTGATTTTTATCTTTTGTGTTGTTAATGTGGTTGATTACATTAATTGTTTTTCTGATGTTGAACCAGCCTTGCATCTCTGGAATGAAACCACTTTGATCACGATGAATTATTTTATATATCTACATGCTGTTGAATTCTACTGGCTAGAATTTTGTTGAAGATTTTTACATCTAGCTTCATGAGTGATATTGGGCTGTAATTTTCTTTTTTGTGGAATCTTTCCCTGGTTTTGATATCAGGGTTATGGTGGCTTCATAGAATGAATTTGGAAGTATTCCATCCCTTTCTATGGTTTGAAATAGCCTCAATAGTATTGGAGTTAACTCTTCTCTAAAAGTTAGGTAGAATTCTCCAGTGAAGCCATCTGGGCCAGAACTTTTTTGGTTGGCAGATTTTTGATGTCTTTTTCAATTTCTTCCTTTGTGATAGATTTATTAAGTTGATCTACTTCTCCTTGTGATAATCTTGGTGGATGATGTGAATCTAGAAATTTGTCCATTTCCCCTAGGTTTTCAAACCTGATAGAGTACAGCTTTTCATAGTATTCTGTTATGATGTTTTTAATTTCAGTTGGGTCTGTTGTAACTTCTCCCAATTCATTTCTTACTTGGATTATTTCTGTCTTCTGCTGTTTTTCTTTTCTAAGCTTAGCCAATAGTTTATCAATTTTGTTGATCTTTTCAAAGTACCAGCTTTTGGTTTTGTTAATTTTTTTGATTGTTTCTCTATTCTTTAATTCATTTAGTTCTGCTCTGATCTTTATTGTCTGTTTTCTTCTGGTGCCTGAGGGGTTCCTCTGTTGCTCTTTTTCTACGTGTTAAAGCTGTGAGGTTACAGCTTTAATTTGGGCCCTTCCTGTTTCCAGATGTGTGCAGTTATAGAGATAAACTTACTTCTAAGCACTGCTTTTGCTGTATCCCATAAATTCTGGTAGGATGTGTTTTCATTCTCATTTGAATCTATAAATTTCTTTATTGTGTCTTTAATTTCTTCTATAACCCAAGGCTGTATGAGCAAAGTGTTGTTCAGTTTCCACAAGTTTGAATTTTTATCTATGAATTTTCTTTTATTGATTACAACTTTTATAGCTCTATGTTCTGAGAAGATACTTTGCAATAAATCAATGGTTTGGATTTTATAGAGAATTGCTTTATGTCCTAACACATGGTCTATTCTGGAGAATGTTCCATGTGCACTGGAGAAGTTGTACTTATCTGCTGATGGATGAAAAGATTTGTATATGTCAATAGGTCAAGTTGGTTGATTGTTGCAATAAGATTTTCTGCATCTTTACTGAGCTTTTTTTTGGATGATCTATCCTTAGCTGAAAGAGGAGTGTTGAAGTCACCAACTATTGTTGTGGAATGATCAATCTCATTTTTCAATGTTGTCAGTATTTGTTCAATGTATTTAGGTGCTCTGGTATTGGGTGTGTAAATATTTAATATTGTTAAGTCCTGCTTGAGCAATAAACAGTGACCATCTTTGTCCACAGTAGTGGATTTTCCATTAAAATCTATCTTATCTGAGATTAATATTGCCACAACTACTCTTCTTTGTGTATTGTTAGCTTGATACATGCTATGCCAACCTTTAATTCTCAACCTGTTCATATCTTTAAGTCCAAGATGTGTTTCTTGTAAGCAACATATAGACAGGTCATGTCTTTTGATACAGGATATCACTCGCTGTCTCTTTACTGGAGTGTTCAGTCCATTTACATTCAATGTAATTATTGATAGGTATGTGCTTATTGCATCATTTTGATGTAATTATTTTCATGTTGATGTTTTCTATATTGTTTTTAATGTTCTGTTCCAGGGCATTCTTGTTTATGGGTTGTTTGAGTGTTGATTTTATGTTTGTTGAGACTCCTGTATTGTATTTCTTATTTTGATATAATTCATTATTAAACTATTTTATGGCTACATGTATTATACCACTTAAAATATTAAGATTAAAATCAATTTTAGCTACTTCATAAGTCTGAAACTTCCTCTGCATCAAAAACAACTGTAACTATTGTAGTATATCCCTCTTTTAATGTGATGATATTGTAGTTGTCAAGATATGATCATGGATTCCCTTATTGTAATACTGTAGCTTTGGTGAAGTTTTGTGCCTTCCTTAACTGATTAGAAATTTGGTTGAAATGTCTTGAATTATCACCTAAAACACACATTTAGGGAGGAGCATCTTTCATATTTCATGTAATTTTTATTTAGTTTTTATGAAATCTCTAAATTTCTCTTTATTTTCAAAAACCTTAATTTCACCATTATATTTGAGAGACAACTTTGCAGGATAAATAATTCTAGGATGGAAGTTTTTCTCATTCAGGGCTTTGAATGTGTTTGCCCGCTGTTTTCTGGCTAGCATGATTTCAGCAGAAAAGACAGATGCAAGTCTACAAGTTTTCCCTTGGAATGTTAGTTTTGCTTTGAGCCTTGCTGTCTTCAGAAGCATCTGTTTGTATTTTAGCTTATCAAGCTTAATTATAATATGTCTTGGGGTCCTTCATTTTGGGTCTAACTTCTGCGGTGTTTGATAGACATCTTGGATACCTATGTTCTCTTTGCTCATAATCTCAGGAATGTTTTCTGTCAGCATCTCTACAGCAATATTCTCTATATTGTTGTTAATCCTCCCTTGTTCAGGAACTCCAGTTAAACATAAAATTATTCCTCTTCATGGAGTACCACATGTTTCTTAATACTTCTTCATTTTTCTCACTTGTTTTCTCTGATTTCACCTTATAAATGCTGGTGTTAGTTACTTTGTCTTCTAAATCAATGAGTCTAACGTCCATCTTTTCAATGCTACTCTTTTGGCTTTGAAAAGAATTATTCAATTCTGTAATTTTGTTATTAATCTGATGTATTTCAGATCGTTGATGTTCTAGCATTTCAAACAGCTTACCAAATTTTTCATTTTGTTCTATTGCATTTTGTTTAATCTCTAGGAAAGCTCTCTATATAACTGTTTTGTATTCAACTTTCTATAGATTCAGAAAGGCTTCTTTATCTGGGAATTTTTTTGAGTCTTTATTTAGGGAATGTTCTGGAGCATTTGAAGGCTGCTTCTTTAAATGATTAATTATGGTCTGCCACCTGTGTGCCATAGAGACACTAATTGATTTCTCTGATAATGGATCTAAGAGAATTGTTGGTCACCACCTGACTCTAATACTCTAGTGATTTCTTCCAGATGGACTCTCAAGGGTGGAAGACTTTGCTTATTGAGTAGCAAAGAGGCTGCTCTGCTTTTGGAGAAACTGGGGGCTGTCCGCCAACCCTACAATGTGGGTGAGAAAAAAGAGCCAGGAAAAGATGAGGCTTCTCAACAGAGAAATGTCCAGGCAGATATACAAGCCTCTCAGCCTTAAAAGTAAACTGCACTTTTATGAAGGGAGCTGTCCAGGTGCTGATCTGGGAGCTGTCTACGTGCTGATCTGGGAGCTAGAAGCTGTCCAACAGGCTGGCCTGAACAGGCAATCAGGAACAGCAGTCTCTACCTGCCAGCTTATAATGAAAGTACGTTACCGTTACTGGCCGTTTGCGGAAGCTGCAGTTCTCTGATACAATGAAACAGCAGAAGCAGAGGTCGGACGGTCGCTGGATCATTTTTGAGAGAAGAAGATTAGTCTGATACGGTTGCCTAGTCAAATATGTTAGGTCCTACAGCTCCCCAGATAGTCAATGCTCCATAAAAATATCATCCAGGCCTTAGTTCTCAGAGGGAAATGAGGAGATGTCTGTTTACTCTGCCATCTTTTAACAGAATCTTCTCACTCTCTTTTCTTCCATTCAAAAAAAGTTCCTATAATTTTGGAGCTTTTTGATAACATTATCCATTTGGGATCATCCTAGAAAGTACCCTGAATTGTATTCCAGGACTCAACTCATGTGACCTAGGAAAGTGGCTTAAACTTTCTAGACCTTCTCCTCTTCATCCACCGATGATAGGCTGATTTCTGTTGGTGTTTTCTAATGTGTATTGTGTATAACAAGTGTTAGGCAAAAATAGAATCTCTGATCAAATAAACATGAAAAACGCTGAGTTTGTTAGTGTTTTTGTTGCTGGACTTCTCAGAGTCCTTAATATGTGCGATACAACGTGAATCTCTAGAAAGAGGCTGCAGAAGGAGTGCTTCAAAAAAGTTTTGATCACAGAGCCCCTCTCTCCACCACCATTTAATAGATCTCTTGGGACTTGGATGACATCAAACACATTTTGGAAAATGAATGGTCTAAGTAATAACTGAATTTTAACTAATTTTTAACTAATAGTTGTTCTGAAAAGATATTGCATCTTCTCACATTGCCAATATAGACAAAATTTTCAGAAATTTTCCACATTTGTTTAAAAATTCCATTGCTTTAATGATAAACAACAACCATGGTCCTGAGAAACACCTGGTATCATGGAGTCATCTGGAAGACCTTATGCTGAGTGAAATTAGTCGGTCACAAAAGGACAAATACTGTATGAGACCACCATTATGAAGACTCAGGGAAAGGGCTAAGTGCAGAAGAAAACAATGTTCGATAATTACCAGGGAGGGGAGAGAGGGAGACGAGTATTCACAGATTAAACACTACACAGGAATTGGGTTAAGTGAAGGAAGAGTCAGCATGCAGTAGAAGGGAGATCAACACTACTAGACTATAACAAATGCTAAGAGCTTTCCTAAATGCAACCCAATATTTTGAAGGTCAGAATATCAGGAGTGGTGGTCTGGCAGCCATGCTTTCAGGGAACATCTAGCTCAATTGGCATAACTAAGTTTCATTTTTAAGAAAATGAATGCATCGCATTTTGATGAATGGGGTCTTCAAAGGCAGCAAGCTGCCATCTAAGGAGCATCAACTGGTCCCAGCGTACCTGAAGCAGAGGATAATGAATGATATCAAAGATAAGAGAAAAATATGAGCCCACATGAGACCAGAAGAACTAGATGGTGCCTGGTCACCACCAATGACTGCCTTGATGGGGAACACAATGTAGACTCCCTGATGTAGCAGGAGAAAAGTGGGGATACAGATCTAGAATTCTCTTATAAGACCAGACTTGATGATTTCATGTCTTAAGGATCCCCTGAGAACACAGCCCCTAGATTCACTGCTGGCCCACAGCTGAAGCTAACACCAAAACCAACTCTTCAGACAAAAATTGGACTGGACTATGAAGCATTAGGCTGTCAGAGCAGTTTCTCCATAGTAATGAGATGGGATGTTGGAGAGAAGGAGACAGGTGTTGGTTGTATGACTAGTGGAAGTACGGGATGGAAAGGAGTATGCTGTCACGGGTTTGGGAGAGCAGCTAGTGTGGCATACAGGTGTGTATATGGGTTTTATAGTGCAAAATGCCTTGGACTGTACATTTTCACAATAAAGAAAAAGATTTCATTGCTTTCAGTTTTTCACTGATACAATGTGAAGTATGTCAATCATAAAAGCATGATTGAAACCAATACTTTCATTAACTGTAAAGAAACTGTGTTTCATATGAAAGTATTTAGGCTTGTGGGACTGTTCTGTTACATAAATAGTTGATTACGGAATGTTTATGTGATTTAATATTAGTTTCAAATACATTTGATGCAATATGTTTTAAGAACACATCAGACTGATTTTATGGCCAAGCTGATGTTCAAAAATGTCTTTTGAAAGTGGTCCAAGAAAAAAAGAATAGACTTCATGCTGGTTGATTTAAGGACATATACACAGTCTACTGAGGTTCATTATAAACCACCATCTTGGTGAATTACCAAGAGTAATTCCCAGTGAAAGAAATTATGAATATAAATTATCTTTAGAACTTGAGATTTATCCTCAGGGGAGATATTATTGTCTATGCAGAAGGAAGACCTAGTCACAGATAGACTATTACAGAAATCCAGGCAGTGATGACTAGCCATGTTTTCATTTTAATTTCTTGGGTAATTGGCTCCATCTATTATCAGTTAGCCACACATTTAAAAAACTTTTATCCATAAAATCTTTCCTCTTGGGTGTGATGGTCAGCTAATCCAGTAAACTGAATAGATTGTACCAGGGTCTCACATCATTGATTTGAGAAGCTCCAGGGATTGGCCATAAACACTTCCTCAAACAAGACCCACCCAGTGCTCCTACTGTTTTCTGACAAAAATAATACCAGGATTGTCTACATCTTGCAATTAGCTTTTTTATTTTATAGCACAGGTTATATTATTTCCTTAGCTGACTCATGATATCATTAGAACATTGCAAGTATCAGTTTAACATGCCATTTCTGAAAGAGAAGAGCAGCTGAATCTATTTTACAATTTGCAATAAAAGTGTTCCTTTCTGAGATGAGAGTTTGATAATGATTTTTATGTCAAATTGGATTTAGTTGGACTGCAAAATATTTCTATTTTTCACAACCAGCAAGGTGACATCTTTACACACTGAATCCAAAGAGTGTTCCAGCTCCATTTCAGGTTTTAAATATGTCCAAAGTGTTGCTTTTCCTCTGGCCACCACCATTGCCACCTAAAAACCCGCATTTTGGAAAAACAAACCAATATGATACATTTACAAGTTAAGGTGAAAATCTGCTGCCATGTTATTATGGGGTAGAGTGATTAAATTCATATCGTTGAGGAAGGGATAACAATAATCTGTCTTAAAACTGACAAAAAGCATTGTTTTATAGTTCCCCGTTGGTGAAATTATGTCACATTTATTTGAAAAGTGTGTGTTTCATTTTACAGGCAAATACACATACAATGTGAAACCACTCTCTACAAATATAAAACATAATCCAAGGAAGGGAAAGAACATGGATTTATTCTTTGTAAAATCAGTGCAAGAGAATGAAGTAATTTATTTCAATCTTGAAAGTTAAAGTTTTGTTATAATAAATTTAATAGGCTATAAGAAGTTTTTGTTTTAAATTAAAAAGTAGTTGTGAAAGATATTAAAGCTAGAAAACAAAATATTAGTATCTATTCTGGGGGCTTTGTGGCTAAGTGCTTTGTCTGCTAACCAAAGTGTAAGCAGTTTGAATCCATCAGGTGCTCCTTGGAAACTCTATGGAGCAGTTCTGCTTTGCACCTTAAGGTTGCTATGAGTTGAAATCAACTCAATGGCACTGGGTTTGATTTCTTTTTGGTTTATATATGAATTATCAAGACTAAACCTATATTAGCATTTTGCTATATTTTTTCAGGAATGTCTTTTTAAAAGAAATACTCTGTTACAGTTATATTCAAGTGCCTTCTCATTCAATTTGTCTTTCCTTCTGTAAACACATCCTCTATCTTGAATTTGATGTTTATTTTTTTTTATCTAGTGCTGCTGTGACAGAAATACCACAAGAGAATGGCTTTAACAAAGAGAAAGTTCCTCTTTTCATTGTGGTAGACTGCAAGTCCAACTTCAGCTCCAGGGAAAGGCTTTCCTTCTGAGTGGGCTCTGGAGGAAGTTCCTTCTCATTAGTCTTCCACAACGAGCTTCTCAGGCACAAGGACCCTGTATTGAAAGGACAGGCTCTGTTCCTGGGTGTTTCTGTCCTGATAGAATGAGGCCCCTATGACTCAGTGGTCACTTCTCTCTTCAATATCTCAAAAGAAATGGACTTAAAACACTACACAATCTTGTAGATTAAGCCCTGCCTTGTTAACAAAACTGCCACTAACCCTACCTCATTAACATCATAAAGATAGGATTTACAATAATACACAGGGAAATCTCACCAGACAACAAATGGTGGATAATCATGGCCTGGCCAAATTGTGTATTTTGAAGTTACTATGTATGTATAAACCAAAGACCTGTTGTTGTTGAGTTGATTCTGACTCATAGCAACCCTGCAGAACAGAGCAGAATGGCCCCATAGGATTTCCAAGATGTCGCTAGTGGATTTGAACTGCCAACTTCTTGTTTAGTAGCCGTAACAAAATATATGCTTTTATTTCTTATATAAATTTATACTAGTCTACCTATTTGTAACAGCTTTAAAAATCCACAGCTGTTGAGTTGGGTGTCACTCATAGAGACCCTAGAGGTCAGAATAAAACTACCCCATAGTTTCCAAAGAGTAACTGGTGGATTTGAACTGCTGACATTTCGGTTAGCAGATATAACACTTAACCTATTACGCCACCAGGGTTTCTAGCTTTACTGAGATATAATTTGGGTAACATACAGTTGACTCTTTTAAATTGTATAGTTCAATGGGTTTTTATCATTTTCAAGTATTTACAACTATCACTACATTTTAGAACACTTTTACCACCTTGAAGAAAAACCCTTTAGCTATGATTCCCACCCCCCTTCTCCCTATTGTCTTCTCCTCCCATCCAACCCCTCAAAACCAATTCTGTCAAAGACTTTTTACAGTGTTGAAAAGCAAATATGTCACATTGAAGTCTAAGATGAGCCTGACCCAGGCTGTTGTGTTTTCAGTTGCCCCATACGCATGTGAAATCTGGTAGGTGAGTAAGACCCAAAGAAGAACTAACAGTTTTGTATAGTAGTATTGGAGAAGAATATTGAATATACTATGTTTTAGAAGTACCAATAGAATGCTCCTGACTCAGTAGTACCTAACAACAACATCTGGTTCTGAGATATCCTAAGAATAACACAAGAATTTGAATTGTACTTTTAACAATACAAGTACTAAACACTTCCTCTTTTGTTATTGATTTGAATTTTTTGTTGTTGTAGTTTTTTATTTTCATGGCAGTACACTAATTCTGTTGTATATAGGATTGCTATGAGTCATAATCAATTTGATGGCACCTAACAAAAAAGAGCACAGAGCTCACATGTGTGTCAGAGTAGGACTGTATTCCATAATGTTTTCAGTGGCTGATATTTTGGAAATAGATTGCCAAGCCCTTCTTTTGAGATGCTTCTGGGTAGACTCAAATCTTCAGTCTTTTAGTTAGCAGCTAAATGAATTAACCATCTGCACCACCTTGGGACTCTCTGACTTTTTAGCAACCACTAATGTACTTTCTATCTCTATAAGCTTGCCTATTATCAGCATTTAATATGAATGGAATCTTATAATTTCTCTTGTGTATATACGAAGGAGGAGAATTGTTGGGTTACATGGTAACTTTGTTCAACATCTTGAGAAACTATCACTATTTTCCAAGGGGCTACATGCCTATGTCTTTTCTAAAACTTATTGCTCAATCACACAACACTAAGTTTTGTTACATGTAGCTCTAATTCATCTTAATTACTATGTGGTTCTCTATCGTGTTAACAAGCTCAGTTTACTTCTCCTGACTCCTGCTAAGAGACAAGCAAATGGTTTGTTTCATTTGTCTTTTGTTCAGAGAACTGTGGAGAGTGTCCTTCTATGCTCTCCTTGTGCACAAAGGAAGAGTTGCAAGGAGAGGCCACTTAGTGGAGGCTGAGGACATCTTAAACCTAGCTAAAAAGAAAAAGAAAAACAAAACAAAAACAGCTGTTGCTGTAGAGTTGATTCTGACCCATAGTGTGACCCGAAAGGACATAGTAGAACTGTTCTATTGGGTTTCCAAAGGAGTGCTTGGTAGATTTGAACTGCTGACTCCTCAGTTAGAAGCCGTGTTCCTTACTGTGCCATCAGAGTTACTTACAGCTGGCTAGTTACTGTCAAACTCTCCCAAAGTAGCTGTAAACATGGTCACATCCACCAGGGAGATAAAAACATCCGTATTTCCCTACATTTTTTTGCCAAAAATTCAGTGTTACTCGACTCAAATGATGCTTGCCAATGTGTTGGATGTAAAATGGTGTTTTGTTAGTTTGCTTTAATGTGCATTTCTCTGGTTGCTGGTGAACTTGAGCATATCTTAATGTGTTCATTGACCATTTTCATTTCTGTGCAGTGAATTGCCTTTTCATAGCTTTTACCCATTTTCTACTGGAATATAATTTTTCAATTATTAATTCATAATATCTTTTCTACATATTAATTTTATGTCAGTTAAAAAGAGATTGCAAATGCCTTCTCCTTCTTAAGCCTTTTTTGTCCCCAACATGTACACTGGCTTTAATTTTTAATGTAAAATTTATTGTGTTTTATTTTATAGCTTTCATATTTACATAATTTTACAGCTTATATTTTTATGTAATATATATGTGTTATAGATAAAATACAAATACTGCAGTTAAGAAATTCTTCTCTATTTTAATTTTCTACATTTCTTCTGAAATGTTAAGTTTTGCTTTTTTTCATGCATAAATATTTAATTCATCTGGGATCGTGTATGTGTTTTCCTAAAGTGGGTTGAAGTCTATTTTAATGTTTTTCTATAGTTATTGATATAGATACCTAATTAACCAGCATCACATATTAAGTAGATTATTATTTCCTAACTGACTCGAAATGCTATTTCAGTCATACACTAATAGTATGGGTGCGTGTGTGTGTCTGTGTCTGTGTCTGTGTCTGTGTCTGTGTACATGTATGTATATGTGCTGGTGTGCCTATGAGAAACAGAGAAGGGCAGGAAAAGTGAGGGAGAGAAATTTCTCAGCTCTCTATTCTGATCTTCTAATCACTGTGCCAATGCTATTCACTCAGTTTAGTTTTTTAGTAAAAGTCTTGATATCCTAGAGGGCAAATTCTTTCTCCCCTGCCTCTTCCTCTCCATTTTCAAAATTGTCTACATTATTTTTTCACGGTTCTTTGCTGTTCCACATGTTTTAGAATCGCATCACAAATGTTTATACATATTCATTAAGTTTCATAAAAAAAAAATCCTGCTGGTGTCCTTACTGTAATTGTGTTGAATATGTAGGTTAATTTGGAGAATATTTGACGGCAGTGGGTATTGTTGAACATTAGATTTTGTTGACACTAGCATACAGTCTAAAAATCTAAGAGTAGCCATTCAAACAGTAGAAATGGAATCTATAACTTCCAAACCATTACAAAGATAGAGGAAATAAAGATACACTTCCTAATAAATATACATCATTGCAATTATATATTGCTCTTTCTACATGTGATTACTATTACATTTTAGCACCACATTTATTTTAGAGATCCTACAAATCATTACAAGAAAGTAGCTGAGGGGAAAAAAGAAGCAAAGTGTGGTAATGGGAAGAATAAAAATTATAAAAAACAGTCTATCAGTGATCATAATTATTGTAAATGAATTAAGCTTACTAGTCAGAGATTCTTAGCCTGAAAATGACAAAGTTCAGCTATTAACTGTTTACAGCTCAAATGATGTAGAAAAACTGAAAGTATAAGAATGATTTAAAACAACGGCACCACTGATCCAATGCTTACTGTGGTGGCCACGAGAATGCCCCTCTCAGATCTCTGACTGCAGGAAGTACATTGACTAAAGGCCTCAGCTGCTGTGCGCTGAAACCCATTCTTCCCACGGGTGTTCCCAGCCAATGAAGCCACAAAGGCCAGCTCCTGGGTGACATGAGTCTCCTCTAATGGGTGACGTCAGCTTGAGGATTCCCAGTGGACTTATGAAACTCTCCTTTGACTGAATATCAGTCTAAAATGCTTTCATCTAAACTTCCTTCCTTCTCTTCTTCACTCCCGACCAGGCTTTTATTGCAGTCTGGTGGCTCTCCCAGCTCCTTTTTTTTTTCCTCACAAATTTAACTTTCTAGCATGTTTATAATACTGTCTTTGTTACTGCTTCTTAGAAGATGTGGACTAGTACACTGGCGTGGATTGCACTGTGTTCCCCTCCAAAATGTGTGTCAACTTGGCTAGTCCATGATTCTGAGTAGTTTGTGATCGTTCTCTATTTCTTCATCTTATAGATTTTCCTAAGTGTTATAAATCTTACCCATATGATGTTAATGAGATGGGATTACCAGCAGTTGTGTAATGAGGTAGGACTCACTCTATGACATTACATTGTATTTTAAGTCAATCTCTTTTGATAGTTAAAAAAAAAGACACAAGCAGAGAGACAGAGGGACCACCAAAAAGCGGTACCAGGATCAGCATTTGCTTTAGATGTAGGATCTCTTTGCTAAGAAGATGTTAGACCACAGGAAGATTGATGACAAAGACCTTCCTCCAGAGCCAAGAGAGAAAGCCTTCCCCTGGAGCGAGCACCCTAAAGTCAGACTTCTAGTCTGCTAGACTGTGAGAGTGTAAACGTATTTGTTAAAGCCATTCGCTTGTAGTATTTCTGTTATAGAAGCTATCTATAGCCAAGACATACACTAACCAAACGAAAAAATTTTTAAAAAATTAAAGAAAAACCACAGTTATTACAACCATATTGATATTAACAGACTACAATGCACAAGGATTATGATGAAAAGGTTGTAACTTAATAATTAAAAAATTACCAGAACTATATATAGCAATTACTAGTTTATAATATCAACATACAGCAAATCATGGAAAGCAAAAACAGAAAGAATTTCAAGGAGAAAATGACAAGTACACATAGCTATATTGCTTTCTATTCAAATCTGCCTGTGCAATTCGTTGGTGCCTAGTACTTTTTCCAGCGTTTCTAAGTTACATGTTTTTTTTTTTTTTTTAATTTAACATGACTGAGTGAAAATGTACACTCCCGTATAAATTTACATGCCCACCTATATACAGCTTCCACTGCTCTCCCTGTCCGGTGACAGCACACTATACCTCTCTGCTCCATACATGTCTCATCCTCCGAACAGCCTCCTTTCCCCTCCTCTCCACCCACTCTCCTTCCTCCAGCCAGAGGTCAGCAGGATGATATCCTATAGATGTATAAAACCATAAAGTGCAACCAATATATGGTCACTCTGTATTGCCAAGTCCAATCCATTCGTGTCCAAAGAGTGGAACTTTGTTATAATTTATGGGTAAGGGCAGCATCAGGGCTGGGGGTCATGCTCTCAGGGGAACTTCAAAACCGCTGGACCATCAATTGAGGTCTTTTAGTGGAAATCTCAGGATGCAACCCTTTTTATTCTTGTGTTGCCAGTGAGACTCAACCTAGTGAACTCCATCGTGGCTATCACTGGTGGTGGCCGGGCACCATCTGGTTCTTCCAGTCCCAAGTCGATGAAGGCACCCACTCTTGCGGGTCTCTCTGTTTTCTAGGTTGTCTTTACCACATGTCATTTTGGTCCTCGGTGATCATCCGTTCCTGTTGAGTTGGGACCATTTGCTGTGTCCTCAGATGGCAGCTTGGCAACTTTTAAGACCCCCGACGCCACTCACCAATGTGGGGTGCAGAGAGCTCTCTTAGCAAAACGCTAGTTGTGCCAATTGGCCTCGATTTCGCCTAAGAGCACGGTCCCCTGCCCCCTGCCCCAGCTACTCTATCCTTGCAATATTGGGTTAAGATGGAAGGAGTACTCAAGTTATGCTGAAGTCCACTTAATGTTGTTCTTGTTTCTAATGTGTGCTATCATGGCTTTCTCCCAACCCGATTCCTAGCAACTATCTAAACTAAATCCTCTCCCCCTCATCTTCCCTCCCTCCCCTCCCTTGCAGCTGTCAAAGAGTCTTTTCTTCTATACACAAGTCTGTTATTGAGATCTTATAGTAGAGGTCTCATACAGTATTTGTCCCTTTGTTGCTGACTACTTTCACTCAACATAATGTCTTCCAGATGAAACCAGGTTAGGAGATGTTTCCTGGAATCATCGTTATTCTTTATCATTGCATAGTACTCCATTGAGAATATGTACCATAGTTTACCTATCCATTCTTCTGTTGTTGGGCATCTGGGTTGATTCCATCTTTTTGCTATCTTGGACTGTGCTGCGATAAACATTCTGGTGCATGTGTCCATTGGTGTGAAAGGCCTTGATTCTGTAGGATATATTCCAAGTAGTGGAATTACTGGGTCAAATGGTATATCGATATCCATTTTTATAAGGAAGCGCCAGATTGCTTTCCAAAGAGGCTGGACCATTTTGCAACCCCACCAACAGTGTAGGAGGGTTCCGCTTTCTCCACAGCCTCTCCAGCATTTGTTGTTTTGTGTTTTCTGGATCATGGCCGATCTTGTTGGGGTGAGATAGTATCTCATTGTTGTCTTGATTTGAATTTCTTTAATAACTAAAGATCGTGAACATGTCCGCATGTGTTTTTTGGCTGCCTGGATCTCCTCTTTAGTGAAATGTCTGTCTATCTCCTTTGCCCATCGCTTAATTGGATGGTTTATCTTTTTCATATTGATGTTTTGTAGTATCTTATAGATTATGGAGATCAGGCATTGGTCTGACATAGAGCTGCCAAATATTTTCTCCCATTCTGTGGGTGTTCTTTTAATTCTATTAATAACGCTTTTGGATGAGCAAATGTGTTTGATTCTTAATAGTTCCCATTTATCTATTTTCTCTTCTGGTGATTGTGGTTTCTTTGACAGATTTTGAAGTCTGTCCTCACTGTATATTAAAACTTCCATTGTTGTTCCTACCTTTTCTTGTATGAGCTTTATTGTTTTAGGTTTGACAATTAGGTCTTTTATCCAGTTGGAGTTGGTTTTTGTATAAGGTGTAAGACATGGATCTTGATTCAGTTTATTGCAGATGGATAACCAATTTTGCCAGCACCATTTGTTGAAGAGACTGTTTTTACCCCAGTTTAATGTCTTAGGGCCTTTGTCAAATATCAGCTGTTCACAGGCAGATGGTGTCATCTCTGAGGTCTCAATTCTGTTCCATTGATCCATCTGTCTGTTCTTGTACCAGTACCAGGCTATTTTGACCACTGTGGCAGTGTAGTATGTTCTATGGTCGGGTAATGAGAGGCCTCCCAGTGTGTTCTTCTTCTTTAGTAGTACCTTACTTATCCGGGGCTTCTTCCCTTTCCAAACAAAATTGGTGATTTGTTTCTCCATCTCATTAAAAAATGTCACTGTAACTTGCATTGGGATTGCATTATATAAGTAAATTGCTTTGGGTAAAATAGACATTTTCACAATGTTAAGTCTTCCTATCCATGAGCAGGGTAAGTGTTTCCATTTATCTAAGTCTCTCTTAGTTTCTTTTAGTAAGGGCTTGTAGTTCTCCTTGTAACTGTTGTTTCTCTGGTTAGATTAATTCCTAGGTACCTTATCTTCTTAGGGGCTATCGTAAATGGTATTGATTTGATAATTTCTTCCTTAACAGACTCGTTGTTGGTATAAAGGAATCCTACTGATTTACTTATGTTTATCTTGTATCCTGAGACTTTACTGAACTCTCCTATCAGTTTGAGTAGCTTATTTATAGCTTCCTTGGGGTTCTCTGCATATACAATCATATCATCTGCAAACAGGGAGATTTTAACTTCTTCTTTGCCGATGCAGATGCCCTTTATTTCTTCGTCTTGTCTAATTGCTCTGGCTAGAATTTCTAGCACAATGTTGAACAGGAGATGTGAGAGTGGGCATTCTTGTCTAGTTCCTGATCTCAAGGGAAAGTCTTTCAGTCTCTGTCCATTCGGGATGATGTGAGCAATTGGCTTTGTATAAGTGGCCCTTATTGTGTTGAGGATTTTGCCGTCTATGCCCATTTTGCTAAGAGCTTTTAGCATGAATGGGTGTTGGACTTTATCAAATGCCTTTTCTGCGTCGAAGGAAAAAATCAGGTGATCCTTGTCTTTTGTGTTATTTATGTGGTTAATCACATTAATTGTTTTTCTGATGTTGAACCAGCCTTGCATCTCTAGTATGAATCCTACTTGGTCATGATGGATTATTTTCTTGATATGTTGTTGATTCTATTGGCAAGAATTTTGTTGAAGATTTTTGCATCTAGATTCATGAGTGATATCAGTCTGTAGTTCTCTTTCTTTGTTGGGTCTTTCCCTGGCTTAGGTATCAGGGTTATGCTGGCTTCATAGAATGAGTTTGGGAGTACTCCATCCCTTTCTACACTGTGAAATAGCGTCAGTAGTATTGGAGATAACTCTTCTCTAAATGCTTGGTAGAATTCTGTAGTGAAGCCATCCGGGCCCAGACTTTTTTTGGTTGGCAGTGTTTGGATGACATTTTCAATCTCTTCCTTTGTGATGGGTTTATTAAGTTGTTTTCCTTCACGTTGTGATAATTTGGGTAGGTGGTATGTGTCAAGGAATTTGTCCATTTCCCCTAGGTTTTCAAATTTGTTACAGTACAGTTTTTCATAGTATTCTGTTATGATATTTTTGATATCTGTTGCATCTGTGGTGACAACTCCCCTCTCATTTCTAATTTGGGTTATTTGTTTCTTTTCCTGCTTTTCTTTGGTAAGTTTAGCCAGTGTTGTCAATTTTGTTGATCTTTTCAAAAAACCAGCCTTTGGTCTTTTCAATTTTTTCAATTGTTTTTCTATTCTCTAATTCATTTAACTCTGCTCTAATCTTTATAATCTCGTTTCTTCTGGTGTCTGAGGGGTTCCTCTGTTGTTCTCTTTCTACTTGTTCAAGCTGTAGAGTTAGTTCCTTGATTTGGTTTCTTTCTTCCTTCCCGATGTGTGCATTTATGGAGATAAACAGACCTTTAGGTGCTCTGATATTAGGTGCATAAGTATTTAATATAGTCAAGTCTTGCTTGTGTACTGAACCTTTCAGCAATAAATAGTGTCTATCTTTGTCCACGATTTTGTCTGAGATTAGAATTGCCACCCCTGCTCTTCTTTGTTCATTGTTAGGTTGATATACATTCTTCCATCCTTTTTCAGTTTGTTCCTATCTTTAGGTCTCAAGTGAGTTTCTTGTAGACAACATATGGATGGGTCATGTCTTTTGATCCAAGATGACACTCGGTGTCTCTTTACTGGAGCATTCAGTCCATTCACATTCAATATAATTATTGATAGGTATGTGTTCACTGCTGCCATTGTGATATGTTTATTTTTATGTTGATATTTTCTCTGTTGTTCTTATTAGTCTCTTCTGGGACATTCTTTTTTGTGAGTTGATTTGTCACCTTTTTCAGGGCTGATTTTGTAGTTGTTGAGACTCGTGTGTTATATTTCTTGAAATGGTATGATACATCTTTGTTGTGCTTTATAGCTGCCCCTATGATCCCCCTTAATAAACTATATATAAACCCAGTTTTAATTACTACCAGTCTTATCATCTTCCTCTCCATGTGGAATGACTACAACAACTGTAGTACATCCCTCTTTTTATTATGATGACACCATAGTTTTCATGATGATCACTGGATTGTTTCTTTCAGTATCAAAGCTGTGATTGACTTTGGAGACTTCCCTAAAAGAGCAGAGTATTGAGTAGTGTGTTGTTGTAAAATATAAAGTTAGTGGTTTCATTCTTCTAAGCCAGAGCCAAGAACTTCTTTCAGTATTTCTTGTAGTTTGGGTTTGGTTTTTACAAAGTCTCTGAGTTTCTGTTTATCTGGGAATGTCTTAATTTCATTTTCGTATTTGAAAGACAGTTTGCAGGATATATAATTCTTGGTTGGAAGTTCTTCTCCTTCAAGGCTTTGAATGTGTCATGCCACTGTCTCCGTGCCAGCATGGTTTCTGCTGAGAAATCTGACGAAAACCTACAGGGTTTCTCTCTGAATGTTAGCTTTGCCTTGATTCTTGCTGCCTTTAAGAGTTGCTGCTTATGTTTCATTTTGTTAAGCTTGATTATAATATGTCTTGGAGTCTTTCTTTTGAGATCTATATTGTTTGGCATACGATACGCATCTGAAATGTCTATATTCTCTTCCTTCATGATTTCTGGGAAGTTTTCTTTCAGCAGCTCAGCAACGATACTCTCTGTGTTCTCAGATGTCTCACCCTGTTCAGGGACTCCAATTAATCGAAGTTTGTTCCTCTTAATAGAGTCCCACATGCTTCTTAATGTTTCTTCATTTTTCTTGTTTCTTTTTTCTGATTTCTGCTCATAGACGCTGGCATCAGTAGCTCTGTCTTCCAAGTCAGAAATTCTTTTTTTCTATTTGTTCCATTCTGTTTTCTTGGCTTTGCATGGAAGTTGCTATGTCTTTGATTTTGTTCTTGACCTGTTGGATTTCAGAGTACTGGTGTTCCATCAGCTTGAACAGTTTGCTTAATTTTTCATTTTGTTCTGCTGCATTTTGTATAAGGTCTAGAAGGGCTCTGTATATAAGGATTTTTGTGTTCACTATTCACTTCCTGATGCTTTCATAAAAGTTTCTTCATCTGGAAAACTCCTTGGTTGCTTTGTTTGGGAGCCTTCCGAAGCCATGGGTGATTTCTTGTATGCCACTATTGTCTGTTGCTTTTTGGGTCCCATGTGAGTACGTAGAGGCTGGAAGAGGTACTATGAGGATGGATTGCAAATGTTTCTCTAGGCTGTCTTAAAATGTAAAGCAAAAGGTATCTGAGCACTTCACAAGTCAGTTAGGTTTTCAGGTGTAGAACCCCCTCTTCTCAACTGACAAAGTAAGCGCCACTATATCCAACCCCAGATGATAACAAACTAGTTCAGAATACAGCAATGCTACTGCCCTGTTGGCCTCTGCTGACAGAGCCTAGCCTTAGCCGACAGTGCGTTGAGTACTGCTTTTGTGATAGGAAAGCTCTCTCTTGTGTGCAGGCTCTGGCTCCCAAGCTAAGAATTAGGTCCAGCTGTGGCCACTGTATCCAAGATGGCGCCCTCCACACAGGCAGCAGATAGAGAGGCTAAAGGTGCCCAGAGGTAGTGATTCCTCTGCTTCTGTCGCAGGGCCTGCAACATAGGTGGCACTGGAAAAATTACTGCTTTTCTGTCGGAGAAGCGCTGTCCTGTTTGCAGGCGCTGGCTCCCAGCTCCCAGAATTAGGTCCCGCTAAAATCTTGGTACCAACATGGCGTCCCGCACGCTGACTGTGGAATTCCGTACAAACCCCGCTGATGCAGATATAAAACGAAAGGCTCAAAGTGGCTAGATTAACAGAGTCTTAAGCCTGGTTCTCACAATATGGGAATTTCGCCTGCCTATCCCCCCAGCAGCGTGTCTGAGTCTAGCTGCTAGGGAAGATCCAGCTCCACCCGCTGGCCAAGACAGAGGAAAAAAAACAGTCAAAACGGTACGTTTACCTTCAGTCCGTAAGAGCCAGGGCTAGCCAGGAGTGGGAGTCATCGAAAGAGAGGAGGTTTTCTGCTCAGCGGTATGAAGTTCCAATTAACAGCCCTGTGCTGTGTCCTGAGGTTGATTAGGTGATCAGAAGCCTCCATTTGATTATCAATTCAGGTCTTGGTTTCCAGAGGGATATAAGGAGATGTGTGCTCAGTCCACCATCTTGACTCCGCCCCCCTAAGTTACATATGTTTTATATGTGTGTGCATACATGTGTGTGTGTATAATATACACATGTATATATGTATATATAAACCAAACCCATTGCTGTAAAGTCAGTTCTGACTCACAGCAACCCTATAGGAGAGAGCATAACTGCCTCTTAAGGTTTCCAAGCAGCAGTTGATAGATTTGAACTGCTCACCTTTTGGTTAGCAGCCAAGCTCTTAATTGCTGTGATATCAGAGCTCTATGGTGTGTGTATATGTATATGTATAAAGTATATATATATACACACACACACAAATGCATATATATATCCACAATACATACATAGTATATGTATGCATACACACATACACACACACGCGAAACCACAGTCCATGCATACAGATGGGTATATAACACATATATATGAAACACGCAGTCCATGCATAAGGATATGTGTATATATTTACAAACACACACACACACTCACACACAATCATAAGCTGCATAATACTTGTTTGGGAAATGTCCAGCTGCATTTCCATCCATGGTCCTATAAGGTTATAGCAGAGTTCAGAAATTCCAGTTGGAGAATGGGATACAGCAGATACAACCAGATGCAGTGAACTCAGTAGCTTCTAGCATGCAATGTGTATTTCACATTTCTTGTATACAAAGTGGCTGTGCTGTCAAGTGTGCAATGGTACTATATATATGTGTGAGTGTTATACATATACATACATATATGTGTTATATCCAGTGCCATCAAGTCAGTTCTGACTCATAGTGACTCTATAGGACAGGGTAGAACTACCGCAAAGAGTTTCCAAGGAGGGTCTGGTGGATTCGAACTGTTCACCTTTTGGTTAGCAGCCCTTAGCACTTTACCACTACACCACCAGGGTTTTCCATATGTATTATATGGTACATACTGTACCATTACACACTTGACAGCACAGCTACTTTGTATACAAGAAATGTGAAATACAGTTGTGTTTTAGTCAGCAAGTGCTGCTCTAACGGAAATACCACAAATGGATGGCTTTAACAAAGGAAAGTTTATTCTTACATAGTCTGGTAGGCTACAAGTCCAAATTCAGGATGTCTGCTCCAGGGGAAGGCTTTCCCTCTGTCGGCTCTGGAGGAAAGTCCTCGTGTTGCATCAGTCTTTGTTCAGGGACCATCTTGGTGCAGGAACCTCAGATCTGAGGGATGCATTCTTCTCCTGGTGCTGCTTTCTTGACGGTGTGAGGTTCCCAATTCTCTCTAACAGATTTTTTCCTTTATAGCTCAAGAGACTGCCTCAAGGCACAAAACAGACTTACACATTGAATCTTGCTCTACCAACACAACTGCTGTCCATCCACCCTCATTAACATCATAGAGGCAGGAATTCCAGCATGGAGGCACATCACATAATACCAGGAATTATGGCACAGCCGAATTGTTACAGATTTTTTAGGAAACTTATTCAATACAAGACAACGTGTTACATGGTAGAAGCTATTGTGTTCACTGCATTGGGTTGTGTCCGCGATATCCCAACTGCAACATTGTAGCGACAAGGAACTGCCAGAAATTTAAGCTGGATTTGGAAAAGGATGTGGAACCAGGGATATCATTGCTGATGTGAGGTGGACATAGACTGAAAGCAGAGAATACCAGAAAGATGTTTACTTGTGTTTCGTTGACTGCAAAGGCATTTGACTGTATGGATCATAATAAATTATGGCTAACATTGCAGAGAGTGGAGATTCCAGAGCACCTAATTGTGCTCTTAAGGAATCTGTATATGGATCCAGAAGCAGTCACGTGAACAGAACTAGGGGATATTGCATGGTTTAAGATCAGGAAAGGTATGCATCACAGGTGTATCCTTTCACCATACTTTTTCAATCTGTATGCTGAGCAAATAATTCAGGAAGCAGGATTATACGAGGAGCAACTGGACATCAGGATTGGAGGATGACTCATAAATAACCTGTGTTATGCAGACATCACCACTTTACTCACTGGCAGTGAAGAGGATCTGAAACACTGATGAATATCAAGGACCACAGCCTTCAATATGGACCGTACCTTAACATCAAGAAAACAAAAGTCCTCACAACTGGACCAGTAGGCAACATCATCATAAATGGAGAAAGGACTGAGGTTGTCAAGGATTTCATTTTGTTTGGGTCCACAATTGATGTCCATGGAAGCAGCAGTCAAGAAATCAAAAGATGCATTGCACTGGGAAAATCAGCTGCAAAGGACCGCTTTCAAATATTGAAAAAATGTCACCTTGAAGCCTGAGGTATGCCTGACCCAAGCCATGGTATTTTTAATTGTATCATATGCATGCAAAAGTTGGACAATGAACAAAGAAGACAGAAGAAGAATTGAAGCCTTTGAATTGTGGTATTGGAGAAGAATGTTCAACGTACCATGGACCACCAAAAGAACAAACAGATCTGTTCTGGAAGAAGGACAATCAGAGTGCTCCTTGGAGGCAAAGATGGCAACACTCTGTCTTACATACTTTGGACATGTCGCCAGGAAGGATCAGTCTCTGGAGAAGGACACCATGTTTGGTAGAGGAAGACCCTCAATGAGATGGATTGACACAGTGGCCGCAAAAATGGGCTTAAGCATAAAAATGATTGTGGACATGATGTAAGACCAGGCAGAGTTTCGTTCTGTTGTTCATAGGGTCACTAACGATTGGAACCAACTCAATGGCACCTAACAACAACAACAACAACAACAAACAACAACAACAGCTGCAACAACAACATAAAACATACGTCTTGGAAGTCATATAAATGCCTATGTTACTAACTTTTGTGTGCACTACGCTATAGTTTCTATCATGATTTTAATGAACTTTTCCTACTTGTACATAAAACGTTTGCTGTGTGGTAGTGTATGCTTCAGCTAATAGGCAGCAACATCTAATCGAATGTATTTAATAACTTTTTAGCATTGTACTGTTATCTCTCAGTTTAATATTCATTTGAAAGTATTACAGTGAAGTACATCATGGCTTCCAAATGCAGCAAAACTGACACTGTGATAGAAGCAGCAAGAGGCAAAAGAGAAGCATCATTTTTTTTATTATTATTATGATTGAATGAAAATGTACATTCCCATATAAATTCGCATGGTCACCTATATGCAGCTCCCACTGCTCTCCCTGCCCAGTGACAGCACATTCTTCCTCTCTGCTCCATACGTGTCCTATCCTCCTAACAGTCCTGTATCACCTCCTCTCCACCCGCTCCCCTTCCTCCAGTAATAGGTCAGCAGGATGATATCCTATAGATGCATAGAACCATAAAATGCCCACAAGATATGGTCAGTCTGCAGCATCACCAAGTCCTATCCATTGCTGTCTGAAGAGTTGACCTTCATTCTGATTAATGGATACGGACAGCATCAGTGCCAGGGGCCATGCTCCCAGGGGAATCCCAAAGCACCTGGACCATCAGTTGTGGTCTTAGTGGAGATCTCAGGTGCACACCTTTTTATTTTTGTGTTGCCGGTGAGACTCAACTTTGTGAGCTCCACCGTGGCTATCATGGGTGGTGGCCGGGCACCATCTGGTTCTTCCAGTCATGAGTTGATATGCACACCCACTCTTGTGGGTCTCTCTGTCCACTAGGTTCTCTTTCCCTCATGCCATTTTGGACCTCAGTGATCACCCATTCCTGCTGAGTTGGGACCATTTGCTGGACCCTCAGATGGCAGCTTGGCAGCTTTTAAGACCCTAGACACCACTCACCAATGTGGAGTGCAGAGAGTCCTCACTAGCAAAAAACTAGTTGTGCCAATTGTCCTCAATTTTGCCTGAGAGCGTGGTCCCTGGCCCCCACCTACTCTGTCCTCGTAATATTGTGTTAAGATGGGAGGAGTGCCCAAGTTGTGTTGAAGTCCAGTTAATACTGATCTTCTTTCTAATGTGTACTGTCATCGATTTCACCCAATCAAATTTCTAACAACTATCTAATCTAAAATCTCCCCCACCCTCTCTCCCTCCCCACTCTTACAGCAGTCAAAGAGTCTTTTCTTCTAAGCATGAGCCTGTTTTTAAGTTCTTATCATAAGGGTCTCATACAGTGTTTGTCCTTTTGTCACTGACCGCCTTCACTCAACATAATGTCCTTCAGTTGAAACCAGGTTATGAGATGTTTCCTGAAATCATCGTTGTTCTTTATCATTACTTAGTGTTCCATTGAGTATATATATACCATAGTTTACCTATCCATTCCTCTGTTGTTGGGCATCTGGGTTGATTCCATCTTTTTGCTATTGTGGACTGTGCTGTGATAAACATTCTTGTGCATGTATCAGTTGGAGTGAATGGCCTTGATTCTACAGGATATATTTCAAGCAGTGGAATTACTGGGTCAAATGGTATATTTATGTCCAGTTTCTTAAGGAAAAGCCAGATTGCTTTGCAAAGAGGCTGCACCATTTTGCAATCCCACCAACAGTGTAGGAGAGTTCCAATGTCTCCACAGCCTCTCCAGCATTTGTTGTTTTGTATTTTTTGGATCATGGCCAACCTTGTTGGGGTGAGATGGCATCTCATTGTCATTTTGATTTGATTTCTTTAATAGCTAATGATCGTGAGCATGGCTGCATGTGGTTTTTGGCTACCTGGATCTCCTCTTTAGAGAAGAGTCTCTCTATCTCCTTTGCCCATCGCTTAACTGGATGATTTATCTTTTTCTTACTGATATTTTGTAGTATTTTAAGATTATGGAGATCAGGTATTGGTCTGACATAGAGTTGCCAAATATTTTTTCCCATTCTGTAGGTGGCCTTTTAATTCTATTAATAAAGTCTTTGGGTGTGGGCAAAAGTGTTTCATTCTTAATAGTTCCCATTTATCCATTTTCTCTTCTGTTGCTGTGGTTTGTTTGACAGATTTTGAAGTCTGTCTAAGTTGTGTATTATAACTTCCATTGTTGTTACTAATTTTTCTTGGATGAGCTTTATCATTTTAGATTTGATATTTAGGTCTTTTATCCAGTTTGAGTTGGTTTTTGTACAAGGTGTAAGATATGAGTTTTGTTTTAATTTAGTGCAGATGGACATCCAATTTTGCCAGTACCATTTGTTGAAAAGATTGTTTTTACCCCAGTTTAATGTCTCAGGGCCTTTATTGAGGATCAACTGTTCATCTGGGGTCTTGATTCTGTTCCATTGATCTATTTGTCTCTTTTTTTACCGGTACCAGGCTATTTTGACTACTGTGGCTGTGTTACAGGTTCTAAAGAAATGTAATGAGAGGCCTCCCAGTGTGTTCTTCTTTAGTAGTGCTTTACCTATCCGGGGTTTCTTCCCTTTTCAGACAAAGTTGGTAGTTTGCTTCTCCATCTCATTAAAAAATGTCACTGGAACTTGCATTGGGATTGCATTATATAAGTAGATTACTTTGGGTAAAATAGACTTTTTCACAATGTTAAGTCTTCCTATCCATGAGCAGTGTAGGTTTTTCCATTTGTGTAAGTCTCTCTCAGTTTCTTGTAGTAAGGGCTTGTGGTTCTCTTTGTAAAGGTCTGTTACGTCTCTGGTTAGATTTACTCCTACTTAATTTATCTTCTTAGGGGCTATAGTCAATGGTATTGACTTGGTGATTTCTTCCTTAATAATCTCATTGGTATAAAGGAATCCTACAGATTTACTTACGCTTTTCTTGTGTCCTGAGATTTTGCTGAACTTTTCTATCAGTTTGAGTAGTTTCTTTATGGATTCTTTGGGATTTTCTGCATATACAATCACATTATCTGCAAACAGGGAGATTTTTACTTTTTCTTTGCCAATGCAGATGCCCTTTATTTCTTGGTCTTGTCTAATTGCTCTGGCTAGAATTTCTAGTGCAGTGTTGAATAGGAGAGTTGAGAGTGGGCATCCTTGTCTAGTTCCTGTTCTCAAGGAAAACTGTTTCAGTCTCTCTCCATTCAGGATGACGTAGGCAGTTGGTTTTCTATAAATGGCCCTTATTGCACTGAGGAATTTGCCATCTATTCCAATTTTGTGGAGAGTTTTTAGCATGAATGGGTGTTGTACTTTTTCAAATACCTTTCCACATCAGTAGACAAGATCAGGTGATTCTTTTGTGTTATTTATGTGGTTGATCAAATTAATTGTTTTTCTTATGTTGAACCAGCCTTGCGTCTCTGGTATGAATCGAACTTGGTCATGATGGACTATTTTTTGGATATGTTGTTGTATTATATTGACAAGTATTTTGTTGAAGATTGTTGCATCTAGATTCATGAGTGATATTGGCATGTAGTTCTCCTTTTTTATTGGGTCTTTCCCTGGCTTTGGTATCAAGGTTATGCTGGCTTCCTAGAATGAATTTGGGAGTATTCCATCCCGTTCTACACTGTGAAATAGTCTCAATAGTATTGGAGACAACTCTTCTCTAAAAGCTTGGTAGAATTCTGCAGTGAAGCCATCTGGGCCTGGGCTTTTTTTGGTTTGCGGTTTTTAGATGACTTTTTCAATCTTTTCCTTTGTGACGGGTTTATGTTGTTCCACTTCATCTTGTTATAATTTTAGTGGGTGATATGAGTCAAGGAATTTGTCCAATTCCTCTAGGTTTTCAAATTAGTTAGAGTACAATCTTTCACAGTATTCTGCTATGATATTTTTTATTTCTGCTGGATCTGTTGTGACAACTCCCGTCTCCTTTCTTCTTTGGGTTATTTGTTTCCTCTTCTGTTTTTTCTTTAGTAAGTTTAGCCAGTGGTTTGTCAATTTTGTTAATCTTTCCAAAAAGCAGCTTTTGGCCTTTTCAATTTTTTCAGTTTTCTTCTGTTCTCTAATTGGTTTAGTTCTGCTCTTATCTTTATGATCTGTTTTCTCTTGGTGTCTGAGGGGTTCCTCTGTTGTTCTCTCTCTCCTTGTTCAAGCTGTAGGGTTAGTTCTTTGATTTGGTTTCTTTCTTCCTTCCAGATGTGTGCATTTATGGAGAAAAACTGACCTCTGAGAACTGCTTTGGCTGTATCCCCTAGGTTCTGGTAGGAACTATTTCTTTCTCATTGGAGTCCATAAATTTCTTTACTTCACCCTTGATTTCTTCTATAACCCATGGTTTTTTGAGCAAGATGTTGTTTGGCTTCCATAAGTTCCACTCTCTATCTATGTTTTTTCTGCTATTGATTTTGACTTCTATGGCTTTATGATCTGAGAAGATGTTTTGCAGTAATTCAGTGGTATGGATTTTGTTGAGAACTGCTTTATGTACCAACACATGGTCTATTTTGAAGAATGTTCCACGCACACTGGAGAAGAAGGCGTAGTTGTCCGTTGACAGAAAGTTCTGTATATGTCGATGAGGTCTAGTTGGTTAATTGTAGCAATAAGGTCTTCTGTGTCTTTATAGAGCTTTTTTCTAGATGATCTGTCCAATATTGAAAGCAGAGTGTTGAAGTCTCCTACTGCTATTGTGGAGTGATCTATCTGCTTTTTCAGTGTAGTCGGTGTTTCTTAGACATATTTAGTTGCTGTAATATTAGGTGCATAAATATTTAATATTGTTAAGCCTTGCTTGTGTATTGAACCTTTCAGCAATAGTGTCCACCCTTGTCCACGATGGTGTATTTTACATTAAAATCGATTTTATCTGAGATTAGAATTGCCACCCCTGCTCTTCTTTGTTCATTGTTAGCTTGATATATATTCTTCCATCCTTTAATTTTAAGTTTGTTCCTATCTTTAAGTCTAAGGTGAGTTTTTTGTAGGCAACAGATGGATGAGTTGTGTCTTTTGATCCAAGATGTCACTTGATGTCTCTTTACTGGAGCGTTCAGTCCATTAACATTCAATGTAATTATTGATAGGTATGTGTTCAGTGCTAACATTGTGATATGTTTATTTTTGTGTTGATGTCTTGTCCTTGTTAGTCTGTTCTGAGACATTCTTCTTTGTGAGTTGAGTTTTCGCCTTTTTCACAGCTGGTTTTGTGGTTGTTGAGACTCCTGTATTACATTTCTTGATATGGTATGTTGCATCTTTATTGTGCTTTACAGCTGCCCCTATGATCCTGCTTAACAACCTATGTATAAACTCAATTTTAATTAGTACCACTCTTGTTAACTTCTCCATTGGGAAGGACTATAATGACTGTAGCACATCCCTCTTTTTAATATGATGACATCATAGTTTTCATGATATGATCACTTGATCATTTCTTTCAGTATTAAAGCTGTGATTGAGTTTGGAGCCTTCCCTAACTGAGTAGGATTCTGGATGATGTGTCCTTCTAAAATATAAAGTCAGTGGTTTTGTTCTTCTATGCTAAAGCCAAGAGATTCTTTCAGTATTTCCTGGAACTTTGTTTTGGTTTTTACAAAGTGTCTGAATTTCTGTTTATCTGCAAATGTCTTAATTTCATGTTTGTATTTGAAAGATAGTTTTGTAGGATATATAATTCTTGGTTGGAAGTTCCTCTCGTTCAAGGCTTTGAATATGTCATGCCACTGTCTCCATGCCAGCGTTGTTTCTGTTGAAAAATCTGCCCAAAGCCTATACAGTTTCCCTCTGAATGTTAGCTTTGTTTTGAGTCTCACTTCCTTTAAGAGTTTCTGCTTACATTTCATTTTGTGAAACTTGATTATAATATGTCTTGAAGTCTTTCTTTTGAGCTCTGTATTGAGTGGTATTTGATATGCGTCTGAGATATCTATATTCTCTTCCTTCATGATTTCTGGGGAGTTCTCTGTCGGCAGCTCAGCAACAATTCTCTCTGTGTTCTCAGGTGTCTCTCCCTGTTCAGGGACTCCAGTTAATTGAAGGCTGTTCCTCTTAACAGAGTCCCACATGCTATAGAAACATAAGTTTGGAACTGAAACAAAAAATATCCCATGTAGCTTTGCTAACTATGTAATACAGTGTTCACATAGTGTCCATATCACATGATTCCTAACTCCAAAAAGCATCCTGGACTTTAAGCAATGCATTGCTCTGCATGTGTGTGCATGTATGTATATATATATGTATACATACATATACACCCTGATACACACATGTATGCATTTATATATATATACACACATATATATATAGTAATATTTAACATTTTCATGTACATGGTATTCCACTTTCCACAGTCTTGTCCTGTGATCTCAGGTTCTGGGGCTTTAATCTAGGGCTTTCAACCAGTTCAAATCAGTTCTATTATGGGCGATCAAGCAAAACAGGAATCGATCCAAATTTAATATATATATATTTTTAATTGTTTGAATTTGGGTGATTTGGAATCGTAACTGAAACAGGAAAAAATACAAGTTGAAGTCCTGGAATGGAAGACTTCGAAGAGATGTAGATAGCCTCTCAGGAGGCTGATGGGTTAGATTGTGTTGTTGCCAGGACTAGGAGAGCAACACACATTCAGTGGCATTGTTGGTTGCCATCTTTGAGCAGGGCACCACTATTTTCAATTATGCAAAATCTGATAGGCAAGAGATTTGGTTACTGTGTAATGGGAATGGTGCTGTTGTTTTCTAAGAAGATTAAGTTCCTAAAGAGGCTTCAACCTATAATTTTTCCCATTCTGGTTATGTTCCAGTTCAACAAAATTTAAAAAATGTTAGGTGTGTTTCAGTGTAACTTCCTTGGCCTGGGAAGCACTAGTTTAAAGCCCTGTTTTAGTCCTGTTTTGTTTGCTGACTCTTGCACTTAGTGAACTGTTTCCTCAGGTAGATATAATGATTTTCACTGTGTACTCGTCTTTAATAAACACTGCTACCTCACATGGCATCTCAAGAATCCCTGTAGCTTGGCCAGTGGACCAAAGAAGATTTATATTTGCTGGTCCCAGGTACCCTATAGACGTCACCTCATTAAGTTACTTTCTTAGTTCAGGACCTCTTGAGCAATAGGTTGGAGTAAATTTTTTTTTAATTTAATTTTATTGTGATTAAGTAAAAGTTTATAAGCCAGCTAAATTTTCTGTCTGAAATACCGAGAACCCACCTCTGTGCAACTCTATCTGCTCTCCTCACCTTGTGACAGTACAGTCTTCCTTTCTGCTGTGTACTTCCAGTATCCACTCAAATGACACTTGTCACCTCCTCTCCACCCTCTTCTCTCCCTTCTAGAGAGAAACCAATTGGACAGCCTCATATAATATTAAATCATAAAGTACAAACCACCTGCATCACTTTATGTCTCATAGTCCAGTTCACTCACTGTCTGAAGAGTTGACTTCAGTACTGGCTTAATCTCTGGGCTAACAGCAAGTCCAAGGGCCATGTTCTCAGGTGACCTGCCCTCCAGGTTGTTGGGCCAAATCTGGTCTTTTAATAGAGATCTAGATTTGCAGTCCTCTTTTTCTCATGCTTTGTCAGGGACCGTACATTGTGTTTCCTGGCAGGATAGTACTTGGTGATGGCCAGGCATCATCTAGTTCTTTGGTCTTATGCTAATGTAGTGTATCAATCATATGAACCCTTCTATCTCCTTAGCTCACATTTTCCTCATGTCTTTGATGTTCTTGGTTTTCATTTGCTCCAGATGTGTTGGGACAAGTTGATGTTTCTTAGATGGCAGCTTGCTGGTTTTTAGGATCCCAGGCACCATTCAGTAATATGGAAAAAACTAGTAATGCCAAGTGACATCCATGTTCCCTGAAATCATGATCCCCTGGATCCTGTCCCTGCTACTCTGTCCCTTAAAATGTTGGGTTGTATTTAGAAAACCTTTTAGCTTATTGTATAGTCCAGTTGTGCTGGCCTCCCTTCTACTGTGGGCTGTCACTCCCTTCACCTACCCAAATTCCTATTGACAATCTAATCTGTCAATAATTCTCTCCCTCTCTTTCACCCCTGTAGCCATCAAAGAGTATTTTCTTCTGGGCATAAGTCTTTTCTTATGTATTTATAATAGTGGTCTTATACAATGCTTGTCCTTTTGCTGATTTTACTGATTTTACCCAGTATAATGTCTTCCAGATGATTCCAGATTATGAGATATTTCCTGAAATCATCGTTGTTCCTTATCATTGCATAATGTTCCACTGTGTAAATATACCATCATTTGTTTATCCATTCATCTATTGATGGGCATCCAGGGTGATTCCATATTTTTGTTATTGGGCACAATGCTGCAGTAAATATTCGTGTGCATGTATCTGTTCATGTGACAGCCCTTATTTCTCTAAGATATATTCCAAGCAGTTGGATTTCTGGTTCATATGGTATTTCTATTTCTACCTTTTTAAGAAAGCACCAAGTTGTTTTCCAAAGAGGTTGTACCATTTTGCATTCCCACCAGTGGTGTAGAAGAGTTCCAGTCCCTCCACAGCCTCTCCAACATTTGTAATTTTGTGTTTTGGGGTTAATACTAGCCTTGTTGGGGTGAGACGGTATCTCATTGTGGTTTGATTTGGATTTCTCTAAAGGCTAATGATTATGTGTTTCTTCACGTGTCTTTCAACTGCTTGGATGTCTTCTTCAAAGTATCTGTCTACATACTTTTTCTATTGTTTGAGTTGTTTGCCTTTTTCTTGTTGATTATTTTACAGTACCTTGTAGATTATACACATTAGGTGTCCATCAGATACGTGGTTGTCAAATTTATTTTCTCAGTATTTAGGAAATCTTTTTATTCTTTTGATAAAGTCTTTGGATAAGCATAACTGTTTAATTTTTAGTAGTTCCCATTTATGTATTTTCTCTCCTGCTGTTTGTTTGCATTGTTATTAATATTTTGTAGTCTGTTTATGCTGTGTTTTGGAGCTTCCATTGTTGTCCCTATATTTTCTATCATAATCTTTACTGTTTTAGATTTGGTATTTAGGTCTTTGATCCATTCTGAGTTAGTTTTTGTGGAAGGTGTGAGACATGGATCTTGTTTCAGCTTTTTCGCAGATGGATATCCAGTTTTACCAAAACTAGTTGTTAAGGAGACTGTTTTTTCTTCAGTTTATGAACTTTGAGCCTTTGTCAAATATCAGCTTTCATAAGTGGATGGCGTTATTTCTGGATTCTTTATTCTGTTCCACTGGTCTATATGCCTGTTTTCATAGCAGTACCTGGATATTTTGACTACCGTGGCAGTGTAACAGGTTCTAAGGTCAGGTAGTGTGAGGCCTCACATTTTGTTCTTCTTCCTCAGTAGTGCTTTACTTATCTAGTACTTCTTCTCTTTCCAAATGAAATCAGTTATTTGTTTCTCCATTTCAGTAACAAATGACAGTACAATTTTTATGGGATTGCATTATATGCATAGATTGCTTCGCATGCCAAGCCAAGTGCCATGGAGTCGGATCTGACTCATGGCAACCCTAGGGGCCAGAGTAGAACTGACCCCCAGGGTATTCAAGGAGGGCCTGGTGGATTTGATAGAATAGACATTTTTCACAGTGTTAAGCAATTGTATCCATGAGCAAGGTAGGTTTCTCCACTTATATGTCTCTTTCAGTTTCTTGCAATAGTCTTGTAATTTTCTTTACATAGGCCTCTTACATATTTGATTAAATTTATTCCTATGTGTTTTATCTTATTGGGTGTGATTGTAAATGGTATTGATTTCATGACTTCCTCTTTGATGGTATCTCTGTTGGTTTTAAGGAATCCCACAGATTTATTTAGGTTTATCTTATATCTTGAGACTTTGCTGAATTCTTCTCTTAGGTCCAGTATTTTTTTTTAATGGATTCTTTAGTTGTATGTGTACAAGATTATATCATTCACAAATAGAGATACTTTTATTTCTTCTTTACCCATGTGAATGCCCTTTATTTCTTTATGTTGTCTGATTGCTCTGGCTAGAACCTCCCACACAATGTTAATTAAAAGTGGCAACAATGGGCATCCTTCTCTAGTTACCATGCTCAGCTGCAATTCTTTCAGTTTCTCTCCATTTAGGAGGATGTTGGCTGTTGGCTTTGCATAGATACCCCTTATTATGCTAAAGAATTTTCCTTCTATTTCTATTTTGTTGAGAATTTTTTCTTTTTTTTAATGTGAATGGGTGCTGGACTTTGTCAAATGACTTTTCTGTTTCAATTAATAAAATCAAATGATTCTTATCTTTTGTTTTATTTGTGTGGTTGACTATATTAACTGTTTTTTCTAATGTTGGACCATCCCTGCATCTCTGGTATGACTCCTACTCAATTGTGGTGAATCATTTTTCTGATATGTTGTTGAATTCTATTGTCCAGAGGTTTTTTTTTTTAGGATTTTTGCATCTAAGTTCATGAGAGATATTGGTTTGTGATTTTCCCTTTTTTATGGGATCTTTAACTGGCTTTGGTATCAGGGTTATACTAGCTTCATGGAATAAACTTGGGAGTGTTCCATGCTTTTCTGTGTTGTGAAATACCTTTAGTAGTATTGCTACTAACTCCTCTCTGAAAGTTTGGTAGCATTCCCTAATGAAGCCATCTGGGACAGGACTTGTTTGGGTTAGCAGTTTTTTTTTTTTTTTTTTGGTTTTTATTAGTTTTTCAGTCTCTTCTCTTGTGATGGGTTTATTAAGTTGTTTTACTTCACGATAGTTTTGGTATATAATGTGATTCTAGAAATGTGTCCATTTTCTCTAGGTTTTAAAATCTATTCGAGTACAATTTTTCATAGTATTCTGTTATAAATATTTTATTTTCATTTGGGTCTGTTGTGAAATTGCCCATCTCATTTCTTATTCAGGTTATTTGTTTACTCTCCTGTTTTTCTTTTGTGAGTTTGTTGATTTTTTCAAAGCATCAGTTTTTGGTTTTGTTAACTCTTTCAATTGTTTTTCTATTCTCGAATTCATTTTTTATTATCTGTTTTCTTCTGGTGCCTGAGGGGTTCTTTTGTTGTTCTCTTTCTCCTTATTCCAGTTGTATAGCTAATTCTTTGGATTGGATCCTTCCTTAATTCTAATTTAAAGATATAAATCTTAAATCTAATTTAAAGGTATAAACTGACCTCTGAGCACTGCTTTTGGTGTATCTCATAGGTTCTGGTAGGATGTGTTTTCGTTCTCATTTGATTCTATGCATGCATTTCTTTATCACATCCTTGATTTCTATAACCCAGGAATTTTTGAACAAGGTGTTGTTCAGTTTCCATGAGTCTGAGTTTCTACCCACGCTTGTTCTGCTATTGATTTCTACTTTTATGGCTTTATGGTATGAGAAAAAGTTTTGCAATTTTTCCGTGCTTTGTATTTTACCGAGACTCCCTTTGTCAGCTAATATGTGGTCTATTCTGGAGAATATTCTATGTGCATTAGAAAAGAAGATACTTGTCTGTTGTTAGGTAGATAGTTGTGTATATGTCTATGAGGTTGAGTTGGTTGATTATTGTAATAAGATCTTCTGTATCTTTATTGAACTTTTTTCTGGATTTTCTTTCCGTTACTGAAGGTTACATGTTGAAGTATCCTATTATTATTGTGGACTGATCTATCTCACTTTTCAATGTGTTCATTTGATCTATCTAGAACAGCTTTTTAAAAATATTGTTATTTAATATTGTTGTAACCTCCTTATGTATTGAACCTTTAGCAATAAATAGTGGCCATCCTTGTCCACAAAGATGGATTTTGTTTTAAAGTCTATTTTATCTGAGATTAATATTGCCATTCCTACTCTTTTTTGCACATTGTTAGCCTGGTATGTATTTTTCCATCCTTTGAGTTTTAGTTTGTTCATGTCTTTGAATATAAGGTGCGTTTCCTGTAAGCAGTATGTAGACAGATCATGTTTTGATCCAACTTGTTACTCTGTGTCTCTTTATTGGTACATTTAATCCATTTACATTCAGTGTAATTATTGACAGCTGTGAATTTAGAGTTGTTATTTTGGTGCACTTTTTGTATGTTGTTGACAGCTCCTTTGTTCTACTTGATAGTCTGTTCTGAACAATTTTTCTTTCTGAGTTTTCTTTCATCCTTTTTCAATGTTAGTTTTATATCTTTTGAGACTTCCAGATTGTGTTTTTTGTTTGATGTGTAGTATTGTTAGCTTCATTTCTGACTACTCTACTACTCTCCCTTAATGATCTAACTTTAAGCCAGTCTTTAACTTCCTTTTATCTCCTTGACTTTCCATCTGAAACTTCTATGAATACATCAATTTGTCCTTGTTTGTAGTATAATGTTGTCATAACTTATGTACTATGTTCTCTGTTTTCTAATTTTAATATTTTAGCTTTGATTGAGCTTTGTGCTTCTCTAACCAAGTTGGACTATGGATGTTGTGACCTGAAGTGTATTCCTGAGTATTTGTCTGATATTATTAGTTGTCTAATTGAAGAACTTCCTTCACTATTTCTCATAATCTTCATTTGCTTTTCTCAAATTATCTAAACTTCTGTTTATATGGGAATGCCATAATTTCACCGTCATGTTTGAGAGATGATATACAGTTCTTGGTTGGAAGTTTTATTTTCTTCAAATCTTTGTATATGTAATCCAATTGCTTTCTTGCCAGTATGATTTCCACTGAGTAATCAGAGCTCAGTCTAAATGGCTTTTCTTTGTAAATTAGTTTTGGTTAAGCCTAGCTGCCTTTAAGAGTCCTTGCTTATCTGTCATTTTGTTGAGTTTGATTATAATATGTCTTGTTGTCTTTCTTTTGGGCTCTACCTTTTGTGGAGTTAGATGAACTTCTTGGATAGATATCGTCTCATCTTTCATGATGTCTGGGAAATTTTCTGTCAGCAAATTTTCTGCAACTCTTTTTTTTTTCTGCTATCCCTCCCTGTTCTGGTACTCCAGTCATTCATAAATTATTTCTCTTGATAGGGTCCTATATAACTCTCAATGATTCTTCATTTTTCTTAGTTCATAATCTGATTTTTCCTTGTAAATGCTGGTTCAGTTGCTTTATCTTTGGTCTCACTAATTCCACATTCTATTGCCTTGATTCTTCTCCTTTGACTTTTTATTGAATTATCTAACTGTGATTTTATTATTAATCTACTGAATTTCTGATCATTATTGCTTCAGCAGTTCTTGTAGGTTGTTCAATTTTTCATTTTTTCCTGTTACCATTTGTCTAATCCCTCTCCTGATATCTTGAAGGGCTCTATACATAACTCATTTGTATTCTACCTCTGATAATTGCAGGAAGACTTCTTCATCTGGGAAATTTTTTGATTCTTTATTTTGGGAGTTTTCTGGAGTAATGGTGATCCACTTCCATAAATGATTAGAAATTGGTGGTTGTTTCCAAGCCATGAGAAAGCTACTGCAATTTATTTGTTAACTTTGTGTGTGTGTGTGTGCATGCGTGCATGTGTGTGCATGCATGCATGTGTGTGTATTTTTTGTTTGGTTTTGACTGTCCAAATATTCTAGTTATTTGAGCTGGAGTGGTTACTGGAGCCTTAATAATTCTGATGCCCTGTCCCCTGATGGTTGGAGTGGCAATTACACTGAGAAAAGTAGCAGGAATTGCTGGCTAAGGACAGCTGGTAGAACACCTTTTCCAACCCTCACTTTGTTTCATTCCCCAAGTTCAGGAGAAAAGCTCACTGCACATACTTAGAATGTCCCACTTCCATCTGAGGTATTGCCCCAGAATTTAGAGTCAGTGTAAAGCAGAGAAAGGAGGCTAAACAGTCTGGGTATAGGGAGTGAAGTCGGTGTATAGGAAAAGTCTGAGCCATGAGAGTTGGTCAACACTTAGCTTGTAATATCACAGTGAACTTTTTCTGTGGCTCTGTAGGTACAGCAATCTGCAGCTCAAAGGAGCTGTGGAACTTGTCTTTTACCCCTGATCCCTCAAAAAACAGTTGTTTTCCAACCCAAATCTCAGGCCATGGTAGACAAGCTTCTATATTATGCCCCTGACCAGGATAATTTTTTTAAGTCTACTTGTCTTTTTCATCTAGTGCTGCTATAACAGAAATGCCACAAGTGGATGGCTTCAATAAAGAGAAATTTATTCACTTACAATCAAATTGTATAAATCCAAATTCAAGGTGCCAGCTGCAGGAAAAGGCTTTGTTTTCTCTGTCAACTCTGGAGGAGGGTCCTTGTCATCAATCTTCCCTTGGTCTTGGACCATCTCAGCACAGAAACCTCAGATCCAAAGGATGTAGTCTGCTCCTGGCACTGCCTTCTTGGTGGTATAAGATCTCTCTTTCTCTCTGTTTGCTTCTCTCTATTATGTCTCAGAAGAGACTGGATTAAGACACTGCTTAATCTTACAGATCTCATCAATGTAACTGCCACTAATCCGTCACATTACATCATATGATAAGATTTGCAGTGCATAGAGAAATCACATCAGATGACAAAATCACATAATAGTAGGGAATCATGATCCAGCCAAGCTGATAGACATTTATGGAGAACACAGTTCAATCTGTGACACCACCCTACAACTGATATTTCAGCTGTTAGTAACTCCTGGCTTTACATGGGAATCTTTGTTCCCATGATGTTCTCACTTGGTTTAAATATTGTGTCTCCTGACCGTGCTCAGGACATCAGACATCTTCTTTCCAATGCCATTTCCACTCATGACTCACAAGACAGCTACCACATCAGTGCAAGTGCTTCCAACTCTTACCTTAGTTCTGCCTTTATTTCAGGCAGTTGAGGTGTCCGTCTGTTTCCTTTTGAGTTCATTGTACACTTAAACATTGTATTTTGCTAGATTTTTAAAGCATTTATGAGTCTCTGTATCTGGTGGACAGTCATATTATCTTATTCTACTGTCTTGCTAGGACTAGAACTTCTCCTATAACAAACTTTTTACCAGCATGCCTGTCTCTGCTTTAATGAAGCCTGTAGGTCTATAAATATAGCAAATTCTACACGAGTCAAGCTGATGGAACACTGGGTTCCCTCAAAGAACAGACCGTGAATAGTAAGAGATTCACCATTTCTATAAACTGTTTCTAAAGCTATGGATTACAGTAGAAAATATAATTACTACTTACTTGATAGCAGAGAAAAATTATCCCAACAGTTTGGCATGGGACATATAATCATGGAATTTTTTTTCAAAATCCCTGATACTTAGGAGGGGGGTGTTTATTTTCTGCCCTATCTCTTTAAGGTAGCCCTCATGGCTCAGTGGTTAAAAGCTCAACTGCTAACCAAAAATTTGGCAGTTCCAATGCATAAGCCACTTCTTGGCAGCCCTCTGGGGCAATTCTACTCTGTCCTGTGTGGTTACCATGAGTTGGAATCAACTAACAGTAACTGATTTATTTTTTATTGTGTGATGTCTCTAAGAAAATGGGCTGTAACTGCATCAACACTTGTGTGTCATCCTGTATTGTTGGTTCAGGAAAAGGTGATCACTTACAGAAGGCTGCTGCATACTCTAGGCCATATCAGTATAGAAAAGCCTCTCAACATTAGAACCTCACATGCTAACTTACTAACTTAGAGTAACTTGGAGGTTCCCATCCATGCAGGGTAAGGAGAATTATTCAAGAGGAAAAAAATGAGTACATTACTGTAGGGACAACATGGAAGCTTGTCTTGCTCAGGCCTTCTGGCTAAGAGTGACTCAGCAGCCAAGGCCTACTGCCAGGAGCAGGCCTTCCAGCTGAGAGTGATTTGGTACTAGTTATATAACTTGTTCATAAGCTTGAAGCTCATGTACCTGGCTGACATCTATCTTTGCTTAAGCCTGTATATAAGGCCACTGTGCCACAAGGTGGATGTGACCACTGAATTCTATAGCAACCTGCTGCCATTACACCATTAAAACTGGTATGATGACACCCTTTGTGTCTCCATTGCTGAATCTTCCCAAATCATGGGTCAATATTCCTGGTCTGAGTACCTGCATTATAACAATTGGCATAGTCTCTGGCAGGATTTGGCACAGACCAGTACAGCAACAGAGGGGTGACTAGAGGGCTAGCCACCCTCTGGTGTGTAGTTCTCAGTGGCAACAGTCCTGGCAGCTTGGTCCCCATCCAGGACTGGCCAGAGGTAGATGGGATGATAACTGGTATTGAGAAAGGTCTGCATGCTTTGGGAGAAACTTTGGAGAAAAAGGGGACCTGGATTGGGTAGCAGGCTGAATCTTTCTTACAGCCCTGAAAGCAGTTACAGAGGAGGCACAAGCTGCAGCATGGACACTGCAAGATGATATGGAGAACCACTGGGAGCAGCTGTGGGAGCAAGTGGCTGTGTTGGATACTCAGACTTCTCACCTTTCATGACAGCGTGGCTCCCTGCCCCTTGGAAGAGGAGGAAGTGTCCCTAAAGGAGAGCCCATCCTTTGATAACCCAGAAGACCAAAACCCAGTGTCCACATAGGGGTAGTGCCCTGGCAGAGGTTGTGGATCACTCAGTCATCAGGGTGTATATCCAGTCAGAGCTGATGGGTTTAGCTCATGAGTTTTGTCAAAAGGGAGCAAGACCCTGCCTGTCTGGTATTGTGGCTATGGGACACCAGTACAGTTACTATTATGCTGGCTTGGGATTAAGTGGAAAAACTGGCATCCATCACTGTTCAACCTTCCCTTCATCAGCGCTTGCAGTGTCTTCTGCTGAAGATGACACGATATACATACAGTGGTTGATGGTGGCAAAGTGGGTCATGTGGGCTAACACCTGCAACCTGCCCAGAGGACTTAGCAAATGGTGCAGCCTGGGAACGTGGGCTGCTGCCCTACCGACTAGGCAGGGCTCAGGGCATCCCTGAGCTCCCAGGAGGCCTGGCACGCTCCTTACTCCTGCAGTCTCAGAGACTCCTGCTTACACTGGTGTGAGCCCCACAGCCAGGCAAAGTTGTACATGTGTCCTGATAGCCAAACCTGGCTGCTGCCATGACCCAGCCAGGGTAGCATGCTCTTGGAATGAAAGGTAACCTGGACACAGATGCGGTTTGACTTGCTGGCAGCAGGTGTCAACTGAGAGAAGGTGGATGGAAAGCCTAATGAAGGGTTGCAGCAGCTAGGGCAGCAATTAAAGCCTGAACAGCATTATGCTGCCCTAAGCTGAGGAAGGAAGAGACAAAGGGAGGCTCACAGCCAGGCAGGATGAGGAGGGGTGCAAGCCGTACAGCTCTGAGATTATTTGGAGGACCCCGGTGACCACAGTGGCTCAGCCACCTTGCAGTTCACTTGGGATCTATGCCAAGGTCCCCATACAGGTAGTGGGGTTCCTGCTGGGGACTGGAGGCCCCGTGTAGAATTAGCCATTTACTGACCCCTGTCAAAAGTGCAATGAGTGATACCAGGGTTGAGTCTATGAGAAGTTGCCAGAACAGGGAAGTAACAAACCACTCTGGATTGCCCCCTGGGAGCACATGAAGCTCCTGGTTGAGTGGACATGACCTTGGAAAATGAAAATAGAGCCCTTCATTTGGATTGGTTTAGTGTTCCTGTGAGGGATAGGGGAAGAGAGGGGTTTAAATGCCCATACTTGGATACTGAGTGGATGGCCTCCAAAGATTACAGTGTCCCTTCCTGAAGGCATGTCCACCATTCTGAAAGGTACATTTGTACTAAATGTTTGGCCTATACACACAGGGCCTGTACTTGTCCGTACTGAGCCCACTTTACTTATTTCTTGATCCATGGGTCTCTACAAGTGATAGACAGATACAGTGGCCAGACTATTCAGGTATCAGAAGTCCAGCTGCTGCTGGCCATTGGCTGTCTGCCTCCAGGTTTACAAAGTGCATATCTCTCCAGTTCCAGAGTACATTCTGGGGATAGATATTTTGCATGGCCAGGTAGTGGAAACAACAGCTGGGGACTTTAGACTGTAGCTAAGGGTCATACAAGCTATAGTGTGGGGTCAAGGCCGAGTGGCTTCAGTGGAGTTGCCCACTCCTAGGTAAGTTTTAAACATAGAACAGTGTCTTCTCCCAGGGGGACATAAAGAAATCAGCAAAACTATTGAAGAGTTACACTGAGTGCAAATATTGATGCTTGCCTGAAGCCCTTTCGACTCTCCAGTAACGCCAGTGAAGAAGCCTGATGGCTTCTAGAATATAATGGTCAACCACCACGAGTTAACTAAAGTGATGGTGCACATGCATGCAATTCATTTTACTAGCCATCTGGTGCAGCAGTGGGCCAAAGAACAATTGGTCCGGTAGAAGTTCCATACCCCTTACCATCCCGAGGCCTCAGGGATGATAGAGGGGTATAATGGTTCAAGTGAGTTCACCAGATGCTGCTCTGAGAAACTGGAAAGCCAGACTGTGGCAGGTGCTACAAACACTGAGTGAGCACCCCCACCCAGGGTGAGCAGCGCCAGTGGATTTGATCACTCACTATATGGTTGCACATATACAGCTGCAGATTATAATAGCAGAATTTCTAAAACCTGGAAATGGGATCCTAGGGAACATCTTCCTGACAGCTTCCACATTCCTACATGGAGTAGAGACTGTTGAGTGGAAATGACCTTGGAAAATGAAAATAGAGCCCTTCATTTGGATTGATTTAGTGTTCCTGCAGGGGATGGGGGAAGAGAGGGGTTTAAATGCTCATACTTGGATATTGAGTTAACAGCCTCCAAAAATTACAGTATCCCTTCCTGCAGGCATGTTCACCATTCTCAAAGGTACATTTGTCCTAAATGTTTGGCCTATACACATAGGACCTGTACTTGTCCATACTGAGCCCACCATACCTACAGATACAGGGACTAAGGTCTGGTATGAGAGGCCAGGGAGGCCCTCCTTGCCAGCTACCCTGTTGTCTTGGGGTGGCCTGTATCTCACCGGATGGGAAAGACCTCCCCTACTGGTTACTCTAGCCTCTCTTTGTGGCCATAGGCTAACCAAGGCTCACACCTTGGCAGAGGTCTCCAACCAGTCAGCATGTCGGGTTTGTGCCAAGGTACCACTTAGTGCTATGGGAGGCCTCCCCTTGAGAAATCATCCTGCCACTGGAGAAAATTGAACATGGTTGCCAGAATAGGGGAGTAACAACCCACTCTGGAATGCTACCTGGGAGCATGTGAAGCTCCTAGTGAGAGAACAAGAAGCCATGCCTGACCCTGGAAAGGATATGCCATCTGGGACAGCCTGGGGCGGCTTACAGCCAAGGCCACTGAATTGCAGTAGAAAGCTCCCCTGTGCACAGAGCAGGTGATACCAGATGGACCCTCAGTTGGATGAACTCCTGGGGGCCTGTTTCAGAACCGTAACCCCAAAATGATACCACACAATGGGAGAGAAGAAAATTGGAAAGGGCCAAGGGCCCACCAAGGGAAGTCTGTGGGTTTGTGGCTTTTGTAGGTGGTCCTACTTGCCTTTCAGTTGGACTGGCTGATATATGTGGGGACGGCCATATATGCTGGGCTGTATTTTGAAGTTCCTGTCTGGTAGGCCCAGCAACGGGGACACTTTCCAATATTGGCATCAGGTGAAATGCGCTACATGGTGGTATTAACCATTGGCCTTGTTTATGCCCCATATGGCTACTATAGTTACCCAGACACGGGTGATGGCACTGGTGCTATACACTGCCAGGGCTCTGAATGCCTAGCACTGGGCCTTGATCCTACTAGATGAGGATGCATACCAGCTCCAAAAAGTGGTCCTGCAAAACCACATGGCTTTGGATATCTTGACCACGGTCCAAATGGGGACTCGCATTCTCTTCCACAAAGAAAGTTGCATCTACATTCTGGACGCTGATAACAACACCAGCCCAGCATTACAGCAACTGACTGAGGAGAAGCAGTCTAATACTAACTTCACTGAAGATTCCTTGGCCAAATGGTGGCATAAACCGGGATACACTTGGCAGGCCACATTAGTTACCATACTGGGGGTGGATTGTGGGCTTCTGCTTGATTGTTGTTGCCTGTATTGCTGCTGTGGCATTGCCACACACCTCGCCCAGCAACCATAAAAGAAGAATTAATGCCTAGATTGTACACTAAGCAAAACACCCTTCAGGGTGGAGTGTAGGGACAACACAGAAGGTTGTCTTGCTGAGGCCTTCTGGCTGAGAGTGACTCAGCAGCCAAGGCCTTCCAGCAACGAACAGGCCTTCCAGCTGAGAATGATTCAGCACTACTTACATAACTTGTTTGTAACCTTGAAGCTCATGTGTCTGGCTGTCAACCACCTGTGTTTAAGCCTGTATGTATGGTCACTGGGCCATGAGGCAGGTGTGAACACCAAATGCTGTACCTGTCTGCTGCCAATAAAGCTGGTATGACTACATACTCTGTGCCTTCATTGCTGAGTCTCCCTGAATCATGGGTCAATATCTCTGGCCTTGAGTACTTGCATTATGACAATTACTTTTCCAGAAATTTTGAAGAAAAATGTATTGAAATCAGAACTAAAAAAAAAAAAAAAAATGTTGCCCTCAGGTGAATTCCAACTCATGGCAATCCCAGGTGTATCAGAATAGAACTATGTTGCATAGGGTTTTCAAAGGCTGATTTTTTGGAAGTAAATCATCAAGTCTGTCTCCCAATATGCCTCTAGGTGGACTAGAATCTCCAGTCTTTTGATTAGCAGCTAGTGTGTTAACCATTTATAGCACTGCAGGATGCCTATAATCTCACCCAAATAATGTCTCTGAGAACTCAAATGTGTCAGTGTAAAAATAAATAAATAAATCAACTACTACCACGTATTTCTGTTCTAGTCTTGACTATTCCGGGTATTCTTATTTCTTCAGTTTCTGAGCACTGAACAAAACAAGTCAATAAACAAGCTTTCTTGTTTATATTCCTACTCTTGACACATACAACTTTATTTTCAATAAGATTTCATGGAACACTGAATAAAAGGCATCTTGGGGGCTATTTAGGGACCAAAGCCAATTCAGCTGTGTTGGATACCTACCCAATAGCCATTTCTTCTCTCTTCTTTGCTCACAAAGCGTTGATTTCACATGCATTTTTAACTTTTCATATGGCACTGGTGAAAATTCTGATTCATCTCAGTCAATTTCTGCAGTCTCATTCTCTTAGCTGGCATTTGGGTTGGGGATAGCATGTGACCTGACCGTTGAGAAATGAGGGACGATCTGGTAAGAAAATCTGCTTCTTAAAAAGACACACATGATAGTCAAGATGCCACTTATTTGGATATTGTTTGCAGATGATGTTTGTAGTTATACATCTTGCAACTTTGAGGGGGAATTTATGAAGGGCAAGGCCAATATATTGTGGTTGATAGTGGAAGGAGAAACAATTACATTTCTAATGTTATTGAATTGTTTTATTGACCATCCTATGCTAAGACTTCTTGTTATGTGAGACCAAAAGTATCTTTATTAGTTACGTCAGTTGAAGTAGGATTTTCTGTTCCCAGATCATCCTAATTCACAGCAATCTTCAAAGGTCTTAATTTAATGACCACACAAGTGGGCCTTGTAGGAAGTGGAGGCTAGAGGCAGACAGGATTGGAAATATTGTCTATCTGTAGAACTAGTAGGGGAAGGTGTCAGAGATGAAGCTAGGAGGTTGCAGGATCTGACATCAGAGCTGTATCTAGAATTCTTTCTGAGACTCAAGAAATAGATTATCCACTTCAAAAGAACATTTTAACTCTGCTGGAGGTACCAATTTGCTGATGAGACAATGTTCAGGCTGCCGTGGTTTAATAAGTGATGGGGCTATCATTTGCATCAAAAGTATGAAGTCCCCTCCAGTTGTCCTTTTCCTTTGAGGTTCAAATACTGTCCAAGATGTTCTGACGTTGCAGAAAAAAAGGAACGATGCAGAAAATCTGTTTATTTGGCATCTTACTCCTTGGCAATATTGGAGTCTGAAAGGTTGAACTGTTTGTTTTGCAATTTAAAAAGACAGGGAGACTGTCTACAACTTTTCCAGCCAAGCCAGCCAAGTGTCAGAGTAAATACAATTCTAAACAGCTGATAATTGCCAAATAAATAACTTGATCTCTTGTCTCATTTTGTTGTGACTGTTATTGTGTCTTTCAAGTTGGAAGCAGCTGGTAGGCAGTGTTCTCAAGGTTCCCAACTGTGATGCTTTCTGGGATACACTGAGGCATATCTTCAGGGCTGGCCTGATTCCAGTGCAGCAGAGATGTCTAACTTGGACTGAAAAACTTGCTCTAACATTTTTTTTTCTAGGAATATATTATTTAGGGACCAAAGCCAATTCAGCTATGTTGGATACCTACCCAATAGCCATGATACCTACCTACCCAATAGCCATTTCTTCTCTCATCTTTGCTCACAAAGCCTTGATTTCACATGCATTTTTAACTTTTCCTCATATGGCACTGGTGAAAATTCTGATTCATCTCAGTCAATTTCTGCAGTCTCATTCTCTTAGCTGGCATTTGGGTTAGGGGTAGCATGTGACCTGACCGTTGAGAAATGAGGGACGTGAAAGGTATCATGAAAGTTGGTGTCAAGACTGAAAACACTCCGAGAGCAACAGTTGTCCACACTGCCTTCCTACTACTCCCACCCACCAGTCTAATTGCATCCAGGGATGGCTGGTTGCAAATTTGTAATCTGTTGTCCTACATTACCACAACTGTATTGCATCTGCTTTTGCAAAGACATTGAAGTCAGTAATGTCTAAAAGAATGTCTTTTAATGGGTAAGAAATATTATGTTTGGCCTCCCTGTGTGGCATATATGGTTAAGTGTTCAGCTGCTAACCAAAAGGTTGGAGGTGCCAGCAAACTTCTCCTGAAAGGTCACAGCCATTTCAAATCTGATAGAGCACAGTCTTACTTTGACACACCTGTGTCACCATAAGTCAGAATCAACTGCATAGCTACTGTTTTTCATTTTTCAGTATGTTTCAGATTGTTCCTGGAGTTCCAGAAAATGAACTGTTACCTTCTTGCCACTGCTGCCCTAATGTTTGGTTGGTGTTCATGTCAGGAGCTGGCTGCTGAGTCTGAAAGACTCCACTGATCATGGGATAGAACAAGGGTGGGGAACAAGGCTATCTTCTCCCCTGGTATGATTTTTGTCTTTGACCATAAAGATGTACACTGAAGGGGAGGAAAATATGTACTTTTTTATTTCAAATGCTTTAGTTTTTCTTTTTTTTATTGTGATTAAGTGAAAGGAAACAATCCAAATTAAACTTGCATATCTGCCTATCTGCAGCTCTTTCTGCTCTCCTTGCCCAGTGACAGCACCCTCCTCCTTTTTGTTCTATGTATGTCATATCCTCCTAACAATCTCCTGTCCCCTCATCGCCACCCTCTCCTATCCCTTCTAGTAAGGGGTCAGTAGGACAGCATCCAGTAGATGCACGGAACCATGAAGTACACACACCATGTAGGCACATGTGTCCCTGAGCCCAGTCCATTCCCGCCCAAAGAACTGACCTCCGTAATGTCTTCTGGTCAGTGGCAGCAGCAGGTGTAGTGGTCATGCTCTCAGGGGATCTCCCCAGGCTGCTGAACCATCAATTGAGATATTTTAGTGGAATTCTTGAGGAGCACCCCTCTTTTTCTCATGTTGTCATTGACTTGTGGGCACCATGGCCACGGTTAGGACCAACATTATGGCCTGGGTGTGGGTCTTGTAAGCCTGTGAATGAGTGCCTGTAAACAACCGAAAATGGTTGGAGTGCATGACATCAGATCCTCCAAAACAATGGGTCTGGCCCTCTGAATCTGACCCTTGTACCCCTGCCCAGGCCTGTGAGCTTTCCTCCTCCAGATCTAAGCTCATGTGAAGAAGTGGCCTTTGTTATGCTGTTTGGATAAAAGGCACAAGTTTGCTTTGTGAGGTACTTCCCAAACCCTGTTCAAATCAAAGCTTGTTTACCGCATGTATGAGTGCTCTGCTCAGCAAACGAAAATGAGCTGTGCGATGCGAAGGCAGAGCTGGGGCGTCAGAGTTACTGCTCTCCTCCTCCTGTCTGAGCCTCAGTGTGGCATTTTTCATCAGCACCGATCACCTACGGGCAATGCAGAACAGGCCTCAACAATGTGTCCCCTATCATGGTTGTCTTTGGTGGTGACCAGGCACCATCTGGTTCTTCTGGTCACATGTTGATATAGTCACCCATTCGCAAGAGTCCTTCTGTCTCCCGGGCTCTTTTTGTTGTTCTTGGTGATCACCATCAGTTCCCGATGAGTTCAGACCACTTGGTGTACCTCGGATGGCAACTTGATAGCTTTGAAGACCCCAGATGCCACTCACCAACATGGGGTGCAGAAGACTCTCTTAGCAATGGGCAAGTTACGCTAGCTGGCCTCGCTGTGCCTTGAGAGCCTGGTCTCCAGACCCCTGCCCCTTCTACTCTGTCTTTGCAATATTGGGTTAAGATTAGAAGAGTTTTCAGTTTACGCTGAAGTCCAGTTAATCTTCTTTCTACTGCATGCTGTCACTGCTTTCACCTAACAAAATTTATCAACTATCTAATCTATGGCCAACCCTCACCCTCCCTCCCCCCCCACCCTTGCAGCCATGAAAGAGAATTTTCTTCTGTATATAAGTCTATTTTTAAGTCCTCATAGCAGGAGTCTTATACGATATTTGTCCTTGTGCCACTAGCTGATTTCACTCAGCATAATGTCTTCCAATTGAAACCAGGTGATGAGATGTTTCCTAAAATCATAATTGTTCTTTATCATTGCGTAGTGTTCTGTTGAGTATATGTACCATAGTTTGTTTATCCATTCACCTGTTTTTGGGCATCTAGGTTGACTCCATCTTTTTGCTATTGTGGACTATGCTGCCATAGACATTCATGTGTGTGTATTTGTTAGTGTGACTGCCTTTGATTCTGTAAGATATATTCTGAGCACTGGGATTACTGGGTCAAATGGTTTATTTGTTTCCAGCTTTTTAAGGGAGCACCAAATTGCTTTCTATAGAGGTTGTACCGTTTTGAAATCCCACCAGCAGTGTAGGAAAGTTCCAGTCTCTCCATAGCCTGTCTAGCATTTGTTATTTATTGGATTATGGTCAACCTTGTTGGGGTGAGACAGTAACTCACTGAAATTTTGATTTGGATTTCTCTAATACCTAACGATTGTGAGCATTTCCTCATGTGTCTTTTGGCTGCCTGCATGTCCTCTTTGTTGAAGTGTCTGTCCGTCTCCTTTGCCCATGTCTTAATTGGGTTATTTACCTTTTTTTTGGTTGATATTTTGCAGTGCCTTGTAGATTATGGAGATCAGACATTAGTTCAACATGTTATTGCCAAATATTTTTTCCCATTCTGTAGGTTGTCTTTCAATTTCTTTTTATAAAGTTTTTGGATGCGCAAAAGTGTTTGATTCTTAGTAATTCCCATTTACCTATTGTCTCTTCTGTTGAATGTGCTTTGTCAGATTTTGAAGTGTGTCTGAGCTGTGTATTAAAACTTCCACTGCTGACCCTATGTTTTCTTGCATGATCTTTATTGTTTTAGGCTTGATATTTAGGTCCTTGATCCATTTAGTTTTTGCCAGCACCATTTGTTAAAGAGAATGTTTTTACTCCAGTTTACAATCTTAGGACCTTTGTCGAATATTAACTGCTCATGAGAGGATGGTACCATCTCTGAGGTCTCTAAGTCTGGAGTATATATGTCTATATGTCTCCTTTTGTATCAGTACCAGGTTATTTTGACTACTGTGGCAGTGTAATATGTTCTAAGATCAGGTAGTGTGAGGCCTCCCACTGTGTTCCTGTTCTTCAGTAGTGCTTTCCTTATCTGATGTTTCTTCCCTTTCCAAACAAATTTGGTGATCTGTTTCTCCATCTCATTAAAAAAATGACACTTGGCTTTTTATTGGGATTGCACTGTAAATGTAGATTGCTTTGGGCAAAATAGATATTTTCACAATGTTTAGTCTTCCTATCCATGACCAGGGTAGTTGTTTCCATTTATGTAAGTCTCTTTTGACTTCTTGCAATAGGACCTTATAATTTTCTGTGTATCAGGCTCTTATTTCTCTAGTTAGATTTATTCCTAGGTATTTTATCTTCTTGGAGGCTATAGTAAATGGTATTGATCTGGTGATTTCTTCTTTGATGATCTCTTTGTTAGTGTAAAGGAATCCTACTTTACTTATGTTTATTTTATCCTGATATTTTGCTAAACTCCTCTATTAGTTCAAGTAATTTACTTACGGATTCTTTGGGATTCTCTGTGTATACAACCATATCATCTGCTAATAGGGAAATTTTTACATCTTCTTTGCTGATGCAAATGTCTTTTATTTCTTTGTCTTGTCTAATTGCTCTGGCAAGAACTTTAAGTACAACATTGACTAGAAGTGGTGAGAATGGGCAACCTTGTTTTGTTCCCATTCTCAAGGGAAATTCTTTCAGTTTCTCTCCTTCAGGATAAATAGGTGGTTGGCCTGCGTAGGAGCCCCTTATTACTTTGAGGAATTTCCCCTCTATTCCTGTTTTGCTGAGAGTTTTTTTTAGCGTGAATGGGTCGCCATGAGTCAGATCCGACTTGACAGCTCTTGGCTTGGCTTGGGCGTTAGACTTCATTCGTTAAATGCCCTTTCTGTGTCAGTTGACAAAATCAGATGATTCTTATTCTTTGTGTTATTTATGGAGTTGATCACATTAATTGTTTTTCTAACATTGAACCAGGCTTGCATCCCTGGTATGAATCCAACTTGGTCAAGATGAATTCTTTTTTTGATCTCTTGTTGAATTCTGTTGGCAAGGATTTTGTTGAAGATTTTTGCATATAGGTTCATGAATAATATTGGTCTGTAATTTACTTTTTTGGTGGAATCTTTCCTTGCCTTTGGTATCAGGGTTATGCTGGCTTCATAGAGTGCATTTGAGAGCATTCCATTTCTTTATGTGTTGTGAAATGGTGTTGGAATTAACTCTTCTCTAAACGTTGGTAGAATTCTGTGGTGAAGCCATCTGGGCCAGGACTTTGTATGGTTGGTAGTTTTTTTTTATGATTTTTCAGTCTGTTTCTTTGTGATGGGTTTATTAAGTTGTTCTATTTCTCCTTGTGATAATTTTGGTAGGTGATATGAATTTAGAAATTTGTCCATTTCCACTAGGTTTTCACGTCTGTTGGAGTATGGTCATTCGTAGTATTCTGTTAAGATACTTTTGATTTCAGTTTGGTTTGTTGTGCCATCTTCCATCTCATTTATTATTCAGGTTACTTGTTTCCCCTCCTTTTTTTCTTTTGTAAGATTAGCCAATGGTTTATCAATTTTGTTCTTCTTTTCAAAAAAACAACTTTTGGTTTTGTTAGTTTTCTCAATTGTTTTTCTATTCTCTAACTCATTTAGTTCTGCTCTAACATTTATTGTCTCTTTTCTTCTGGTGCTTGAGGGGTTCCTCTGTTGCCCTCTTTCTACTTGTTCAAACTGGAGAGTAAATTCTTTGGTTTGGGTTCTCTCTTCTTCCCAAATATGTGCATTTATAGGGATAAATTGACCTCTGATCACTACTTTGGCTGTATCCCACAGATTCTGGTAGGCTGTGTTTTCATTCTCATTTAATTCCATAAATATCTGTATCTCTGCTTGATTTCTTCTATAACCCATGGCTTTTTGAGCAAGGTGTTGTTCAGTTTCTGTGGGGGGCAGACCCCCCATCTCCCAACATGAGGATCAAGGAAGATGCCTTCTAAGAGGGGTTTTACAACCTCCTCGGTTAATGGAATTATATTGGGAAAATCTGACCAGGAACTTCTAGGGAAGAGAGATCAGAGGAATGGATTTCAATACAGCATGCCTGAAAGCACTGAGGCCTGCCCAGCCTCGTTGGCTTCCCCCAATTGTGTCCCCCCTCCCTTTTCTCCACTAACACAGGTTTACAAAGTCACCCTTGAAAGGCTTCTCAAGGACAATTCTCCACATAGCCATTAAAGCTATACAAGCATTTCACTCCCTACAGCAGAAAGATAGATAAACTTCCAAGTCCATTATAATTGGTATGGCAAATGAATTATCACTAAAGAAACAACTTTCTTAGAGCAGTTGGTTGGATTAGGGGATGGCAGACACTATCTGCACAGGAAGAGATAAATAAAAACTTAGAGAAACAAATGGAGACAGCCAAATGGTGAGGTTTTGAGGAGTCTACCCTTCTGTGCCTTCCACTTTGAGGTACGAATAAAACCATTAATTGTGTTCACTGACATCTACCACCATAAATACCTCTCTCAGACCATTATCCAAAAGGTCCTGGCAATTAACTAGAAAAAGAAGACCACAAAGGGTCAGTTTCTTGTTAGCCAATAATGATGGGTCAGTTTCTTGTTAGCCAATAATGATGGGTCAGTTTCTTGTTAGTCAATAATGATGGGTCAGTTTCTTGTTAACCAATAGTTTATATAATGAAGAAAATAGGGTGAAAATTATGTCACCTCATCTGTAAAAACAATACAGACAGCTCTCTCTCTTGGTCGGGCTGCCTTTAACCAAAAAACTCTTTCCTGTCTCTCTTAATTCATTTCCCGCCAATGCCTCTCCCTCCCTCCGTGCAGGACCCTGAAAAGTGTCAGGGCTGGCTCCCAGCAAGTTTCCATGAGTTCCAATTTCTATTTATGTTTTTTTCTGCTATTGATTTCAACTTTTATGGTTTTATGGTCTGAAAAGTTGCCTTACAGTTATTCAATTGTTTGGATTTTGTTTTGACTTGCTTTATGTCCTAACATGTCATCTATTTGGGAAAATGTCACATGTGCATTGGAGAAAAAGGTATAGTTATCTGTTGATGGGTAAAAAGTTCTGCATATATCAATGAGGTCTAGTTGCTTAATTGTTGCAATAAGGTCTTCTGTGTCTAGCAAGCTTTTTTCTGGATGATCTGTCCATTACTGAAAGTGGAGTGTTGAAGTCTCTAACCATTATTGTGGAGGGATCTATCTCATTTTTCATTGCAGTCATTGTTTGTTCGATGTAATTAAATGCTCTGGTATTGGGTGCATAAATATTTAATATTGTTAAATTCTGCTTGTGTATTGAACCTTTCAGCAAAGAATTCTGACTGTTCTTGTCCATGATGGTGTATTTTACACTAAATCCTATTTTATCTGAAATTAGTATTGTCACACCTGCTCTTCTTTGTATGTTGTTACCTTGGTACACATTACTGTATGCTTTAATTTTCAGTTCATTTATACCTTTGAGTCTAAGGTATGTTTCTTGTAAGCAACGTATAGGTGAGTCATTTCTTTTGATCCAGGATGTCACTTGTGGTCTGCTTCTTGTAGTGTTTAGTCTGTTTACATTCAGTGTCATTATTGATATGTATGTGCTTAGTGTTACCATTTTGATATATTTATTTTTGTGTTTGTGTTTTCTATGTTGCTCTTAATATTCTTTTCTAGGTCATTCTTCTTTACGGGTTAATGTTTCACCTTTTTCAGTATTGGTTTTGTGTTTGTTGAGATTCCTGTATCACATTTCTTATTTTGATGTGTTGCTTTGTTATTGTGCTTTGAGACTACCCCTATAATCCCCCTTAATATTCTAAGTTTAAACAAAATTTTAACTTCTGCATATCTTTCTAACTTCCTCTCCATCTGAAAGGACTGTAACTACTGTAGCATAGTCCACTTTTTAGCGTGATGGTCTCATAGTTTTTGTGGTATGATCACTGATTCCCTTCTTTTAATGTTGTAGCTTTGATTGAATTTTGTGGCTTCTTAACTGAGTAGCTTTCTGGATGCTATGTCCTGCATTGCCTCCTTAAGTATACACTTACTGGTTTTGTTTTTCTCAGCAAAGAACTTCTTTGAGTATTTCTTGTAGTTTTGGTTCGGTTTTTACAAAGTCTATAAGCTTCTGTTTCTCTGCTAATATCTTAATTTCTTCATATTTGAGAGACAATTTTTCAGGATATATAATTCTGGGTTGGAAGTTTTTCTCCTTCAAGGCTTTGAGTGTGTCATATCACTGCCTGCTTGCCAACATCATTTCTGTTGAGAAGTCAGACAAAAGCCTACAGGGGTTCCCTCTGAATATTAGCTTTGCTTTGACCATCAGTGCCTTTAATAGCCTCTGTTTATGTTTCATTTTATCAAGCTTGATTATAAATTATCTTGTCTTTCTTTTGAGGTCTCGTTTATGTGGTGTTTGAAATGCATCTTGGAAGTCTATATTCTCTTTCATAATTTCAGGGAAGTTTTCTGTCAGCAGCTGAACAACAATAGTCTGTTTTCAGCTATCCCTCACTGTTCAGGAACTCCAATTAATTGTAGATTATTCCTATTAATAGAGTCCTACGTGTTTCTTAATACTTGTTCATTTTTCTTATTTATTTTCTCTGAGTTCTTCTCATAAATGCTGGTGTTGGTTGTTCTATCCTCAAGGTGACTAAGTCTGACTTCCATCTCCTCAATTCTGCTCTTTTGGCTTTTTGTCAAATAGTTGAATTCTGTAATTGTGTTATTATTGATCTGTTGGATTTCAAATCATTGATATTCCATCAGTTTAAATAGCTTGCTTAAGTTTTCATTTTGCTCTGTGGCATGTCATTTAATCTCTATGAAGGCTCTGTACACACTTATTTTGTACTCAACTTCCAACAGTTTCAGAAAGCCTTTTTCATTTGGCAATTTTTTAATTCTTCATTTTGGGAGACTTCTAGATCCATGGTGGACTGTTTCTTTAAATGGTTAGCAATGGTTTGTTGCCTTTGTGGCATCTAGAGGCTGTTTAGTTTCTCTGATGTTACCTCAACAGGAGCTGAGGCATAGTTCTGAAAAGGGAGTTGGTCAGCAGTCTCCTCTGTGGACTCTAGTGACTGGCCTGAGTGGACTCTGGGTGGCAGGCTCTGCCTCCTGGCTGGCAAAGACAGTGGCCTACTTATGGAGTCACTGTGGGACCATCAACCAACCCTATGATGTGTATGAATAAAGTTGGGAAGAGATGCCTCCAGACTGCTCAGCAGTCTGTAGCAGTTGGTTTCTGTGAACACTACAGGCTTAGAGACTCTATAGAGCAACCCTATGGGGTTTCTTGGAGTCAGATCAACTGGATGGCAGTGGGTTTAGCTTGGTGGCTTTGTGCTTCAGTCAAAACTAGCTGGAGTCCAACAAAATGCTTGAGATTTAGAAATCAAAATCTGGGAGCTGTCTATCAGCTGCCAAAGTCAGTCACATCATCAGGTGTGACAGGTCCTGCCTTCCAGCTGACATTGGAAGAACATTTTCAGCTATTGCCAGATGCTATGACATAGTTCAAAGTAGGGAGGGGTTATGGCCTTTCTGCCATCCTCAACCAGGCCCCACTTACAAGGTACCATTGTCCTAAACATAGTCTTTCTGCCAAAAAGGTGTTTTCTGGACTGGTACTGCTTCTAAGTGTGGGAATTAGCCTCTGCTGAATCCTCCTGCTGGGTGACCCTGCCTCCCAGCTGACTAAGATGGTGTCCTGGCTGAGCTGCCCTTCTCACCTTGAAACAGTAGAATCTATGGTGGAGCTCAGAAAAGGGTGGGTGGAGGGGCACTGGTACCCCCAGTCAGCAGCCAGGCTGTCAAAATGTGCCTGTCCCACACACTGTCTCTCTGCTGTGCTATACACGGTTTACTTTAGCACTGCAGTTTGGCGTATTTTCTAACTCATGCCCATCCCCTGCCTCCTGGATAATAAAAAAGGCATCAGTACCTGCAGTTTACCCAAGTGGTGTTTCAGCAGGAGTAAGCCTCAGCGTGTACTGCTTCATGATAGAGAGAAGTAGTTTCCCACTTAGTGGTGCGTAGTCCAATCTGACAACCATATGCCACATCCTAGGGCTCCCTGGGTGTCCAGAGTGCTCTGTTCAGTTACCATTCCATGCTTTAGTTTTCAGATGGAATTGATGAGACACATATCTAGTCCACCATCTTGACTCTACTCCCCAGGAAAATATATTTTTTAAAAAGGTCATAGGCTCCAAGTCTTCCACTTTCTTTTGTGTCTGGTGTTAACATCAGCTGCCCTGTGCTTTAGATGAGGAGAACTCATGTCACGGTGGTCAAGTGCTCAGCTGCTAACAAAAGGTCAGCATTTTGAACCCAAGGGAAGGATGTAGCAGTTGGTTTCTGTGAACACTACAGGCTTAGAAACTCTATAGAGCAATCCAAGGGTTGCTTGGAGTCAGATCAACTGGATGGCAGTGGGTTTGGCTTGGTGGTTTGGTGCTTTAGTCAAAACTAGCTGGAGTCCAACAAAATACTTGAGATTTAGAAATCAAACAAAAAGATAATCACCCAGAAATCAGATTTAAATCTACAGCGACTAAAGTTGCTTTGTTAGAGAAATAAAAGTATTAAGAAGCTTTTATTTCTAAGGCTACTACACAGTTGTAGCTGGCACAAACAGGTCTGGGCATTGTTTACTTTGAGTGATGTAAAACCTACTTAGCATGTGGAAACAGGCTAGATTTACTTTTATTTTAAAGCTCTTGTAATTGCTCAGAAAATGGGGAATTATTCCTTGCTCACTCTGCTTTGAAAGATTTGGTGCTTTTTTTTTTTTTTTTTGGTAATTGTCATAGCCCAAAATAATACAGATCTGCTTTTGGTTGGATACAAAATGCCACCTCCCACATCAGGAAAGTAAGATGACAAATACGACACAAGAGCCCATGAAGGCAAAATTGTTATGCATGTCACACTGTCATTTTACAAAGTGACTTTTTAAAATAAAGTAATAAATGCAACCAGAAAAACTCCACAGAGACATATTAACGACTCAACCAGGAACAATTAAGCTCCCTTAAAAACACTTGCCATCAGCCACCATCTGCTGCCAGCAATTGGGGGTAATCTTTATGTCCTTTTGAAGCTTTGCCTCATTCCTTAGCTCCTTGATGAAGCAAGATCTCCATTTTGGACAAAGCATGACAGGGTAGGGAGACTTGTGTTGGTTCTACGTCTTTGCATAACTCTGAGCTTAGGGGCCAGCATTCAGTATCCTGCTAGGGGTTTTCAAGAGTGCATATCAAATTGGAGAAAATGTGCTAAGTCTATTTACTTCCCCTCTCATATTGCTTTGTTCTTGTCAGCATTTTCTGCACAACTCAGAAGTAAAGATGGGCTCCCTGCCCTTGGCATAATTTGTTATGTAGGGAAATAAGAAACTGACTTTCTTACTCTTCTCTGAAAAAGGAAGAAATTTGTATTCTGCAGTAAAATTCTGTTGTTCAGAATTTCTCTAGTGTACCTGCATTTTTCTCCCATTTGGACTTGTATTGTTAGACTACTTAATAAGTAAAATCCATGTTCACTCCAAAGGCAAACATATTTTCTCTTTGTGGTACTGTGGGTTAAGAAATCTTAAAACACATAAACAAGATAAATGGAAAAATCCCATGACCCTCAATAATTCAGCAAAGAACTTCTGTGCCAGATGAAGAATAATATTAATATTCAAATGGTACTGAGAACACTTTTCTGTCTTTCAGGCATAATCTTTCTATATATGAGGAATACTACTAGCGAAGGAAAAAGTGTGTAGGTAGAATGTCTTGAGGACATAGGCTTGTTGTCTATTCTGTATATGCGCTGTTCCCATTTGATTCTTTGTGGTGGCTCAGAGCTGTGAAACACACTTTGAATTGTCTAGGCTAATCCTTCTCTAGTTTTTGGACTGCAAAGACCTCTTTGTGACAAAGTTCCTGCATTCTTCTGTGTACGTGCTTATCACAGTAGAAGTACTGAGCTGATGTCCTAGAAGAAGAACATCATAGGGGTAGGTGATTTCAATACTCTTGAACCCCAGGGGTAGTGTCTTCTGATCTACTCCAATCATCATGATTGTTAAGGTAATGCCTTGCTACTTTATTTTTGGTTTTTGTCTCCTGATACTGTGCTGGGATGTAAAATGAGGGGAGATAACAATGTCAGGGGATTAAAGAGTGGGTCTAGGTGAGTCTGCTATTCCTTCACCCCCTCTTCTGCATTCCCCTTTCTTCTAAACAGTAGGCAGTCTTCCTTACCTTAATCTTGAGGGTCGCATAGTGTGTCTTACAGATATTCCAGTGGTGATAACAACAGCATTGTTACTGGAAAAAAATCTGGCTTCTCTAATTCTTAATTGGAGGATCTTGGGCAAGTTATTTAACCTTTCTGTGTCTTAGTTTTCCCATCTGTAAAAATTAGGATAATAATACTGGCTCCAGAGTCATGCTATTAATTAATACCACATTCATGCTGTCTGGTGGCTATAGAGATCCTGGATTCAGTCTACCAGTCTGATTAATATGATAGTGCTCCAGTGCTGCCCTAGGAGCCCCCTGCTGCGTCAGTGAAATCTCTTTCATTGCAGAATCAAGGGAAGTTCTGGGCTCCTCAAGGAGTAACTGACCATGTACTTTGGGGCTACAGGAAGATGCTGATTTTCCATTTAGAGGAGGAAGTATTTCCGTATTTTATTGTGGATAGTATATCGAATAGTGGGTAATATATCGAATATACCATAGACTGCCAAAAGAATGAACAGATCAGTCTTAGAAGTACAACCTAAATGTTTCTCAGAAGCTAAGACTGTGAGTTTCACATACTTTGCACATGTTATCAGGAAGAATCAGTCCCTGGAGAAAGATACCATGCCTAGTAGAAGAAAGGGTTAATGAAAAAGAGGAAGGCACTTAATGAGATAGACTGACATAGTGGCTGGAAAAGCTGGCTCAAGCACAGCAACAATGGTGAGGATGGCCCAGGGCCAGGGAGCATTATTCTATTTTACATGGGGTTGCTATGAGTCTGCACTGACGAGATGACATCTAACAACAGTCCCCACCAGCAAGGACAGTCTAGATACAGCCAGCCAAGCCAAGTAAGGTAGGTGAATATGTACACATGTTAATATAACTTAAATACTGTAGTTTTCCTTAATTGCCAGTCCTTTTTCTTCTAAAAAAACTTGCTATACCACTTCTCCAGCACATACATACGCCACCATTTCAGGGCTATACCACTTATACTTTTTATTTTATAGTTAAACAATATCTACATAGGGTACCTTTGGACTTAAGTTCTGAAATTAGAAGAATGTTCACACTAACATAACTAATTTTTGAAGATTATTATAGAACTAGTAAAGGAAGAATGTATTCTGAGCGTCAGACAGCGTCTCCTGCAATTCAAAGTTGCAAGTCTGTGTAACAATGAGGTAGAATCTAGTTAGTCTAAGTAGAGCCTGAAAGCGTGGGCCAAATACAGAAATCATTTTTAAAAAACATTCATTTGATATTACCAGTTCTCAACAGAATGAAAAAGGTAGATATAGACATAAAATTGAAATTACCATCTGACATGTGAACATTTGCACTAAGTTAAATATAAAACTGAATGCAAAACAAATGGTTTTAGTAGTAACACCCGCTGAAAACAGTTTCTGACCTCAAGTCCAATTTTATAGCCATCATTAAGATGAGAGGCTTATTATGTGAGTGTGGAAACTGATGTACCTCACTCAGACACAATGAAACCTGTGACAGCCAGAATTCATCAGGACTACCTTGTTTTGCTAGGTCCTGCCAGGTTCCCGCCTTGGACAGGATGCAGTCTTAATATAGAGACTGAAAAATTTTCCTCCCCCCACTTGCTGTTCCTGCACCCGCCGAACCCCCCCTTCATTTCACAGCAGCTCTAGCCAGACAAGGACACTCTCTCGTTGATAAGCCAAGTGCCTGCTTGCTCCCTTTCAAAGTCTTACACCCGCCTGATAAGATGCAGCTGCTCCCCATCAAGGCCTCCCACCCACCTAGCAGGATGCCCCTCCTCAGAACCCCACCCACTCACCCCATTTGTCTCAATCACGACTGCACTATAACTAGCGGCTCAAAACTTGACTCGGGGCCATTCTGTTGGAACCTGCAAAGGTCCCTTTTTGGCCCGCTGGTGTAATAAACAGCCCCTTGCCTCCTCCTGGGTGTCATTTGCTTCTTCATTTTCTGTAACAATTGGTTCCCTGACCGGGAAGCGAATGAAGTGACCCCATGAGTCACCGGCCTCTCAGGACCTCGGCCGTCGGCCAGGGCAGACAGGCCAGGAGGGACAGGCACCACTCGTTTTCCAGTTAACGAGGTTCCTCCATCTCTCTGCCCCGTACCCACTGGAGAGGTTTCCAAAGATGCAGGACCCTCAAAGGATCAGGTAACAGGTATCAGGCACCAGGCACAAGAAAACTTCAGTTCAGGTAAGGGCTGCCCCCAGCTCAGTCAGGACCACCCTCAAGAAGGGCAAAGGGGAGTCTGATCACCATTTGGCCTTTGTGCCCCAGTTCAGGATTCCCCCTCCGGGTGGAAGTCTCAGTCTGTGTGAGTGAATTCTGTGTTGCATGAATGTATTTGTGCCTCCAAGGTTTCGAGGAGGCTGTTTGGGCCTTTCTCTGCGGTTCCAAGTGGACTCATAAGGCATAACGGTGTGAGCCAAGCCTCCTCCGCCCTGGGGTTTATACGGGGACACCTTAGCCAAGAGCCCACCTAAGTCCCCGCAAGGGGAACGGTCAGAGGGACATCTGAGTGGTCCTCAGGACAAGTCTTTCATCTCACTTGCGGCACCGTCAACATGGGTGGGACACACAGCAAACCTACTTTTAAAAAGTTTATGAGCCATAAAAAGTTCTAAAAATAAGGGAGAATTCTTTATAGTTATTGAAATGCAAAGATTGTGCCATAGGGAGTCTAAAGAAAGAGAAGACTCCTTACAGAAAACCTCTCTGTAAATATCTTTTCTTACTGGAGTCTAATCTGTTATTTGACTGATACGGGAGATTCTCTTCCCGAATCTTTTTTTCTCTTCTTCCTAAATAGCTGAGGCTCCTTTGAAAATCGAAGAGCCAGCTGCCGCCAGCAGCCACGCGGAGAATTTAAAAGGACAGGTTACTCATTTTTTTTTCCTTGTTCGCACCCGCCTCAGCTGCCTTGCAGCTTCAGCCAGCAGAGAATTTAAAAGGACAGGCTACTCATTTTCTCTTTGTGCTCAGTTCCTCTCTACTAAGGCCACTGTGCCTGGTATGTTCGTTACCTAAGGGCAATCAATGCAACAATGGAATTCGTAAGAGTTTTGCAACCTGAGTTCCCTCCCTCTTCACTTTTAGTTTTGTTTTTAATCTGCCATCAGAGAATTTCAAACGGCCTTTCCAGCGTTATCAGTGAAAGGCCCCTCCCCCAGAGAATGAAAAATAGTCTCACCCTTTGTCAGAAATTTATTGATGCTGTTATAGAGAAAGTTCAAAACAATTTCACTCTGTTTATCTCATTCATTATATGGATGACATTCTGTTAGCTCACCCCAATCGTTCTTTTTTACAGGAGTGCTTAATAACACTCACCTCTTCCCTAAAAGCTAGAGGCTTGGTAATGGCCACAGATAAAATCCAAACTCAGCCTCCAATTTCTTACTTCGGCCGTGTTTTAAATAACACCACAGTGGTTTGTGTTCCCTTTGTCTTGAGAACTTCCCACCTAAAAACTTTAAATGACTTTTAAAAATTGCTTGGTGAGATCAACTAACTGCAGCCCTTAAAACTAAAATTAACTCCTACAAGGCTGGTCTGAGTGCAGCATGGGGCTCACAACTAATTAATCACAACCAGTTACAGATTCCTTTGTTCCTTCTTTAATCTCCTAGGACACGGCCTTCGGACTAGAAAACAAAAACTGCATTTAATATATTCACAATGTGCTTTCTTGCTTCTTATCTCTGTAAAAATATAAGTTTAACAGACTAATTTCATTAACTGAAAAATTTTCTCTTAGGTTTTAAACTTTGCCTGATGCAAACAACCTGGCTATCAGTGTCTTTGGCAAGAGGGCCCTTGGAATGCTTGCATTCGCTTTCATTGTCTTGTAAAGTAGTTGTTAATTCTCTGGCTTCGATAGCCACTCTCTCAGTAAAAGAAAGGCAAAGCTAAAAAGCCACGCCTTACACCATCGGAACACCACAGTGGTTTCAGTTAACTAGAGAAACAGGCTTGTTCTATTATGAGAAGTTGTAGTATTTGTCCCACTCAGCAGTCCTCCTTACCAATGAAAATTAACCCATGGAGTTTTAAGGCTGGACAATTATGACAAACGAATTTTACTTACATACCTTCCTTTGGAAAATTCTGTTATGTCCAGGTATACATTAACATTTATTCTCACTCAATTACGGCTTCAGCCTGCACGGGAAAAGCTTACAAGGATGTAATTCGACACCTCTTTTACTGTTTTATCAATCACTTGCTATTAGCCAGGCTATAGAGATAGAAATTGTGTTTTCACAGGATGCTGACTTCCCTATCTAAATTCTTGAGAGGTAAATTCGAGTCGCAGGAGCAACCTGACACCATTCCCTCTGGGAGATCTCCCCAGCAACAGTGAAGTCGCAGCTGAGATGTCGTGTGATTGGTGCCCGCCGACTCCTCCGTCCCTTCCTCCTCATTAACCCTTTTCAGATACTACAGCTGCTGTCTCCCAAGATTTCTCTCCTATAGCCAGCTCATCATGGTGCAACCGCTGACAAGCTCCCTCACCAACTGAAAATGACACAGGAGGCTATGCTGCCAATGGCCGAGATAGAGAGAACTCTGGACTCGGACATAAACTAACCCAATCTGTCCTGAATAAAACAGTCACCACTTATATAACAGGAACCAACATAATCCTTAAAGGGAATTCCAGTGAAAAAAATGTGAACATGACTTGAAAAAAGGTGACTGTCACACAGGGCGATGAAACCTGCCAGTATAACCTGTTTTGACATCATATGCTTTAACTGTAATCTTGCTAATCGTGTGGGCCCCCTTGGGGAAAGGAAACTTATGATTGTTCTACATCAGCCTCCTTTTGTGGTACTGCCTGTAAACTTGTTGGGACAGAGGGCTACGAGGTGATAGAAAGATTGAAAGAGTTGATTAGGCCTAAGCGGGCTGTAGAATTAGTTATTGAGGGAATAACTGCACTTGTGTCTGCTATAATCGCCGTGGCCATTACTCAGAATATAGAGACTGCTCAATTTACAAATAATGTGGTTCATAATATGTCAACTTATGAGTACTCAGGAAATGATTGATCTAAAAGTAAAACAAAGTTAGAGCTACTGTTTAAAACTTTTGGTTAAGTGCTATGTCTGTTAACCAAAAGACTGGCAGTTTGAACCCACCAGGTGCTCCTTGGAAACTCCATGAAACAGTTCTATCACTCCATCCTATAGGGTCACCATGAGTTTGAATTGACTCAGTGGAAGTGGGTTTGGGGTTTAAATCAGTTTTAATAGCTAATACAATTTAAAATAAGTAACTTTTGGGAAAAGATGTCGTAGGCTTCTGATAGACCAGTCTTTCCTTTAAAAGACAAATTTGATGTCCTGTCTGTGGATCCAGTAGCCTCTTCCCAGTATTCTGTTTACTTGATCTCATGACTAATTGACCTTCTTCTACCTTATCTCCTTCAAAATTCTCATTTTGTTTCTGTAGCGACATAGTAGTAGGAAATCTGGTCTAAACTTTACAACACCAAGCCAGACTGACTTGTCATGCTGAATTTACCTAAATTTATAAAACTAACAAGACTTACAATATAAGCACAGATCCACAGGAAAGAGTTAAACAGCATCTAGAAAATATGTGGGAACATACTAATGAAACTCTGCACTTAGCACAATTACATTCAGAAATTCTGACACTAAGTCATGCCCATTTACCCTTTAATGCTGCTGCAACAGCTGAAAATCTTCTGAATAACCTTAAGAACATGTTTTCTGGGCCTCTTGACCAAATCTGACACTGATTAATCCCCATGATCACAATTAGGAAAGCTGTCCTCTTGATAATACTCTACATGCCTTGTCTGCTTAAACTAGTTTGCAAAAGTCTGCAACAGCTATTAATAAATGGCCACTAATAGACCTAAAGCTGCAAACACAGCGTGGACCCCCCCATGTTTACTATGTAACCCACTGCGGTAGTCAAGGGCGGGTAAGATGCTTCTTGATCTGTGTTCACCTAAGCCAAGGCCCTATCGCTAGAGGATAGGGTTCCAATGACGGGAAGGACATAGAGATAAAGAAGTATGATTTAAGACAGACATGCAGGTGGGGCAGCTGGGAGCCAGCTGATTTTTCTAATAAAAAAGGGAGAGATGTTGGGAGCTGCCCCCTCTCTCCCAACATGAGGATCAAGGAGGTGCTTTCTAAGAGGGGCTTCACAACCCCTTGATTTATGAGATTATATCGGGACAATCTGACCAGGAACTTCTGAGGAATAGAGATAAGAGGAATGGATCATGCCTAATAGCACTGAGGCCTGCCCAGCTTCACTGGCTTCCCCCTAAATTACATATCCCCCTCCCTTTTCTCCACTAACACAGGTTTACAGAGTAACTTTTGACAGACTTTCCAAGAAATTCTCCACACAGCCATTAAAGCTATACAAAGGGCTAGATTAGGAAATGGCAGACACTCTCTGCTCAGGAAGAAATAAATAAAAAGCTATCAGAGACACTCAATACAGACATGGACCAAGTTACTGACACACTTCTTATACTTCAGAATCAAATTAACTCCTTGACAGCAGTTACTTTACAAAACAGACAAGCATTAGACTTATTACTGGCAGAGAAAGGCGAGACCTGTATGACTCTGGGCAAAGAACGTTGATATTTTATAAATGCTTCTAACATTGTCACATCTAAGGTTACAGAGCTCAAAAGCCAAATCGAACAGAGGCAACATGAAATTACCCAGACTGGATGGGGACTCATGTCAAATTGGGCCACCTGGTTGCCCCCCCCATGGGAGCAACTCGTCTTCGGATTCATAGTCCTGACCTTCGGACCCTGCCTCCTACATCACCTGTGAGACTGACTAGAACAGAACTTACTCAACAAAACCATCTCCAGGGCCCTGACTCTCCGAACTTGTCAACAACTTTCCCAAGCTGACGTTAAAAAACAGTGATACCCACCCTTATCAAAGGGGAGTATCAAAGGGGGGAATAATATAGAGACTGAAAAATTTTGCTCCCCCCCCACTGTTCCTGTACCCACCGAACCCCCCCCTTCATTTCACAGCAGCTCTCGCCAGACAAGGACACCATCCCTTTGATAAGCCCAGTGCCTGCTTCCTCCCTTTCAAAGTCTTACACCCGCCTGATAAGATGCAGCTGCTCCCCATCAAGGCCTCCCACCCACCTAGCAGGATGCCCCCTCCTCAGAACCCTGCCCACTCACCCCATTTGTCTCAACCACGACTGCACTATAACTAGCAGCTCGAAACTTGACTCGGGGCCATTCTGTTGGAACCTGCAAAGGTCCCTTTTTGGCCTGGCGGTGCAATAAACAGCCCCTTGCCTCCTCCTGAGTGTCATTCACTTCTTCATTTTCTATAACAGTCTTGCCACTTTTCTATCACTCATTTTCGTGGAAAATATTTGAGTTTTCCTTCTTTGACTATTTTCCTCCTCCCACAGGTTCTGGCTTTAATATATTTTATGTATAAGCCAACAAACTCCCTTTTTTATCTCCTTTAAAACTCTAAGAGAGCCAACATAAGTTGAGTAAGTAAAATATCCTGCTTTCTGTGCCTTGAAAACATCATTATTGGTTAGTTCAACGTATTAACATGACAAGAGTTAAGAACAACAATTCAACACAGTCAGAGCCAGTTTTTCAGCTGCTTTCCCCTCACTTATCCATCAATCAATAAGTAAATAACTTCAGGAGATTATGTGAGGTAGGTCCCACGTTAGGCAGAATTCTGGGTCAGTTCTAGGGAACCTATAGGCATTTCTTCCAAAGATATTTCTAATTCCAAGAAGATAACTTTAAGAGGTGAAAAAGAGAAAATAAAACTAGAAAGAGAATGAATAATCACAGAAAATTTACACTACTATATGAGTGCAGGAGCATTTTCCCTTCAATGGAAGACTGAATCAATCCTGCTCCCTAAAAGTTTTCATGGCTCAAGAGTTTTTGCTCTTTTAATTGAAGCCATTTTTCTCCACATACCAAGCATTTGTATGTGTTGTACTTAGTGCATAATAAGGCTACTACCAGTGGAACTCAATTTATGGTGATCCCATGTGTTACAAAGTAGAACTGGTATCCACAGAATTTTCTTGGCTGTAATCTTTACAGAAGCAGTTCACTTTTACGTAGCTGCTGGGTGAATGTGAGCTGCCAACCCTTAGCTTAACCCAGGGATTCAAAATAGTTTGAATCAGTTCATTCACGGAGTGTGAAGCAAAACAGGAACAGCCCCAAAGTTTTACAATTTGGCAGATTTGGCTTGGTATCAGGACAGGAAAAATTATGGCTGAAGCTCTGGAATGGGAGACTTGGAAGAGGTGTGGTAGGTGTTTTCAGGAGCCTGACTTGGGAGGTTAGGTTATTGGCAGAACTGTAGGAGACTGACACATTCAACATTGCACAGTTGACTGCCGTCTCTGAGCAGAACAGTGCTGCTTCTGACTATACTCAAAATCTAAGAGATTTGGTTGCTGTGCAATGCATACACTGCTCCTGTTGTCTATAATGGAGATTGAGTTTCTAGCAGGGCTTTGACCCCTTAATGTTCCCCATTCTGTCTACCTTTCTGGTTCATTATAATGTTAAAAATCCATGTCTGTTCCAGTGAAGCTTCCTAGGCCATAAATGAATGAATCAGGAAGAACCAGATAGAAGCCCTGTGTTAATAGCTTATCAAAAACTACTTGAGTTGCCCAGATTTGTTGGCATATAATAGGCACCTGATTGGAAATATTTGCTTTTAGCTCCTAAGTTTTATGCTCGTGATCTCATTCACACAGATCCACAGAAAAACATCAACTAGTTTGAAAGAGGAGAGCATGGTTCCAAGGAAAGGGTTTATCTAGATCAACAATCAGAAAACACCACTTTGAGATCTAGTATTGCCATTAACAATGAACATGACCTGGAATGAATGACTTTAAAATCTGTAAGCTTAATCCTTGTCTATAAAATGGAGATAACTCTAGCAAAGTTGTAAGGAAAAAAGTAGATGTATTTTGTATATAAAGTTCCTAATATCACACTAGCATGTAATGTTGTTGCTGTTGTTTAGCAGTTCTGACTCATGGTAATCCCGTGTAGGAAGTGCTTAAAGATTTTTTTGTGTTGTTTGTATTATTATTAAATAATACTTAACACTTTAAATTTTAATATTTTATAATTGTAACTACACATTTTCAGGTGTTTTTATCCTAAAATTAGTGACAATTTCTTCATTTGTTATTGGAGGAGACTACAGCCCACCCCTCTTCAAAGACAGACTGACTGTGTGATCAGTCCAAGTGGTAATAAGCTTTAAAAACATTTAACTCCTTTCTCACAGTTTCTAGATCCAATTAGCAATCCGTAGGTGATGTCTTACTTGAATTACTTACTAGGAAATATATTTTTATTTAGTCTTAGTTCCAAGTTTGAGTATATGTCTTATTGTCAGCAAATTAGAATTTCGATATTTATCCATCTTGTACAACTTGTAGGCAAGGACGCTATCTCTGAGGTGAAGTCACCGTTCTAAAATTAATCTGGCAGAGGACATGTGAAAGCCTTCTGGATTTGCTGTCACCTTTGTTTGAGTCCTTTGCCACCCTGTGCATGCCTTGTGATAATGAGCACCTCTTAATGAAATTCAAGTATGATAGCAACTTCCAAACCACTGAATGTGAAAAAAAATTTGTGGCTGAATATGCATGCAAGAGAAAACAGTAAGTAGAAGAATTTCGGGAAAAAAAGGTTCAATTTAGCTTTGTCCCTGAAGCATATATATGTAGTTTGTTTTCACCAATAGTTTATTTTATATCTCAGGCCCAATTTTATATTCCACATGAGATGTTAGTACAGTGTGTTTCCAATTTAAAGTTAACCCAAGAATGGTCATGGTTATAATTTTGTTAGCAAGGAAATTGAAAACATGTGTTTGACATTATCTGTAAGAATCTCCTTGCTGCTTTCAGAACTTCCTGTCCCCAATCTGATCATGGTCTAGGGCTCTCTCAGCCACAAGCACAGCCACTGTACAGCAAGAATAAGTCCAAAGCCGAATTTAGTTTTTTCTATGGCAGTTCAACAGATTGTTATCCAATTTGTTTTTTAACTTTCCACATCAGGAAATTCAATTTTTTAACTTTAAATTAAGGTAAAATATGTGTATGGGAAAGTGGTACATTAGTGTTCAATTTGAGTTATCACAAGTAATACACATTCATATCACCATCCCGATCAAGAAAGAGCACATTTGCTAGAACTACCTCAGATTCCTGGCCTGTAACTACTTCCACCATCTCTCAAAGTAACCACTACCCTGACTTCCACCAACTTCTGTATACTAGTTTCTCTTGCTTTGTACCTCTCATAAATGGAATGATTGACTCCTTAGGAACTTACTAAATTGGGTCTGGTTTCTTTTTCTCAATACTGAGTTTTTGAGAATCATACATGCTGTTGCATATATTTGTAACTGTTCGTTATAGGACTGTATCAAAATTGAACTCTTCTAACATTGTTGGGTGTTTGAATAATTATCCTAAGAATTTTTTACTGTGCTGACCTGATTGTAGAAAATATCAACTCAGAAGTAATAACCTCTCTTATAGAGGCATGGTATTATTCCTCTGAGGGAGAGACAGAAAAACCAGTCCACACTCTTGAACTCTGCTGTAAAATTTTCTGATGTTCAGAGCAGTTGATACATGTCTTTCTATAGTGTGTGCATGTGTGTGTATATGTCTGTGTGTGTTCACCTACATGTATTTGTGTGCACATGTGTGGTTTAATTCACTGTCTTCTCAGCCAACAGTTTTGTTGAACCATTGATGGCTAGAATGTCTGGCTGGCACCAAGGTGCTGTAATGCTGTATGACTCCACTCAAAATGAATTATTGTGACATTAATAAACAGGTAATTTATTTTTTGTGTCATTGTTCCCTACCTCAAGCTAGTTAGCCAAAAGAAGCCTTAAAAAAATCCAGACTTAGTTTACCTGCTACCAGTTGCAGTCCATTTCAATATCTTTTATAAAAATGCAGTCCTGTCAAAGGGAAGATACTTGCTCCCAGCAGGTGGGTTACTCATGGACTGCCAAGTCCTCTGTTACAGTGTCTAGAAATAAAATAATCTTTCCATTTGGAATGTATGTGCCCCCCATTGTAGCCTTTTAGTTTACCACCAACCTCGACATACCAGAATGAGGCATGGAGACTCAGGTGGAGGGCTCTGAGAAAGGACATTGATGAGTTCTTGACATTGTGATTTTAAAGCAAATTCCCTGTAAAGAAGGGGTATATACTTTTGGTGTGACCTCAGAAAAATATACTTATTTCTAGGACAGTTTTTCTCACTCTCTGACCCCAATTTCTAGCTTCTTTACTTCTCATGCCATATTTTGAATTTTAAAGAATCTTTTATCAATTTTTATTTTTCTAAAATATTTTCCTACTTGGAATACAAATGCCTGGTTGAAACACTGGTCTTGTTTGGTAAGAGTTAAATCCCTCTCACCAACCAGTGGTGCTGGGTTTCCCTGGCCTTCTCAATTAGAAAAGGCAACTGTGTTACACAGATGCAAATAGTCTCTTTGCAATCCAGTCCGGTCAAAGGAGGCTCCTCTTTCTGCTGTATTTAATGCTATGATTCAAGTCCATTTGATGGTAAATGGGACATATCTTCTAATGCCAGACCTGTTACTCTTGATTGGAAATTACCAATGTCCCAACAGTGGCTTCAAAGGACCTGCCCCTCAGAGCCATGAAGAGATGTAGAGCTTCTGGTAATAGCCAGACACTGTTTTCAATGAAAAATGTACATTGATATTAAAAAAAAAAAAAAAAAGCCATTTTACTGAAGGAAAACAAAACAAAACTAAGATTATTATTTTATACTGAAATTCGTTTAAAAGAACTTTAAGATTTCAGCTAGGAACTATTATTTGATGTGATTTTGTGTGTGGGATAAAGGCCCAAATTTAATGCTTTAGGAGAGGATACTGAGAAGAAACATTATAACCTTAACTATTTCAAGGCACTCCGTAAAGCACAATACAAATATATTGTTATCTTAACTGACCTAGGAATTAAAATTTTTGAAATTATCTAAATGTCTTTAGTGTCCAAATAGAGTGTAATTCTGAAAAATAACTATGAGTTTAAGTCTGAAATATAGCTACTGCCAAACTATAGAACAAAATTGTTTCCCCTTTTAGAAGCCCAGTACTAAACTCTTTCTCTAAATTTATTTCCTCTGCGGGAGCCCACGGGCTCCATCTTTTTTTTTCATTAAAACAACTCTAATCGTCAACTAATCTAGCTGACTCTTAACAAGCTATTGTATTCTAACTAGTTGGAATTTGTTTTTCTTCTCCAGTGAGAAAAAACAATGAGAAAACGTAGGTGCCAGGAGGTCTGTGTAAGAGAACTAAACTACCAGGGGAATCAACTCAGTTTAGTCCTAAAGCATTTTCCCTGAAAGCTCAGAATTTCCAATTATTCACAAACACAGAACATTGTATAGCTCCTCAGTATTACAGATAAGTCACCAGAAAACAAGTAGTTTGACAAAACTGCCCAGTAGCTCACTAAGTGTACAATTCTGCTAAATATTCACTGTGGGCACCCTCTGTGGAATTTGCTAAGAAAACAGAGCAAAACAAGCATGAAATCAGAGGCAAGAAATGCTTCATGCCAGGGACACACCGAACAGATCAACTGGAGGAATAGTTGTCATATTCAAAGTGGCCCCTGAAAGAGACAGTGAGAGAGAAAGACTGAGAAAGGGAGATTGAGAGAGTGAGAGAGGCTTAGATGGCAAACATCCAGAAAAAATAAGTAAATGTGACTTGATGTATTATTGTGATCTGTCCAGGGATGGCTCAGTTTAGCAGTCCCTAGAGAAAGGTTTAGCTTATGAAAATGAAAAGTTATTTTCTTTATCTTAATATAGATAAATTCCTGTTGTGTTATGGTATAACAAGAAGGAATTCAGACTTTCCTTTTTCCATCTACCCGGCCCTTTGTGGCATCCCCATGCCTTCTTGATGAGCCTTACTGCACAGCTAGTTTGAGGGAAAGGATGGCACATGGCCTCCATGGAGCTACAAACCCGTGCCAAACAACTTGCTTACTACTGTATGTGTATATATGAGGAATGCCAATTAAGTTCACAAACTCATCCTAAAAAAAGTGCCACATAACTCATTGCCAAATCCTTGGGAAGCTATGCACTGATGTCAGTGTCTAGTCTACCCTTCAAAGCTATTTTGGAACTCTCTTTCAGAAAGGGCCATCAGAACTGTCATAATGTTACACTTGATGTCCTGGATGTCATCAACATGTCTTCTTTTCAATATTTCCTTTATCTTCAGGTAAAGAAGAAAGTCACTGGGGGCCAGATCAGATGAGTAGGAAGGCTGTTCCAATACAATTGTTTGTTTCCTGCCTACAAACTCCCTCATGGACAACTATACAAATAAGTTCAAGAAATTGCCACTGTGCCACCATGTGCAACAGCCCTTCCAGAAAGAGTTCCAAAATTGCTTTGATGAGTAGGCTAGGCATCTGCATCTTTGCATAGCTTCCCAAGGGAAGTACTTTGAAAGGAACCATGGTGATATTCAGCAGTGATGTATGTAGTGCTTACAACAGTTAAGTTTGCGGACTTGTCAGACATTGTGTATGTGTGCGTGTGTGTGTAATTATTGTTTTTTTTTGCTTTCTTCTTTTTATTTCTGTGTCCTCTCTCTCCTTTCCTTCCTTCCCTTTGCCTTGTCCACCTAGCTGTATGCACCATCACCCCCACTTCTTTGTGGGCTGTACTGTGTACCACTCAACTGGAGAGGCTCTAGCACACAACCACTCTCTGGTCTCTGCTGCCCCCACAAGCCAGCTCCATCAGAGCCATGTTTTTTATCTTACTTTACGGTTCTCCTTTCTCCTCCCTGCACTGGCTCCTCCCCTTCTTGACCGGTTTTGCCACACCGTCTGGCAAGACGGGGATAAGTTTACCACCACACCAATTCCATCCTGCCCGCAACAGCCATCTCCCCCATTTCCATTCTTATTTATTTGTTGTTGTTATTTTATCGTATATCTTTTTGTTTGTTGATTTCTTTTTTCTCTATTCTCTTCTCCCACCATGTACCACCCACACCACTTTTCAACAGGCTAATCTTCGCCAATCAACTAGAAAGCCACCTTCAAATGGCCTTGCTGTGTCTGCTCTATCTCGGCCTATGGAAGCCTTTGTCATCACTTTATTTATTTTTCTATTTTTGTTTCTTTCTACTTTCTTTCCATTCAGTCAGAACACACTGTCTCTCCTCCATCCTTCCTGTTTGCATTATGTGCTGAGTACCTTGCCTTAGAGCAGTACCACAGGTCCTAAGACCCCACCCTGCACTTCCCCTGTAACCCTACACTGTTGCCCCCAGGTCATGCCACAAACTACCCATGTGCAAACTATCCTTAACCCCCTGTGGACCTTCCCAAGTGCCTCATATCTGAGTGACCAGGCTTGCCGACTTGGACAAGGTGATGAGGAGTATTGTGCCCACAGGGGAAGGCTTTATCTCTCAGTCAACTCTGGAGGTAGGTCCTTGTCATCAATCTTCCTTTGGAATAGGGGCTTCTTAGCACAGGGACCCCAGGTCCAACAGACATGCTATTCTCCTGGAGCTGCATTCTTGATGTTTGGGTTCTCCATGTCTTGCTGCTCATTTAGCCTGTCTCTTTTATATCTCAAAAGAGATTTACTTAAAACACAATCTAATCTTTTAGATTGATCCCTGCCTCATTAACGTAACTGCCCTAATCCCACTTCATTAACATCAGAGAGATAGGATTTACAACACATAGAAAAAAATCACATCGGATTATAAAACAGTAGGAAATCACACAATACTAGATATCATGGCCTAGCCATGTTGACACACATTTTGTGGGGACACAACTCAATCTGTAATAGATACAGAAGATCTAAAGGCCACAATCAACAAAATTAACCTCAGACATATGTAGAACACTTCACCTAGCAGCAGCAAAGTACATATTCTTTTCCAAAGCACTTCGAGTGTTCTCCAGAATAGATCATATGTTAGGCACAAAACAACCCCCCAAAAAATTCCAAACACTGTGATAATACAAATCATCTTCTCTGCTCACAATGCCATAAAAGTAAAAATAATAACAAGAAGAGCAAGGAAAAAAATCAAATGCATGGACACTGAGTGACGCCTTATTTAAAAACCACTGGGTAATGAAAGAAATCAAAAAAGAAGTAAAAATTTCCTAGAATCGAACACAGAAACACAGCTATACAACTTGAACAAATAAGAAGGGAAGAGCAAAAGAAGCCCACCAGAAGACTGGAAATAAAAATCAGGGGATAAATGAATGAAATGATATTGTTGCTAGGAGTGATTGAGTTGGTTCTGACTTGTAGCCGCCCTAAGAATAACAGAACAAAATACTGCCCGGTCTTGTAGCATGTCCATGATTGTTTTTATGCTTAAACCCATTGTCATGGCCACTGTGTCAAGCCATCTCATTGAGGGGCTTTCTCTTTTTCACTAACCCTCCACTCTACCCAGCATGATGTTCTTCTCCATGAACTGATCCTTCCTGACAACGTGCCAAAGCATTTTAGATGCAGTCTTGCCATCCTTGCTTTCAAGGAACACTCTGGCTATGCTTCTTCCAGAACAGATCTGTTTGTTCTTTCGGCAGTCCATGGTGCATTTAACAGTCTTCTCCAACACCACAATTTGCAGGCATCAATTCTTCTTTTATGTGCTTTCTTCACTGTCCAGCTTTTGCATGCATACGATGTGATTGAGAATACCATGGCTTGAAACAGGTGCACTTTAGTCTTCAAGATAAAATCTTTACTTTTCAATACTTCAAAGAGATCCTTTGCAGCATATTTTCCCAGTGTATTACATCTTTTGATTTCTTGACTGCTGCTTCCATGGGCATTGATTGTGGACCCAAGTAAAATGAAATCCTTGACAATCTCAAACCTTCTCCATTTATGAAAATGTTGCCTAGTGGTCCAGTTGTGAGGATTTTGTTTTCTTGATGTTGAGGTGCAATCCATATGAAGGCTGTGGTCCTTGATCTTCATCGGTAAGTGTTTCAAATCTTCTTAACTTCCAACAAGTAAGGTCGTGTCATCTGAGTAATGTGGGTTGCTAATGACTTGTCCTCCAATCTTGATACCTTGTTTGTCTTTACTATAGAATCCAGCTCCTCAAATTATTTGCTCAGCATACAGATTGAAAAGGTATGGTGAAAGGATACAACACTGACACACCTTTTCTGACTTTAAGCCATGCAGTGTCCCCTTGTTCTGTTTGCAAGACTGTGTCTTGGCCCATATATAGACTCCTTAAGAGTACAAGTAGGGGCGGAGTCAAGATGGCAGACTAAGGACACGTCTCTTTCTATCCCTCTGGAAACCAAGACCTGAATTGACAATCAAACAGAGCCTTCTGAGCACCTAATCAGCCTCAGGACACGGCACAGAGCTGTTAATTGGGACTTTATACCATTCAGTGAAAAACCTCCTCTCTTTCGCTGATTCCCGCTCCTGGCTAGCCCCGGCTCTCACGGACGGAAGGTAAACGCACCATTTTGACTTTTTTTTCCTCGGTTTCAGCTGGCGGGCGGAGCTGGGCTTTGCCTGGGGGCTGGACTCAGACACGCTGCTGGGGGGATAGGCAGGTGAAATTCCCATATTCTGAGAGCCAAGCTCGGGACTCTGTTAATCTAGACACTTTGAGCCTTTCGTTTTGTAGCTGCCTCAGCGGGGTTTGTGCGGAACTGCGCGGTCAGGGTGCGGGACGCCATGTTGGTACCGAGATTTTAGTGGGACCTCGTTCTTAGCCTGGGAGCCAGCGCCTGCAAACAGGACAGCGCTTCTCCGTCAGAAAAGTAGTGATTTTGCATAGTGCTGCCTACATTGGGGGCCCTGCAACAGAAGCAGAGGACTCGCTGCCTCTCAGCACCGTTAGCCCCTCTGTCTGCTGCCTGGGTGGAGGACGCCATCTTGGGTACGGTGGCCGCAGCTGGACCTAATTCTTAGCTTGGGAGCCAGACCCTGCCCACAAGAGAGCGCTTTTCTATCACAAAACCAGTACTCGACGCAGTGTTGGATAAGGCTAGGCCCTGTCAGCAGAGGCCACCAGGGCACTAGCAGTGCTGTATTCTAAACTAGTTTGTTATCTTCTGGGGTTGGATACAGTGGCGCTTACTTTGTCAGACGGGAAGAGGGACCTCTACACCTGAAAACCTAACTGACTTGTGAACTGGTCAGATACCTTTTGCTTTACATTTGAAGACAGCCTAGAGAAACATTTGCAATCCATCCTCACAGTACCTCTTCCAGCCTCTATATACTCACATGGGACCCAAAAAGCAACAGACAATTGTGGCATACAAGCAATCACTCATGGCTTCAGAAGGCTCCCAAACAAAGCAACCAAGGAGTTTTCCAGATGGAGAAACTTTTATGAAAGCATCAGGAAGTGAATACAAATTGATTATATACAGGGCCCTTCTAGACCTTATACAAAATGCAGCAGAACAAAATGAAAAATTAAGCAAGTTGTTCAATCTGATGGAACACCAGTACTCTGAAATCCAACAGATCAAGAAGAAAATCAAAGACATAGAAGCTTCCATGCAAAGCCAAGAAAACAGAATGGAACAAATGGAAAAAAGAATTTCTGACTTGGAAGACAGAGCTACTGATGCCAGTGTCTATGAGCAGAAATCAGAAAAAAGAAACAAGAAAAATGAAGAAACATTAAGAAGCATGTGGGACTCTATTAAGAGGAACAACCTTCAATTAATTGGAGTCACTGAACAGGGTGAGACATCTGAGAACACAGAGAATATTGTTGCTGAGCTGCTGAAAGAAAACTTCCCAGAAATCATGAAGGAAGAGAATATAGACATCTCAGATGCATATTGTATGCCACCCAATATAGATCTCAAAAGAAAGACTCCAAGACATATTATAATCAAGCTTAACAAAATGAAACATAAGCAGCAACTCTTAAAGGCAGCAAGACTCCAGGCAAAGCTAACATTTAGAGGGAAACCCTGTAGGCTCTCGTCAGATTTCTCAGCAGAAACCATGCTGGCACGGAGACAGTGGCATGACACATTCAAAGTCTTGAAGGAGAAGAAATTCCAAACAAGAATTATATATCCTGAAAAACTGTCTTTGAAACATGTAAATGAAATTAAGACATTTCCAGATAAACAGAAACTCAGAGACTTTGTAAAAACCAAACCCAAACTACAAGAAATACTGAAAGAAGTTCTTGGCTTTGGCTTCGAAGAACGAAACCACTAACTTTATATTTTAGAATGACACACTACTCAATACTCGTTTAGGGAAGGCTCCAAAGTAAATCACAGCTTTGATTTGGAAAGAAGCAATCCAGTGATCATCATGAAAACTATGGTGTCATCATAATAAAAGAGGGATGTACTACAGTCGTTATAGTCCTTCCAGATGGAGAGGAAGATGACAAGACTGGTAGTAATTAAAATTGGGTTTATAAATAGTTTATTAAGGGGGTTCATAGGGGCAGCTGTAAAGCACAACAAAGATGTATCATACCATTTCAAGAAAACTAACACACGAGCCTCAACAACTATAAAACCAGCTCTGAAAAAGGTGAAAAATCAACTCACTAAAAAGAGTGTCTCAGAACAGACTAATAAGAACAACAGAGAAAACATCAACATAAAAATAGACATCACAATGGCAGCAGTGAACACATACCTATCAATAATTACATTGATTGTGAATGGACTGAATGCTCCAGTAAAGAGACACCTAGTGTCATCTTGGATCAAAAGACACGACCCATCCATATGTTGCCTACAAGAAACTCACTTGAGACTTAAAGACAGGAACAAACTGAAAATTAAAGGTTGGAAGAATATATATCAAGGTAACAATGAACAAAGAAGAGCAGGGGTGACAATTCTAATCTCAGACAAAATCAACTTTAATGTCAAATCCACCATCGTGGACAAAGATGGACACTATTTACTGCTGAAAGGTTCAGTACACAAGCAAGACTTAACTATATTAAACATTTATGCACCTAATGTCAGAGCACCTAAATATGTCGAAGAAACACTGACTATGCTTAAAAGAGAGTTAGATGACTCCACAATAGTAGTGGGAGACTTTAACACTCCACTCTCATTACTAGACAGATCATCTAGAAAAAAGCTCAGTAAAGATACAGAAGACCTCATTGACACAATTAATCAACTAAATCTCATTGATATATACAGAACTTTCCACCCATCAGCACACAATTACACCTTCTTCTCCAGTGCACATGGAACGTTCTCCAGAATTGACCACGTGATAGGCCATAATGCAATGCTCAACAAAATCCATACCATTGAATTATTGCAAAGCATCTTCTCAGATCATAAAGCCATCAAAGTTGAAATCAATAGCAGAAAAAACAGAGATAGAAAGTGGAACTCTTGGAAATTGAACAACATCTTGCTCAAAAAAACATGGGTTATAGAGGAAATCAGGGATCAATTAAAGAAATTCATGGATTCCAATGAGAACGAAAACATTTCCTACCAGAACCTATGGAATACAGCCAAAGCAGTGCTCAGAGGTCTGTTTATCTCCATAAATGCACACATCAGGAAGGAAGAAAGAAACCAAATCAAGGAACTAACTCTACAGCTTGAACAAGTAGAAAGAACAACAGAGGAACCCCTCGGGCACTGGAAGAAAGGAGATCATAAAGATTAGAGCAGAGCTAAATGAATTAGAGAATGGAAAAACAATTGAAAAAATTGAAAAGACCAAAATCTGGTTTTTTGAAAAGATCAACAAAATTGATAAACCACTGGCTAAACTTACTAAAGAAAAGCAGGAAAGGAAACAAATAACCCAAATTAGAAATGAGAGGGGAGTTGTCGCCACAGATGCAACAGAAACCAAAAATATCATAAAAGAATACTATGAAAGGCTGTACTCTAACAAATTTGAAAACCTAGGGGAAATGGACCAATTCCTTGACTCATACCACCTACCCAAATTATCACAACGTGAAGCAGAACAACTTAATAAACCCATCACAAAGGAAGAGATTGAAAAGGTCGTCCAAACACTGCCAACCCAAAACAGTCCGGGCCCAGATGGCTTCACGGCAGAATTCTACCAAGCATTTAGAGAAGAGTTATCCCCAATACTATTGAAACTATTTCACAGTATAGAAAGTGATGAAGTACTCCCAAACTCATTCTATGAAGCCAGCATAACCCTGATACCTAAGCCCGGGAAAGATCCAACAAAGACAGAGAACTACAGACTGATATCACTCATGAACTTAGATGCAAAAATCTTCAACAAAATTCTTGCCAACAGAATACAACAACATATCAAGAAAATAATCCATCATGACCAAGTGGGATTCATACCAGGGATGCAAGGCTGATTCAACATCAGGAAAACAATTAATGTGATTAACCACATAAATAACACAAAAGACAAAGATCACCTGATTTTGTCCATTGATGCAGAAAAGGCATTTGATAAAGTCCAACACCCATTCATGCTAAAAACTCTTAGCAAAATGGGCATAGACGGCAAATTCCTCAACACAATAAGGGCCATTTATACAAAGCCAATTTCCCACATCATCCTGAATGGAGAGAGACTGAAAGACTTTCCCCTGAGATCAGGAACTAGACAAGGATGCCCGCTGTCACCTCTCCTATTCAACATTGTGCTAGAAGTTCTAGCCAGAGCAATTAGACAAGACAAACAAATAAAGGGCATCTGCATCGGCAAAGAGGAAGTTAAAATCTCCCTGTTCGCAGATGATAAGATTGTATATGCAGAGAACCCCAAGGAATCTATAAATAAGTTACTCAAACTGATAGGAGAGTTCAGCAAAGTCTCAGGATACAAGATAAACATAAGTAAATGAGTAGGATTCCTTTATACCAACAACGAGACTGTTAAGGAGGAAATTATCAAATCTATACCATTTGTGATAGCCCCTAAGAAGATAAAGTACCTAGGAATTAATCTAACCAGAGAAACAACAGACCTTTACAAAGAGAACTACAAGCCCTTACTACAAGAAACTAAGAGAGACTTAGATAAATGGAAAAACCTACCCTGCTCATGGATAGGAAGACTTAACATTGTGAAAATGTCTATTTTACCCAAAGCAATTTATTTATATAATGCAATCCCAATACAAGTTCCAGCAGCATTTTTTAATGAGATGGAGAAACACATCACCAATTTTGTTTGGAAAGGGAAGAAGCCCCAGATAAGTAAGGTACTACTAAAGAAGAAGAACACACTGGGAGGCTTCTCATTACCCGACCTTAGAACATACTACACTGCCACAGTGGTCAAAACAGCCCGGTACTGGTACAAGAACAGACAGATGATCAATGGAACAGAATTGAGACCCTAGAGATGACACCATCTGCCTATGAACAGTTGATTTTCGACAAAGGCCCTAAGACATTAAACTGGGGTAAAAACAGCATCTTCAACAAATGGTGCTGGCAAAATTGGTTATCCATCTGCAGTAAACTGAATCAAGATCCATGTCTTACACCTTATACAAAAACCAACTCCAACTGGATAAAAGACCTAAATAACAAACCTAAAACGATAAAGCTCATCCAAGAAAAGGTAGGAACAACAATGGAAGTTTTAATACACAATGAGGACAGACTCCAAAATCTGTCAAAGAAACCTCAATCAACAGAAGAGAAAGTAGATAAATGGGAACTATTAAGAATCAAACACTTTTGCTCATCCAAAGACTTTATTAATAGAATTAAAAGAACACCCACAGAGTGGGAAATAATATTTGGCAACTCTATGTCAGATCGACGCCTGATCTCCATAATCTATAAGATACTACAAAATATCAATAAGAAGAAGATAAACCATCCAATTAAGTGATGGGCAAAGGAGATGGACAGATACTTCACTAAAGAGGAGATCCAGGCAGCCAAAAAACACATGCGGACATGTTCACGATCTTTAGCTATTAAAGGAATTCAAATCAAGACAACAATGAGATACCATCTCACCCCAACAAGATTGGCCATGATCCAGAAAACACAAAACAACAAATGCTGGAGAGGCTGTGGAGAAAGTGGAACCCTCCTACACTGTTGTTGGGGTTGCAAAATTGTCCAGCCTCTTTGGAAGGCAATCTGGCGCTTCCTTAAAAAAATGGATATTGATATACCATTTGACCCAGTAATTCCACTACTTGGAATATATCCTACAGATTCAAGGCCTTTCACACCAACAGACACATGCACCAGAATGTTTATCGTGGCACAGTCCACAATAGCAAAAAGGTGGAATCAACCCAGATGCCCAACAATAGAAGAATGGATAGGTAAACTGTGGTACATATACTCAATGGAGCACTACGTAATGATAAAGAATAACGATGATTCCAGGAAACATCTCCTAACCTGGTTTCAACTGGAAGACATTATGTTGAGTGAGTGTAGTCAGCGACAAAAGGACAAATACTGTATGAGACCTCTACGATAAGATCTCAAAAACAGACTTGTGTATAGAAGAAAAGACTCTTTGACAGCTGCAAGGGAGGGGAGGGAGGGAGGGAGGGCAAGGGGGGGAGGGTTTAGTTTAGGTAGTTACTAGAAATCCAGTTGGGAGAAAGCGGTGACAGCACACATTAGGAACAAGAACAACATTAAGTGGACTTCAGCATAACTTGAGTACTCCTTCCATCTTAACCCAATATTGCAAGGATAGAGTAGCTGGGGCGGGGGGGGGGGGACCATGCTCTTAGGCGAATTCCAGGCCAATTGGCACAACTAGCGTTTTGCTAAGAGAGTTCTCTGCACCCCACATTGGTGAGTGGCGTCTGGGGTCTTAAAAGCTGCCAAGCTGCCATCCGAGGACACAGCAAATGGTCCCAACTCAGCAGGAACGGATGCTCACCGAGGGCCAAAATGGCATGCGGTAAAGACAACCGAGAAGACAGAGAGACCCACCAGAGTGGGTGCCTACATCGACCTGGGACCAGAAGAACCGGATGGTGCCCAGCCACCACCAGTGATAGCCATGACGGAGCTCACAGAGAGGAGCCTCACTGGCAACACAAGAATAAAAAGAGGTGCATCATGAGATCTCCACTAAAAGACCTCAGTTGATGGTCCAGCGGTTTTGGGGTTCCTCTGAGAGCATGGCCCCCTGGCCCTGATGCTGCCCGTTCCCATAAATTATAACAAAGGTCCACTCTTTGGACAGGAATGGAATGGTCTTGGCAATGCAGAGTAACCATATGTTGGAAGCACTTTATGGTTCTATACATCTATAGGATATCATCTTGCTGACCTCTGGCTGGAGGAAGGGGAGTGGACGGAGAGGAGGGGAAAGGAGACTGCTGGGAGGATGAGACATGTGTGGAGCAGACAGGAATACTGTGCTGTCACCGGACAGGGAGAGCAGTGGAAGCTGCATATAGGAGGCCATGTAAATTTTCATGTGAATGTACATTTTCACTCAGTTACGTTAAAAAAAAAAAAAAAAAGAGTACAAGTAAGTGTTCTGGAATTCCCATTTTATGCAATGTTAGCCATAACTTATGATCCACACAGTCAAATACCTTTGCATAGTCAGTGAAACACAGTAAACATCTTTCTGGTATTTTCTACTTTCAGCCAAGATCCATCTGAACTCAGCAATGATATCCCTTGTTCCAAGTCCTCTTCTCATTGAATTTCTGGTAGTTCCTTGTCAGTATACTGTTGCAGACACTTTTAAGTGAACTTGAGCAAAATTTTACTTGCGTGTGTTATTAATGATATTGTTTGGTAATTTCCACATTCACTTGGATCGTCTTTCTTTGGAGTGGGTATAAACATGGATCTCTTCTGGTCAGTTCACCAAGTAGCTGTCCTGCAAATTTCTTTGTGTAGATAAGTGAGTACTCCCAGTGCTGCATATGTTTGTTGAAATATCTCAATTGATATTCCATCAATTCCTGGAGCCTTTTCTTTCTTTCTTTTTTTTTTTTACCATTACCTTCAATGAAGCTTCAACTTCTTCCTTCAGTACCATCAATTCCAGATCAATATTACCTCTTCAAACGGCTGAACACTGGCCAGTTCTTTCTGGTATAATGACTGTGTTTTCCTTCCATCTTCTTTCAATGCCCCATGAGTCATTTAATACTTTCCCTACAGAATCCTTCACTATTACAACTCAAGAGTTGAATTTTTATCTTGAGTTTTTTTCATCTTGACAAGTGCAGAACATGTTCTTCCCTTCTGCTTTTCCATTTTTAGCTCTTTATACATGCAATTATAATACTTTCTTTTGTCTTCTTGAGCTGCTCTTTGAAATCTTTCATTGAGGTCTTTTACTTTGCCATTCCTTCCTTTTGCTTTAGTTACTCAACATTTGAGAGCAAGTTTCAGAGTCTCTTCTGGCATCCAGTTTTGTCTTTGCTTTCGCCCCCATCTTTTCAAAGACCTCTTCCTCTCTTCATGGATGATGTCTTTGATGTCATTCCACAATTCATCTGATCATTGGTTATTAGTGATCAACACATAAAATCTGTTCTTGAGATGGTCTTTAAACTCAGGAGGGATATACTCAAGGTCATACTTTGGTTCCTGTAGACTTGTTCTAATTTTCTTCAGCTTCTATTTGAATTTTCATGTGAACAGTTGATGATCTGTGCCACAGCCAGCACCTGGTCTTGTTCCATCCTCACTTTCCACAGATGGTTCCTGTGTATTACATCTGTTGAGGTCTATGTCTATAGTCACCATTTATTTTGGTTAAAAAAGGTATTTGCAGTGAAGAAGTCGTTAGTCTTGCAAAATTCTATCATGTGACCTCTGTCATTATTTCTTTCACCAAGGTTGTATTGTCCAACTACCGATCCTTCTCCTTTGTTTCCAACTTTTGCATTCCAGTCACCAGTCATTATCAATGCATCCTAATTGCATGTTTGATCAATTTCAGACTGTAGAGACTGGTTAAAGGACTTCAATCTATTCGTCTATGGCCTTAATGGTTGATGTGTAAATTTGAATAATAATTGTATCAACTGACCTTCCTTGCAGGCATATGGATATTATCTTATCACTGACAGCATTGTACTTCAGGACAGATCTGGAAAAGTTCTTCCTGATGCTGAATGCAACACTATTTCTCTTCAATTTTTGTTCCCAGAATAGCAGACCATATAATTGTTGGATGCAAAATGGAACAAATTGGTCCATTTCAGCTCACTAGTGCCTCGGATATCCATGTTTATGCATTCCATTCTATTTTTGATGATACCCAGTCATCCTAGATTCAAAAAAGTAAGGAGAGTAATAGCATCAGATAAGGAGAGTAACAGCATCAGGTAAGGAAGGTAAAGACAGAGTGAGCAGCCCCCACTGTCTGTCAGTGTAGGCTTGCTTGTTGCTGTAATGCTGGAAGTTATGCCACTGATATTTAGTTCTAGCAGGACCACTCATTGTAGACAGGTTTCAGCTGTGCTTCCAGACTAAGACATACCAAGAATATGAACATGACAGTCTACTTCTGAAAAGAATTAGCCAGGGAAAACCATATGTATAGCAGCGAAACATTGTCAGATGTGGTGCTGGAAAGTGAGCTCCCCAGGTTGGAAGATACTCAGAACACAGCTGGGGAAGACTACCATCTCAAAGTAGAGTTAAGCTTAATGACATGGATGGAGTAAGGCCTTCAAGATCTTTGTTTGCTGTTGTGCCACCACACAAAATAAGAAGAAACAGCTGCAAACATCTGTTAACAGAGAATAGAAAAAAAATACGAAGAATCAACAAAAACAAAAATTAATTCTTTGAAAGAATGAACACAATTGACAAACCATTGGCAATGTTGACAAAAGAAAAATAGGAGAGGGGTGGGGCAAACATGGCAGACTAGACACATGTCTCCTTGATTCCCTCTGAGAACTAAGGCCTGGAATGATAATTGAACAGAGCAGCGTGGGCATCCTGCGAGCCTTAGTATCTGGGGTAAGGCTGTCAGATGAAATTAGGTGCCAGCAAGTAGAAACTACCTCTCTCAAAGACAAGGCAGTGGCACACTGAATCCTGCTTCCCCTGATGCATCATTTGGGAGGACTGCAGGTACTAAAGCCTTCTTTGTTATCTGGGAAGCAGGGACTGGGCTTGAGCTGGCAAATACACTGAACTACAATGCTTAAGTAAACAGTGTATAGTGCAGTGCAGCAGGGAGACTGTGCTTGGGATAGCCACGTCTTGTGAGTTCAACTTCTGATTGAGGGTACCACTGCCTCTATACCCTCTCATTTATGAGCTGTGCCACAGATTCTGCTGTCTCATGGCAGAAAAGGCAGCTTGGGAAGGGTGCCATCCTGGTCAGATTGCAGGCAGAGTCAGCCACCTGGAGGGCTCAGCTAGTGCTAATTCTCACTCTGAGCAGCAGCCCCTGTATGGATAGTGTATCTTTAGCAGAAAAGCTGTGTTTGAGACAATTGAGCCCAGAGTTACAGATGAGGCCTGGTGGATGTGTGTAGTAAGGCCCTACCCATTTGCTTCTTTGAACCACATCATAGCATTTGGGGACAGCCTATGTAGTGTTTGGCCACATGTGAGGGCCTAACTGATTACAGCAGCTGATGGACAGCTAAGCAACAAAGCACATTTTTAAAATGAGGTCACTTGGAGAACTCACAGCTGAGCGGGGTGGCAGCATCTCCACCACCATTCACTAATCTATGTAGCTTTGGCTGACAGCCCCCCAGTGACTCCATAAGTAAGGCACCATCTTTTCCAGAGAGTAGGTGGAGCCTACCACTCTTGTGAGCCCAGCTGCCTTTGGTGGGCACTGAACAGCACCCCCACAGCAAATAAACAGTTTTTAAGCTAAACAAATCTGCTGAGTGCAGTGGTTCCAGGCAGCCTGGTTGGGTGGCCTTCTTCTCTCCTCCCTTCCCTGAGCTATACAATAGGCTCAACTAGCATAATGACAGAGAGTTACTACAAGTATCCCCCACCTTTAGCAACCAGGAGGTGGGGCTTGCCACCCCAGAGAGTCCATCTGGGGCCAATTGCTAGAATATGCAGAGGTGGCTGGTTACCAAATCTGGTAGAACCTGTATTCCCCTCTTAGAACTACATCTCAGCTTGTGCTGGGGTAATACCAGAGAAACTCAACAACTTCTTGATGGCACGAAGACAAAAATCAATAGCTAACTGTTTAAAGAAGCAGCCCGCTATGGCTCCAGAAAACTCTCAAAATAAAGAATCAGAAACTTTCCAGATGAATAAGCCTTTCAGGAATTATCAGAGGTCAAGCACAAAAGAATTATGTATACAGCCCTTCTAGAGATTATACAAAATGCAACAGAACAAAATGAAAAATTAGGTAAGCTATTTGTACTGATGGAACACCAATGATCTGAAATCCAACAAATCAATAATAAAATTACAGAATTAGACACTTCAGTCTGAAGCCAAAAGAGCAGAACTGAGAGATGGAAGCCAGAGTTAGCGAGTTTGAAGATAGAGCAACTGACACTAGCATTTAGAAGAAGAAATCAGAGAAAAGAAATACGAAAATTAAAGAAGTATTAAGAAACATGTGAGACTCTATTAAGAGGAATAATCTATGAATAATTGGAGTTCCTGAACAGGGAGGGATAGCTTAAAATACAGAGTATTGTTGTAGAGTTGCTGACAGAAAACTTCCCTGAAATTACGAAAGAAGAGAACATAGTATACACAAGATGCATATGAATGCAACAAAAACTAGACCCCAAAAGACACTAAAGCATATTACAATCAAGCTTATTAAAACGAAACACAAAGAGAGACCCTTAAAGGCAGCGAGGCTTAAAGCAAAGCTAATGTATAAAGAGAAGCCCTGTAAGCTTTCATCTGACTTCTTGGCAGAAGCTATGTTGGCAAGAAGGCAGTGGGACGACAGATCCAAAGTCTTGAAGGAGAAAAATTTCCAACAGAGAATTATGTAACATACAAAATTGTCTGTCAAATATGAAGGTGAAATTAAGATTCTCAGATAAAGAGAAGCTTAGAGACTTTGCACAAACTAAACTAAAACTACAAGGAATACTGAAAGAAACTGTTTGTTTAGAAAAACAAAAACATGAAGTGTACACTTAAGGAGGCATTGCAGGACACAGCATCCGGAATCCTACTTACATAGTGAAGTCACAAAGCTCAATCACAGCTACAATACTGAAAGAAGGGAACCAGGGATCTTCACACAAAAGTTATGACATAATCATACTAAAAAAGGGATATATTACACTAGATATAACTCTTTCAGATGGAGAGGAAATTAAAAAGGTACTGTCATTGATTGAATTGTGTCCCCCTCAAAATACATGTAGCCATGTGACTAGGTCATGATTCCCAGTGGCTTGTGACTGTCCTCCATTCTGTGGTTTTCCTATGCTGTATGTTAAAGGATTAGGGCGGGGCTGTAAATCCCTTCATAGGATCACTTCCCTGCTCCACTGTAAAGGAAGTATGGCTTGCCTCATCCTTAATCCTTTCATCCTGCAAGAGACAAAAGGAAAGAGAAGCAGGCTGAAAATTGGGAACTTCACACCACCAAGAAAGTTGCACTCGGAGAAGAGCTTGTCCTTCAGACCTGTGGTTCCTTTTCCAAGATGCTTCTTGGACAAAGACTGATGCAATCCCAAACTTTCCTTCAGAGCTGACTAGGGTGAAAACTTTGCCCTGGAGTGGACATCCTGAATTTGGACTTGTAGTCTACTGGACTGTGTAAGAATAAACCTTCTTTTTTTAAAGCCATCCACTTGGTGGGTATTTCTGTTAGAGCAGCCCTAGCTGACTAAAAGAGGTACTCGGAAGTTAACGTCTGGTTTAAACTTAGAATGGTAAGGGAGACCCTAGGAGTAGTAGCAAGGCAAAATAACAAGGCAACATATCAAAACAAGAAACATAATACAGGACTCTCAACAAACACCAAACCTACTCTTAAAAAGATGAAAACTCAAACCATAAACAATGACCCAGAACAGAATAATAAGTGCCATATAGAAAACACCAACACAAAAATAAATGCATCAAAATGACAGCACTAAACACATACCTATCAATAATTACACTGAATGTAAGTGGATTGAACTCTCCAATAAAGAGACAGAGAGTGACATCTGGATCAAAAGACACAATCTGTCTATATGTTGCTTACAATAGACACACCTTAGACTCACAGATATGAACAAATTGAAAATCAAAGGATGCAAAATATATGCAAAGCTCACAAGATACGGAAAGAGTAGGAGTGGCAATCCTAATCTCAGATAAAATAGACTTTAATGTAAAATCCACCATGACGGACAAGGATGGTCACTATTTATTGCTTAAAGGTTCAATACATAAGCAGGACATAACAATATTAAATATCTATGCACCCAATACAAGAGCATCTAAATGCATCAAACAGACACTAGCAACACTGAAAAATGAGACGGATCACTCCACAATAATAGTTGGAGACTTCAACATTCCACTTTCAGTAATGGACAGATCTTAATTTGACAATTAACCAATTAGACCTCATCAACATATACAGAACTTTTTACCCATTAACAGATAACTACACCTTCTTCTCCAATGTCCATGAAACATTTTACAGAATAGATCATGTGTCACAACGTAAAACAAGTGAAAGCAAAATCCAAACCATTGAATTATTGCAAAGCATGTTCTTGGACTGTAAAACCATAAAGGTTGAAATCAATAGAAGAAAAGCATAGGTAGAAATTTGACCTGACAGAAACTGAACAACACCTTGCTAAAAAATCCATGGATTATAGAAGAAATCAAGGACAAAATAAAGAAATTTATGGAAGCAAGTGAGAATGAAAACATGTCCTACTGGATCCTATGTGACACAGCAAAATCATTGCTCAGAGGTCAGTTTGGCTCTATGAATGTACACATCTGGAGCAAAGAAAGGGCCAAAACCAAAGAATTGCCTGTACAGCTTGAACAAGTAGAAAGAGAGCAACAAAGGAACCCCTCACGCACCAGAAGAAGACAGATAATAAAGGTTAGAGTAGAACTAAATGAATTAGAGAATAGAAAAACAATTGAAAAAATTAAAAAAAAAACAAAAGCTGGTTCTGTGGAAAGATCAACAAAATTGATAAATCACTGGCTAAACTTACGAAGGAAAAACAGGAGGGGACATTAAATAACCTGAATAAGAAATAAGATGGGAGTTGTCACAAAAGACCCATCCAAAATCAAAATGATCATAACAGAATACTACGAAAGCTGGTATTCTAACAGATTTGAAAACCTAGAGGAAATGGACAAATTTCTAGATTCATATCACCTACCAAAATTATCACAAGGAGAAATAGAACAACTTAGAAAATCCATCATAAACAAGAGATTGAAAAAGTCATCAAAAACTACCAACCAAAAACGTCCTGGCCAAGATGGCCTCACTGGAGAACTCTACCAAGCTTTTAGAAAGGAGTTAATTCCAATACTACTAAGGCTATTTCACAGCACAGAAAAGGATGGAATACTCCCATATTCATTCTATGAAGCCAGCATAATGCTGATACCAAAGCCAGGGAAAGATCCCACTCATGAACCTAGACCCAAAAATCCTAGCCAATAGAATTCAGCAATATACCAACGAAATAATTCATTAGGACAAAGACAGATTCATATCAAGGTTGCAAGCTTGGTTCAACATAGAAAAACCATTAATGTGATCAACCACATAAGTAGCACAAAGGTTAAGAATCTCCTGATTTTGTCAGTTGATGCAGAAAAGGCATTTGACAAAGTCCAACACCCAGTCTTGATGAAGACTCTCAGCAAAATAGGAATAGAGGGGAAATTCCTCAAAGCAATACGGGGCATCTACGCAAAGCCAACTGCCTACATCATCCTGAATGGAGACAAACTGAAAGACTTCCACTTGAGAATGGAATTAGACAATGTTGCCCATTATCACAACTTCTATTCAACATCATACTAGAGGTTCTAGCCACAGCAATTAGACAAGACAAAGGGCATCTACATAAGCAAAGAAGTAAGAATTTCCCTATATGCAGATGGTAAGATTGTATATGCAGAGAATCCTAAAGAATCCGTAGGTGAGCTACTGAGTCTAAGAGATGAGTTCAGCGAAGTATTAAGATATAAGACAAACATAAGTAAATCAGTAGGATTCCTTTACACCAACAACAAGATCATCAAAGAAGAAATCACCAGATTAATATCATGTACTATAGCCCCCAAGAAGATAAAACACCTAGGAATAAATCTAACCACAGAAATAAGAAACCTATACAGAGAGAATTACAGGACCTTACAGCAAGAAAACAAAAGGGACTTACATAAGTGGAGAAATCTATCCTGCTCACAGACAGAAAGACTAAACATTGTGAAAATGTCTATTTTACCCAAAGCGACCTACATATGCAGTGCAATCCCAATATAAATTCCAGTGTCATTTTTTAATGAGATGGAGAAACAAATCACCAACTTCGTGTGGAAAGGGAAGAAACCTGAGATAAACAAAGCACTACTGGAGAAGGGGAACACAGTGGGAGGTCTCACGCTACCTGACCTTAGGATCTATTGCACTGCTGCAATAGTCAAAACAACCTAGTACTAGTACAAAAACAGATATGTAGATCAATGGAACAGAGTTGAGATCCCAGAGGTTCCACCATCCTCTTATGAATAACCAATAATCGACAAAGTTCCTAAGACTGTGAATTTGCAGTCTCTTTAACAAATCGTGTTGGCAAATTTGTATATCCATCTCCAAAAATTAAAACAAGATCCATATCTGACACCTTATACAAAAACCAACTCAAATTGGATAAAAGATCTAAATATAAAATCTAAAACAATAAAGATCATGCAAGAAAAAATCATATCAACAATGGAAGCTTTAATACACAGCTTAGACAGACTTTGAAGTCTGACAAAGTACGATCAACAGAAGAGAAAATAATCAAATGGGCATTACTAAGAATCAAATGCTTTTGCTCATCCAAAGACTATCAAAAGAGTGAAAAGACCACCAACAGAACAGGAATAACAATTTGGCATCTACACATAGGAGCAGTGTCTGATCTCCATTATGTACAAAAAGTATCAAATGAGGAAAAGGTAAATAGCCCAATTACACTATGTGAATGGGAGTCTGTATCAACATGTGCCCAGAAGAATCAGATGGTGCCCGGCCACCACCAAAGACATCTGTGATGGGGCACACAATGTAGAGTCCCTGTGGCAACAGGAAAAAAAAAGAGGTGCAGCTTGAGAACTCTACTAAAAGACCAGAACTGATGGTCCAACAGCCTCGATGATCCTCTGGGAATGTGGCCTCTAGACCTGCTTCTGCCCCTTGACTTTCCAGAAAACACTACCGAGGTCAACGCTTTGGACAAGAATGGACTGGATCTGGGGATGCAGTGTGATCACATAGTGTGTGTAATTTATGGTTGTATGCATTTATTGGATGCTGTCCTACTGGCTTGTCTCTTTCTAGATAGGAGAGAAGAGGGTGGATAGGAGGGAACAGGAACTTGTTAAGGTGATACCTCAAGTATAGAATGTAAAGAAGGAGTGTGCTGTCACTGGACAAGAGAGCAGAAGGAGCTGCAGATAGGCACGCATGCAGAATTGATTTGGTTAGTGCGCTTTGACTTTATCACAATAAAAAAAAAGAAAAATAGAAAATGCAGATAACCCAAATAAGAAACAAAAAAGGGACTGTTACAACAGACAGAACTGAAATAAAAAGATCATAACAGAATACTATGAAAAATCATACTCCAACAAATTTGAAAACTTAGAGGAAGTAGACAAATTTCTAGCAACATACTTCCTACCTAAACTAATAAAAACCAAGGTTGAAAATCTGAACAGACCCATAAAAAAGAGGAGATATTGAAAAAGTATTAAAAAAAAAAAAAAAACCTCTCAACAACAATAAAAAAGTCCTGGTTCAGATAACTTCACTGGAGAACTCTACCAAACAGTCAGAGAAGAGGTGGCAACACTACCGCTCACACTAAAGGCTGCTGCAATAAGGATGTCCTATTTTTGACAGCTCGTGGTGGTGGTATTTGTGAAGCTATAGTGGCCACAGTTATCACATTTTTTTATTGGTATTGACAAATAGCCATGAAAGATTACATGATACCACACCTTGCAGAAATTATTAACGTTTATTATCAAAAATTGGTGTCCTGTTCACCAAACATTCTGTGTTACATGAAATTTACAGTGTGCATTATCATCCCACTGAGAGAAAAATCTGAAGTTTAATCAAAAAATTTGAGACAACTGGGTCTGTTGACAATCATCAACAAACTGCACATCTCAATGAAAACATCGCCACCACTTGTTAGAGTGCACACAAAAATTCATCCTGTTCAATTTCTCACTGAGCATACTAGTTGGGCCTTTCGTCAACCACAATTTTGCAGACTTAGCGTCTGGACTAGAAGCTCTATGCTTACAAAATTGTTTTAACTCGAGAACTGAAGTCCAGCCATAGACTGCACCTTACATTTGCTGACCGGGATCTGGAGCAAACTGCAAATTGACCCTGCTTTGGCCCAAAATCATCTTCAGTGATGAGGCCCTCTTTTGGAGTAATGGTTTTGTTAACAAACAGAACTGTTACATCTGGAGTGATGAGCATCCAGTGGAGGTTTAAGAACATCCATTTCATCCCACAAAAGTTAATGTATGATGTGGATTTTGGTCCAGCAGAATCATTGACCCTTATTTTGATGAAGATGAATGAGGAGAGGCTGTGACTGTCAATGGCAAAAGATAATAGGCTATGGTAACCAATTATTTGGGGCCCCATTTGGAAGGTGCCATTGTGGCCATTTACCTGAAATTCTTTTCCACACATAATGCCATCAAATGTACTTCAAAATAATAAAACAATTAAAATAGGATCATTTATACAACTTGTTTTTTTCAAGTTCAAAGACAGGACACCCTTATCGGAAGACCAATGCTGTCTCAGAACATACAAAAGAATGTGTCCAAATTCATTATACGAAGCAAGCATAATGTCAACATGGAAATCAGGCAAAGACACCACAAAAACAGGAAATTACAAACCAGTATTTCTGCTGAATATAGATGCAAAAATTCTCAACATAATTCTACCCCATAGAGTTCAATATTGTGTAAAATAAATAAATAAACCATGACCAAGTAGGTTTCATACCAGGTGATTGTTCAACTCTAGAAAATCAATGTAATTTGCCACATAAATAAAACTAAAGAAAACAATCACATCATCATCTCAAATGGCACAGAAAAGGCATTTGATGAAGTTCAACACATGTACCTGATAAAAACTCTGAAATAGGTATAGAAGGGAAATTTATCAACATAGTAAAAAGCCACTGCCAACAAGTCAATTCCAACTCATAACAACCCTATAGGTCAGAGTAGAACTACCCCTTAAAGTTTCCAAGGAGCACCTTGAGGATTTGAACAGATGAACTAGCAGATGTAGCACTTAACCACTACCCCACAAGGTTTTCCCAACATAGTGAAAGGTATCTATATAAAACCAACAACCAACATCACTCTTAGTGAAGAGAGTCTGAAAACACTCCCCCCCGAGTGTCTGTTCATATCCTTTGCCCATTTTTTAAATTGGATTATTTGTCTTTTCATTGTAGAGGCATTAGATTTTCCTGTTGATTTTAGAGATTAGATATTTGTTGAATTTGTCATAGCCATTTTTTTTTTCTCATCAGTAGGCTCTATTTTTTACTCTTTTGGTGAAGTCTTTCGATGCATATAAATGTTTATATATTCTATATTCTACTTTTGTGAGTAGTATTTGGGGTCTTAAAAGCTTATGCGTGGCTGTCTAAGATACTTTGTTGGTCCTGTAACATCTGGAGCAAGAGATAATGAAGAAAACCAAAGACGTAAAGAAAAGTTTAGTCCAGAGGACTAATGGACCACAACTACCACACCCTGTGGCAGAACGAGTCAGCATAACTAGTTTGTGCCTGGCTATACATCTTCTAAGCACACCCTAAATTTAAAATTCTTTTGTAGCTTTAAAAAGGAAAGTGCCAAAGATGGATAGTTCATGGCAGAGTATTTACATTGTTTCAGTAAAACCATTAAAGGGAAGCTGTGAACAATATTCTGATTGATTCAGCACAAGGAACAAATTATACTGACATCCTTCTAAATTGCTGCTCTCATTATCTGTAGTAGTTTTACAGTGCAAATCATCAGTCACTCAGTCACTCAATATACCATGTAAGATCTAGTGAATATAGCCCAGGTATGATAAATATATGAACGTCAGGTTATTACTTGAAGATGAACACTGGGCTTCTACCAATTTTATGATTATATATGGTCCTAGTGGTCATCACATACTGCAGGAACATTTACTCTATTGCTTTAAAACCCTCTCTAAAGCATTGACATATGCTTAAGTTTCAGCATCTGATATATTAAAGTATATTATGATCTGAGTTTAGATTAAAAAAAAATCATTAGACTCAATGGTTTTAATTTCCAGTCATTCTTTTCTGGATATGATTTTTTTTATTATGTTATTTTTTTATTTAATATGACTGAGTGAAAATGTACATTCCCGTATAAATTTACATGCCCACCTCTATGCAGCTTCCACTGCTCTCCCTGTCCGGTGACAACACACTATTCCTCTCTGCTCCATCCATGTCTCATCCTCCCAACAGTCTCCTTTCCCCTCCTCTCCACCCACTCCCCTTCCTCCAGCCAGAGGTCAGCAGGATGATATCCTATAGATGTATAGAACCATAAAGTGCATCCAGTATATGGTCACTCTGCATCTCCAAGTCCAATCCATTCATGTCCAAAGAGTAGACCTTCTTAACTGAAAGTTTTCTAGTGTAGCTGCTAGGAAATGGGGACACGAAGGATTCCTGTTAGGGCATTGGTAGCGAAACTTTAGAAAGATACAGGAAACTGAAAAGCAAGAAGTAAAAGAAATAATAATAAATATTTAAAGGCCAAAGAGATGTGTTATCTAGGTTATGAATTTTTTTAGGGCAAATATATTCAAACTCAAAGACAAATGTCTCTTAAACAGTTTGACTGCAAGCTTCTCCAGGTTTATCTGCAGGTTTAGTCTTTGAAATATCATTTTTAAATGACACCAGTTCATCTGGATGTAATGTGGAAGACGTCGTATGTTTTGTGCACCTGGCACTTTTCATCTGTATATTTTCCAAATCAGATCTTTAGTGAACACAAAGTAAGGGACAGTCTCTGGTTAAAGCAGGAAGCAATCTGAGTCACTGTTCCAGAAGGTACTCTCATCAGACTCTCCAGTTTATTTTGTTTGAAAGCTGATCAATAATAGGATCTGTAATGGGATGTTGAATGGAGTTACACTGTGCTGCACTTCTGAGCTTTGGGGATCGTTCAGAAATTGAACCTTCTAAGACAATCAATGGCTGTCATTTATCTTCCAAAGGCACATCTGACTAATCAGATTCTCTCATTTTCCTCTATGCTGACTTTCAGTTACACTTTCTATTAGATAGAGAAACGCAGAACACTCCTTTCAAATGCTTTCCACACACTTAACATCAAAGAGAAATAAGTGGCTTACAGTCAGAGATAAAAAATTAGCCAATTACATACAGAAACTGGAATAAACAATTATGTCAATAAATCAGCTGGCACAAGAAGCCAGACCTGTAAAACCAGGATACTTGGCAGAACACAAGTCTGTGGAATCTCTTTCCCCTTTCATGCTGTCACCTGTTAGCACAACTGGACAGATGGAGAATGGATAACGGAGGCTTGAAAAAAAAGTTCACGGCTCTGGTGGGGTCATTTAGGGCCAATTTATTGAGTAGGGCCATATGAGTGGAGTGGGCAAAAAGCACTTCCTTTTGCCTCTGTATAAACTTTCACATAAAGTGATTACTTTAGCAGCCTGTGATGGATGCACACTATTTTTCAAGCATAGTTCTTTCTTCCTTGGCATATAATTTGAAGGCAAAAAGAGGCATTGGTTTAAAACTTCAGATACCTACATCTTTGAATAATGTTTACCAGACATTAAGAATCAACGGCTTAACTCAAGGTCATGACTCTCTGCAACGAAACAAGAAGCCTCAGACAACACTGAGCCAGCAGCTGTACCATCTTAGCAGTTTATCCTCTTTCTGAGTGTCAGAAAATTTGAGGTATATCCATCTGGATACAAATAGATAGGCCATGGTGATCCAGTGTGAGAAGCTCCATTGCTCCGTGATCTCGTTGTTGCAGTTTATTAGATACTACTTCAGTTTGACTTAAGTTTTTAGAGGGAGATACTTAAATTACAGAGATATTATTAAAGGGCTAGAAAGTGAGGTCTCATTGGTTATGTGATGCAGATAATAAGCCATAAACTCCAGTATCCCTTGTGTCTGAACCCTTATCCAGGAGAAAGTTTATGTGCTTAGAGAGGTTTATTAACTATTTAAGGCCACTTACGATACCATTTAATACATTACTGCTACTGTAATGCACTCTTATCCTTTCAAGGGAGCAGAATGGCCATTTCTGAAACAGACAGGGAAATGTCTTTTGGGTTTGGCCTCTGACATCCTCCTAATCATCTTCTGTTACTCATTCTTATTTATTTACTTATTTGTTGTCAAAAATATACATAGCAGAACATATGAGGTCCAACGATTAGGTCTGTGAGCTTAACTGTTCTAAGTGCTGCATATCTCACTGCTGAATATCACTACATTTACCTTCGAAGTACTCCCCTTGGGAAGCTATGTGCCGACACCAGCACTAGTTCATCCTTCCAAGTGATTTTGGAACACTTTCTGGAATGGCCGTTGCACAAGGTAACACAGTGGCAAGTCTACAAACTTAATTGTATAGTTGTCTGTGATGGAGTTTTTAGCCAGTAAACAAATAACTGTATTGGAACACCCTTGCTACTCACCAGATATGGCTGAGATGGCTTTTTTCTTTACCCAAAGATAAAGAAAATATTGAAAGGAAGATATTTTGATGAGATTTAGGACATCAAGGATAATACAACGACAGCTCTGATGATCATTCCAGAAAAAGAGTTGCAAAATTGCTTTGAAGGGTGGATTAGGCATTGGCATCCATGCATAGCTTCTCAAGGGGAGGGTGACCGTAGCGATATTCAGCAATGAGGTATGTAGCACTTTTTCTAGGATGAGTTCCCAAACTTGTCAGTCCTTGTACACCAATTCCACAATTTCTCTGTGTACAATTCAGTGACATTGATTGTATTCTTCAAGCTGTGCAACCATTCTCACCCCACTTTTCTGAATTCTTCCTCCTCCATTAACATAAAGCTACTACCTCTTAGTCTTCCTGTCTGAACTTGTGCATTGCTATCATTAATTTGATCATATGTAAGTCTTCAAAAGAGCATAACACTCTGGGCAGTCCTATCATCCAATTATCCAAAGAGGAGTGGCCCTATAGAGTAGTGTCAATTTGAGGCAAGTGAGGGGCTTCAACTTCGCTAAGATGTAAATTTGAACTCTCATATTTCACTTTTTTTTTTTTTAAGGCCCAAACGTCTAGGGTAGGTTTCTGATGCATCATACCCAAAACATTGTTTGGAAATGGTATCTGAAATGCTCCCTTTGTGTTTATTTATTTTCCTTTATGGCCACAATAATACTAACAATCAAATGCGTTTGTTTATCTGAGGAAGAGAGTTGGGGAAGGGGGCAGTGCCCCTTGTCATGTGTCCTTTCAGTCCACATTGAATATTTCTTTAGACAGGATCCAGAAAGTCATGGGACACAGGAGATGGTCAGCCCAGTATCCACTGCTGCTGATTGGACGTGAAACAACAAATCAGGCATTCACATCCATGTGAAAGTCTGATGACCAAGCAGAGTAGAATCCAGTACTGGTGTCAGATAGAAAAGCTTGTGAATGCTAATTTTCACATTAGGTAATAGATTCCTGACCCTATTCACAAAGCATCAAAGTCAAGTCTTAGATTTTTCTGTTCTTAAAGATAAGCCCGATTACATGAATTCAAAAAGAAAAACCAAGATCAGCTAACTTGAAATCCTTAGCAATTTCCTTTTAATATTGACTTGCAAACAAAAACTCCACTGTGACTTGAAGGTATTCTTCTGCCTCAAAGTGATTGAGAGAGCAAAAAAGGAAAAGAGCGCTTTATGGAAGTGAGAGCCATCTTTTTCACAGGCTGTTTCCTCGGTTGACTCACCACACCAAGGGCTATTTGTGGAATCTTTTTATCAGTCCCTTACTGAACTTCGATAGCAATAAACATGGTGGCTGTGGCTCAATTTCTTTCCAGAATAATGTCTGAGAAGAGGTATCAGGACAAGCAGTGCCTAACTGAATATGAAAGATTAATCCTAGAGGGGCAGTACTGGGCAGTATGCCAAGCAGTGTGATATCTGGATTTGAAACTTCTCAGCAGTCCTTTCACTAGACACCAACTGAGTGTGCATGTTTGTACGGAAGCAGGAAGGGCTGTGCGGAGGGCCCTGCTTTCCCTCTTTTTACTTTTTACCGTGGAACCCAGAGAAGTAAGGACTAGATAGCAGTCTACCCTCAAAGTGGATGCACTTCTCAGGTCAGGGAGGAAAGACAACCATGACAAACAAATGTTTACAGTCTTAGCATACTATTGGCATGGATATTGGTTAAACAAATGATTGAATAAGAAAATTAATAGACTCACTAGGCTCTGTCTTCCATAGTGCTGTTGGCGAGCTTAAGATAAGGAGATGGAGAATAAGTCTTTTCTCTCCTGGGTAGTCTCTGGGGATTTGCATGGAGAGAGCCCCTTGTCCCTGTGCTCAGATGTGCCTTTGCTTTGCAACACGCAACCAAGGAGCTTTAGAGTCAAACAGGCTAGAACTGAATAGCATAGACTAGAGTAAAATTGAACAGTGTAGGCTGGAGTAGAACACAGTGGAGAGGAAAAGAATAGTGTAGTTTACAGTAGAGTAAAATACAACAGAAAAAGTGGAGTAGAATTTAGCAATCCACTACTGATAATTATCATAGAATAAATGTCTAGATGCAGAATTCTTACGTGCAGACTTGCTAGGCTAAGTGGTGTGTTTAGGGTTAAAGACTGCCATATGTGTTATTCTGGGTGATGCAAATAGTTTGTACTTGACCCCTAACCTAGTGTTGTTCAAACCCACCCAGCTTCTGCTATCTTCTGTCTTCTGCTGAAATAAAGGCCTATCTCCTGCTTCCATAAGATTATAGCTAAGAAAACCATGAAGCAGTTCTTCTCAGTCACACATAGGGTCATTATAAGCAGGAATCAACTCAAAGGCAAATATTTATTTATAATTTTACCAGAAATATTTAAAAGTATTCATTTATGTTTACCAGTACTGACAATTACTTCTATAACCCGCCCCTCCTCAAAACCGGGAAAATAATCATGACAACTTCACAAAAAAATCTCGTCATTGTTCTCATTTGTATTTATTTGGTAATTTTTGAGGTAAAGTATTTTTACATTTTTGATCATTTGTATTCCCCCTGTAAATTTCCATTCGTAGATTTTGCTCCTTTTTTAGCAGTATATTCACAGTTTGTTTAGCCAGCCAACTGTTATAAAAAATATGAAGAAGAGTAACTGAATTACACACACATTTTTCTGAGACTTTTTCCAACATTTAATTTTGTGCTGATACTTTTGGTGTGCAACTCTAAATTTTTAAGTTACTGCAATACGGTGATCTACTAATTTACGGTTTCTGCCTTTGGCATCAAGGTAAGAAATTCCCGTCCATAGCACGGCTAGGTACATATCTATCTGTACATTGCGGTTTTGATGTAAGTAATTAAATCTCTAATATTCCTGGAAATTATTTGTTTGCACGGTGTGCAACAAGAATCTACTTCTGGCCTTATTTAAAGAAGTGTGTACTAGATCTCTTCTCCTAGCACCTTCTTCCTCTATTTCTCAAGGACACCTGGAGAAAATGTAAGATCTTCCATCAACAGTTGGAAAAAGAGGTCAAATAAAGAAGTCTAGAGGAGAAGAAAGCAAGCCAAAGGGAGACAAAGGAAAACAATTTTAACTAAAAAGTCAAAATATCAAAGTCATTTTCTCCATCTTCAAATTGAGCATGTTAGACAGGAGGATGTCTTAAGCTCCAATCCAACTTGAGTTAATAGGATTTGAAGATGCTAAAGGCAGACCACATCTCTCGAGCCTTTTCTTTTCTGAAATGAGATTGGCTAAGTACTGAACATTGCTAAGCTATGATGACTTTTTAAGCTCAAGAAATAGTGGAACCAGAAAGGATCTGAGAGAACTTCAATCCGGTGAGGTCACTGAGTCTTAGGTAAGTCAGCCAACCTAGCCAACGTCCTACCGCTAGTCAGGGCAGAACTGCTACAGAGTGCAGTCCCTCAGCCCGGACGCATCCGTCTGCTCCTTCCCTGCTCACCGGTTCCTCAGTGAGCCTATAACTTCCTCTTGCCTTCCTTTCCTTGTCGCTTCTTTCTGCTCCAAGATCCCACTTGACGGCACTCGGCTGGCTCATTGTGACTGTTTCCGTCCACTGTTTGTGACACTGTTCGTCAGTGAAGACTGAGATAGAAGGTGGCTTGGACCAGAAAAGATGTAATGGATAGTGTCTCTTAAGAAATTTACCACTTAAGTTCTCTGTATACGTTATCTGCCCCCCACCCAGGCACTTTAAAATATTTCCCTTGGGAGCTGAATGATCTTTGCACTTCTCTTACAAGAATCTGATTGCAGCCAAAGTAGAAGAACCTTCCATTTTTGCCTAAAAGCAGTGAAATGATTACCTATATCCTTAATTTAAATTCCTACTGACAGCTCCTACACTTTGCTGCAGCTGGAGGGGGCAAGCTGACCTTCAAATCTATTGTCAGTGTAGAAGCTAGGGGGTTTTATTGACCAGAAGATAATGTGCATTAGCAAAGCTGAGCAAGGATGCTTTGACCTATTGGAATACTGTGCGGGGTCAAAGGGCCTGGGATTAGTGCTGTGCTTCCTTAGTGCAAATGCCAATTGTGTTCCTTTATGAGCTTTGTGACAGCACTCACCTGACCATCTGCATCTTGGGAACTGAAAAGAAAATCTCCTTCATCTGCTCTTTGCTTATCCACTGTACTGAGAAACTCTTGCTGCCAGCCCCCTCAGGGCTGTCTCTTAAAGAAAGAAAAGGAAGCGGGGAGAACAACTGATTACAACATTGTGAATCCCCAAACTTTCATCTGCGTATTTTCAGAGCCTCTGATACACGGGGTCACTAGGGGACAGTTCACCGTATTTGCCTTTAGAAACAAAAGCTCAGAAATCACTCAAGTGAATGTCCAAAGAACATTTCTGTTTCCTCGTTTCCCTTACCCCGCCTAAGTGTCTGTGAGAGGCATCTCTGTGGAGTCACTTGTTCCTGGTAACATTAACCCCCAGTAATGCATATAGATATTTTTGTTGTTTACTTCTTTGCTCACTTTTAGATGAGTAGGAGGAAAGAAGACTGACTCCAGTGCCATTAGAGGAACATCACGTGTCCTGGGAACAGGTGGCTTGAGGGTTGCCTTTTCCTATGTCAGTGGTAACACGCTGTTCCAAGTGGCAAGCGTTGTCTGTGTATCCATTTTCTCATTGTCATTCTAGTTGTAGGTTGTCTTAGAGTCAGTGTGATGAGCTCACACATAATGAGGTCAGACCTGTGCAGTACACAGGGTGTTCACTGGCTGATTTTTTGGGTAGATTGCCAGGCCTTTCTTTCTCGTATGGCTTAGTCTGCAAGCTCCACTGAAGCTTTGCTCAGTATCAGAGCAGCGCATAGGCTCTGACTGACAGATGGCTGTTGGCTATACATAAGGTACACTGACCAGTTACCCAACCAAGGTCTCCTGCATGGAAGGTGAGAATTCTACCACTGAAACACCTGTGTCCCTCATTTTCTTACTAGCTGGTTATTGCTAGCATCCCAATATGACAACTGATTCACCAGTCGAGTAAAACAATTGAAGGATTTTCCAGGGTGATACAGTGAGCAAGCTAGGAACTGAGATGTGAACTCAGGGATTTTAAATCCAAAGCCCATGCCCTTGATCTTGCACTTTTCACCCGGTCTTTCTCCCTCCCTGTGTTGAAGGCTATTGGTACTCCTCCCACATCTCCTTTAGCTGCTATCTTCTGACTATGGTAAACGTTAACTGTTAACAGCTCACAGCCTTCATGCCTACATGGGAGGTCATGTTCCCCTTTCTTACCCCTTCATTTCAGGGGTAGCTAACAGCCACTCATTGATGGAGTTGGGGTACAGATGACTGGCTCTCTTGCTCCAAGGTGGGATCAACTTTACAATTCCTACTCTAGAACTTTCTGCTGGGTAAGCTGTAAATACACTCCAGCTAAGGCTATATCCTTGCTTTCTTCCCTATTCAAGTCTTCTGGCTCATTTTCTTCTTTTCTTTTCTTTTTGAGAGCACTTCCTTAGTAAATAGTTCAAACAAGAATCACCTGATTCTTTCCATATGGCATCAAAGATGGCGCTAGTAGCTCTGGATTTACATAGGCTCCTTACCTGGAGAGAATTCCATTCTCTTCCAGGAATCTTATAAGACGGGTTTAGGAGTCCCTGCATGGTACAAACCATTAACACGCTCAGCTGCTAACTGAGGGGTCAGAAATTTAAGTCCACATTGGCCTGTCTGAGTCATAAGCCAGCATGTTGTTATGGGACCATATGATCGACAGCCAAACCAGGAAAGGGCCAATATCTGTGAGCAAGATGTGGCTGAAATGCTGGCAGGAAGTAGGTCATGCAGCCATGGAGATTGACAAAATTATCTGAGATTGCTTTTAATACTAGCTGGCATTTGATAATCATCACAGGATAGAGAGAGCTGATAGCCACAGCTCCTACTTGGCTATAACTAGGAAAATGGTCACAGTGCCTTGATGTGTGTGGCTTTCTTACAGGATGGGACAGGGTTCTGGGTGAGGGCAGAATAAACATAGAGGAAGGTCAGCAAAAGAAAAGGCTCCCAGGATGCCAACTAGATTTGAGTTTACATGAAAAAAAAAATAGGTATGAGATATTAACAAGTTTTTGCATCATTTTCTATATTCTATGTGTTTATGATTTTCTATTGAAATAAAGCTATCTCTAGTCATGAGGGTCTATGGCACTTGGCTGGCTTGGTAGTAATGAAGTGTAGCTATAGCTTTCTGGACATTGCAGGGTTAACAGATAGATGTTAAGTACAAATTATGGAAAGAGACGCTCCTCAAAATTACACAGCAAATGTGAGGCAGAGCCAAGATGGTAACATCTTGCTTTTTGGCTTTCCATACATTAGCAGATGGTGGCTTTGTATTTACTAGGCAGAGACTGAGCTGCCTGTAAGCTGGAGGTATCAGAGGAGAGTTTAAGCCATAAGCAAAAGATTTAGTGTAAATGTTTTTCTTTTCCCCTCTTCCAAGATTGTGTCTCCCCTTGTAGTGAGCCACCCTGGGATGCATCCATAACTGTTGGCCACTAATAGCTAGTAGGCTTAGACACAGGTTGTAGGTAATACAGTCACTACTTTAGCATTTGGAAACTCAGCGTGGAATCAGAAAAAGAATTGACTGGCATCAGATAAAACAGACTTAAGAACTAGTGCCCTGAGTTTACACCCACTGAGAAGGCTCAGACAATTTGGGAAAGATTCACTGGGGAGGAAAAAGGAAAGTCTAGATCGACAGGTTGTATCCAGCCACAGATGGGTAAGGTCAAGCAGGTGTTACACAGAAATCAAATTAAATTGTGATGATTCTTATCACAGAGGTCTGGGGAAGAGCACGAGGGAGACAAGAACATCGAGGAACCCATCAACAGGTACAAATCATTATGGATACAGGATATGGGTCCATAACATCAATTTACCAGAAACTGGAAAGGTTGAAGAAACCCCAGTGGTGTAGTGGTTAAGTGCTATGACTGCTAACCAAAAAATAGGCAGTTCAAATCCACCAATTGCTCCTTGGACACTCTATGGGGCAGTTCTGCTGTGTCTTATAGTGATGCTATGAGTTGAAATTGATTGGAAGGCAGCGGGGTTGGGTTTTTTTTTTTTTTTTTTTTTGGAAAGGATGAAACAGAGCCACAGTTGATGAAACTGAAGTTCGAGTTCTCAGGTTTCACTCTCTGGTTTAGATATGTCCTCACCAATTTGAGAACAATGAGGCTCTCGACTTCCAGAGTAGAAAGGCTGTTTCTATAGCAGGATGCTTAATAGAATCCAAATATGGCCCCAACTGTGATTGAAACTCACCACAGAAAATAAGGTCCCTGGGTGGTGCCCAACAGTTAATGCTTGACCATTAATTGGAAAGTTGGCAGTTTGAACTTACCAAGCAGTGCTGTAGAGGAAAGGCATGGAGACCTGTTTCCATAAACATTATAGCCGGGAAAACCACATAGAGCAGTTCTACTGTGTAACACATGGGATTACCATGAGTCAGAATCCACTAGAAGCCAACAGATTTGGTTTGGTTTGGTTTATCACAAAAAAGCAGTTGGCTCTGGATTTCTCCATGGCAGCTATCGATATGAGTTAAATGGATAGTGCCTCCCCACCAAAAGACAAAGGTGAGATTGGCTGGGGTAATGGCATCTGGTTTACCAATAAGCCCTGTGGTCCTCACAGATACATAGCATATAGGGAGAACCTTGGGAAGCTGTTTTTATGAATATTGTTTTCTGAGCAATGAAGGCCTATAAAAGTTCTCAGTTCTGGAATGCATCAGAAGATATCACCTACATAGGACAGCACCATCTGTGTAGAGAGTAAGGTGGCTGGGCCCAATCAGGCACTATGAATGCCAAGTGGACGTGACAGGTTATCAGCAAAAGCCCAAGAGGAAGTTAGTGAAATGCACCTGAGACCTATTTATGGAGTCTCCCAGAAGTGTGACAGTCAAGAGGATTTGGCGTACCTGTAAAGAGCACAAGTGGTGCAATGGTTAATTGATTGGCTGCTAACCAAAAGGTCAGCTGTTTGAATCTACCAGCCACTCTGCAGGAGAAAGAGTGGCAGTCTGATTCTGTAAGGATGGACAGTCTTGGAAATCCTATGGGACAGTTCTGTTCTGTCCTGTAGGGTCACTATGAATGAGAATTGACTCAGTGCCTACTTTGCTTGCTTGTGAAAAAGTGAGTGCAAAAGGAAGATATTTGGTTTACTAAAATTAATGAAATTTCATTTGACTCTACAACTGATGAGGTCTAGGAACAAAATAGTTACTATTGTAGAACAAGATACCCTAAAACTTAGCAACTTAAAACATTTTGTTTTGCTTATGTAATGCATGGATCAGGACAGTTCGCTCATGCTCTGTGATATCTGAGCCCCCAACTTGAAACTCTCAAAAAGTAGGTGTCATTGACTTAATTGTGTCCCCCCAAAATGTGTGTAATTATTTGACCGGGCCACGATTCCCAGTTTGTATGATTGCCCTCCATTTTGTCATTTAATGGGATTTTACTGTGTACTTTGGAAACCGTGGTGGTGTAGGGAGTAAGTGCTACATCTGCTAACCAAAGGTTAATAGTTCAAATCCACTGGGTGCTCCTTGGAAACTCTATGGGGCAGTTCTACTCTAACCTCTAGAGTCACTGTGAGTCAAACCTGACTTGACAGCAGTGGTTTTTCATTTTTTTTAGCTATGTGCTATAAATTCTATCACTGTGATGTAATAAGATGATTAGTGGCAGCCATAGTAATAAGATGTATAATGTTGCATAGTGTCTCAAGCTGATCTCCTTTGTGATATAAAAGAAAGAAGCCAGTATAAAAACATAGGAACTTCATGCCACCAAGAAAGCAGGGCTGGGAGTAAAGATTCCTGTGCTGAGATGCTCCCAGTCCAAGGGAAGACTGATGACCACTATCTTCCTCTACAGACAACAGAGAGACAGCCCTGGCCTGGAATCAATGCCCTAAATTTAGACGTGTAGCCTACTGAACTGTGAAGAAATAAATTTTTCTCTGTTGAAGCCATCTACCTGTGATATTTCTGTTACCGCAGCACACGATGACTGAGTCGCTGTGGGTGACTTGATGGCTAGGGGCTGAAATCACCTGGAGGTGTCTTCATTCACATGTCTGGCAGCTGATGTTGGATATCATTAGGAAGGACAACGAAGGCCCAAGATGATCACCCATCTGCAGACCACATGAAGTGATGGCAGTCTGAAGGACGCGCTCTGCCTCCAGTGCTGCTTGCTTGGCAGTCTGCTGAAAGGGAGCCACAGGCCTCACTCATGGAGGTCACCATGCTAAGGGTAACCTAGGGGGTGAATGATCAAATCCAGACTCAGAATGATTTTGAAATGCTGAAAGTGTGTGCTAAAGCCTGATGGATTAGCTTTCCCAGTTCTTCTTTCTAGGGCTTCCACCATTTCTCAGCTCCATGTAGTGCTGGTCTCCAATTGAAGCATGCAGGACATGGTCTGTATATTTTGGAAAGCAGTTATAAGTATGAAACTTGTAGTCACCAGGTCAAAGAATGTTACTGCAGGAAAGGGTCTAAGCACCCATCTAAATCTACAATTTTTAACTTTTAAAACATTATTTAGACTTCTTTTTTTCAAATACAAGATAGAACCCCAATGTTTCAAACAGATAAAAGCATAGCTGATCTGATCACTGCAAGGGTGGGGATCCACATAGTCTACCCACTTTAACTTCTTTTAGGCATCTATGTCCCTGAGTGACAGAATGATTTATCTAAAAGTATCTCCACTGGTTTTGGTGCAGTTTGGCTAGGAACTCAGGATCCTTATTCTCAGACAAGGGCTATTTCTACTTTTTGAATTAATGCTTTTATTTGGATCGTGCATAAGTATAATGCTTATTGCAGGAACTAAAAGTATGTATAGATATATACAAGAAAATAAAAATCACCCTTTATGTCATGGTCAAGAAATACCACTTCTAACATATTAATAATGCATGCCAATTCAGTCTTTCATTTTTGTGTATATGTATATGTTAAAACCTAACATGAACATTGCTTCTTGTGGCTGCTTGCATTGTTTGGCCTATAGCTATATCACTCCACTCATCACATCATCTTCTCTTCTGCAGTCAAATCTCCTTCTTGTAAAGATACTTGTAATTACATTTATCCTGAAAATACAAGATAATCTCCACATCTCAAAATCCTTAATTTATTTACTCTGCAAAGTTCCTTGCCATACGACATTCACCAATTTCAGCAATCTTCGGCTCATCCTTTGTCATATCCCCATTGACCACAAATGCTCAGCTCTCCCCTGAAAGAAGAATTGATCTTTAGTTTTTAAATCCAGATATCTTTTAGAACCAATTTACTGAACTTGTTTTTGTAGATAAAGTTTTATAGTACGGAGCCATGAGAACTTGTTTATGTATTCCATGACTTCTGTCAGCTATACCAGTGGACCTGAGTACAGGCAAACCTCTGATTACAAACCACTTGTGTTCCTAAATCTGTCTTTAAATTGAATTTGTACAGATCCAAAAAACACACAAAACAACAAATACTGGAGAGGCTGTGGAAAAATTGTAACCCTCTGACACTGCTGGTGGGAATGCAAAATGGTACAACTTTTTTGGAAAGCAATCTGGTGCTTCCTTAAAAAGCTGGAAATAGATATACCAGTTGACCCAGTAATACCACTGCTTGGAATATTTCCAGCAGAAGCAAGGACAGTCACAGGAACAGATACATACACATGCATGATTATTGCAGCACAGTCCACAATAGTAAAAAGATGAAATCAACCCAGATGCCCAACAACAGAAGAAAGGATGAACAAACTACAGTATATATACTCAGTGGAACACTGCCCAATGATAAAGAACAATGATGACTTTAGGAAGCATCTCATAACTTGGTTTCAGTCGGATGACATTCTGTTGAGTGAAATTAGTCAGTGGCACAAGGACAAACATTGTATGAGACCTCTACTATAAGGACTTAAAAATGGACTCAGGTACAGGAGAAAAGATTCTTTGATGGCTGCAAAGGAGGAGAGGGAGGGAAGGAGAGGACTGGTAATAGATCAGACAGTTGATAGAAATTTGGTTGCGTGAAAGCAGTGACAGCTTACATTAGAAAGAAGATCAATTTAACTGGACTTCAACATAACCTGAAAACTCTTCCAATCTTAACCCAATATTGCAAGGATAGAGCAGCAGGGGCAGGGGCTTGGGAACCATGGTCTCAGGAGACATCAAGATCTATTGGCATAACTAGCCCATTACTAAGAGAGTTTTCTGCATCCCACATAGGTGAGTGGAATCCGGGGTCTTAAAAGCTGAAAAGCTGCTGCCTGAGGAATACAAAATGGCGCCAATTAAGCTGGAACTGATGATCACCAAGGACAACAATGACATGAGGGAAAAAGAGCCTAGATGACAGAAAGATCCATGTGAATGGGTGACTATATCAACATGTAACCAGAAGAACCAGATGCTGCTCAGCCACCACCAATGACAACCGTGATGGGGCTCACAATGTTGGGTCCCAGTGGCAACATAAGAAAAAAAGGGTGCATTCTAAGAACTCCACTAAAAGATCACAATTGCTGGTCGAAGGCCTGAGAGTTTCCCTGGGAGAGTGGCTCCTAGACCTGATGCTGCTCCTGAAAATAGATCATTACTGAGGTCAACTCTTGCGATAGGAACAGAATGGACTCTGGGACACCAAGTGACCATACTGTGTGTCCACTTGATGGTTCTATACATCTATAGGATGTCCTACTGGCCTTTTATCAGAGGGGAGTGGAGAGGGTGGAGAGAAGGTGACAGGAGATTGTTAAGAGGATATGACATGTATGGAATGGAAAGGAAGAGTGTGCTGTCACTAGGCAAGGAAAGCAGGGGGAGTGGCAGATTGATGGGCATGTGAATTTGATTTGTATTGTAAATTTTCAGTTAATCACAGTAAAAAAAGAGCTCTGATCAGAGCTTCAAGAAAAATTGAATTTGTACATAAGTCAGAATAGTTAGGCATGGTTCCTCAGACAGATGTTTGTCTTAATATGTAGTATACAGTATATCTTTCTGTGTATTTTAAAAAAAGCCAAACCTGTTGCTGTTGAGGTGATTCTGGCTCATAGTGACCACATAGGACAGAGTTGAAGTCTCCCATATTTGAACTGCCTACCTTCTGGTTAGCAGCAAGTAGCTCTTAACCACTATGCTACCAGGGTTTCCTTTCTATGTGTAAAAAACATTAAAAAAGCCACTTCAAGATACGCTAGAACATCTTTAACATAACGGTACAGTAATAACAATGCTTTAATGTGCTTTGCAAAATAATGCCTGTTTATTATTACTAACCATTGTTCATACCTTGAATTTTTAGTGTAATAGCTTTTGCAGGTTACAATGGGTTGTAGTAAAATCGACTATTCATAATTCAGGGACTTGCCGTGATTGGTTGTGGCAGTGATAAATACAGTCTGAAGAGCCTAAAATATTTACTGCCTGGTTCTTTCTAGATGAGACTTGATGGCCCTGCTTTAGACACGCCTACTCTCTGTGTTGCATATTCTTTTTCTAAATAATCTTCTAAACATGTAAAACACAATGCTAGTTTAAAACTGTGCAAATACGGGCTGATGACTGCTAGTCTGAGAATACCTTCTCTAACCTGAGGTATCGACACTTAACTACATCACTTAAGAGCACACAAAATGGCTTAAACAAAGGGAAAAAGAATTTTATTGGTTCAGTCACTGAAGTTTCTAGGAGAATCTCTGCCTTAAAATGTTATCCTTAGGGACTTTGTAACATCTCTGTGCTTCTCTAAGTTGTTCTCTCTTGAGTGGGTGTTTTAGTCCTATTGTGTTCTATTTCATCCTCATTGCAGCAGAAGTAGTGGCTGCAATTCCACCCACCACCCCTTGGACTGCATCACTCAGACAAAGAAAAGCATTCCAGTAGCTCTCTTGGAGAGTGCAATAATCTTCTTTCTAAGAAGCTCCCAGCAAGCGTCTCCTATACAGTGGCATGTCCATCTCTGATCCGTTAACCACATTCTGAAAATGGTCTTCTCTGAGATTTTAAGTTAATTTCATCTAAAAGTATAGATTATAGGAAGGGCTGCTTCTCCCAATGAAACTTGAAGACTTTGCTACATGCAAAGTAGACCCTGGACCAGCAGTGTTAGACTACCTTGAAAGATAATCCTTCAGGCCGTACCCTAGACCTACCGGATCAGAAAATCTGCTCTCAGAAGGCCCCCAGGTGACTCACCTGCACCTTCACATTTGGGAAGCACTTCCCACACTTACTAAGAAAGGAGAGTAGGTGCAGAGCAGAGAGAAGTAGCAGATAATACCACACAGATCTCCTTGTGAAGGTGTTTGACTCTGACAGCATTTTCCATGGAGGAGAGCAGAATATGGCTTGAGTAGTTACCACTTACCAGTTTGACTGTTCTCAGCAGCAACAACAACAACGGGCAATTCAACAGTCTTAAAGGCTAAGGAAAAATTAGTGTCTTTGGTAGTCTATAATATGTACGCATATATGTAGTAGAATGGCTTGCGGGTGTTTTAACTTCCTTTAAATTATTTCCTTTAGTACCTTCCTTTTCCCCCTCCCTGCATCATATCAGCTAGAACCGGCTTCTATGCCCACACCTAAACCTAGCTCTTTCAAGGGGAAATGTCTCCCGTGGCTGACTTGGGCAATTCAGGATGTACACGTGAGTCATGAGGGCAAGAAGTGGACATCCAAACTCCAGTAGGACTCCCTCAGCAAGAAAGAAGGGCAAGGAGTCTCAGGGTCTGGCTACAGCATGGGGTTTCCTAAGACTACTACTATTGCATTTTGTTAAGCTCTATTTCTTTTCAATTTGTTGTTATTTTATAGCCCAATCTTAAAATTTTTGACTTTGTTTCTGTATGTTTGTCTTTAAAAATGAAGGACAATTTTTAATAAGAAAAGGAAAATAGACCAAGAATAACAGGAAAGACTCTTCAGATTCAGACTTCTGACTGAGTGTGGTAATAAAAGGCAGTGTTAATAAAAGAGACACTTGACTGAACCCTTTATACAAAAAGGTCTTTTTCTTATGTCTGGACAGCACAGCCTCCTTTTCAAAGCCCTGCAGCTAGAGGTCACATTGTCTGTGTTCACCGGGATCACCAGTATTTTGGCCATTGTGTGGCTTAGGCCTTGGAGTACACACTTCCATTGTCATATTCAGCTTGTCGCACAATGGCATTCCTGGCAAGAAAAGAAAAGTAGAGTATGTGGCTGATGCTGAAGAGTGAAACCATACACGTTTTCCAGTTGCACAAGTCTAAGGCTTTTCAACACTGCCTTGTGACCCTCTGGTCTGTCGTGGAAAGGTAGTTTTACAAAGCTTTATGTGGTTGCTGAGTGGCTGATTTCCTCATAATTTTCTTTGTTCCCACTTTATTAGCAACTGTCTGTGGAGAGGAGTTTTGGACAAGTGTGACTTGGAATGAGATTCTCTTACAAATTTCACAGTTTTAGAGCATAATGCTGGCTCCTCACAAGCCTCAGACAGGCTTGCTCCAAAGCCTTGGTTCTGAACATTTGACTTGGATTTTTCAACAGTAAGAATATTTATCAAAATTGAGCTGCCAAGTGCCTGAAAGGGGCCCTTTAAATGTCATGGTTCATTTAAATCGCCATGAGTCGGATCCCACTCGACGGCACTTGGCTTGGCTGGCATTTAAATCTTTCAACAATGTGTAGCATTATCCCCATTTTTGAGTTGGAATTGACTTGATGGTAATAGGTTTGGATTTAGTTTCATTATGAGGTAACTGAGGATCAGAGAGAAGTTTGTGACTTGTTCATGGTTACACAGCAAGTAGGTGATACATCAAGAGTTAAATCCAGCTTTAATTCATACCAAAGCCTGTATTCTTTACTGCCTAAGGTAGAAAGGACTCTTGACTCTGCCCTTCTCTTTGGTCTTATTTATGACACATTTGTAGCCTCATAATGGTTTGTTGCTATGGCTTCTAACCAAAAGGTTGGCAGTTCAATGCACCAGGTGCTTCTCGGATACTTCATGGAGCAGTTCTTCTCTGGCCTATAGGGTTGCTATGAGTCAATAGCAGTGGGCATGGTTTGGTTTAAGGAGGGTGGAGAGGCCCTGGTGGCACACTGTTTAAGTACTGGACTTTAGCCAACTAAAGAGTAAGCAGTTTGAACCCACAAGCTGCTCCTTGGCAACTCTATGGGGCAGCTCTATTCTGTCCTATAGGGGTTGCAATGAGACAGAACTGACTCAATGGCAGTGGGTTTGGTTCGGTTTTAAGCAGGGTGGAAGGAGTCTTGGCGGCTCAGTGATAAAGTACTAGGCTGCTGAGTGAGAGGTAAGCTGTTTAAACTCACCAGAAAAATTTGGCAGCCTACTACTGTGAAGAAAACAGCCCAGGAAACTCTATGGGAAGTTCTGCTGTGTCCTATAGGGTTACTGGGAGTTGGTATGGTTCAAAGGCAAAGAATTTTTAAGAGGAAGATAGAAATAGTTAATGCACTCACTGCTAACTGGAGGATTGGAGGTTCAATTCTACCCAGAGATGCCTCAGAAAGGCCTGATGACCTCTTTAGGAAAATTAGCTGCTGAAAACCTCATGGAACACAGCTCTACAGTGAAACACACGGGACTGCTATGACTTAGAGTATACTTGAAGGCAACTTCTTTTTTATTAAAAATGAGAAGAAGAAGGATGACATCAGACAGGGAAAGCAGAGCCCAAGCCTAGAGATTGGAGACTGGGAAACCACAGATTGTCCTTCAGTAGAAATTCCAGGGAACACAGGCTTTGTAACTGCCCACTGAATCTCCACTTTATCATATGGGGTAGATTCCTGCTCCTCCAGAGTGGGGACATTTATTTACCTATCACATTTTCCCATAACCTACATACAAGGGGCACAAGACACATTTGAATGGAGACAGGCAAGTGGTGAGGGATACAGCAAGGGAAGAGCAGGTCCCACTTCTTTCCTTTTTCTAACTAATCAAACAAACCAACAGCACAACAACAACAACAAAAAAAAACATAGCTATTGATTCCAATTCATAGAAACCTATAGGACAGAGTAGACCTGCCCCATAGAGTTGCCAAGGACTGGGTGGTGGATTTGAACTGCCAATCTTTTTGTTAGCAGTTGTAGCTCTCAATCTCTATAATACCAGGGTTTCCTAACTAGTTTTTTCTAAGTATGTTTTTTCTAACTTAACCAAAAAATCAAACCCACTGCAGTGGAGTTGATTCTGACTCATAGCGACCCTATAGGACAGAGTAGAACTGCTCCATAGAGTTTCCCAAGAGTGCCAGGTGGATCAGAACTGCCAGTGTTTTGGTTAGCGGCATAGCACTTAACCACTACACCGCCAGGGTTTCCTTTTTCTAACTAGTCACAACATACTATTATTATTTGAAGTGAAATTTGAATTATTGCTGTGTGAAACTGGACAGAGTATTAAACATCTTTGAATTTCAGAGATTTACAGCTACAACACAGGTGTATAGAAAGGATTAAAGAAAAAAAGACAATAGGTATAGAAGCTTAGCATTATCTCTAGACAGAGCGGCCCGTTGATTACCGGTGCTCCTCGTTACCGTCGCGCTATTTACCACTGCTTGGAAGAGCGGTGGTGGCTCGATTCCTATTACTGTAAGGCTCTTGGCTGCGTGGTTGGCTTAGGTACAGCAAGAACACTGTGTTTTATGACTCCCAGGGAAGAGGCTTCTTGTCATTCAGCCACGTTGCTCTGCAGTGAAGGTGCCCAAATTCTGACCACAACAGGCAGGACGCCTCTGGACTTGTAGAGTTCACACCAGTTACCTGGGGGCTGACTGTTCTACCATTCCTAGTATCAGAGATACCATCATTTCAAGAAACAAAGAAATATGGCCCTTCCAGACAAGATAGCCTCTAACCAGTGTTTTCCTCAATTATTTTAGAACTAGAGATCTGTATGGCTCATTCAGAATCATTTTACCAAAAAAAGGCAGCCATAAGGAAAATGACATAAAGATATGTGAAAGATGGACTCAGTCTGTCTTCAAAGTAACAAAAATATTGCTATTACAATATCAAGCACTTAGAGAGACTTTCCCATCAAGTGCAGAGTATCACACATACAGGACTGCCAATTAAGCTCTCAAACTCATTCTAGAAAAAGTGCTGCATGCCTCACTGCTGAATATCACTGCCACCATCTTCAAAGTACTCCCCTTGGGAAGCTATGCACCAGTACCAGAACCTAGTCCATCCTTCAGAGCAATTTTTGAACTCTTTTTCTAGAATGGGCATCAGAGCTGTCGTCATATTATCCTTGATGTCCTGAAAGTCATCAAATTTCTTCCTTTCAATATTTCCTTTATTTTCCGGTAAAGAAAAAGTCACTGAGGGCAGATCAGGGGAGTAGGTAGGGTGTTCCAATACAGTTACTTGTTTACTCACTAAAACTCCCTTACAGACAACTATACAATTAAGTCTGTGAATTTGTCACTGTGCCACCATGTGCTGCAGCCATTCCAGAAAGAGTTCCAAACTTGCTTTGAAGGGTGAACTAGGCACTTGTGTCAGTGCATCGCTTGCTGAGGGGCGTGCGTTGAAGGTGATAGTCAGTAGTGACATTCAGCAGTCAGGTAGGTAGCACTTAGAATAACCAAGTCCGTGAACTTAAGTCAAAACTCTTGTTTCTCCTTGTAGCATGCAAAACAGAAGACCAAAAACAAGAATAGGTAATGTTTAAGAGAAAAAGCAGTGCTTACTGAAGTACCGCTGGGCTGAACTGGGCTCAGACCAAATCATCAGTGTCTGGCAGGGTAAGAGCTAATGACATATCACAAGTCAGGCAGCTTCCTGTCACCCTCACTGGGTACGCCTGGAAGTAAGGAACTTCCCTTGCAGTGCAGCACCTGCACCCACACTTCAGAAAGAAGCACACTCTGAGTCTCTGTGTCTCAACAGCTTCAGGACATGCATGAACTTGGATCCAGCTTCACCTTCGAGATGTGCAGAATCCTGAATAAGAGGTTGAGTCCCTGCCTGCATTCCGTTGATCCTAACCTCTTGGATTCAGATGTCTTCAAGAGGGTACATGGAAATCTACAGGTAGTCAGGATTGGTCTGTACTACACAATACCTCTTCCTCTGAAGATTATAGGATACCTTTAGAATTAGATTGCTTAGCAATGGAGGGTTCTGTATAGTATTGTATACCTAAGAAGTGTGTGTGAGCTCATGCCTTAATTCTGGTTCAAAGCATCTCACAATTACGTTCCCCTTAACTAAAACTTGACTTATTAAAATGCTAATGGTAAAGCATTAGATGGCCCCCATCTGAATGGAGCTTGGTGGCCGCATCACCCCATCTTTGTTGGTGACAAGAACTCTAGATCAGGTGAGATGCATTTGGGTACAAGTAGAGCAATCACATAAAAAAGAGCCACCTCTGAAGAGTATGGTGGAGAAACTTTGGATGTCAGCATGAATGTCAGACTTGAATTTCAAACCCCAGATCCACAACTACTTAGGTATACGTTCTTGGAAAGTTCTTTAATCTTTCTGATTCTCAGGTTTCCGTCTGTAAAACGAGAATAATAATAATTAGTATACAAGGCCTAAATGGCACACAGGCTCTCGCAGGCTCTCCTCATAAAAGGGAGCTTGAGGTAACACTGTGGGGAGCGTCTACTGGCAACCCAGAAACTTTTGTCTCTGTTATTCTGTCATGTAAAAGTAGCTTGGAGTCCTTGGTGTTTCCAGGAAATGGTCAAATTAGATACACCTTTCTGACAAGCCAGCCAGCCAAGTGCCATCGAGTTGAATGGTGGCATTGTGTAACCAGTTATTGTAAGGATTTGTTTTTTTTTTTTACCTTAGTCAGTCAGAGAGTAAATGTTGAGCAAACTCTAGGCACTGTAATGAATACTAGACACTATTATGGAAGGGGATAATCCCGACCCTAAATGATTGGTTACAGTTGTGTCTGGTTCATTTATTTCCTCTTAGTTAATGATTTAGAAACTCCAGGTGCCTGAGTAGAGTTGCTACCTGCAGGTCAGTGACAAGTGGCAGGGAAGGCTCTTCTGTATTTGCATAGCGCTGATTTGGCAATTCCAACCACACCTGATGAGTGTTTCCTGTCAGAGCCACCTGGGAGATTGCCTCAGTTATAAGAGGTCAGCATCCCCCCTGCTCTGGCATAAGCAACTCCTGAGCAAGGTAATAAAACATAGCCAAATACTCCGTGGGGCCCCCGCCCTCTGCCGTCTGGCGATGACTCAAGGCTACCACACGTCTTTGGAACGTACTGGTTAAACAGCTCTGAGAAGCAAGCTGTGCTGGGGGTTAGCTTTGCATCTGAATGTAAGCTAATTGTATGAGCTTTCTGGTTGTTGTTGTTAGGTGCCGTTGAGTTGGTTCTAACTCATAGTGACCCTTATGAACAACAGAATGCAACACTGCCCGGTCTTGCGCCATGTCCACAATTCTTTTTGTGCTTAAGCCCATTGTTGCGGCCACTGTATTGATACATCTCGGAGGGGGTCTTCCTCTTTTTCGCTAACCCTCCACTCTACCAAGCATGATGTCCTTCCTAGGGACTGACCTTTTCTGACAACAGGTCCAAAGTATGTAAGACGCAGTTTTACCATCTTTGCTTCCCAGGAGAACTCTGGTTGTGCACTTCTTCCAGAACAGATCTGTTTGTTCTTTTGGTGGTCCATGGTACATACAACATTCTTCTCCAGCACCTCAATTCAAAGGCATCAATTCTTCTTCTGTCTTCTTTGTTCATAGTCCACATTCACATGCATATAATGTGATTGAAAATACCATGGCTTGGCTCAGGTGTGTTTTAATCCTCAAGGTGACATCCTTACTTTTGAATACTTTGAAGAGGACCTTTGCAGCAGATTTTCCCACTGCAATGCATCTTTAGGCCTTCTTGTTAGCAATTCAAAAATAAGTTTCATAAGTAGTTGTTACTCATAAATTAGTTAATTTAAACGGTTATGTGCTTCTCACAGAAGGGTTAAGGTATATTAGTAAAAGCTGTAGTAGGTGGCTTTTAGTAGTTCCTGGGTGGCACAAATGGTTAAACACTTGGCTACTAATAAAAGGATGGTCGTTTGAATTCACCTAGAGGTGCCTCAGAAGGAAGAACTGGCAGTCTGCTTCTGAAAGGTCACAGCCATGGAATCTTCATTAAACAGTTCTATTTGGACACACATGGGCCAAACAGCAACTCTTAGTACACAGCTTTTAGAGGGCTCATTGTTCCCAGCAGGAGAGAAAGTGGGGAAGGACAAGCTTTAGTAGGTCCCTGGTTTACATGTACTTTCTTTGACACTTCTGGATTTAAATATCAAGAAGCAAAATGTACAGCCCCTGACTTCACCTATAAGGATGACTCTTTTTAATATTTTTTATATTGTTTAACTGAAAGTTTACCATTAGTTTCTCACACAAAAACTTACGCACACTTTCTCAAGTGACACTAGCTACTCTCCCCATACTGTGACAGCACACTCTCACCCTCCAAACCATATTTCTCGTGTCCATTTAATCAGCTCCTGTACCCCTCCATCATGCTCTCTAGCCTCAGAAAAAGAGGTGCCCACTTAGTCTCCTGCATGTGCCCAAGCCAGTATCATTTTATGCCTTATATCAGTTAGTCTTTGTCTGAATAGTTGGCTTCCAGAATGGTTTCAATTCTGGGTTAACAAAAAGTTCAGGGGCCGTGATTTCCAGGTATCCTCTAATCTGGCAGATTATCAAGTCTGATCTTTTTACTAGAGTTCAGGTTCTGCATCCCATATTTTTTCAGCTTCATGAGGAACTCTTCATTGAGTTTCCTATAAGGGCAGTTTTTGGTGGCAACCAGGTTTCATCTAGTTCTTCTGGTCTCATGTTGAGGTGCCCTATGGTATATGTGGCCCTTTCTATCTCTTGGGCTTGCACTTTCCTCCTGTTGTTGATGGTCTTCCTTTCCCAGGTGATTGAGCCTAATTAATGCTTCTTTAATGGCTACTTGTTAGCTGTTTTAGTCAGCTAGTGCTGCTCTAACAAAAACATCACACTAAGTGGATGGCTTTAACAAAGGAAAGTTTATTCCTATAGAGTCCAGTAGGCTACAAGTCCAAATTCAAGATGTCCTCTCCAGTGTAAGGCTTTCCGCCTTGTTTGCTCTGGGGGAAAGTGTAGTATTGCTTTAGTCTCCATACAGGGAGCATCTTGGCACAGGAACCTCAGGTCTGATGGATGTGATCTTTTCCTGGTGCTGCTTTCTTGATGCTGTGAGGTCCCCAATTCTCTTCTTGCTTCTTTTTCCTTTTATCTCTTGTAAAATGAAAGGATTAAGGGTGGTACCAGCCATACTCCAGGGAAACTCCTTTTACAGTGGAGTAGGGAGGTGATCCTATGAAAGGATTTACAGTCCCACCCTAATCCTTTAACATACAGCATAGGAAAATCACAAAATGGAAGACACTCATAAGCCAAGCCAAGTGCCATCTAGTCAGAAGACACTCATAGAATACAGGAAATTATGAACCAGGCACATGGCTACATATATTTTGGGGGCAGCACAATTCAATTCATGACAGTAGCTTTTAGACACAACTCACCAAAATGGAATGCAAAACAACTGCTTGAAAAACTGTTATGCCAGTTGACCTAGATGTCCTCTGAAACTGTAGTCCCCAGACCTCTGAGCCTGGTACTCTGTCCCTGGAAGTGGTTTTTTTTTTTTTTTTTTTAATTTTTATTCTTTATTATGATTAGGTGAAAGTATACAATCCAAGTCAATTTTGCATGCCTACCTCTCTGCAACTCTATCTGTTCTTCTTACCCTGTGACAGCACACTCCTCCTTTTTACTCTTTACTTGCACTGTCTTCTTAATGAACAACTGTTCCCTCCTCTCCACTGTCTCCTCTCCCCTCCAGAAAGAAACCAGTAGGACAGCCTCCTATAAATACATAAAACCATAATTAATCATTTAAAGAAACAGCCTTCAAAAGCTCCAGAAAATTTCCTAAATAAAGATTCAAAAACTTTCCCAGAGAAGAAGCCTTTCTAAATCCTTGCTCTGTGTCCCTAAGTCCAGTCCATTCTCTGTCTGAGGTGTTAATTTCAGTACTGCTTTAGGTCTGGGCCATTAGCAAGTCTAGGGACCATGTTCCCAGGGGAACCTCCAGATTGTCAGACCATCCATTGTGGTCTTTTAGTAGAATTCTTGATCTGCACACCTATTTCTCTTGAGCTACATCAGGGATGCTACATTGTGTCTCCTATCAAGACTGTCTTTTGTTTTTTTTCTGGACCATTAAAAGATGGCAGAGTAGACACACCTCTCCTCATTTCCCTCTAAGAACTAAGGCCTGGATGATGTTTGTGTGGAGCACTGGACATTTGGAAAGCTCTAGGACCTGGCATATTTGACTAGGCACCAGTATCAGACTAATCTTCTCATCTCAAAAATGAGCCAGTGGCCATCTCACCTCTGCTTCTGCTGTTTCAGAGTATCAAAGAATTGCAGCTTCCATGAACAGGCAGTAATGTACTTTCATTATCGGCTGGAAGGTGGAGTCTGTTGCTCCTGAATTCCTGTTCAGGCCAGCACTTTGGACAGCTCCTAATTCAACACCTGGACAGGTCCCCCCCCGCCCCCCACATAGAAGTGAAGTTTACATTTAAGGCTGAGAGGCCTATGTATTTGCCTGGAGATCTGTCTTTTGAGAGGTCTGGCATCTTTTCCTCCCACCCATCTTTGACCCACATTGTAGGGTTGGCTGACAGTCCCCAGTTTCTCCACAAGTAGGATAGCCTCTTTGCCACCTAATAAGCAGAGTCTTCCATCCCAGAGTCCACCTGGGGCAAATCACTAGAGTAATAGGGACAGCTGGTAACCAGAAGTTCTCTTAGATCCAATACCAGAGAAATCAAACAGTGTCTAGATGGCATGCAGGCAGCAAACCATAATTAATGATTTAAAGAAGCACCCTTCAAATGCTCCAGAAAATTCACTAAATAGAGATTCAAAAACTTTCCCAGAGAAGAAGCCTTTCTGAATCTATCGGAGGCTAAGTACAAAAGATTTATGTATAGAACACTCCTAGAGATTAAACAAAATGCAGTAGAACCAAATGAAAAATTTAGTAAGCTATTTGAACTGATGGAACATCAATGATCTGAAATATATCAGATCAATAACAAAATTACAGAGTTAGATAATTCAGTACAAAGCCAAAAGAGTAGGATTGATCAGACAGAAGTTAGACTCAGTGACCTTGAAGACAGAACAACTGACACCAGCATTTATGAGGAGAAATCGGAGAAAAGAAATAAGAAAAATGAAGAAGCAGTAAGAAGCATGTAGGACTCCATTAAGAGAAATAATTTACATTTAATTGCGGATCCGACTCGACGGCACTTGGCTTTAATTGGAGTTCCTGAACAAGGGGGGGATTAATGACAATAGAGAGAGTATTGGTGTAGAGATGCTGATAGAAAACTTCCCTGAGATTATGGGCAAAGAGAACACAGGTATCCAAGATGTTTATCAAACACTGCAAAAGCTAGATCCAAAAAGAAAGACACCAAGATATATTATAATCAAGCTTAATAAGTTAAAACATAAACAGATGCTTCTGAAGTCAGCAAGACTCAAAGCAAAGCTAACACTCAGAGGGAAACACTGTAGGCTTTCGTCTGACTTTTCTGCAGAAACAATGCAGGCTAGAAAACAATGGGAAGATACATTGAATTGTTTAAATGTATTTTCAATGTATTTATCCTGAAAAATTGTCTATCATGTACAAAGGTAAAATTAAGACTTTTGAAGATAAGGAGAAGACTTTTGAAGATTAAGAGAAATTTAGAGCCGTCGTAAAAACTAAACCAAAATTACAGAAAATATTGGAAGAAGTACTTCCCTTAGAAAAACAGAACCATTAGATGTATATTTAAGGTGACAATTCAGGACACATCATCCAGAATTCTAATCAGTTAGGGAAGTCACAAAACTTCATCAAAGCTACAGTATTATAATGAGGGAATCTGTGATCCTATCATGACAACTATAATACTATCACATTAAAAGAGGGACACACTACAATAGTTACAGTTGCTTTAGATGCAGAGGAAGTTTCAGAGTTATGCAGTAGTTAAAATTGGGTTTAATTTTAGTACGTTAAGGGGGATAATACATGTAGCCATAAAGCAGATTAACAATGTATTGTATCAAAATAAGAAATGCAATACAGGAGTTTCAACCAACACTGAAACAATAACCCATAAAGAAGAATGCCCCAGAACAGAACATTAAGAGCAATATAGAAAACATCCACACAAAAGTAATTACATCAAAATGATGGCACTAAGCACATACCTATCAATAATTACACTGAATGTAAATGGACTGAATGCTCTAGCAAAGAGGCAGTGAGTCACATGCTGGATCAAAAGACACGACCCGTCTATATGTTGCTTACAAGAAACACATCTTAAAGATATGAACAAATTGAAAATTAAAGGATGGAATAATATATACCAAGCTAACAATACAAAAAGAAGAGCAGTTCTGGCAATACTAATCTCAGACGAAATAGATTTTAATGGAAAATCCACTATTGTGGACAAGGATGGTCACTATTTACTGTTGAAAGGTTCAATACTCAAGCAGGACTTAACAATATTAAATATTTATTCACCCAATACCAGAGCACCTAAATACATTGAACAAATACTGGCTACATTGAAAAATGAGATAGATCATTCCACAATAATAGTTGAGGACTTCAACACTCCCCTTTCAGTTGTGGATAGATCATGCAGAGAAAAAGCTCAGTAAAGACACAGAAGATCTTACTGCAACAATCAACCAACTTGACCTTATTGACATATACAGATCTTTCAGTCCATCAGTGGATAAGTACAACTTCTTCTCCAATGCACATGGGACATTCTCCAGAATAGACCATGCGTTAGGACATAAAGCAATTCTCTATAAAATCCAAACCATTGATTTACTGCGAAGTATCTTCTCAGACCACAGAGCTATAAAAGTTGAAATTAACAACAGAAAATTCATAGGTAGAAATCCAAAATTATGGAAACTGAACAACACTGCTCAAAAAGCCTTGGGTTACAGAAGAAATTAAGGACAAAATAAAGAAATTTATGGACTCAAATGAGAATGAAAACACATCCTACCAGAATCTACGAGATACAGCAATAGCAGTGCTCAGAGGTCAGTTTATCTCTATAACTGCACACATCTGGAAAGAAGAAAGGGCCCAAATTAAAGAATTAACCTTACAGCTTGAACAAGTAGAAGGAGAGCAACAGAGGAACCCATCAGTCACTAGAAGAAAACAGATTATAAGGATTAGAGCAGAACTAAATGAGTTAGAGAATGAAAAAACAATTGGAAAATTAACAAAACCAAAAGCTAGTTCTTTGAAAAGATCAACAAAGTCCATAAACCACTGGCTAAACTTACAAAAGAAAAACAGCAGAAGACACAAATAACCCAATTAAGAAATGAGATGGGAGATGTTACAACAGACCCAACTGAAATCAAAAATATCATAACAGAATATTATGAAAACCTAGGGAAAATGGACAAATTTCTAGATTTGTCCAAGTTTATCAAGTTTATCACAAGGAGAAGTAGATCAACTTAATAAATCTATCACAAAGGAAGAGACTGAAAAAGTCATCAAAAATCTACCAACGAAAAAAAGTCCTGGCCCAGATGGCTTCACTGGAGAATTCTACCAAACTTTTAGAGAAGAGTTAACTCTGATACTACTGAGGCTATTTCACACCATAGAAAGGAATGGAACACTCCCAAATTCATTCTATGAAGCCAGCATAATCCTGATATCAAAGCCAGGGAAAGATCCCACAAAAGAAGAAAATTACATTCCAATATCACTCATGAACCTAGATTCATAAATCTTCAACAAAATTCTAGCCAATAAATTCAACAGTATATAAAAAAAATCATTCATCACAAGCAAACTGGTTTCATTCCAGGGATGCAAGGCTGGTTCAACATCAGAAAAGCAATTAATGTAATCAACCACATTAATAACACAGAAGATAAGAATCATCTGACTTTGTCGATTGATGCAGAAAAGGTATTTGACAAAGTTCAACACCTATTCATGCTTAAAATTCTCAGAAAAATAAGAATAGAGGGGACATTCCCCAACACAACCAGTAGCATCTATGCAAAGCCAACTGCCTTCATCATCCTGAATGGCGAAAGACTGAAAGAATTCCCTTTGAGAATGGGAGCTAGACAAGGATGCCCACTCTCACCACTTCTGTTCAACATTGTGCTGGATGTTCTAGGAAGAGCAATTAGACAAGACAAAGAAAAAAAGGGCATCTGTACTGGCAATGAAGAACTAAAAATCTCTCTCTTTGCAGATAATATGATTGTTTATACAAAAAATCCAAAGAAATCTATAAGTAAACTATTGGAACCAATAGAGGAGTTTAGCAAAGTAACAGGATACAAGATAAACATAAGTAAATCAGTAGAATTCCTTTACACCAACAGCTGCATTATTAAAGAAGAAATCACCAAATCAATTCTATTTACTACAGCCCCCAAGAGGATAAAATACTTAGGAATAAATCTATCTAGAGAAATGAGACCATTACAAAGAGAACTACAAGACCTTATTATAAAAAACTAAGAAAGACTTACATAAATGGTGTAATCTGTCCTGCTCATGGATAGGAAGGCTCAACATTGTGAAAATGTCTACTTTGCCCAAAGCAATCTACTTATATAATGCAATCTCAATTTTTTGATGGGATGGAGAAATTCCAGCCACATTTTTTAATGGGATGGAGAAACAAATCATCAACTTTGTTTGGAAAGGGAAGAAACCTCGGAAAAGTAAAGCACTACTGAAGAAGAACATACTGGGAGGCCTTTCCCTATCTGACTTTATAACCTATTACACTGCCACAGTAGTCAAAACAGCTCGGTGCTTGTACAAAAAAAGACATATAGACCAAAGGAACAGAGCTGAGATCCCAGAGATGCCACCATCCTCCTATGAACAGTTGATATTTGACAAAGGCCTCAAGATTTTAAACTGGGCTAAGAATGGTCACTTTAACAAATGGTACTGGCAAAATTGGATAGTCATCTGCAAAAATTTGAAAGAAGACTCATATTTCACACCTTATATAAAAACTGATGATAAAGCTCATCCAAGATAAAATAGAATTAACAATGAAAGTTTTAGTACACAATGTAGACAGACTTCAAAATCTGACAAAGTACATTTAACAGAAGAGAAAATAAGTAAATGGGAACTACTAAGAAGCAAACACTTTTGCTTATCCAAAGACTTCATCGAAAGAATTACAAGACCACCTACAGAATGGTAAAAAATATTTGGCAACTCTATGTCAGACCAACGTCTGATCTCCATAATCTATAAGGTATTACAAAATATCAACAAGAAAAGGTGAAGTAATCCAATTAAGTGATGGGTGAAGGAGATGGACAGACATTTCCCTAAAGAGGATATACAGGCAGCCGAACGACACATGCAGAATTGCTCACGATCATTAGCTATTAAAGAAATTCAAATCAAAACTACAATGAGATACAATGTCACCCCAGCAACATTCACCATGATCCAAAACCCACAAAATAACAAATGCTGGAGAGGCTGTGGAGAAATTGGAACTCTCCTACACTGCTGGTGGGATTGCAAAATGGTACAACCTCTTCAGAAAACAGGTTGGTGCTTCATTGGAAAGCTGGAGATAGATATATCATTTGATCCAGTAATTCCACTGCTCGGAATTTATCCTTCAGAAAGAAAGGTTGTCACACGAACAGACACATGTACACAAGTGTTTGTTGCAGTATAGTCTACAATAGCAAAAAGTTGGAATCAACTCTTAGGCCCGTCAACAGGTAAGTGGATAAGCAAACTGTGGTACATATACTCAGTGGAACACTATGCTATGACAAAAAACAATGAAAATTTTAGAAAACATCTCATAATGTGGTGTCATTTAGAAGGGATCATGCTGACTGAAATCAATCAGTGTCAAGAGGACAAATTTTGTATGAGACCCCTGTTATAAAGACTAAACAAGAGAATTATCCACGGAAGAAAATGACTGTGTTGGCTGTATGGGGGTGGGGGGGCTGAGGCTTTATCACAAATGAGATAATTGATAGATGTTAGAAACTTTATTCTTTTACTGTAATTAATAAAAAATAAAAAAGTTAAAAACAAATGTCAGAATTTTTTTTTTTAAATCAATGAAAACATCAAAGTCTAGGAAGTGTTTCAGAAATAGAGGAAAAAGATAGAAGTGGAAAAAGAATTCAAGAAAAGAGAGAAAACATTGTGGACCAACCCAGGGTGTACATAATACACTAATAAGCTTCTCAGAAAGAAAGAATAAATAAAATAAGAAAGTTAATAATCTAAGAAATAAGAGACAAGTGTATCTCAGTGCTAAAACAGTGTCATCTTCTAACTGAAAGAGTATACCGAGTACTAATCTCAAATAATGGAAAGAAGTTCTTATAGAGACCTATCTTTGTAAATTTGGAACACCAGTTCCAAAGACCTTTAAACTCTCCAGAAATTAAAAATACAATTCAGCTACAAAGGAAATAGAATTCAACTGATGTTGTTAGGTGCCATCAAGGTGGTTCCAACTGATAGCAGCCCTAGGCAGAACTGAAGGAAACACTGCCCAATCTTGTGTCTGCCCACAATTGTTTTTATGCCTAAGCCCATTGTTGCAGCCACTGTGTCAATCCATCTTGTTGAGGGTCTTCCTCTTTTATGCTGACCCTCCACTCTACCAAGCATGACGTCCTTCTCCAGGGACTGATCCCCTCTGACTACATGTCTGAAGTATGTAAGGTGTGGCCTCACCATCTTTGCTTCTAAGGAGCACTCTGGTTGTACTTCTTTCAAAGCAGATGTTTTGTTTGCAATCCATGGTAGATTCAGTTTTCTTCCTCAACACCACAGTTCAAGGTATCAATTCTTTTTACTCATTTTCCAGCATTCACAGATGTATGATATGATTGAAAATATTGTGGCTTGAGTCAGGCACCCCTTAGTCTTCAAGATAGCATCTTTACTTTTTAACACTTTAAAGAGTTCACTTGCAGCATGTTTTCCCAAAGCAATGCATCTTTTAATTTCTTGACTGCTGCTTCCATGGGTGCTGACTGTGGACCTAAGTAAAATGAAATCCTTGACAACTTCAATCCTTTTTCCAAATATCATGCTGTCACTTACCGGTCTGTTTGTAAGGAATTTTGTTTTCTTGATGTTAAGGTGCAATCCATGCTGAAGGCTGTGGTCTTTGATCTTCATCAGTGTTTCAAACTCTTTTCACTTCCAGTAAGCAGGGTTGTATCATCTGCATAATGCAGGTTGTTAATAAGTCTTCTTGCAATCCTGAAGCTTTGTTCTTCTTCATATAGTCCAGCTTCTCAGATTATTTGCCCAGCATACTGACTGAAAAGGTTTGATGAAAGTATGCAACCCTGACACAAACCTTTCCTGACTTTAAATCACACAGTGACCCCTTGTTCTGTTTCACAACTGCCTCTTGATCCAAATACAAATTCCTCATGAGCACAATTAAGTGTTCTGGAAGTTCCATTCTCCACAAGATTAGCAATAATTGGTTACGATCCATGTCTCTGCATAGACAATGAAACACAGGTAAACATCTTTCTGGTATTCTCTACTTTCAGCTGAGCTCCATCTGACATCAACAATATTATCCCTGGTTCCATGTCCTTTTTTGAATCTGGCTTGAATTTCTGGAAGTTTGCTGTCAATATACTGTTGCAGTTGCTTTTGAATGATCTTTAATAAAATTTTACTTGCATGTGATATCAGCGTTATTGTTCAGTAATTTCCACACTTGACTGAATCACTTTTCTTGGGAATGGGCATAAATATGGATGTCTTCCAGTCAGTTGGCCAGGTAGCTGTCCTCCAAATTTCTTGGCATAGATAAGTGAGCACTTCAGTGCTGCATCTGTTTGTTGAAATATCTCAACTGATATTCCATCAGTTCCTGGAAACTTGTTTTTTGCCAGTGCTTTCAATGCAGCTTTGACTTCTTTCTTCAGAAGACCAGGCAATCTTCTTCTGAAAAGAGTTAGCCAGTGTGTTTTAGTCACCTAGTGCTACTCTAACAGAAATACCTCTGAGTGGATGGCTTTAACAAAGGAAAGTTTATTCTCACATAATCTGGTAGGCTGCAAGTCCATATTCAGGGTGTCCGCTCCAGGGCAAGGCTTTCCCCCTTGTCGGCTCTGGAGGAAAGTCCAGTATTGCATCAGTCTTTGTCCAGGGAGCGTCTTGGTGCAGGAACCTCAGGTCTGAAGGACGCACTCTTCTCCCCATGCTGCTTTCTTGATGGTACCAGGTTCCCAACTCTCTGCCTGCTTCTCTGTCCTTCTATCTCTCGTAGTATTAAAGGATTAAGGATGGGGCAAGCCATACTCCAGGGGAACTCCCTTTACAGTGGGGTAGGGAGGTGATCCTATGAAGGGATTTACAGCCCCACCCTAATCCTTTCACACATAGCATGGAGGACAGTCACAGGATACTGGGAATCATGGCCCAGCCACATGGCTACACATATTTTCTGGGGGACACAATTCAATCCATGATACAGTGACTCCCACTTGTCTGCCAGTTTGTTGTACTGTGGGTGCTTATGTGTTGCTGTGATGCTGAAAGCTTTGCCACCACTATTTGGATACCAGCAGGGTCAGCCATGGTGAACAGGTTTCAGCTGAACTTCCAGACTAAGACAAAGATGAAAAATAACTGACATTAGTCTTTGCAAAAGTAACATTGAGTTCTTGAAGAAAATGGAGTGACCACTTCAAAGTTTTGAGGAAAATTGATGTTGAATGTGAAATTTTATGTCTTCTCAAGTGGGAAGTCAGAATAGAAGTCTTTTCAGAACTCAAGAAACACATATCTCATTGCTGGCAAGTTTGAAGAATTAGGTTTAGAAAATTGAAGACAATCAGGTGGATAAGCAGCCAGCCATGCTTGCCAAAATTAGGCCACAATTTATTCAGGTGGGCTACAACTCCCACTAGCATGGAAGACAGACCAATATAGCTTGTCTCACTGCTCTGTCATCAGCCCTGAGTACTGGAATCCCTCATGGAGGTCATGGGACCTCAAAATTCCTGCCACTGTAGTCATTACCACCATCCAGAGTGACTGCTCCATGGTCTCTGCTTCTCTGAGTCACTAGTTCTTAATTCAAAGTCCTGAGCAGGTCCATATGACATACATATAGAATTTAAGCAGCTAGCTCATGGCCTAGGTGCAAAGGAGACAAAAGAAGTGGCTTTCAGGCATCAAGAACTTCTATTAAAGAAACTAGGGCTTTGATTTCAGAAGACTCATACAGTGGAGAATTCTCCATAGAGTAGCTGTGAGTCAGAATTGGCTTGATGGCAATGAGTTTGGTTGGTTTGGTGATGCTAGAAAGTCTTCTGCCAGTGACTCAAGAATCATAAAGTGAGATCTCATAGAGGGAAATTTGATCTTAACATGAAGTTCAATATAATCTTCAACATAATTACATAACCATAGTACTGTAAACAGGCATTTTGTTTTGCTTTCAATGTTTACTGTCAATTTGGGGATAAAGTACATTTGTATGTACTTTTAGGACAGAATGTTAGTGTAAATCTCTCTGACAACACCCCAGAGAGTAAGATATAGTAGGTAAGAGAGAGAAGGAAAATGTTGTTGTTGTTAACTGCTGTCCCCATGAGAAATAACGGATTGGATCATTGTGATCCATAGGGTTTTCATTGGCTGATACTCAGAAGTAAGTCCCCTCGCCTTTCTTCCTAGTCTATCTTAATCTAGAAGCTTCACTGAAATGTAAAAAACATCATAGCAATATGCAAGCTTCTACTATCAGGTGGTGACTGCACAAGAGGTACATTACTTTGCAATTAAACCCATGTCTCCCACATGGAAGATGAGAATTCTACTACTGAACTACTGCCTATATAAGAAAAGAAGAGCTCAAGAATCTTCATTTTACAAATAGGGTGTCAAGCAGCATATTTAAAGTTAACAGAACAAAAAATAGAAAACTATTTAAAGATACAAAGATAATTATTAGGAGAAAAAGTAATTGTCAAATGCTGAGAGGAGAAGTGGGGAGCTAAGTAAATTGAATCTTCATCTTTCAGTTTTGGAAGTCAATCAAAACATTTCTGAATTTAACAAATGAAGACATGATTATAAGTGTATCTCTAGAGTTACAGTGATAAACTTGAAAGAGCTAAACCCTGACAAGGTTAACAGACTGCTCCTTGGAAGTGGGACTAGAATAAAGGAAAGACAAGAAGTCCACTTTTCTTCATTAGCTCTTAATTTTACCATGTTGTATAATAATTTTGATAAGCATTAACTTAAAAGTAAATAAGTACCTTTTTTACCTTGGTTCATGAGGAAAAGAAAAAAACGGACCTGTGATAATGAAAATATATTGGAAACCAGGTTTATTTTATTTTGTGTGTAATTTTCTTCTGTATTTTGCCATATGTACATAATTCAAAAGTAATAATTTATTTTAATTTTTACTGTAATTATTCCAATAAATATTCTTAAAAGGCATATCAAATATATACTAAATGTAAGGTTAATGTGGAACACAAACCAGACATAAACTTCTAAATTCCTTTTTGCATGTTTCGATTTGCATGAAGTTTTTTTATTTGTACCTTTTGAATTTCAATTATAGAAGACATCAGCCAGAGCTTTGAATGAGTTTGAACCAGTTCAGTCATGGCCAACCAAGAGAAAATTGGAACAGATCCAAATTTTTAAAATTCTTAATATTTGAGCAATCCAGAACAACAAATGGAATGGGAAAAATTACTGATGGGAGCCTTGGGGTAGGTGACTTGAAAGAGGCATAGTGAGCTGTCTGTTTCTGACTGTTCAAAATCTGAAGAGCTGGAGATTTGGTTGCTATGCAATATGTATGCTGCTCTTGTTTTCTAAAAGGGAGATGAAGTTTCTAGCAGGGTTTCAACCTGTAACTTTTCCCATTCCTAACACTGTCCTGGTTTACCCAAATTTTTAAAATTTGAGTCTGTTCCAGTTTCACTTCCTTAGCCATGACTGAACTGAGAAGCACTTGTTGAAAGACTTGACGTCAGCAAAGATCTGCAATAGAAGACTGTATTTTCAAACCAAGCACCTTATCTTGACAGAAATAATTGATTTCTGCAATTAATTCTTATCTGTAGATCAGTGGATTGTATAAATGGCAAATCAACCTTGACAAGATCAAACAAATATTATTATTAGTGAAATCCTAACACCACAGAGCAATGGACTGAATTTATCTGCTTTGAAACACTTTTCCTCTGTACTACTTCATACTTCACTGGTCTTTATTGTGTGCTTCATATGTACTGTAATTGTTCATAGACAATTTGAAATCTTCATTTATTAAAAAAAATTTACTTAAGAGATATAAATGTGCAGAACATAGATAGCAGAGTTAACCAGAGGCTTTAGCACAAGGTAGTAAACACAATAGCATAAGCATTCAAAGATTTGTGAAATAATATCAGTGATTAACAATATAGAGCAGGAAGGATGGATGAGCAGGGAAAGGTAGATATGTTCAAGGAGTAGGTGTAGAGCAGAATTGTATCTTCAGAGGGCATGAAAATCTGATATGCGGCTGGTAGCTCACTACAGAATTTGGGGGAAGGGCAAAACAGAAATAAAGCAAAGTGATCTGTTTGGAAACGTTAGCATACAGACTCCAAATTAGATGGCAATGGCATGGACACACAGAGCAGACTTCCTTATACACACAGAGTGGCACCAGCCTCTGTAATCATCAGGGTCTTCTGTCGACATCATTTGGTTGAGTTCTAGTGCAGCTCACCTCTTGTCGTGTATCCTTCTTTGTGGCTCTAAGAGAAGCAGAGCAGATTTAGACATATTTGACTTCCCGGGAAGTGAGTAGACTTGTGGTTGTCACTGGATGTTCCTTAAATTCAAGCACTGTGAGGGATTTAGAATGGACTGTGGTATGCCTGGGTAGGAATTCGTTCTTCTTCCTGACTCCAAAGTACTAAACCTAGTTTTTACGAGCTTCTCAGTGTCTCATGCTTAGGAGAAAAACTGTTTCTAGAGTTCCCACTTTTACCTAAAGCTCTTTCTTTATTCCAATATAGGTCCAAGAGTATCACCCACCTTCATAAACTTTGGAAAAGAAACACTGGAGGAAAATACAAAGTTTGTGGAATGTTCTCCAGGCCTGCAGGTTTAATCCTGTTTTACTCAGATAAAAACACCTTTCCTTGGTCATGAAGTTAGGTACTCCTTAGAACAATCAGGTTAACTTCACTGCTCACTGCGGGTCATTGCCTTAGCTATAGAAAGAGTTTCCTCGATGTTTTTAAGATCCTGTTTAATGCCTTTGACTAGACATCACTTCTTAGGTCCTGATGTTAAGTGCAGCATAGGTACAGAGCATTGCTCATTCTCATCTGTGAGCAGGGTTATGAGTGTTACAAACTGCTTCTCACCATACCTCTGAGCTCATGCTGGGGCTTTTTAAATCAGATGAGAATTGATCAGATCTGACTCGATGGCACTTGGCTTTGGCTTGGCATGAGAATTGATAAGAGAAGACTTCTTGGACTTTGTAAACTGAATTCTACCTTTCTCTCAATTGCTCCTTCATGTGTCTTCTTCCACTCAGCAAATACATTTTCAAGTTTCCAAGTGCTGAAGCTGGAAAACTCTGAGCAATGCTTGATCTCCATTTTTCCATCATGTACTTCATACAATCTATTCCAAATTCTGTGACTCTTACTTTGAGTCCACCCACTCATTTCTATCTCTACACCTTTGAATCGAAGCCACTAACTTTTTTCCTGGACTGCAACAATAGCCTCACGAATCTCCCTGCTTTCTTTCTTAGACCCTTGTGGCTCATTCTACATGTGATTGTTAAACAAAACAAAAAAACAAACCTGTTGTTATGGAGTCAATGTCAACTCATAGTGACCATACGGAACAGAGTAGGACTACCCCAAAGAGCTTCCAAGGAGGATTTGAACTGCTGACCTTTTGCTTAGCAGACGTAGCACTTAACGTAGCACTTAACCTCTACACCTTTAGGGTTTCCATAATTGCTAGAGAAAGCTTGATAAGTAAATAAGGAATCAGAAAATTTCATCATAGTAGTTGTCATTGGATTGAATTTTGTCCCCCCCCAAAAATGTGTGTAGTCATGTGGCTCGGCCATGCTTCTTAATATTTTATGATTGTCCTCCCGTTTGTGACTTTCCTATGCTGTATGTTAGAGGATTAGGGTAGGACTATAAATCCCTTCAAAAGATCACCTCCCTTCTCCACTGCAAAGGGAGTTTCCTTGGAGTATGGCTTGCATCAGCGTTCATTTTTTCATCCTACAAAAGATAAAAGGAAAGGGAAGCCAGTACACAACTGGGAACCTCACACCATCAAGTAAGCATGGGAGAAGAGCGCATTCTTCAGATCTGAGGTTTCTATGCCAAGATGCTCCCTGACCAAAGAATGATGCAACACAAGGACTTTCATCTAGAGCCCAGAAAGAGGAAAGCCGTCTCCTGGAGCAGACACCCTGAATTCAAACTTGTAGCCTACTGGACTGTGTAAGAATAAACTTTCCTTTTGCTAAAGCCATCCATTTTGTGGCATTTCTGTTAGAGAAGCAGTAGCTGACAAAAACAATAGTTTTTTTTTTTTTTTACTGTGTTTTAAGTGAAAGTTCACAATTTAAGTCAATTTTTCATACAAAAACTTACACACACATCATAACTCTAGTGTATCTCCCCACAGTGTGACAGCACACTACTCTCCGTCCTCTATTGCCATGTCCATCCAACCATCTCCTCTCCCCCTCTAACTTCACATTTCTCCTCCTGGAGATAAGACTAACCTCCAGTTAGTCTAACTTAAGCTAGGAAACATACTTTTTACCAGTATCATTTTATGCATTATATTCCTGTCCAATTTTTATCTGGAAAATGGGCTTTGGGTATGCTTTCAGTCCTAGGGTAACCGAGAGTCCAGGGGGCATGTATCCTGGGAACCATCTGGTCAGTCAGACCACCAAGTCTGGTCTTTTTAGTAGACGTCAGGCTCTGTGTTCCCCTTATTCATCCTATGTCAGAGTCTCTCTTTTGTATTTCCTGACAAGGCAGCCACTGGTGGCAACCAGATACTGTCTAGTTTTTCTTCTCTCATACTGATGAAGTCTCTGGATTCCATGGAATTTTCTGCCTCTTGGGTTCATATTTTCCTATGTTTTGATATCTTTCATTCTTCTCTCCTCCAGGTGGCTTGGGACCACTTAAAGCTAGTTAGATAGCTACTTGTTAGCTTTTAAAACTCCAGATTCTACTCCCCCAAATGGGCTTAATAAACTTTGTTATACCAGTTGACCTAAATATCCCCTGAAACCGTGGTCCCCAGACCCTTGTTCCTGGTACTCTGACTCTAGAAGTATATGGTTGTATTTAGGAAACTTCGTAGCTGTTGGATTAATCCAGTTGTTCTGACTTCATGCTGTATGTTGTCCTACTCTTCATCTAAAATAATTCTTATCTCTTATCTAAGTGAATACCTTTCTCCCTGCCCCCTGATCTGTAACCATCAAAGACTGTTCTGTGTTTAAACAGTTTCTTGAATCTTTATAATAGTGGTCTCATAGAATGTTTGTCCTTCCACAACTAATTTCACTCAGCATAATGCTTCCAGATTCCTCCATGCTATGATTCCAAATTCATCATTGTTCTATATCACTGCATAGAATTCCATTGTGTAAATATAGCATAATGTATTTCTCTCTTCATGTGCTCATGGGTTCTCAGATTGATTTCATATTTTTGCTGTTGTGGACAGCGCCGTGATGAACATGGATGTGCGTATATTTATTGTGTGTCAGCTCTTATTTCTCTAGGATATATTCAAAGAAGTGGGACTGCTGGATTGTATGGTGTTTCTACTGTAGGTTTTAAAGAATGTGCAAAATTTATTTCCAAAGTGATTGTACCATTTTCCATTCCCACCAGCACTGCATAAGTGTTCCAGTCTCTTCACAGCCTCTCTAACATTTATTATTTTGTGTTTCTAGGAAACTGTGGTGGTGTACTGGTTAAATGCTACATATGCTAACTGAAAGGCTGGCAGTTCAAATCCACCAGGTGCTCCTTGGAAACTGTATGGAGCAGTGATGCTCTGCTCTGTCCTATAGGATTGCTATGAGTTAGAATTGATTTGACAATTCTGGGTTTGGATTAATGTCAGCCTTGTTGGAGTGAGATGGTATCTCATAGCAGTTTTGATTCGGATTTCTCTAATGGCTAATGATTGTGAGTATTTCTTCATGCACCTGTTAGCTGCCTGAATGTCTTCTTTATTGAAGCCCCTTTTCATAACTTTGCCCATTATTTAATTGGGTTATGTCTTTTAGTTGTTGAGATTTTACGATATCTTGTAGATTTTAGAGATCAGGCAATAATCAGTTTTACTGTATCCAAAACATTTTTTCTCAGTCTATAGGTTGTCTTTTTACTCTTTTGGTGAATTCTTTGGATGAGTACAAGTGTTTGATTTTTAGGAGTTCTCAGTTATCTACTTTCTCTTCTGATTTTTGTGCATTGTTAGTAATGTTTCGTATTCTATTTATGCCATGTATTAGGACTCCCAGCATTGCCCTTATTTATTCTTTCATGATACTTATCATTTTAGATTTTATATTTATGCCTTTGAATATTTTGAGTTAGTTTTTGTGCATAATGTGAGATAATGTGTCTTGTTTCATCTTTTTGGTGGATGGGTATCCGTTATGCCAACACTATTTGTTAAACAGGCTGTTTGGTTTTCCCAATATTTGGACTTCAGGCCTTTGTCAAATATCAGCTGCTCAAAGGCAGGTAATTTTATGTCTGAATTCTCAGTTGGTCTACGTATTTGTCATACAAGTACCAGGCTGTTTGGTGACCATGCAGTGTAATAGGTTCTAAAGTCAGGTATTGTGAGGCCTCCTACTTTGTTCTCTTTTTTTCCCTTTCACATATTTATTTTTCTTAATTTTATTTTTTTATTAATTACAGTAAAAGAATAAAATTTCTAACATCTGTGAATTATCTCATGTATGATAAGCCCTCAGCCCCCCACCTACCCATGTAGCCAACACAATCATTTCATCTGTGGATATTTCTCTTTTTAAGTCTTTATAACAGTGTTCTCAAACAAAATTTGTCCTTTTGACATTGACTGATTTCACTCAGCATGATCTCTTCCAAATAAGACCATGTTATGAGATGTTTTCTAAAGTTGTCATCATTTTTTACCATTGCATAGTGTTCTATTGAGTATATGTACCATAGTTTGTTTCTCCATTCATTGCTCATGATCATTAGCTATTAAAGAAATTCAAATCAAAACTGCGATGATATACTATCTCACCCCAACAAGGTTGGCCATGATCCAAAAGACACAAAACAACAAATGTTGGAGAGGCTATGGAGAAATTGGAACTCTCCTACACTGCTGATAGGATTGCAAAATGGTACAATCTCTTTAGAAAACAATCTGGAGCTTCCTTAAAAAGCTGGAAATAGATATACCATTTGATCTTGAATATTTTATCCTTCAGAAACAAAGGTTGTCACAGGAACAGACACATGTACACGAATGTCTGTTGCAGCACAGTCCATGATAGTAAAAAGATGGAACGACCCCAATACTTTGTTCTTAATCAGTGCTTCACCTATCCATGGCTTCTTCCTTTTCCATATGATATTGGTAATTTATTTCTCCGTTTCCTTAAAAAAATGCCATTGAAATGTATATCAGAATTACACTGGATTCATAGATCAATTTGGTTAGAATAGACATTTTGACAATGTTCAGTCTTCCTATCCATGAACAATGTGGGTTTCTCCACTTATGTAGCTCTCTTTTGTTTTCTTACAGTAGTGTCTTGTAGTTTTCTTTGTATTGGTCTTTGATGCCTCTGGTTAGAATTATTCCTAAGGTTTTATCTTCTTGGGAACTATTGCAAGTAGTACTGATTCAGTGATTGCCTCTTTGATGTTCTTTGTTAGTGTAGAAGAATTCAACTAATTTTTGTATGCTTATCTTGTATTCTGATTCTTAGCAAAACTTAACTATTAGTTCCAGTGGTTGTGTGTGTGTGTGTGTGTGTGTGTGTGTATTTTAGGATTTTCTCCAAATAAAATTATACGTCTACAAATAGAGACACTTTTACCTCTTCGTTATCAATTTGTATGCTTTGCATTTCTTTTTCTTGCCTGATAGCTCTGGCTAGAATCTGCAGCACAATGTTGAATAAAAGTTGTGACAAAGGACATCCTCTTCTGGTTCCTGTTCTAAGAGGAAGTGCTTTCACAGTGTCCCCATTTAGGATGATGTTGGCCGTTGGTGTTGTATAAATGCTCCTTATTATGTTGAGGATTTTCCCTTCTATTTTTATTTTGCTGAGACTTTTTAACAAGAATGGGTGTTAGACTTTATCAAATGTTTTTTCTGCATCAATTGATAAAATCAAGTGATTCTTGTCTTTTGTTTATGTGGTTTATTATATTAATTGTTTTCCAATGTTGAACCATACCTGCATCCCTGGTATGATTCTTACTTGGTCATGGTTCATTATTTTTTTTGACGTGTTGTTGAATTCTATTGACTAGAATTTTGTTGAGAATTTTTACATCTAAGTTCATGAGAGATACTGGTCTTTACTTTTCCTTTTTTGTGATATCTTTACTGGGTTTTAGGAAAACGTGGTGGCACAGTGCTTAAGAGCTACATCTAAGTAACAGTTTGGTGGTTGGAATCCACTCTTGGACACTCTATGAAACAGTTCTACTCTGTTTTATAGAGTTGCTATGAGTCAGCATCAACTCGACAGCACTGAGTTTGGTTTTTCTGTTTTTGATTTTACCTGGTGTTCTAGTCACTTGGTACTGCTCTAACAGAAAATACCACAAGTAGAAGACTAAATGAGAAGAAACTTTTACTGTCACAGTCTGGTAAGCCACAAATCCATTTACAAGTTACAAGTCTGTTCAACAAAAGAAGTTATCACAGTCTGGTGGGCTGAGTTCAAGTTCAAGGAGAGCATCTCTGTACAGGAATTTCAGGTCCAAAGGACATGCTATGCTCTCAGTGCTGCTTTGTTGGTATGAGGTTCCCAACTACCTCTGCTCACTTCTCTTCCTTATATCCCACTAGCTTGTAGCTTGAATCCTGCCTCACCAACACAACTGATGCCCATTCTCCCTCATCAGCATCATGGAAGTGGGATTCATAACACTAGGGAGGAATGCCACCATATTGGGGCTCATAATTGAGTCAAATCAACACATACATTTTTGGGGGCACACAATTCAATCCATGATACCTCATTTTGATACCAGGGTTATGCTAACTTCATAGAATGAATTTGACAGTATCCCATCTTTTTCTATGCTCTGAAATGATTTTAGTAATAGTGGTGTTAACTCTTCTCCAAAAGTTTGGCATAATTCTCCAGTGAAGCTGTTATTTGGGGGGGAAGGGTTCAAAATACCTCAAATGCTTTCCTTTTGTTATTGGTTTATATAGTTTCCTACCTCCATTTCTGTCAGCTTAGGTTGGTAGTGTGTTTCTAGAAATTGGTCCATTTCCTCTAGGTTTTCAAATTTGTTAGAGTATGGTTTTTCACAGTACTCTGTTTTGGATTTTTAAATTTCAGTTGTGTCTGTCATGGTATTGCCCATCTCGCTTCCTTTCTTGTCTTCGTTGGTTTATCAATATTGTTGATCTTTTCAAGGAAACAGTTTTTGGTCTTGTTAATTCTTTTGATTATTTTTGTATTCTCCAATTAATTTAGTTCTGGTCTAGTTTTTATCATTTGCTTTCCTGTGGTATCTGTGGGTTTCTTTTACTACTCTGTATGTTCTTGCTCAAACTGTAGGTTTAATGCCTTGATTTGGGCCCTTTCTTCTTTCTAGATGTATCTATTTATTGAAGTAAGTTGACCACTGGGCACTGGTTTTTGTGTGTCCCAAAGGTTCTGGTAGAATGTGTTTTCATTTTCATTTGTTTCTGTGAATATCTTTATTCTATCCTTTTATTTCTTCTCTAACCCAACAGTTTTTGAGCAAGGTACTGTTCAGTTCCCAAGTGTCTGATTTTTTTCTCTTGCTTTTTCTGTTACTGATTACTGCTTTTATGGCTTTATAGTGTGCAAATAAGCTTTGTGGTCTATTTTCATGCTCTGGAATATTTTATAGCTTGCTTTATGGCCTAATGTTTGGTTTATTCTGAAGAATGTGCCATGTGCGTTGGAGAAAAAAGTGTACTTGGCTGCTGTTGGGTAGAGTGTTCTGTGTGTTTTTAGGAGGTAAAGTTGGTTGACTGTGGCATTTAGATCTTCTATGTCCTTATTTCACTTCTTTCTGGATGTTCTGCCCTTAACTAAAGTTGATGTCTATTTTTCTCTTCAGTGCAGTTGGTTTGTTTTTGGAGCCCTATTATTGGGTTCATAAATATCTGATATGATTATGTTCTCCTGATATAGTGACCCTGTGATCATTATATAATATCCTTCCTTATCCATTGTGGTTGATTTTCAGGTCTATTTTATCAGAAATTAATATCACCACTCCCACTTTTTGAATATTGTTTGCTCAATTTATTTTTTTCCATTCTTTGAGTTTTACTTTGTTTGCGTTTTTAAGTGTAAGGTATGCCTCTTGTAGGTAGCATATAAACGGATCATGCTTTTTTATGCATTCTGCCACTCTTTATCTCTTTATTGTTATATTTAATCCATTTGTGTCCAGCAAAATTATTGATAGGTATGGGTTTAGTGATGTGATTTCGATGTCTTTTTTTGTGTGTTTTGTATTTCTTTGTTCTACTTAACTTTTTGTGCTGAGTTGTCTTTCTTTTTGCCTTTCTCATTTTTGTTTTGAATTTGCTAAGACAGTATGATTTTTGTCTTTTATTTTGATGTGTAGAGTTGTTAATTTCCTTTGTGATTACCTTAATATTTACTTTTTCCCTCCTAAATTTATTTCTTTTTACTGCTTTGGTTTCTTTTCCATGTGAAAGATCTGTGACTACATTTTAAAAAATTTTGCTTTTTTGTTATTTTGTTGTCATCTTATGCTTAATGATGTCTGTGTTTCCCTATTTTCAGTGTTTTAGCTTTCATTAATTTTTGTGATTTCTGCATCTGGGTTGATACCTGGTTGCTCTGTCCTGCATTCTTGTCTTTGGTTGTCATCTGATGTTATTGATTTTGTAACCCATGGACTCTCTTCAGTATTTCTTGTAATTTTGGCTTGGATTTTGTAAATGCCCTAAACTTAAGTTTATCTGGAATTATACTAATTTTGCTACCATATTTGAGAGACAGTTTTGCCAGCTATATAATTCTAAGATGCTTTTTTTTCTTCAAGGCTTTTTATATGTCATCATATTGTCTTCTTGCCTATATGGTTTCTGCTACATAATCTGAGCTTAGTTTTCTTGATTATACTTTGTAGATTTTCCCCCCATTTATCCCTAGCCAGTTTTAGCTGGTACTGCAATTACTCATACATTATTCCTTTTTTGTAGAGTCCTACATAGTTTTTAGTGTTTCTTCATTTTTTTTAAAAAAACAATCTTTTATTTTATATTTCTTGAAATATGTTGGAATCAAGTTGTTTATCTTCACTCTCAGTAAGTTTGACTTCCATTTGCCTCAGTTATGCTCCTTTGACTTTCTATTGAGCTGTCTAATTCACTATTTTATTACTCTTCTGAATTTCCATTTGCTTTCTCTCTATGGTTTCTGCCAGCCTGTTCAGTTTGTCACTATGTTCTGCTATGTTTTGCCTAATTTGCTTCCTGATCTCTTAAAAAGTCCTATATATTAATCTCTGATAAGTTCTGGAAATTCTCTTCTTCTGGAAAATTTCTTGATTCACTGTGCTGGGAATTTTCTGGAGCTACTATGGTCTGTCTCTTTACGTGATTTGATAGTGACTGTTGTCTCTGAGCCATTGGTAAGTTGTCATGTTTATTTATTCTATATTTCCTTGCCATGTTGTATTTTCTTATTTTGTTTTGGTTTGAAATTCCCAAACAGGTTGATCATGTGAGCTAACTTAATTTTTGCACCTTTATAGATCTAATGTCACGTCAACAGGTGGTCAGAGCTGTTACTAGGCACTTGAGCCCAGGAGTTTGTTTAATTTTCTTGCATGTATTCAGTACAGGGGTCCAGTCAGTTGGTGTGTGGTGTGAGCTCTACTTTAAGTCCTAGAAAGGCAAGGGTAATTGAGGTAGGTGCAGGTGTCTGGCTGCATGTGCTGAGAAAGGCAGGGGGTGACAGTTGCCCATGAGTGTAAGGTAAACATTTCTCTGTTCCTTAGGTGCACAGGTGGATAGGTTTTGAAGCCAGAACATGTGTGCTCAATGCTATATCCAGGGGTGAAAGGCATTCACTCTCTGTGAATCCCTTATGCCTGCACCTAGGCAAAGGAACTGTTTCTGCCCTGAGTTCCTGGCTTAGTAGAGCTGGAGATTTTTTTTTTTTCCTGTTTGTTAAATTGTTCCCTCTCCAAAGCTGGGAGAACAGTGCAGGGACCATAAGGGGTCCTATTTCCTGCCTAGGAGATCCATCAGTTCTAGAGTCAGCTTGGATGCAGTGTACAGCAGGGAGGGGGAAGAGCAGGTAAAATGGAGAACGGTCTATCCCAAAGGAAAATTTTAGATCCATGCACTGTAGGTTAGAGGCAAGCTACTTAACTTCTGATAATCAACCACCATTTTTCACTAATTCTGGAGGCATAAGTAGTCTCTCTCACTGTGGAAGACGCTTTACAAATGCCATTGCTCCACTCACCACACTCTCTGCAGCTGATTTACCTGTGAGGTGCTAATTTCTTCTGGATTAGATCTGGCCAGTCCTGGGTATTTCTAAACATACTTTCCTTTTCCTGTTGCTCAGTTTGTTTTCTTGCTTTTCTTTTGAAGTTCAGGACTTCCATAAAATCGTATATAAGCAATCCATTTTTTTTTTTTTTTTTTTTTTTGGTATGTGTTGTTGGGGACATCACAAAAACATCTGACTACTCTATCATCTTAGCCCTGACTCTGAAAGTCTTCTTTGGTGAAGTGTCTGCTCATTTTCTTTGACTATTTTTTTAATTGAGTTATTGGTCTTTTTGTTGTAGAGGTGTTAGATTTTCCTGTAGATTTCAGAGATTAGGCTTTTGTTGGATCCGTAATGTTTAAAGATTTTTTTTCCCCCCCAGACAGTAGTTTCTCTTTTTACTCTCTTGGTGAAGTCTTTTGATGATGTAAGTGTTTAATTTCTTGAGGATCCAAGTTATGGACATATTTTCTGGAATTTGTGTGTTGTTAGTTATAGTTTGAATCTTGTTAATGCCTTGTATTGGGGTTGCTTTCATTGGTCCTATTTTTTCTTCCATGACCTTTATAGCTTTTGGCTTTATATTTAAGCCTTTGAACCATTTTGAATTGATTTTTGTGTATGGTGTGAGGTATGGGTGCTCTTCCATTATTTTTACAGACGGACATCCCATTTTGCCAGCTCCATTTGCTTAAAACATTGTGTTTTTCCATTTTATAGATTTTGGGCTCTTGATGATGATGAGATAAACACAGGTGAATGGATTTACACCTGGATTCTCAATTCTGTTGCATTGGTTAGTGTGTCTGTCATCCTGCTAGCACTAGGCTCTTTTTAATGTGGTAGTTATATAGTAGGTTATAAGGTCAGTTAGTGGGAGTCCTACTTTCTTCTTCTTCTTCAACAGTGTTTTATTTATCCAGGCACACTCTCCTTTCTATATAATGTTAAAGATTAATTTTTTCATCTCTTTAAAGAATGCTGTTGGTATTTGGATCAGGATTATGCTATATTTGTAGATTGTTTGGGGTAGGACTGACATTTTCACAATGTTGAGTCTACCCATTTATAAACATGGTACTTTTTTCCTTTTATATAGATCTATTTTGTTTTCTTGCAGTAGTGTTTTTTTTTTCATTTTTTGTTTTCTTTGCATAATTCTTTTACATTAATAATTGGATTTATTCCTGAGTATTTTTTAAGGGCTATTATAAATTGTTTTGTTTTCTTGATTACTTTTTTCATTGTTCTCTTTACAGGTAAATAGAAATCTAACTAATTTTTGTATGTTTGCCTTGTATCCTGCAACTCTGCTGAATCTTTCTATTAGCTTCAGTAATTTTCTTGTGTAGTCTTTGGGGTTTTCTATGTATAGTATCTTCTCACTTCCAAGTAGGGACATTTACTTCTTCATTACCAATTTGAATATGCTTTATTTCTTTTTCTAACCTGAGAACAGGAACTAGACAAGGATACTTACTATCACCACTTCTAGTCAACTCTGTGCTAAAGGTTCTAGCCAGAGAAATCAGAAAAGACGAAGAAATAAAGGATATCTGCACCAGCAAAGAAGAAGTAAAGATCTCTGTATTTTCAGATGAAAAGACTGTATATACAGAGAACCATAAAGAGTCCATAAATAAACTACTGGAACTAATAGAACAGTTCAGCAAAGTATCAGGATATAAGATAAACATGAATAAATCAGTAGGATTCCTTTACATCAACAAAGGGATCATCAAAGAGGAAATTACCAAATAAATACCATTTACAATAGCACTGAAGAAGGTAAAATACCTTAGAATAATCAAACCAGAGACATAAGAGACCTATACAGAGAAAATTACAAGACCTTACTGCAAGAAACCAGAAGAGACTTACATAACTGGAGAAACCTACCCTGGTCATGGATAGGAAGACTTAACATTCTGAAAATGTCTATTCACCCAAAGTGACCTGCATAGTCAATGCAGTCCAATACAAATTCAAATGTCACTTTAATGAGGTGGAGAAACAAATTACCAACTTGTTTGGAAAGTAAGGAAATGCCAGATAAGTAAAATACTACTTAAGAAGAAGAACACAGTGGGAGGCCTCACACTATCCAACCTTAGAACCTATTACACTGTCACAGCAGTCAAAAAAACCTGGTTCTGGAACAAAAACAGATATATAGACCAAGGGAACAGAATATACAATAAAAAAATAACACTACCCGCCTATGAATAGTTGATATTTGACAAAGCCCAACAGTCATGAACAGGGGGAAAACCAGTTCCTTTAACAAATGGTGTTGGCAAAATTGGATGTCCACTGCAAAAAGCTGAAACAAAACCCATATCTCACACCTTACAGAAAAATGAACTCAAAATGGATTGAAGACCTAAGCATCAAACCTGAAATGATGAAGATTATGGAAGACAAAATAGGGTCAACACTAGAAGTCCTAATACATGACTCAAACAGACTACAAAATCTTACTAACAGTGCACAAACAGCAGAAGAGAAAATTGATGAACGGGACCTACAAAAATCAAACACTTATGCTCATCTAGAACTTCATCAAGAGAGTGAAAAGAATGCCTAGAGACTGGGAAAAAATGCTTGGCAACAATGAATCAGACTGACATCTAATCTCCGTAATATACAAAGTACTGCAAAATGTCAGCAAGAAAAAGTCAAATAATCCAATTAAACAATGGGCAAAGGAGATAGACAGACATATCACCAAAGCAAACATCCAGGCAGCCACAAGACACATGCGAAAATGCTCATGATCATTACCTGTTAGAGGTAATAATAGTAATAATAATAAAACACAAACCGACAAATGTTGGAGAGGCAGTGGAGAGATCAGAATACTTCTGTACTGCTGGTGGGATTGTAAAATGGTACAACCTCTTTGGAAAGAAATTTGGTGCCTTCTTATAAAGCTATGATCCAACAATCCCACTGCTTGCAATATATCTTACACAAATAAGAGCTGTCACATGAACAGATACACACACACACACATGCTTATTGCAGCACTGTCCACAATAGTAAAAGATGGAATCAATCTAAGTGTCTATTAACAGATGAATGGCCAAAAAACTACAGTATATATACACAATGGAACACAATGCAATGATAAAGAACAATGATGATTTTAGGAAACATAACCTGAAATTAACTGGAAGGCATTATTCTGAGTGAAATCAGTCAGCCACAAAAGGATAAATTTTGTATGAGGCCACTACTATAAGGGATTAAATAAGGACTTAGGCACAGATGAAAATACTCTTTGATGGCTACAAGTGCGGGGAGGGAGGGAGACAGTTATTCATAAATTAGATATTCAATAGAAATTCAGTTAGGTGAAGGGTGTGACAGCATGCAGTAGAAGCCAGCTCAGTATAACTGGACTATACCATAAGCTAAAGGATTTTCTGTATTCAACCCAACATTTCAAAGGACTGAATAGCAGGGTCTGGGGGCCATGTTCTCAGGGGAATTGACATAATTAACTTTTTGCTAATGGAGTCTTCTGCAACCCATACTGGTGAGCGGCGTCTGGAGTCTTAAAAGACAGCATGCTGCCATCTGAGTAACAACTGGTCCCATTCCACCTGGAACAGATGACAACCAAGAACCTTAAAGACACGAAGAAAAATGAACCCAGGAGATAGAAGGACCCGTAGACTACATCAGCATGAGACCAGAATAACCAGATAGTGCCCTAGCACCACCAAAGATAACCCTGACAGGAAACACATTGTAGAGTCTCTGATATAGTGTGAGGAAAAGAGGTGTGCAGATCAAGAACTCTATTGAAAGACCTGAATTGATGGTCCCACACCCTGCAGGGTTCCCTGAGAACATGGACCCTAGATTTGCTGCTAGCCTAGAGCTGAGACTAGTACTTAAACCAATACTTCAGGCAAAGAATAAACTGCACACAGGCACACAGAGAAATGCATGTGGTGTGTTTAATTTATGGTTATATATATATATATATATATATGGTTGTCTTACTGATATTTTTCCAGAGGGCAGAGGAGAGGGTGAAGAGGAGGGGACAAGTGTTCATTGAGTGGATACTGGAAGTAAAGAGTGAAAAAAGAAGAGTATGCTGTCACAGAGTGAGTAAAGCAGACACAGTTGCAGAGAGGATAGTATGCAAAATTGATTTGGATTGTAAACTTTTATTTAGTCAAAATTTAAAAATATATTTTAAAAAATATTCATTCTGTAAAGCCAGCATAGTTCTGATACCAAAACCAGGTAAAGACAGCACACAAAAAAGAAAGTCACAGACCAGCATCTCTCGTGAACATAGGTACAAAAATCCTCATCAAAATTCTAGCCAATAGATCTCAACAACATATCAAAAAAATAATTTACCAGGACCAAGTGGGATTCATACTACAGATGCAGGGACAGTTCAACATTAGAAAACCAATCAGTGTAATTAACCACATAAATAAAACAAAAGACAAGAACTGTTTGATTTTAATAAACTGATTCAGAAAAGGCATCTGACAAAGTCCAACACTCAATCATGTAAAAAACCCTCAGCAAGATACAAATAGAAAGGAAATTCCTCAACATAATAAGGGGCATCTATGCAAAGCCAACAACAAACATCATTCTAAATGGAGAGAGTCTGAAAGCATTCCCCTTGAGGACAGCACCCAGACAAAGTGGCCCATTGTCACTCCTCATAATCAACATTACACTGGAAGTTCTAGTCAGGCCAAATAAACAAATAAACGGCATTTGAATTAGCAAGGAAGAAGTAAAGTGTCTCTATTTGACAATAACATGATTTTATACTTTGAAAGTCCTAAAGAACCAAAACAAAACAAAAATTACTGGAACTAATAGAAGAGTTATGCAAAGTAACAGCATAAAAGGTGAACATACATAAATCAGTTGGATTCCTTTACAGCAACAAAGAGACCACCAAAGAGAAAATCATCAAACTGATACCATTTACAATCACTCCCAAGAAGATAAAACACCTAGGAATAAATTGAACCAGACATATAAAAGACCTATACAAAGAAAATTACAAAACTCTACTGTTAGAAACCTAAAACAACCTGCATAAGTGAAGAACTTGCCTTGCTCATGGATAGGAAGACTATTGTGCCCAAAGTGACCTATAGATACAATGCAATTCCAATAACATTTTTTTAATGAAATGGAGAAACAAATCACCAGCTTTATATGGAAAGGGAAGAAGCCCTGGATAAGTAAAGCATTACTGAAGAAGAACAAAGTGGGAGGCCCCATTCGACCTGACTTTGGAACCTATTATATTGCCATGGTAGTCAAAACACACTGATACTTGCAGAGAAACAGATACATAGATCAGTGGAACACACTTGAGAATCCAAATGTAACAGCATCCACCTATGACCAGCTAATATTTGGCAAAGGTGTAGAGTCCATAAACTGGGGGAAAGACAGTCTCTTTAACAACTGGTACTGACAAACCTGGATATCATTCTGCAAAAAAATGAAACAAGAGAGGCGGAGTCAAGATCGTGGACTAAGCACACGTCTCCTTATATCCCTCTGGAAACCAAGACCTGAACTGATAATCAAACAGAGCCTTCTGATCACCTAGTGAGGCCCCAGGACACGGCACAGGGCTGTCAAATTGGACTTCATACCACTGAACGAAAAACCTCCTCTCTTTTGCTGACTTCTGCTCCTGGCTAGCCCTGGCTCTCATGGACTGAAGGTAAATGCACCATTTTGACTTTTTTTCTCTCAGTCTTGGCTGGTGGATGGAGCTGGGTCTTATCTAGCAGCTAGACTCAGACGCACTGCTGGTGGGATAGCCAGGGGAAATTGCCGTATTTTGAGAGCCAGGCTTAGGATTCTGTTCATCTAGCCACTTTGGGCCTGTCTTTTTATCTCTGCCACAGCGTGGTTCATACAGAACCACAGTGCCTGTGTGCGGGACGCCATGTTGGATATGGAGATTTTGGTGGGACATAATTCTTGGCCTGGGAGCCAGCGCCTGCAAACAGGACAACGCTTCTCTGACAGAAAAGCAGCAGTTTAAACAGTGTCGCCTACGTTGGGGCCCCAGCAACAGAGGCGGAGGACTCACTACCTCTTAGCACCTTCAGCCCCTCTATCTGCCAACTGTGTGGAGGGTGCCTTCTTAGATACAGTGGCCACAGCTGGACTTAATTCTTAGCTTGGGAGCCAGAGACTGCCCACAGGAGAGCACTTTTCTACCAGAAAAGCAGTAGTTTACACAGTGTCGCCTAAGGCTGGGCCCTGTCAGCAGAGGCCAACAGGGCAGTAGGTTAACAGGGCAGAGACCAACAGGGCAGTAGAATTGCTGAATTTTGAAGTAGTTCATATCATCTTGAGTTGGATATAGAAGTACTTACTTTGCCAGTTGGGAACAGGGACCTCTACACCTGAAAACCTGACGGACTTGGGAAGTGGTCAGATACCTTTTGTTTTACATTTTAAGACAGCCTACAAAAACATCTGCGGTCCATCCTGATAGTATCTCTCCCAGACTTTACTTACTCACATGGGACCCAAAAAGCAACAGACACTTGTGGCAAACAAGAAATCACCCAAGGCTTCAGAAGGCTCACAAACAAAACAACCAAGGAGTTTTCCAGATGTAGAAACTTTGCTGGAATCATCGGAAGATGAATGTAAAAGAATTATAAACAGAGCCCTTCTGGACCTTATACAAAATGCGGCACAACAAAATGAAGAACTAAGCAAGGTGTTCTATCTGATGAAACACTAGTACTCTGAAATCCAACAAATCAAGAATGAAATAAAAGACATAGAAACTTCCATTCAATGCCAAGAAAACAGAATGCAACAAATGGAAAAAAGAATTTCTGACTTGGAAGACAGAACTACTGATGCCAGCGTCTATGAGGCCAAATTAGAAAAAAGAAACAAGAAAAATGAAGAAGCATTAAGTAGCATGTGAGACTCTATTAAGAAGAACAACCTTCGATTAATTGGAGTCCCTGAACAGGATGAATATGAAACACTTGAGAACACAGAGAGTATTGTTGCTGAGCTGCTGACAGGAAGCTTCCCAAATATCATAAAGGAAGAGAATATAGATATCTCAGATGCACATCGTACACGACCCAATGTAGAACTCAAAAGAAAGACTCCAAGACATATTGTAATCAAGCTTAACAAAGTGAAACATAAGCAGCAACTCTTAAAGGCAGCAGGACTCAAAGCAAAGCTAACATTCAGAGGGAAAACTTGTAGAATTTCATCAGATTTCTCAGCAGAAATCATGCTGGCATGGAAACAGTGGCGTGACACACTCAAAGCATTGAAGGAGAAGAACTTCAAACCAAGACTTACATATCCTGCAAAACTATCTTTTAAATATGAAAATGAAATTAAGACATTCCCAGATAAACAGAAACTCAGAGACTTTGTAAAAACCAAACCAAAACTACAAGAAATACTGAAAGAAGTTTTGGCTTTGGCTTAGAAGAACAAAATCACTAATTTTATACTTTAGAATGACTCATCATCTACAATTCTACTCAGGGAATGCTCCAAATTCAATCACAGCTTTAATACTGAAAGAAACAATCCAGTGGTTATCATGAAAACTCTGGAGCCATCATATTAAAAAGAGGGATGTACTACAGTCATTATAGTCCTTCCAGATGGAGAGGAAGTAGACAAGACTGGTAGTAATCAAAATGGGGTTTATGTATAGTTTACTAAGGGGGATGTTATGGGCAGCCGTAAAGTACAACAAAGATGCAACATGTTGTATCAAGAAATCTAACACAAGAGTGTCAACAACTACAAAAACAGCTCTGAAAAAGGTGACAATCAACTCACAAAAAAAGAATGTCTGAGAACAGACTAATAAGAACAACAGAGATAAGATCAACACAAAAATAAACATATCACAATGGCAGCAGTGAACACATACCTATCAATAATTACATTGAATGTGAATGGTCTGAATGCTCCAGTAAAAAAACATCAAGTGACATCTTGGATCAAAAGACATGACCCATCCATATGTTGTCTACAAGAAACTCACTTGAGACTTAAAGATAGGAACAAACTGAAAACTAAAGGATGGAAGACTATATATCAAGCTAACAATGAACAAAGAGCAGGGGTGGCAATTCTAATCTCAGACAAAATCAATTTTAATGTCAAATCCACCATTGTGAACAAAGGTAGACACTATTTACTGCTGAAAGATTCAGTACACAATGAAGACTTAACTATATTAAATATCTATGCACCTAAGCACTTGGCTTGGCTTTATGCACCTAATAGCAGGACACTTAAATATGTCAAAGAAACAGTGACTATGATCAAAAAAGAGTTATATCACTCCACAATAATAGTGGGAGACTTCAACACTCCACTCTCAAAACTGGACAGATCATCTAGAAAAAAGCTCAGAAAGATGGAGAAGACCTCATTTTGCGACAATTAACCAAAACCAACTAAACCTCGTTGATATATACAGAACTTTCTACCCATCAGCAGACAATTACACCTTTTTCTCCAGTGCACGTGGAACATTCTCCAGAATTGACCATGTTTTAGGACATAATGCAATTCTCAACAAAATCCATACCATTGAATTAATGCAAAGCATCTTTTCAGATCATAAAGCCATAAAAGTCAAAATCAATAGCATAAAAAATATAGATAGAAAGTGGAACTCCTAGAAACTGAACAACGTCTTGCTCAAAAAACTATAGAAGAAATCAAGGATGAAATAAAGAAATTCATGAATTTCAATGAGAACGAAAACACTTCCTACCAGAACCTGTGGGATACAGCCAAAGCAGTCCTCAGAAGCTGTTTATCTCCATAAATGCACACATCTGGAGGAAGGAAGAAACCAAATCAAGGAACTAACCCTATAGCTTGAACAAGTAGTGACAGAAAAACAGAGGAACCCCTCAGGCAACAGAAGAAAACAGGTCATGAATATTAGAGAAAAACTAAATGAATAAGAGAACAGAAAAAGAATCGAAAAAATTGAAAAGACCAAAAGCTGGTTTTTTGAAAAGATCAACAAAATTGACAAACCACTGGCTAAACTTACTAAAGAAAAACAGGAAAGGAAACAAATAACCCAAATAAGAAATGAGAGGGGAGTTGTCACAAAGGATCCAACAGAAATCAAAAATGTCATAACAGAATACTATGAAAGACTGTACTCTAACAAATTTGAAAACCTAAAGGAAATGGACAAATTGCTTGATTCATATCACCTACCCAAATGAAGCATATGAACTTAATAAACCCATCACAAAGGAAGAGATTGAAAAAGTCATCAAAAAACGGCCAACCAAGAAAACCCTGGGCCCAGATGGCTTCACCACGGAATTCTACCAAGGTTTTAGAGAAGAGTTATCTTCGCTACTATTGAGACTATTTCACAGTATAGAAAGGGATGGAGTACTCCCAAACTCTATGAAGCCAGTATAACCCTGATACCAAAGCCAGGGAAAGACCCAACAAAAAAGCAGAACTACAGATGGCTATCACTCATAAATCTAGATGCAAAAATCTTCAACAAAATTCTTGCCAATAGGATACAACAGTATATCAAAAAAATAATCCATCATGACCAAGTGAGATTCACACCAGGGATGCTAGACCGGTTCAACATCAGAACAACAATTAATGTGATTAACCACATAAATATCACAAAAGACAAGAATCACCTGATTTTGTCCATTGATGCAGAAAAGGCATTTGATAAAGTCCAACACCCATTCATGCTAAAAACTCTTAGCAAAATAGGCTAGATGGAAAATTCCTCAGCTCAATAAGGACCATTTATACAAAACCAACTGCCTATGTCATCCTGAATGGAGAGAGACTGAAAGACTTTCCCTTGAGAACAGGAACTAGAAAAGGATGCCCACTCTCACCTCTCCTATTCAACATAGTACTAAAAGTTCTAACCACAGAAATTAGACTAGACCAAGAAATAAAGGACATCTGCATCAACAAGGAAGAAGTCAAAATCTCCCTGTTTGCTGACGATATGAGTGTATATGCAGAGAATCCCAAAGAATCTATAAGTAAGCTACTCAAACTGATAGAAGAGTTCAGCAAAGTCTCAGGATATAAGATAAACATAAGTAAATCGGTAGGATTCCTTTATACCAACAGCAAGACTGCTAATGAAGAAATCATCAAATCAATACCATTTACTATAGCCCCCAAGAAGATAAAGTACCTAGGAATAAATCTAACCAGAGAAATAACAGATCTTTCCAAAGAGAACTATAAGCCCTTACTACAAGAAACTAAGAGAGACTTAAATAAATGGAGAAATCTACCCTGCTCATGGGTAGAAAGACTTAACATTGTGAAAATGTCTATTTTACCCAAAGCAATCTATTTACATAATGCAATCCCAATACAAATGCCAGTGACATATTTTAATGAGATGGAGAAACAAATCACCAATTTTGTTTGGAAAGAGAAGAAATCCCACATAAGTAAAGTGCTACTAAAGAAGATGAACACACTGGGAGGCCTTTCAGAACCTATTACACTCCCATAGTGGTCAAAACAGCCTGGCACTGGTACAGGAACAGACAGATGGATCAATGGAAGAGAACTGAGACCCCAGAGATGACACCATCTGCTTATGAACAGTTGATATTTGACAAAGGCCCTAAGACATTAAACTGGGGTAAGAACAATCTCTTCAACAAATGGTGCTGGCAAAATTGAATATCAATCTGCAATAAATTGAAATAAGATCCATATCTTACACCTTATACGAAAACCAACTCCAACTGGATAAAAGACGTAAATATCAAATATAAAACAATAAAGCTCATCCAAGAAAAAGTAGGAACAACAATCGAAGTTTTGATACACAATGTAGACAGACTTCAAAATCTGTCAAACCACAATCAACAGAAGAGAAAACAGATAAATGAGAACTACTAAGAATCAAGCACTTTTGCTCATCCAAAGACTTTATCACAAGAGTCAAAAGGCCACTTACAGAATGGGAACAAATATTTGGCAACTCTATATCAGACCGATACCTGATCTCCATAATCTATAAGGTACTACAAAATATCAATAAAAAGAAGATAAATCATCCAATTAAGTGATGGGCAAAGAGATGGACAGACATTTCTCTAAAGAGGAGATCCAGGCAGCCAAAAAACACATGAGGACATGTTCATGATCTTTAGTTATTAAAGAAATTCAAATCAAAATGACAATGGGATACCATCTCACTCCAACAAGGTTGGCCATGATCCAAAAAACATAAAACAACAAATGCTGGAGAGGCTGTGCAGAAAGTGGAACTCTCCTACACTGTTGGTGGGGTTGCAAAATGGTCCAGCCTCTTTGGAAAGCAATCTGGTGCTTCCTTAAAAAAATGGATATAGATATAGCTTTTGACCCAGTAATTCCACTGCTTAGAATGCATCCTACAGAATCAAGGCCATTCACATCAATGGATACATGCACAAGAATGTTTATTACAGCACAGTCCTCGATAGCAAAAAGTTAGAATCAACCCAGTTGCCCAACAGCAGAGGAATGGGTAGGTAAACTATGGTATATATACTCAGTGGAGCACTATGCAATGATAAAGAACAGTGGTGATTCCAGGAAACATCTCATAACCTGGTTGTAACTGGAACACATGTTGAGTGAAAGTAGTCAGAGACAAAAGGACAAATATTGTATGAGACCCCTACGATAAAAACTCAAAGACAGATTTATACATAGAAGAAAAGACTCTTTGATGGCTGCAAGGGAGGGTACAAAGGGAGGGTGAGGGGGGAGAGTTTAGATTAGATAGTTGGTAGAAATTTGGTTGGGTGAAATCAGTGACAGCACACATTAGAAACAAGAACAATATTAAGTGGACTTCAACATAACTTGAATACTCCTTCCATCTTAACCCAATATTGCAAGGTCAGAGTAGCTGGAGCAGGGGGGAGGGGACCATGCTCTAAGGTGAAATCAAGGCCAACTGGCACAACTAGCATACTGCTAAGAGGGCTCTCTGTACCCCACATTGGTGAGTGGCATCTGGGGTCTTAAAAGCTGCCTAGCTGCCATCCGAGGGCACAGTAAATGGGCCCAACTGAGCAGGAACAGATGGTCTCTGAGAACCAAAACGACTTGGGGGAAAAACAACCCAGAAGACAGACCTACATGAGTGGGTGCCTACATCGACTTGGGACCAGAAGAACCGGGTGGTGCCCGGCCACCACCCGTGACAACTGCGATGGAGCTCATAAAGTTCAGTCTCACTGGCAGCACAAGAATAAAAAGGTATGCACCTGAGATCTCCACTAAAAGACCACAATTGATGATCCAGTGGCTTTGGGGTTCCCCTGGGAGCATGGCCCCTGGCCCTAATGCTGCCCTTGCCCATAAATCATAATGAAGGTCCACTCTTTGGACACAAATGGATTGGACTTGGTGATGCAGAGTGACCATATATTGGATGCACTTTATGGTTCTATGCATCTATGGAATATCATCCTGTTGACCTCTGGCTGGAGGAAGGGGAGTGGGTGGAGAGGAGGGGAAAGGAAACTGTTGGGTAGATGAGAAATGTATGGAGCAGAGAGGAATAATGTGCTGTCACCGGGCAGGGAGAGCAGTGGAAGTGGCATATAGGTGGGCATGTAAATTTATATGGAAGTGTACATTTTCACTCAGTCATAATAAAAAAAAAAAGGAAGAAAAAAAATGAAACAAGACCCATATTTTACACCATGCACAGAAACAACTTAAAAGTGATCAAACAACTAAATATAAAATCTAAATAAAGATCATGGAAGAAAAAAAAAAGAACTAGAAGTACCACATGGTCCACCAATCCCACTTCTTAGAATATATCCTAGAGAAATAAGGACTGTCACATAAACAGATACCTGCGCACTAATGTTTACTCCAGCCCTGTGCATGATACCAAAACAGATAGAATCAATCTAGGTGCCCGTCAACAGATGAGTAGATAAATAAACTATTGTATATTCACACAATGGAATACTACGCGATGATAAAGAACAATGATGATCTTAGGAAACATCCCATAACACGGAGTCATCTCAAAGACATGAAATTAGTTAGTTGCAAAAGGACAAACACTGTATGAGACCACTATTGTAAGGACTTAAGAAAAGGTTTAAGCACAGAAGGAAATAATCTTTGCTCGGTGCAAGGGTTCAAAGGGAGGGAGAGGGATATTCATAGGTTAGATGGCCGATAGGAATTGGGTTAAGTGAAGGGAGTGACAGCATACAGTAGAAGGGAGGTTAGCACAACTGATCTACACCAAAAGCTAAAATGTTTTCTACAAGTAACCCAACATTTTAAAGGGCAGAGTAGCAGCAACAAGGGTCTGGGTACCATGTTTTCAGGGTACATCTAGGCTAATTGGCATAACTATTTTTTAAGAAAATGTTCTGCATAACACTTTGGTGAGGGTGTCTTAACTGCTAGCAGGCTGTCATAAGTAGCATAAATTGGTCCCAATCCACCTGGAACAGTGAAAAATGAAAGACATCAAAGACACGAGGAAAACATGAGCCCAGCAGTCAAAAGGTGCCATATGATGCAGAGACTACATCAACTTGAGACCAGAAGCACTAGATGGTGCCTAGCCACCACCTATGATCACCCTGACCAGGAACACCGTATAAAATCCCTGATACAGTAGGAGAAAAATGGGTGTGCAGAACTAGAACTGTGTTAAAAGATGGTCCATCATACTGCAGGGTCAGCTGAGGATATGGCCCTGGACACTCTGTTAGCTCAGAGCTGAAACCAGTACTGAAGTCAACTCTTCAGACAAAAATTGGACTGGCCTATAAGATACAAAGCGACGCTGGTGAAGAATTTGTTTCTTGGCTTGAATATATGCGTGAAGCTGTCTAAACAGCTCCTGTGCTGAGGCGAGATGAGAATGTGGAGGGGGACTGGAATTGACTGAATAGGGCAAGTGTGGTGTGGAAAGCAGGAGTGGGCTGTCCTGGGGGGTTAAGGGTGGGAGGAAGTGGTAGTTAGAGTTGCATAGTGGTATGGGTGTGGGGTTTCGTATAGCAAAGTGATTTGGATCATAAACTTTCACTCAAAGCACAATAAAATATTAAAAGGAAGAAGGAAAGAGATTGTGGACTCTAAATTTGGAACCAAAGTAACCTGACTTTGGTGGGTGCACAGCAACCTTTTTCTGAGGACGGTTCAACTCCACCACGTGGTCCAGTCTGATCAAAGGAAGGAGCCAAGCGGAAAGGGCTCACATAGGAAATGCAGACAGTCTGTGCTGCCTGCAATTCCAAGCTAAAGTGCTGATGACTTTATCACTGAAGCATTTTTCCTTTGTAGATGAACTTGGTATTCAGATGGGGCTTGTAGTATTAACAGTAAGCTGTGTATGGCCTCAGGAGACTGGCTTATTTTTTTCACAGCTAGTTTTCTCAGTTGATGGAATTGCTGGGAAGCAATCTGAAATATGAGTTGGTAGTCAGGGGCCCCCATCAGGGTGTCAGGGCCTGGTGAGACTCAGCTGGACACAAGATTTTTCTCAGGTGGCTTCATGTTGTGTCACCTTCTCCAAACGTTAGAGGTCAGGAAAGCTAGAACTTTTGTTATCAGACATCTGCATATGCTGTTCCTTCCACCTGTGTCCCTTACACAATGGGACAGAATCAAGACCTGGCTGCTCAGATGCCTCTCTGCTGCACTGCTTTCAAGATTTCAGCTATCATTTTTAAGCGGCAGTGCCCTTCGCTTCAGGAAAGCCCTATCATCTAACAGACTTTATTTTCGGAACTACTGGGTATATTTAAGAAGTGTGACACTAAGCGGTTTTAGGAAATGCTGATACAATTGTAGCAATTTTCCCCAATTTGTACCTGACAAAGAACTCTTTTCAGGACTGAATTGGCTTCTTTCCTTTTGTTTAAAAATGCTGGTAAACACGATTAGCTTCATTAACCTCGGCTTCTGTTTCATCACTGGTTTGCTGGAAAGCACAGTTGTAACTAGTGTTTAACTGACTGATACGAAAAATCTACCTCTTCTTTAATTTCTCTGACATCTCAAGTGCATACAAAAAACATGTCTGAACTCTCCTACCCTGGCACTGGGAACAGCAGCAAAAATAAATCAGGGATTTAAATCAAAGATCTCAAGTTGAGACAAGAAGACCAAAGTACACAGAAATCAAAGACAAGCTGGGCGTTTGTCAGGGAGCAGATGAGAAGGGGATACTGTGAAGTCTGTTTCCAATACTGTTGCTAATATGTTCGAAGAACTTTGCTAGTGACCTGATGAATCTCTCATCCAAAGGCAAGACAAGTGATTATTCCCCAAAAAAGACGGGGAGATAGGTACTCGCTTTTTTGGTACAGGTGAATCAGCCCTGCTGTTGATCAGATTTAATAACCATCCCTTTTTGTGGCAGGAGAAGAAAGTCACATTTTGTGAATAGTCTTGGTACTTTATTTTTTTCAGGCTATCTCCTGAAGGCTGGGCTCCACGCGCCCCAAGACATCCTTCTGAGTGCTGAACTCGCTTCTGAGGTCTACTCTTCAATCAAAGATTAGACAGGCCCATAAAAGAAGCAATAATAATATACATAGCTCGATCATGTAGAGGAAACTAAATGGGCACACTGGTCCAGGGACAAAGATGAGAATGCAGGAGGGGACAGGAAAGGAGGACAAATGGAAAGGAGAACCCAAAGAAAAGAAAATTATTGAAACATCACAGGATTAGCAATCAGTGTCACAAAATAATGTATGTATTAATTGTTCGGCAAGAAACTAATTTACTCTGTACACCTTTATTTAAGGCACAATTAAACAAAGACTTGGGTTTCTGGACCTGTGATCAGAAATCTGTGGTAGTGGGCTTAGTAGTGAGTCTAGAATTGAGAGACTACGTTACCATTATCCCTCTAGTGGCTTATCCCCCCAGTAAAGTGCCCAGTGCAGGCAACATGAGGATGTTTCATTTCTTTTTGTTCCATTAGTAATCTGCTATGATAAAGGGACAGTAATTGGAAGTTATTTATCCAAGATTTTGGATCCGAGTTTAAAGGGATGTAGCCAAGAGATCTAGGCCGTGTGGGCACCCCATCTATCTGCACTAGCCACTGAGGTGGCATACAGCGATGTATACTTCCCTGGGTTGTTCACATTTGTGATGGCATAACAAACTAAAAACCCAAGCCCAATATCATTAAGCAGATTCCAACTGATAGTGACCCTGTAGGACAGAATAGAGCTGCCCCACAGAATTTCCAAGGGCATCTGGTGAATTTGAATTGCCGACCTTTTGATTAGCAGCTGTAGCTCTCAACCATTGTGCCACCAGGGCACCAGATAACATAATAGAGCTGAGTATCTCAGTGCTCAGAAATCTGAGGCTATCAGGATGTTGTCTGTGTGTGTATGTGAAAGTATGGTGAAGAGGGGACATTTCTTGGGTAGTTCAAGTGGTTAAGTGCTCACACGGAATTAAAATGTTACTAGGTGGAATCCACCTGGAAGGGCTACCTTGGAAGAAAGGCCTGGTGATCTACTTCTAAAAAGTCACAGCCTTGAAAACTCTATGGAGTGTTTTCACTCTAGTGTACACGGGGTTACCATGAGTACAAATCCACTCAATGGTAACTGATGTGTGTGTGTATTTGTGTGTGTGTGTTTGTTAGGTTCAACATGAATGACTTCTGTGAAGCCCGTGGTATAGTCCCTGAACTGAGAGTTGGGAGGTCTACATATGGCTAACAAACTTTCCTCTCTTGGCCTTGCTTTCTTCTCAGTAGAATGAGGAACTTGGAGAGCATGCTGTCTAATACCCCCATCTGGCTCTGATACTCCTTGGGTGGCTATTAAGCACAGCTAGGGAGTCCTGTATGTACAAACAGCTATGGTTTCACGACAGAGTCTCCATTCCTTTCTTTGTTACTGATACTCCCACCCTACACTGCTTTGTTCTCTTAACACCCACTGAAGGCTCATAATTTCTGAGCTATTTCTCTGTAGATGTGGATGGTGCTCCCCGGCAGGCATGCTATAAAGGATGCTCAACTGCCTCTTTGTCATTGCGGACTCTGAGTGGAGGCCTGCGAGAGGGAGCCAAGCTGTTCTGTTCCAGTGCCCAAACTGCAAACGAGAAATCTTGTAATTCAAATTGGAGTTCTCTGGTGTCACTCACTATACCTCTTATGAAGCAACTAAAAGTGAAATAAAATAGTTACTGAGTAGGGAGATAATCTAGGGCTGTTAAGTATCTTTTATTAGGTACCTGAAGCATTGGATATAAATGAAGTAATGAGAGAGGAAATTAATATTTTTTCTCTGTGTACATTATAGAAAGTGGTGTGAGATACTTGACTGAGTAGGAATATCTTAGAAACATCTTTGTCTTTCTCTTCAGCAGTATTTATGCAGGAGAATTAGATGGTGCAAGAACCTGGTCTGCAGTAAGCTATCATGTTGTTGGACCAGATAATTAACTCTTGGTACACTGAATCCCCTAACAGAAGTGTCTGAGTTGAGACTTCTGTTTTAGGAATTCCTAGGGGCACATCATTTAGGAACCAGTGTATCCCAAAGAAGCAGCCTTGCTGGCACAGTGGTTAAGTGCTTGGCTGCTAACCAGAAGGTCAAACCCACTAACCACTCTACGGATGAAAGATGCGGCAGTCTGCTTCCATAAAGATTGTCTTGAAAGTGTTGTGGGGCAGTTCTACTCTGCCCTGCAGGGTCGCTAAGAGTCAAAATCGACCTGACAGTAATGGGTTTGTTTTAATTTGTTTTCTTGGTTGTTTGATATTTCATGAATTGACCTTGAGTCTCTTACTTGCAGAAACGTGTCTCTGCTTAGCTCTTTCTCACCTTATCCCACCTTCTCTGGCCCCACAGTCGAGTGTATTTTCTCTGTTTTATCCTTTGTTTATTTCAAACATGCATCATATCACCTACAAAAAAAAAACCAAAAAACCAAACAAACCAAACAACAACAACAAAAAAACAGGCTTGGGGTGGTTGTTTTGACAAAATATTCAGGGATTCAGGGATAGAGATGCCCCTTCTTCTTCTCGGGTTCACTTCCTGCACGTTTGTTTAGGATAATTAAACTCGGAAAGGTCACCAGCATGCTAGCAATGATGAGAAATGGGAGGCGGGAACACAAAGCAAAAGCAAGCAGTCGATATGAGGAAGTCAACAGTGTGTTTTTGTCTTGCTTCTAGTTTCTCCAGGAAGATTAGTTACTTATTGATTATTCACATGTCACCTACTTTCCAAAAGATTTCAAGGCAGTCCAATTTGATAGCACCTCAGTAATGCCTGCATGCTCTGAAATTTAATTTCTTGACAAAACAACAACAACCAATAAAAAATCTGAACCGAGTGCTTCCGAGTTCCACTGAAATACAAAACGTGCTTTAGCTAAAACACTTTCAGGTGTGTGTCTCAGTTCTCTGTTTTCCCCAGCCAGTCACATTCTCTTCATTGAATGCATTTGCTTTCCTGCCCTACTCAGGTATCTGTGTCAAAGCAGGTGTAACTATAAAATCTAACTTTTCTGTTTCTTGCACCTTCTTGACCCAGTGTAGTGAGAGGTACAGTCTGTATTTTCGCAAAAGGAGTTGCTGTCCTGACAATTCCAACTTACGAAGACGCCACACATATCAAATTACTGTGATTCAGAAAGTTTTCAATGGCTGATTCTTCATAAGGAAGTAGAGTGCTAGGATTTTTCTCTCTAGGTACCTCACACATCCAGCCTTTCAGTTAGCAACTGAGCACATTAATTGTTTGCACTATCAGGGGCCCCTGTATTTCCATAACCCTGGCATTTAAGGGGCCCTCGGTTGTAATGAGGAAACTCTGGTGGTATAGAGGCTAAGTGCTATGTCTGCTAACCGAAGGGATGGCAGCTCAAATCCGCCAAGCACTCTTTGGAAACTCTATGGGGGCAGTTCTACTCTGTTCTATAGGTTTGGCATGAGTTGGAATTGACTTGATGGCAGTGGGTCTGGTTTGAGTTTGGAGTCATAATGAACGTATCTTTCAGTGGAGCCACTTTTCTGGAGGATGGCCACCCCTCCAAATCAGTTTTTCTGGTAGACATTATGACAGTGGTAATTTGGAAATTTCAGAGCCTTTCCTTGAAGGTGAGTTTTTCATTCTGGAAAGTGCTTTAGACTTCTCACTTGAAGGTTTTATTTATTCTATTCTATTTTATTTATTATTCTTGAAATCCTCTCTCCTTATAGAGCCTGTCACAATTCTCCTCATGACGTCTTTAGTATCAGTTATCAATTGCCGTAATACATCTGAGTAATGAATAACCAAATCTTAGTAGCTTCAGTGGGTAAACATTTATTGTTCTCACAAGTCTATAAGTCAGTGGCATGGTTCTTATACTTGCAGCTAGTCTCTCCATACACACTTTGGTGTAATGGTAGATAGCCTTGCTGATCTTGACTGAGCTCTCTCACATAGAGGGGATGTGACTGGCTGTAAAGTAGCCTAGTGTTGCCTTAGGTGAAGCAACTGAAATTAACTCACAAAGTCTCTCATGCTCCAGTAAGTTAGCTTGGGCTTGGTTTCATGGTGGTACCAAAGTTCTGAGAGCATGCAGAAGTGTACGAGCCCCTGTGAGGAGAGAGTTCGGAACTGGCACATGATCACTTCTGCAAGTCACAAGGCCAACTTAATTCAAGAGGTGGGGAACCAGACCTGACCCTTTGGTGGGAGAAACTGAAAAATCATATCACAAAGAACATGGATGAAAAGAACTAAGAATTAGGGAAATTTTTATAATCAATCACCTTCAACTTTCCTGATTATCTAGTTTGAGGTAGTTTTCTAATTGTGGTTTATTTTTGAGTTTTGATAGCAAATAAAGGGATATTATCTGGGTACAATTTCTATCTTCCTTATTGTTGTGGTTGTGGTTAGCTGCCATCAAGTCATCCCCTGACTCATAGTGCCCCGTGCACAACAGACTGAAGTGCTGCCCAGTCCTGTGCCATTCTCATGATCAGTTGCAGATCAGATCATTGTGATCCACAGGGCTTTCAGTGCTTGATTTTCAAGAGCTGATGATCATATTTTTCTTCCTAGTCCATCTGAGTCTAGAAGCTCCTAGTCTGGAAGCTCAATTGAAAGCTGTTACAGCATCATCACAGAATATAAGCCTCCACTGATACATGGTGGTTGCTGCACACGGAGTGTACTGGCTGCAAATCAAATCTGGATCTCTTTATATGGAAGGTGTGAATTCTATCACTGAATGAAGATTGCTCCTTCTTGCTTATTGGACTCCTGAAATAAGAGATCATATCTCATTCATTGTTTGGACTTCAGGTTGTTTGGATAGATATCCTTAAGGGTTAAAACAGTCCACAAATAAGGCAAGACAAAATAAAACATAACCACACAGAATTTTAAAACTTGACTAACTTCAAAAGTTTATCTATTACTTAGTCTTCCAAATATGTCACTTTGAGAACAAAGGTGTGCCTGACTCAAGCCACGCTATTTTCAATAGCCTCATAGGCGTGTGAAAATTGGCAATGAATAATTAATGCTTTGAATTATGGTGTGAGTGAAAAACATTGAATACACCATGAATAGCCAGAAGAATGAACAAATCTATCTAGGAAAAAAGTACAGCCAAATTGTTCCTTAGAAATGAAGATGGCAAGACTTTGTCTCATGTCCTTTGGACATGTTATGAGGAAGGAACACTTCTTAGAGAAGGACATCATACCATGCTAGGTAAAATAGATGGTCAGTGAAAGAGAGAAAGACCCTTAATACAGTACCTGTAACAATAGGCTCAGGCACAGCAACAGTCTTGAGAATGGTACAGGACTAGGCAATGTTTCATGCTGTTGTATACAGGATCACTGTGAGTCAGAACCAACTTGAGGCAACTGCCCATACATCTTACAATAGGTAAGCCACTCTAAATAGACATTCAGCAATAAAATCACCTCCAAGTGCAGACGACTGTTTTCTCCAATCAATCTTTATTACAGAATGTGTACTACTGGCACCCTATGCTCCGCTAGAATTTTCCAATTTGTCAGCAGAGAACTACCATTTTCCCACATTCATCTTTACCTTTACTGTCTTCCTTGTCTTTTTCCACTGTGATTCACAAGCTACAATGACATCTTAGATTTCAAAGTTCAGAGTATGTGTGCTGAAAACAGTGCCTGACACATAGTCGGCTCCCAACAACTAATTGCTGTATGCATCATTGCTGGAGAGGGTATCTTTCACTTTAGCCTGTCATGGTCTTGTCTAACCAAGAATTTTCTGGGAGAACTTTTATATGATCTTTCTGGGAATTTTGGCTTCTCCGATATACTTTCTTGCCCTCCTTTCTGAACTCTGGCTTTTAAGAGTCAACCAGCTTTGAATCTTCAGAGCAGCACTGAGATCTCATCCTTGCAGATCCTCCAATCCAGACTTAAGGGAAGAGTTTTATTTTAGGGCGATGAAACCAATCCAGTGTGGGGGGTGGATTCTGCATGGAAGGTTAGGGTGAGAGCACTGCAATATGCAGAAGAGAATTTAATTGCTGTTTCCTGTTTTAAATGAAATTTATTCTCACCATATCTTCTCCAGTCACTATTTATTTGGTTCTAGGTTGGTAGAACTCAGTATCAAAGTGGTCCTTTCACCTTCAGAATATGTCCTTATTGTTCTGGTTTCTCAGCCAAATAAACTGGAAGGCTAGCCTGTTTTTCTTTTCCATAACTCAGAGAAGAGTTTTAAAAGGAAGCCATAATAATCTCTGATTTTGTACACTATTTTGTTTTCATTAGGTGCTATAGAGTCAGTTGCAACTCTTAGCGACTCTGTACAACAAGATGAAACACTGCCATATTCTGCACCATTTTCATAATAGTTGCTATCTTTGAGCCTATCGAGGTAGTCACTGTGTTAATCCATCTTGTTGAAGGTCTTCCTCTTTTTTGCTGACCCTCTATTTTACCAAGCATGATATCCTTTTCTAAGGGACTGGTGCTTCCTGATAAAGTATCCAAAATTCTTGATAGGAAGTCTCACCATCCTTACTCCTAAGGAATATTCCAGCTGTACATTTTCTGAGACAGATTTTTTCATTCTTTTGGCAGTTCATGGTATATTCAGTATTCTTCATCAATGCCATAATTAAGAGGGAACAACTATTCTTTTATTTTCCTTATTCATGGTCCAGCTTTCAGACACTTATGACGCTATTGGAAACACCATGGTTTGGGTCAGGCACATCTTAGTCCTCAAAGTGATGCTTGATTTTAACACTTTAAAGAGATCTTTTTCAGCAGATTTGTCCAAAGTTATACATTATTTGAGTTCTTGGCTGCTGCTTCAATGGGCATTGATTATGAATAGAAGTAAAATGAAATCTTGGATAACTGCAGTATTTTCTCTGTTTACAGTGATGTTGCTTATCAGTCTAGTTGTGAAGATGTTTGCTTTCTTTATGTTGAATTGTAATCAATACTGAAGGCTGTAGCTTCAAGTCCTCTTCACTTTCAGCAAGCAATGTTGTGTCAACTACATATTGCAGTTGTTAATGAGTCTTTGTCCAGTTCCGATGCCCTGTTCATCTTTGCATTTTCTTGGATTACATACTCGGCATGCAGATTGAATAAATATGGTGAAAAGATACAACCGCGACTCTCACCTATCATGCTTTTAAACTGCAGAGTATCCTATAGCTCTGTTCAAACATCTGTCTCTTGATCTAGACACTGGTTCCTTATGAATACATTTTAGTGTTTTAGAATTCCCATTCTTTACAATGTTATCCATAATTTGTTAGGATTCACGTAACTGAATGCCTTTGCATAATCAATAAAATGCAGGGAAACATCTTTCTGCTATTTTATGCTTTAAGCCAAGACCCATCTGACATCAGTAATATCCTGTTCCGTATCCTCTTCTGAATCTGCCTTGAATTTTTGGAAGTTAACTGTTGATGTATTGTTGCAGCTGCTTTTGAATTATCTTCAGCAAAATGTTTCTTGCATGTGATATTAATGATAGTATTAACTAATAATTATTAGTAATATCAATATTTATTAATTAATATCATTAATAAATGAATATTCATTTGATAATTTTCACATTCTGTTGGATCACCTTCTTTGGAATGGGCATAAATATGGATTTTTTCTCATCAGTTGGCCAGGTAGCTGTCTTCCAGATTTCTTGGTATAAACAAGTAGGCACTTCCAGAGCTGCCCCTATTTGTAGAAGCATCTTAGTTGGTATTCCATCAATTCCTGGAGTGCTGTTTGTTGCCTATGCCTTCAGTGAAACTTTGACTTTTTTCTTCAGTACTCTAGATCATGTATTACCTCCTGAAATGGTAGAATGTCCACCAATTCTTTTTGATTCAGTGACTCTATATTCTTTCCATTTTCTTTTGATGCTTCCAGTTAGTTACAGTTTAGTATATTCATAACCTCAGTTAACAAACACAATATATTTCAGATTCACCTTGAATCATTATTCTGTGAATAAGTTTCTTACGATGTTATGACAATAGTTCTGTGACTTCAGGACAACCCCTCATCTAGTTACTTCTGGTGATTAATCCCCAACTATCACCTTTCTTAGGCACTGTCAATCATAAACAGTGTATTCAAACTGCTTAAGACAGAGTAAGTAATGAAACTGACAGTCTTCTCAGCCTTTGTTCATTTCAGGATTCTACCATTTTTATGATTCTCAAAATTCCATCTTTCCTGAGCTCAAGACTTTCCTGAAATTTTTTTTTGCCGTCTGAGACATTATCTTGCTTTGTTCTTTAAAAAAGGAAAAATTTCTCTACCTAGAACCACTTATTTTCCTTCTCATAAAACCACAAACCTGTTGTTGGGGATACAATTCCAACTTCTAGTGATCCTATAGGACCAAGCAGAACTGTTCCATAGAGTTTCCTAAGAACAGCTGGTGGATTTGAACTGCCAACCTTTTGGTTAGCAGCCATAACTTTTAATTGCTGCTCCACCAGGGTTCGTTCCTTCCCATATTCGGGATCTATTTGAAAATTTATACAGTACCCATTGATCGGTTATAAATAGTTCCATCAAACCTGAAAATTTATATCTTGCTTCTGAAAAATAGACTGTTTTATCAGGATCTCTTTAGATCAAAGAGGCCAAAATCCAACACTGTCTAGTCAGTGTGTTTTATTGCAGTGGCTTGTGTGTTGCTGTGATGCTAAAAGCTACACCACTGGTATTTCAATTACCAGCAGCATCAAGTATAGTAGATAGTTTTAAACAGAGATTCCAGACTAAGACAGATTAGGAAGAAGGACTTGGCAACTGACTTCTGAAAAAAATTAATCAGTAAAAACTTCATGAATAGCAACAGAATACTGACATAGTGCTGGAAGATGAACCCCTCAGATTGGAAGGCACTCAAAATATGACTGGGGAAGAGTACTCAAAGTAAAGTTAACCTCAGTGATGTAGCTGGAGTAAAGTTTTCAGAACATGTATTTGCTGAGGTGGCACAACTCAAAATGAAAAGAAACAGCTGCAAATATCCATTAATAACTGGGATGTGGAATGTAGAAGTATTAATCCAGGGAAATTGAGAATCATCAAAAAAGAAATATAAAGCATAGATCAATATCCTAAAAGTTAATGAGCTGAAATGGACTGGTATTTGGCATTTTTAATTAAACAGTCATATGGTCTACTGCCAAGAATGACAAATTGAAGAGGAATTGAGTTGCTCTCATCATTAAAAAGAACACTTCAAGATCTGTCCCGAAGTACAACACCATCATTCAGAGGAAGATATCCATGTCTAAAACACAGACCAGTTAATATGTTATTCAAATTTGCATATCAACTATTGACGGCAAGGGAAACTGATATTTTAAAATCAATTTCTGCGGTTTGATCAAACATGCAATCAAGATGTATTGATAATTACTGGTGATTGGAATGTGAAAGTTAGAAACAAAGGATGAGTAGTTGGAAAACATGAGCTTGGTAATAGAAATGATGCTGGAGACTGCATGATAGGACTCCACAAGACCAACAATTTATTCACTGAAAATATCTTTTCTCAACAAGTAAATGGTGACTGTATACACGGACATGAGAATCAAACACAAACTAGAGTACATCAAACCTGAATTTGGAGACCATCTGAAAAACAGATTTCACATACTGAGCATTAAAGACAGAAGACTGGCTGAATTGCAGAATGACATCATGAACACTATACAAGAAGAAGTTAAAAGGTTATTTAAAAAAATGGATCTCAGGAGGGACTCTGAAACTTGTTCTTCAGTGTAGGGTGGCTGAAGTAAATGGGAGAAATGACATAAAAGAGTAAACAAAAGATTTCAAAGGATGACTAAAGAAGACAAAATGTCATAATGAAATATGCAAATATCTGGAGTTAGAAAATCAAAAGGGAAGAATATGCTTGATATTTCTCAAGCTGAAAGAACTGAAGAAAACATTTAAACCTGTGTCTGTAACTGTCAGTCCAGCTCAAGGGTCCTGCCCCTTAGCTCAGCCAGTGGTGTAGTGGGTTCGCAGACTTGCAATGACTTTCACTTCTCCCCTCAATCACCACATCAGTGCCTTGCTGGCTGACCCAGTATATATAGTATGTCCTCATCAGAACAGAATGGACAGAATTCCCAGTTGAAGCCCATTTTCACCTGTAGCAGCCAAGTGGAACTACAAATATGTGGCACTCACCATTGCCCCACCTCATAAGAAGGGGCCTCAACCACCTCCCATGGGGGCCTAAGAAACAGTAACACCCCCACAATTTCTCCATTCAGTGGTACCAGGTGCCCATGAATCAGCTGCGCTATACTCCCTTCCCTGCTATGCAATCCACTGGATAGGGACATGCCTTCCATATGGGCACCCAGGGACACTCTGTAGCCCTCTGTCTAGTTCCCTCCATTGACCTACACTAAACCAGAGACTTGTGTCTTCTCTAAGCATTACTACCAACCCTACTTGCCTAGGACTGTAGGTAAGAGTCTTCATAGCACATTTGGTGACTGATGACTTGGGAATCCTCACCTCAATCATCTGGAAAGCACACACACAACACCCAAACCAGTGACCAGAGAGAACACTTTTGCATCCATGGTAAGATGACCAGTAGAACAGATAAATCACTTGACCAAAATACCACTTACATCCTTCACAGCTCTGCAAAAGCAATGAACAGAGTCTGAGACTCACACACCTAGTATCTACCCCACCCACCAGGAGACAGAAAATGAGACCTTCAACATAGCCAAACTAATGACCAGAATAGCACATACATCTAGCATACTTGAATATATCAAAACAAAACAAAACAAAAATTCAGGATGCAGTAAACCAACACACAATAAATAAATAACTTGATATCTCATAGACAATAGTCAGTATCAAATTACATAAACAAGCAGGACAAAATGGCCCCAGCAAGCTACTAAAAAAGAAACAAAACAGAAAATCTTCCAGGAGAAGACAAGGCACGGATTTTGACAAAGATCAAAAGGCTAATATATGGAGTTCTTCACAAGATCAAGAAGAGCAGAGAAAACACAGACAAAACCAAGGGACACACAGACAAAGCAACAGAATAATTCAGGAAAACAATACAAGAACAAAATGACAATGCAAACAGGTTACTAGAAACAATACAAAAACAGCAACCAGAAATCCAAAAGAGTAACAATAAAATTTCAGAATTAGACAACTCAATAGGTTGTACATACAGAATTGAAAGAAGGCAAGTCAGAATTAGTGAGACTGAAGCAAAATCCCTTACTGTTCATTTAGGAAAAATCAGAAAAAAGAATGAAGAAAACTAAAGAAAACTTAAGAATTATGTAAGATAATTTTGAGTGGAAATACCTCTGAGCAATCAGAGTTCCAGAACAGGAATTTCCTATGCTGTAAATCCTAATGTCTGCCTGTGTTTAATAGATTGGATTATGTTAAATTGGATTAGGTTTGGGACTGTAAAACCATTGCTAAGGAATTTTCCTGGAACACGGCTTTCACCACCTTGCATCCTTGTATACAAAAGATAAAAGGACAGGGAAGCGAGCCGAGAATCGGAGACTTCACACCATCAGGAACACAGTGCTAACAGCACAGGGTGTCCTTCAGACCTGAAGTTTCTTCACCAAGATGTTCTCAGACCAAAGACTGATGAGAACACAAGGACCTTCCTCCAGAGCCAACAGAGAGAGTGTAATCCCTGGAGCCAGCACACTGAATTCCTACTTCTAGACTACTGAGCTGAGTAAGAATCCACTTTTCCTTGTTAAAGCCGTCTAGCTGTTCTGTCCGAGCAGTACTAGATGACTAAGACAAAGTAGGGAGGCAGACAAGGACGAGGGTCAGTAAAGCATAGTAATCAGTGCCTTACCACTGTGGGCATTTGTGGCTCTGTCCTGGTGGGACCTCTGAGAGACTGAGACACACCTCAGAATTGCCCCTGGGGTTGCACAAGCTGTGGTCCCAGTCTGCTGCCTCCCATTCTCACGGGTTGAGGGTCACTTTAGGGACATTAACTGTCAGCATTTGGGCTGTCTAAGACACCCTGCCTGAGCGTCCTCCTTCAGCAGATTCTTGTCATCAGATTGAGCAGAGACTGCTCAGAGTAGGCTAGGAGGCTGTAAGTGGGCCACCAGGAGGGTTATTGTACCTGATTACTGAGATAATATAATTCACAATCTATACTAGGACCAGGTGGTTTAAGTAAAATGAGTTTCACAGAAGGGGTGAGGTTTGTCCTGAGCATGTGAATGGAGTTTTGTCAGGAGTTCCACTTTTGTGGAACAGAGAGTATTAAATTATCAGCTAAAATTTTTGCAGCAATGCTTTAAAGCGAAATCTAAAAGGTAGCCATAATGTGACTTTTTGCTTTGTAATTGTTTATTCCTGATACTCTGCCAGAGATTTCAGCTAATAACAGATGTCTCTCTTTTTCTCAATTTATCTTTATCCTTTGAAAGTGACTTTTATTTTCTGGATGGTTAGAAACTAAGCAGCTGCTATGTGATTGAATGGTTAAGAAGCTGGGCTCCTAGCTGAAAGGATGGAAGTCCGGGTTCACACAGAGGTGCCTCAGGAGAAAGGCCTGATGATCTACTTCTGAAAAATCAGCCATTGAAGACCCTAGGAATCACAGTTCTACTCTGACACACATGGGGTTGCCATGTATTGGAGTAGACTTGATGACAGAAGATTTGATTTATTGGTTATGTGACCACATTGTAACAGGCACCGAGAATCCAAAGGTGCACATCTTCAGGCTGCTTGAGGAACACTGTGTGTCTTCCTGGCAGGCCAGTGTGAGGATTCATGTTAGGAGCGCTGGATGCTCATCTGCTTACTGAGTACGATGTTGACTAGAATCCTTTCTTGTGTTTAGGATGTAGTTTTCCCTGCCACTTTGAACACTTGGCTATGATCTGTTCAAACCTTGTGTTTTATTATACTCCAGGTAGAGTATTTGTACCATCAGCTAAGTCTGCTCCTTTACTTTTTCTAGCTACATTTTTTTCCCTCCTGAAATTTATATTTCTGTCTCCAATCTGCCAGGCTTTCTCATGAACCCTCAGGTGCAGAATTTATTCCAATTGTCTGCAATCTCTCTTTATAACACCAGTAGATAATCCACCCTTCTCTGTGAGGCCCTGCTGACCTTTTGCTTCCTATCAACTTAACAGATTTTTATTTTTCGTCGTTAGTTTTTACCTATCTTTGCGTTATTTCTCTGGTCTGGCCTTCTTTCCTCAGTTTTGTACTCTGGTGGTGGTTCTGGCTTTCCAGACTCTTGCCTACAATTTTTTTTTTTTTTCCCTCAGAGTTACAGTCAGATCTTTATTTAAGTCTCATCTGCCAACTTAGCATTTTCCACCCACTCGGGGAGCAGAAACCTTCACAGGCTGAGCAGTCTTTTGTTTAGGTGCAGCCATTGGTGTCTTTTTAGATGCCTGCTTAGCCTTTTTGCTCTCCTGGCAGCCCTGACAGCCTGTTCTCGCTGTGCCTTCCTAACTTCGGGTTTCTGATTCCTCTTGGCCATTATATCAGCAAGAGACGCACCAGTGATGGCCCTCTGGAATTTGACTGCACGGTGGGTTCTTTTCTTTTGAATTTCTTCTGACTGCCTCTTTTTGCGCTTTCTCCTGTAAAGGACAGTTCAGTGTATCTGCCGAGGGTTCCTCTCGGAAACGAATGCCAACTCGCATTTTGCATCAAGAAACTGGAAAACCTTCCCGTCGGTCCTGGTGCAGCGCCGCCCGTATCCGGGATAGATTTTGTACCCGCTAAAACTGCACAGCTCAACCTTCATTTCCGCAGCTGAAGTCGGACACGAAAGACGGTGAAGAGAAAACTGCACCTTTTTTTTTTTTTTTGCCTTGGCAAAGAGCATCCCGCAGGCCCTGACTCACCTGCCACTGACCGTTCCTGAACTCCAGCGTTTCTCACCAGGGATGTGTTCTCACTTCACCACTTTAGTCACAATTCACTAAGTACCTTCAGTGCCTTCATGTCCTCCTCCTGAGCCCACTGTATTACCTACCTTTTATCTGACTGTGTAAACCTGAACTTACAGAAAATAAGAAGCCTCTTTATCTACCCCACCATGGTTGCCCATCATTCACTGATCGGATTAGGACAGGGTAAATTCCCAGTAGGGTTTTGGTGGACTATATCCTGAGAAATACTGGTGATGCAGGGACAAATTATACAGTAAAAACGATAAGCATGGTGCTTATCTTGCTTACCTGTAATGAACAATTTCACATATTTTCACCATGTCAAACATTCTGCTTCTGGGTATGGCTGGCATCTCTCTCTCTCCCAATTCCACAGCACCTTCCTACAGAATCAAAGCCTCCTTTCAAGTTTATAATTCCTGGCAGAGACGGAAGATCTAGTAAGCAAGTTAAGAATGGGTTTACTTGTGCTTGCTTACTAATCTGAACTAATAAGGTAAATAATGTCATGTGGGTTTCATCACGTCAACTTGTGAAATTGTTCACTACAGGTTAGTAAGTAAGCAAAAGTAAGCCCATACTTACCCTTGCTTTTTGGGTAATCCAATCCTCTGGTAGTGTCGTAAGGTCCCTCCTCAGAAACATTTTCCCAATTCTCACACCATACCCCCTTAACTGGCTGTTATGAATCTATTCATCACACTAAAAGCTTTTGAAACACATTTCGTTTTAACACAGTTTCAAATTTACAAAGAATTTTCAAGAAGAGTCCAAAAATCTCCTAGTGTGTGACCCCAGAACTCCATTTGAGTTTTACTAAATGTCCCAGCAAGATCCTTCACAGTGCAAAGTTGATAGCAGGATCACACGTGAAGCCTGTTGTCTGTCTTCTTAGTCTGGTGCATTTTCTTAGACTTCCCTCACTAGACTTGCCTCTGATGTTTTTGAAGATAAGAGAACATTTTGTTAAACATCGCCTAATTTCAGTATGTCCAATATTTCCTCATGATTAAATTCCAATTATTTGTTTGATGGAGGGCATATTACAGATGCTATGCTCTTTCTGTCGAATCCTGTCCAGGGGCAGGCAATGTCTGTGTGTCCGGTTACTATTGGTATTAACTGTGAACGTGTGATTAAGATGGTTTTCGCCTAGTTTCATCACTGTAAGGTTTTTTTTTTAATTTTGTAATAAGTAAAATATATTGTGAATGACAATTTGAAACTGTCTAAAATCTTCTCCTGACATACTACCCACAATTTTTAGCACTTGTCAGTGTGTTTCTTCCCTGAACATAGATGGAATCTCACCATCATTGCTTCTAAGCAGAGTTCTGGCTCTGCTTCTTCCAAGACAGATTCTTTCATTCAACTGGAAGTCTATGGTGTATTCAATATTTTTCATCAGCATCACAATTCAAAGGCATTGATTCTTCTTTGGTCTTCACTATTCATTGTCCAGCTTTCTCATGCATATGAGATGATTGAGAGTATCATGGCTTAGGCAAGGAGCATCTCAGTCCTCAAGGTGACATCTTTGCTTTTTTTAAAAAAAGCACTTTAAAAGAGGTCTTTTACAGCCTATTTGCTGAATGCAATATGTCATTTGATTTTTTGACTGCCACATCCACAGGTGTTAACTGAGGTTCCAAGTAAAAAGAACTTTGACAATTTCAGGATTTTCTCCATCTATCATGATGTTGCTTACTGGTCCCTTAGTGAAGGCTTTCATATCCCTTGTGTTGAAATGTTGTCATACAGAAGCCTGTTGTCCTTGATCTTCATGTGTAAGTACTTTAAGTCCTCTTCAGCAAACAGAATCACATCAGCTTCATCTCACAAGGTGTTAATAAATCTTTCTTCAGTCCTGATGCTCTGCTTTTCTTCATATAGTCCATCTTCTTGAATTATTCACTAGGCAAGCAGATCTAGTAAATATGGTAATAGGACACAAGCCTGACACACATCCTTCCTGATTTCAGACTGTGCTTTATTCCCTTACTGTGTTGTAACAACTGCCTCTTAATCTGTGTACTTCTTCTACATGAACACAACTAGGTGTTTTGGAATTCCTATTCTCCACAGTACTGTCTGCAATTTGTTCTGATCCACATAGTTGAACGTCTTTGCATAGTCAGTGAAACACAGGTAAACATTTTTCTGGGGTATTGTGCAGCCTAACTTAACCCATTCTGATGAAAACAAAAATTATTCTCTTGGTAGTATCTGACATTATTCTCCATTCCACAGACAACTGATAGTTATTTGGAGACACAGCACATATTGTGAACAAAACAAAAAAGTTTTAGAATGGAATAATCAAGATGCTTGGTGATGTAATGTTTAAGAGTTGGACTGCTAACCAAAGGGTGGCCGTTCAGACCCACCTTGGAAATGCTAGGGGGAAGTTCTGCTCTGTCCTGTAGAGTCGCTATGAGTCAGATCGACTGGACAGCAACTTTTTTTTTTTTAATTCCTTGGATAAGACCCCTAGGTGGCCCAAACAGTGTGTACTGGACACCTAACCTATAAGTTGGCAGTTTGAATCCACCTAGCGGCATTACTAAAGAAAGATCTGGTGGTCTGCTTTCATTCAAATTATAACCAAGAAAATGCTATGGATCAGGTCTGTTTTGAAGTGCGTGTTGTAGCTGCCTTAGGCTGGGTTCTCCAGAGAAGCAAAACCAGTAATGTGTACAGGTTCCCATACAGGGAGATTTATATCAAGGGAACAGTTCGTGTGATTGCAAAGGTTGGAACATCCCAAATCCATGGATGAAGATAGAGGCCTTTCATAATTCACAGAGCTGCAGAAGTTGGTGTACTCAAAATCAGCGGATTGGAGAGTAGGGGTCCTGCTAACAGACTGGGAAGATTGAAGAATCTCAAGGTCAACGGGCAAGACCACAAGGTTCCTCCTGATTCATGTAGCTGTAGGAACTGGCAAATCCAAGATCAGTAGGTTGGAGAACAGGACCCTTCTTCACATGCTGCAAAGATTGTTGAACCCCAAGATGGACAGGTAAGCTGCTAGTTGAAGTCCTGTGAAGTGCAGGTCAGACAAGACCTGCTGCTTGATCTAAAACAACCTTGGCAAGGCAAGCAGAAAGGAAGCAGGTGGCAGAAGGCATAGAGATGAAGGCTGAGGCAGCAGTGAGCTGCCAGAACACCACCCCCGCCACTGATCCGATTCTATCCTGAAGGTGATCATATATTAGATTTCAACGGGGAACAGATCACAACATTATACAACTGGCCACTGAGAATCACGGCCCAGCAAAGTTGACACATACACTTAACCATCACAGTTGCCACGGGTCAAAACTGACTCAGTGGCATCAGGCAAATGCCTTGGATGGCTTCTCTGGCAGGAGCCATCTCTCCTCTGTGACCCCAGCTCTCACCAAACAGGCCCAAAGTACTTCCAGATCCCCTGTCTTGCCCATCCTCTTGACTCTGGTAACATCACCCTCCGTTGGTCTCTCTTGCCTAAGTGTGAGAGTGCCTTCCTGTAGTTGCTGATCTCTGGGTTACCCCAGCACTTCATAGTTGGTATTCCATCACTGTGGTTACCAGTTCCTCACATTAAATTCTCTCTGCTGGAAATACTTGATGAAGCTCATATTTTTTTTTTTTTTTTCTGGTAGACTCTGATTTACTAACATATCAGACCACTACAGATTTTATTGCTATTTTCTTTCCCCTCAATTCTGCCTTGTCAGGACTACTTAGTTCAAGAAACAGGAACCCATTCAAACAGTTCAAACAGAAGATGGAAGGCACTGGCAAGATAAATGAGCAGTGTACATAACCTACAGGTAAGGAGAAATCAGCAGAGGGGAAGGTTGGAAGTTGCTTTCTCTTTATCCTTTCTCTCTACAGACCACTGGAAACATGATTCCTCAGACCCAGGGATCAACATCAGCTAACCGGATCTCTGTTTCCCCATTTCTTATTATCAAGCTTAGCTTGTCTCAGGTATCAACCTCGTGCAATCATTGTTACTGGGAGTGGAATGTGGACAATTTCATATGCTCCACTGCTTTCTCATCTGGGTGAGCTGGGACAGATTCTTTGAGAAAAGGACCCACGAAGGAGGAACAGCTTGACCAATGTGTCTGCAGCAAGCCTGTTATTTAGTGAATCTAAAAGCTATATGGACTCTTTTTCTGGAAATGCTGCATGCTAGCTTTACAGAGAAACTTCTCCAAATGCAGGGACCATATACATGCAGCATAAATTACATTGAAAAAATATTTTTAGTTCATGGCTGAGGTGGGAAAACAGTTAAGTACATAATTGGGGTCCAGAAATAAAGAAAAGATTCCTTTAGGAGGGGGCAGGGGAGGGAAATGGAGCCCTAGAATGTATGGGAATAGGTTATTATACTTCTTCAATCTTCTTGATGAAAATAGTCTGAGGCTGTTTTTCGTTACTCAAAGGGCTTGATTTCCTGTGTCTCGAGATCCAGCCTATCACCTGGCTGCAGCAGATGTGGATGAAATACACCCACCTACCTTCTGGTGTCACAGTGGTTGAGTACTAAAGGTCAACAGTTCAAATCCATCAGGCTGTCCTTGGAAATTCTATGTGTCAGTTCTACAGGGCCACTGTGAGTCAGAACTGACTCAGTGGCATCAGGTTTTATCTTCTTAGTAGGGTTTGTTTTTCATATTTAATTCCTGTCCTGAGTGAATCTTGTAAGAAAGGATGTGTTCATGGTCCTGGTTCCTTCCATAAGTTACCCCTGACTAACTTGTTTTCACTGTTTTCTTAAATGTCCACCTGCCAGCCCTGTGAAGTTAATATTTTCAGGAGAAAATTGCAGGCCTATCTCCCTAGTAGTTGAGTATATCAGCAGAGTCTCAGTTCTTATACTAATTTTCCAAGATGGTAGTTTCTTCATTTTAAATTCTTATGTATTTTTTAAACTTCTCATCATTCATATGGGAGCCCTGGTGGCTCAATGGTTAAGAGCTTGGCTGCTAACCAAAAGATCAGCAGTTCAAATCCACTAGCTTCACCTTGGAAACCCTTTGGGGGAGGTTCTACTTTGTCTTACAGGGTTGCTGTGAGTTAGAATTGATTTGATAGCTACAGGTTTGGTTTGGTTTATCACTCATATTTATACTTCTGTTTATATAGGTCATGGCCAGAAGTCAGATCAGTTATGGTCACTGACTCAAGCCCTAGTGGCAGAGTGGTTAAGAGTTCAGTTGCTAATCAAATTGGTGGACAGTTTGAGTCCACTGGTTTCTTCTTTGGAAATCCTATGGGACAGTTCTTTTGTGTCCTGTAGCATGAGTGTGAATAGGAATTGACTTAATGATAAAAGGTTTTTTATAGTTCCATTTTATGCCCATTAAAGTTTGCTGACACACTGTGACTTATATATAACAGGAGGAGTGAAACTTGAAGGCAAGAGTGAGGAGAAAAAATCAATTTACACGACCCAAGTGTCCATCCATAGAGGAGCTGATAAATTGGTGTGTACCCCTATACTAGGTACTTATCAATGAATACATTAAATAGATACATAGTGTTTTAGTTAGCTAGGGCTGCTCTAACAGAAATACCAGAATGGATGGCTTTAACAAAGGAAAGTTTATTCTTACAAAATCCGGTAGGCTACAAGTCCAAATTCAGGATGCCTGCTCCAGGGGAAGGCTTTCCCCTCGTTGGCTCTGCAGGCAAGTCCGGTATTGCATCAGTCTTTGTCCAGTGAGCATCTTGGTGCAGGAACCTCAGGTCTGAAGGACACGCTCTTTTTCTGGTGTTGCTTTCTTGATGGTATGAGGTTCCCAATTCTCTGCCTGCTTCTCTTTCCTTTTATTTCTTGCAGGATGAAAGGATTAAGGGTGGCACAAGCCATACTCCAGGGAAACTCCCTTTACAGTGGAGCAGGGAGGTGATCCTATGAAGGGATTTACAGCCCCACCCTAATCCTTTAACATATAGCATAGGAAAACCACAAAATGGAAGACAGTCACAAGATACTGGAAATCATGGCCCAGCCACATGGCTGCACATATTTTTGGGGGGACACAGTTCAATCCATGACACATAGTAACATATATCCAAAATATGTTGTCAAGTAAAAATAATTATTGTAGTAAGTACAGAACAAATATTTTAACAAGCTCGTTTATATACACACAAAAAATTGTATAATTACATACTTATACATACCAAGCCAAGTGCCACTGAGTCGGATCTGACTCATGGCAACCCTGGGGGCCAGGGTAGAACTGACCCCCAGAGTATTCAAGGAGCGCCTGGTGGATTTGAACTGTCAACTTTGTGGTTAGCAGTGGTAGCACTTAACCCACTACACCACCAGGGTTTCCGCACACATATGTGCATATGTAGACCCAGGGTTGGAACATTATTTCAGCTACTTCTATGAAATGACCCCTACTGGTTTTGTGTTTAGAGGACTGGAGTGTACGGTAAAGGTGAACTCTATGTTTTGCTAATATTCTTCCTCTTATTTAACAATTTTACAGCAAGTATGTTTTCAGTAACATTTATAACAGTATGCTCAAGGGGCCCACACTAGCTACTTAGGGCTGATCATTAACTACTCAGAAATGAACTAGTGTATTTTTTATGCATATAACATCTTTGCCTTAGGCATTTCTTTGCCAACTGTGGTCCCCCGCCAGGTATTTGTGTGTTTATACTTTTTATTTTTTTCACAGAAACATGTAAAACAGAATTGTTGTTTATGAAAATACATTGTGGATGGAGGGCTGGATGGCAAATAGATATAGGAAGCACATATTATTTGTGAAAAATATGGTCTTTGTTAAACCACCAGTAGCTTAAAATTAGCTATAGTGGGAGAATTTACATGATGAAAACTGGCAAATGCTACAAATCAGGGCTTCTTCCACCCAACCCCCTCCTCCCCACCAGTTTATTAGCATTTGGACAATTAAAATGAAATATTAAAAATAAATAGTTTTGAGACCACGATCACAAACTATTTTTTGTTATTCCTAATGCTTGTAAAAATGTTTTTTTAAACTTCAGTTTAAAAAAATGAAATCCTCTCAAACAATAAGGAAAGCCTTCTTAGAAGACATGGAATTGCTAAACATAAAAAAGGATGGTGATAAACTGGACTAAACCTAAATTGATAAAAAATCTTCTAATGAAAAGATCCTATTAAGCAAATGAAAAGGCAAAACACAGACTGGGAGAACATATTCACAATATACATACATGACAGTAGACACATCTAGACTATGTAAAAAAAATAAATTAAGTAATGAAAAGATGACTCAGTAACAAAATGGACAAAATATTTTAATAGATACTTCTTAAAAGAAGATATGCGATAGGCCAGTAGTCACATAAAAACTGTTCAACATAATTGTTATCAGGAAAATGAAAATGAAGACCACAATGAGATACTATTCTGTATCTATAAATCTGTCAGCATCAAGTCGATTGCAACTCATAGTGACCCTATAGACAGAGAAGAACTGCCCCCATACAGTTTCTAAGGAGTACCTGGAAGATTTGAATTGCCAGCTTTTTTGATTAGTAGCTGTAGCTGCTAACCACTATGGAACCAGAGTTTCCATCATATCTGTACAAAAAAGAAAACCCACTGCTGTCAAGTTGATTCTGACTCACAGAAACCATAGAGGACAGAGTAGAACTGTCCCATAGAGTTTCCAAGGAGCACTTGGCAGGTTTGAACTGCCAACCTCTTGAGTAGCAGTTGTAGCACTTAGCCACCACACTACCAAGGTTTTGGAATGGCTAAAATCAAAGATTCCGTCAAAGTGGTGAAACAACCAGAACCTTCATACACTGCTGGTAGAAACGAAAATGTTATAACAGGTTTGGAAAGCTGTTTCTGATGTTAAACATCCATCTGCTCTTTGATCTTGCAATTCTACTTCTACCCAAGAGAAATGAAAACATACCCACAAAAAGACGTATATAAGAATGTTTTTAACAGTTTTATTCACAATAGCACCAAACTGAAATTACTCAAACATCCAACAACAAGGGAACAAATATACAAACTGTAGTATACTTATATAATGGCCTATGACTAAGTGGTAAAAATGAACAAATCACTGACACAAGCAACAGCATGACAGATATTAAAAATGTATGGAATGGATGATCAGATGCAAAAGACCACATATAGCATGGTTTTGTTTATCTAACGTTGAAGAACAGACAAAATTAAACTTGAACCCAGAACAGTGGTCTCCTTACAGTGGGTGAAGATGGCTGGGGGTACTAGAAGAATGATGGAAATATTTCATTGATTAGTATTGTGGTTGCACAGGTGTATACATTTATCAAAATTCATAATCTGTGCATAAATTTAAGTCATCAGTTTTGAAACAATAGAAAAAATAGTCCTCCCAAACAATAGCAACCTAAAGAACATAGCAAAATAATTTCATCAAGTCCCATGACAATGAAGAAATAGCATTTGTTTGGTTTAATATGGAAATACACACACACACACACACACACACACACACACACACATAATTATCATCAAGCGTATCAGAGTGTAGACCATGAGACAAAAAGAGTAGGTAACAGAAAGCAATTTAATGTTATACATCATTCATTTAGCAGGACATTACACTAAAACTCTCCATCAATCTTTTTAGCTCCGTTTAATGGTTCCTCAGGAGTACTAGTTTCACTCTTGACCTCAAAGAAAAAAGGAGTTTGTCATGTTTACTCATATTGGTGAAAATAATAAAGTCAATAAATTGCCATCACCTCCCATGTTCTGTGGCTGGCTTTAGGTCTTATTGACAGTGTAACAACAGACTTGGAAGCCCTGCACCATCAGGCTTGCTAATTGCTACCCAGCCAGGAGAGCTGAGGAGAAGATTAGAGCAGAAGAGTAAGGGAGCTGGAGGAGTTGGCCTGGGAATTATAGAATGGCAAGTGTAAGGCAGTTAAATTGTCATTTTTTCAACTAGACACTGCTCTGAACATGCAGTACCAGCATACACGGAAAACCAAGTGATTTCTGCATCTCTCATCATTGTCTAGCACATGTCCCTGGGTGGTGCAGGCAGCTTTTGCTAAAGTACTAGCCACTAACTTAAAGATTGACTGTTTGAACTCATCCAGTGGTGCCCCCAAAAGCCTGGTATTCTGCTTCCATAAAGATTACAGGCAAGAAAACCCATGGAGCAGTGCTAGTCTGTAACAAATGCCGAAACTGACTCCACAGACAAGGATTTTTGTTTTCTGTGTTGTTTTTTTTTTTATAAGAACATTCAAAGGCCAAGTCTAGACTTCTGAGTTCGCTTTGGTTTCATTATTAAAGTAAGATAGCAGCAGCCCCATTGCTTCTACCTGTCACCAGATGTTTAGTCCCCTTCTAGACATTCTGTCGTATCCCTGTGTTACCTGTCAGCATTCTTTCTACACATCCAGCTTCACCTTCTAAAGTCCCCTGTGGCCACTGGTGCCCTCCACCTCTTATGAGAAAATCCACCCTAAGTGATGGTATCACCAGGCAGCTGCTAAACTTACAGGTTCATCAAGCTCTACTAAAGGCACAGGGGATGTTAAGAGGGATTGGAGCATGTATGAAAACAGATTAATATTTGACAGACAATACTACAGATGTTGAACTCTAGACATTGGCCATATCCTGTCTTTTACTGAAAGTTCCTTGTTTGGACTCAGGCTTTTCATCTCATTGCTGAAATTTCTGCTGTCCTGAAAGAGCCCTGTCAGGGCAACAGGTACACGCTCATCTGCTATTTGAACCCACTTAGCAGCTCTTGGCTTGGCTGGCAGCTCTGTGGAAGAAAGATCTGGCAGTCTGCTCCAGTAAAGATTACAGGCAAAAAATCTCTGTTGGACAATTACATTCTGTTACACGGGTCACTGTGAGTTGGTAGCAACTGAACAGCATGCAACAACATGCTCCCGTATGGAATCCCCTTTTGCTTGCTCTCTTCTCTCCCTGATCCTGAAACTGGTCCGGAAGAAGTAAAAAGCTCGTTTCACATGATAACAAGCTCTTGGTCCCCTTTTTGGTTTATTATTATTATTGTAATTACGTGACAGCTTACAAGTAAATTTGCCATACATAAGAGAAAGCACCTACCTCTGTGCATCTCTATCTGCTCTCCTCATCTGTGACAGCACACTTTTCCTTTCCACGCTATCCTACCAGTATCCACTCAACCAACACTTGTCCCCTTTTCTCCACTCACTCCTCTCCCCTCTGGTGAGAAACCAGTAGGAGAGCCTCATGTATGTATTAAACTATAAAGTACACACACTACTTGTACTACCCTGCATCCCGTAGTCTAGTCCAGACTTTGTCTGGAGAAGTGACTTTAGTACTAATTTCAGCTCCGAACTAGCAGCAAGTCTAGCGACCATGTTCTCAGGGGACACTCCAGGATGTCAGACCATCAATTCTGGTCTTTTAATAGAATTCCAGGTATGCACATCCCTTTTTCTTGTGCTTCTTCAGGGACTCTACGTTGTGTCCCCTGTTAGGGCAGTCTTTGGTGGTGGCCAAGCACCATCGAGTTCTTCTGGTCTCCTGCTCATGTAGTTTTCCAATCATATGAACCCTTCTGCCTCCTGGGCTCATGTTTTCCTCATGTTTTTGATGTTCTTGATTTTCATCTGCCCCAGGTGGGTTGGGACCAGCTGATGGTAGCTTGCTGGCTTTTAAGACTGTAGACACCACTCACCAATATGGGATGCAGAACAATTTATTAGTTAACAAAAAAACCAGTTATGTCAGTTGACCTCGACATCCCCTGAGACCATGGTACCCAGGCCCCTTTCCCTGCTACTCTGTCTTTAAAATGTCACATTGTATTTAGAAAACCTTTTAGTTTATGGTGTAGCCCAGCTGTGCCGACCTCCTTTCTACCGTGTGTCGTCACTCCCTTCACCTAAATGAATTACTACACATTGTCTAATCTATGAATAACCCTCTCCGTCCCTCCCCACACACATAGCCATCAAAGAGTATTTTCTTCTGTGCATGAGCCTTTGCTTAAGTCCTTATAATAGTGGTCTCGTTTCACTGTATAAATCTATCATAGTTTTTTTATTCATTTATCTGTTTATGGGCACATAGGTAGATTCCATCCTTTTGCTATTGTGGACAGTGCTGCAATAAACATTTATGTGCACGTATCTGTTCATGTGGCAGCCCTTATTTTTGTAGGATATATCCCAAGCAGTGGGATTTCTGAATCATATGATATTTCTATTTCTAAATTTTTAAAGATTTTTTTTATTGTGATTAAGTGGAAGTTTACAATCCAAGTCAATTTTCCATACAAAATCCCAAGTACCTGCCTCTCTGTAACTCTGTCTGCTCTCTTCATCTGTCTTTTTCAGACACCACCCTCTTCTCTTCCACTCTTCCAATATCTACTCAACCAGCACTTGTCCTCTCCTCCAAATCTTCTCCTTTCCCCTCTAAAAGGAAACCAATAGGAAAATCTCATATATATATTAAATCATAAAGTACACATGCCACACACATCATTCTGTGTCCCAAAGTTCAGTCCAGCCTTTGTCTGAAGTGTTGATCTCAGTACTGTTTTCATCTCTAGGCCAGTAGCAAGTCCAGAGGCCATGTTCTCAGGAGAGCCTCCAGGTTGTTGGACCATCAGTTCTGGTCTTTTCAATAAGAGTTCTAGATCTACACACCCTTTTTTCTCATGCTGCTTCAGGAATTCTACATTATGTCCCCTATCAGGGCCGCCTTTGGTGGTGGCTGAGCATCTGATTCTTCTGATCTCATGCTGACGTAGTCTCCCAATCATATGGGTCCTAGTCTCTCCTAGGCTCATTTGACTCATGTCTTTGATGTTCTTGACTGTCATCTGTTACAGGTGGGTTGAGACCATTGATGTTCCTCAGATGGCAGCTTGGTAGCTTCTAAGACCCAGATGCCACTCACCAATATGGGGTGCAGAAGACTCTCGGAAGAAGACTAGCTATGCCAATAGACCTCCATGTCCCCTGAAACCGTGGTGCCCCAACCTCTGTCTCTGCTACTCTGTCCTTTAAAATATCACATTGCATTTAGAAAACGATTTAGCTTGTGGTGTAGTCCACTTATGATGATCTGCCTTCAACTGCATGCTGTCACTCCCTTCACCTAACCAAATTCCTATCAGCTACCTAATCTATGAATAACCTCATCACTCCCTCCCGACCTGCGTGGCCATCAAACAGTATTTTCTTAAGCCCTTATAATAGTCTCATACAATATTTGTCCTTTTGCAGCTGAATAATCAGAGTTCAGTCTGAATGAGTCTCCTTTGTAAGGAAGTTTTGGTTTGAGCCCAGCTGTCTTTAAGAACATCTCTTTGTCTTTCATTTTGTTAAATTTGATTATGATAGGCCTTGGTGTTTTTCTTTGGGGATGTACATTGGGTAAGTTTGATGAGCATCTTGGATAGATATATTCTCATCTTTCATGATGTCAGGGAAGTTTTCAGTCAGAAGCTCTTCACCAATTCTCTATACATTTTACGTTATCCTTCCCTGTTCTGGTACTCCAGTCATTGCTAAACTATTCCTCTTGATAGAGTCCCATGTAACTCTTAATAAAATTTTTCATTTTTCTTAATCCTCTTATTTGATTTTTCCTCATAAATGATGGTGTCAGTTGGTTTATCTTCAGTCTCACTAATTCTGCATTCCTTTGCCTAGATCTTATTCCTTTGGCCTTCAATTGAATTTTATAACTCTGTGATTTTGTTATTAATCTGCTGAATTTCAGATCATTGTTGCTGTAACAATTCTTGTAGCTTAATTTTTTACTTTGTACTGCCGTTCTTTGCCTAATCTCCATCCTGATTTCTTGAAGTGGTCTATACATAAGTCTTTTGTATTCTGCCTCTGATAATTGCAGGAAGACTTCTTCATTTGGGAAAGTTTTCTGGTTCTTCATTTTGGGAGCTTTCTGGAGTGATGGTGATCTGCTTCTTTAAATGATTAGAAATTGATTTTTGTCTCTGAGCCATCAGAAAGCTGTTGGGATTTGTTAGGTTACTGCAATATTATTTAAATAGGTGTATATGTATGTGTGTGTATGTTTTAATTTGGTTTTAACAATCAAAGTAGTCTAGTCACTTGAGTTAGATTTGAGTTATTGGAGCCTTAATAATTCTGATGCCCCATCACCTGATTGTTGGAGTGGTGACTGGACTGATAAAGGGAACAGGAATTGGTGGCTTAGGGGAGCTGGTGAAACTCTTCTTCCAACCCTTTCTCTGTTTCCCTCCCCTAGTCTGGTAGAAAAGCTCAGGGCACATGTACAAAATATCACACTTCCAACCCAGGTAGTGCTCCAGAATTCAGTTGGGTGTGGAGCAGAGAAGGGAGGGTGAAATGGCTTGGTGTAGGGAGTAAAGTCAGAGTGTAGGAAAGGTCTGAGTCACAAAAATTGGCAAGTAGTTAGCTTGTGATGTTACAGTAAACTTCTTCTATGGCTTCCTAGGTGCAGCAATCCACAGCTCAGAGAAGTCAGTGGAACCTGTGTTCTACCCCTCCATTTGTTTTTCTCTCTCTGGGTCTAGGAGAAAAGCTTAGGGAACACACATACAACAGTCCACTTCCAGCCCAGGTAGTGCACCAGAATTTAGTTTCTGTTGTAGTTCAGAGAAGGGAAGGGAGGAAAGGTACTGCTACACTCAGCTGTCAGTGTCCTATAGGTGCAGCTGTCCTGTGCTCAGCCTCTCACTTGAAAAAGATGCACTCCACTCAGGTGCTATTGCTCAGCACGGCCACTGGTCCCCGCAGCACTCTCAGGCTCAGCCAGCCCAAGCCTATCCTTCTAGCTGATAAAGATGGCCTCCATAATACTTGTGCTTTTGCTCCACTTCCCACCAGCAGAAGCAGGCCCCTCTGCACTGCAGATTCACTTCTGACAAAGATACTTGTTCCCCTTTCTGTCTCCCAGTCTGATCTCACAACTTTCCACCTGATTTTGGGGGCCTCTGGAATGGCCTGTTTGCTCCATTCAGTTGTTTTCCAAGGTCTTAGTTGTTAGACGGATCAGAGGAGACATGTGGCTATCCTGCCATCTTAGCCCCATCTCCCATTATTGCTTTATTGTGCACAGTAATTTAAGCTGTTTTGTTCTGATTACTCTTTTCCAGACCATGTCCTTGCCTCCATAACAAAAACAAAACCTGAAACCTGTTGCCATTGAGTCAGTGCCAACAGAACAGAGTAGAATTGCCTCATAGAGTTTCTGAAGAGCAGCTAGTGAATTCAAACTGCTCAAACTTTTGGTTAGCACCCAAGCTCTTAACCACTGCACCACTAGGTCTTATAACCAAAAGTTTCTTTAAATAACAAAGTAGAACCTGCCCAGGCTCATGATTTCTGCCCACATGAACACTGCACCTGTTACATACACACACACAAAAAAAAAACTGCCTTCATTTTCAATTCCTTAAAAGAGTATTTTTTCCTTCCTTTTTGCTGGGAGCCAGCCCCAACAGAGTTTCGGGACCACAAAGGGAGGGAACAGCGTCAACGAAAAAGAAAGAAATGAGACTGAGACAACTAGAAGTCTGAAAAAATGGCAGCCCACTGTCTGTCTTTCTTTATTTTTATAATCAATGAGGTAACTGCTCTTTGACCATGTAAGCTATTGGCTAGTAAGAAGTTGATACCTCGTGGTCTCTTTTCATGCTAATTATTAGGGTCCTCTCTGTTAGCTAGTAAAGAACCAATACATTGTGGTCTTTTTTCATGTTAATCATTAGGGCCCTCTAAATAATGGCCTGAGACAAGTATATTTGTGATTATAATCAACAGTGAAAATAAAGCTATACCTTGAGCTCAGTCATCTCTATCTATTCCTCAAGGTCCAGGTTACAGGAAGGATAGGCTCATCTGTCTGTCTCTATTTGTTCCTTCTTTGCTCTTTTTATCTCTTCCTGTGGGGACAATAAGTGCCTACAGTTCCCCACTCTAAGTCTCTCTTAAACTGTTCTAAGAAGGGTATTTCTTTAGTATTTGTCTATTTGCCATACCAGATACAATAAACTTGGGAGCCTATCTGTCTTCCTGATGCAGGGAGTGGAATGTCTATATCTAAGAGCTGTGGGCGGGTGGGTGGCCATCCCTGGGGAGCTTCCCAGAGCCTTTCTGCAGTCTTGTTTTTCTGTGGAGGGGGATGTGCAGTTAGGGGAAGCCAGCGGGGCTGGGCCAGACTCGGTGCTCTCAGGCTGGGTGTGCTGCATTGGAATTCATTAAGCCGAGGGGGTTGTAAAACCCTTCTTCTTTGATCCTTGTGTCGGGAGATAAGAGGGTATTTTTGAGGAAGGTTTGATTAGGTTGCAAAGTATTGTCAAGGAGGGTATGGCCAGAAATATGTCACGGGTGAGATGCCTCTGCCCGCCATCCCATAAGCTTGTAACTTTGTTCACAGAGGCTTTTGTGGGTGACAGGCCTTGGCACCTTTTCATTCATTTATTACAAACTTTGAATTTGTTGCCCAATACTGGTGACATTTAGACTAGATGTTTGTGGAAAGTCAGCATTCTATAAAACACAAGGGCTGGGTGAGTGCAGATAAGCGTCCACAGCTAATCCACCAACACACTGCTTGTATTTCCTCTAGCTGGCCATGCAGTCACTTTTTTGCTTTCTCAGTCTTCAGGACTTGCTTTAATTTCATGACTTCATGGGCACTCAGGTTAGACTAGCAAGTGTCTGCCCCTGTCACTCAGGCCCATTCCTCCAGGCCAGTGACGCCCCTGAATATGAACCAACCCACTGAGATTTCCTACTCAACAGTGCACAATGGGCCTACCAGTCATTCTATTGCTGTTTGGTCAGCTCGAACTCTTGACAACTCTGGTTTTTGGAATAGAGCTAGTTCATCAAGTTTTTTTTCTGAGGTGTCTCTGGGTGAACTTTAGCCTCCAACTTTTCAGTTAGCATTAAAGTGCCTTAACCATTTGCACTACATAGGGATTCAGATGAGCTGACACATTCCTACTACAGGCTTTATAGCTGGTCAAGCACTTTCATATCTGCTACGCCATCTGATCCCGTGTAAGAGGACTGGCTAAGGAATGAAAGTTCTCCTTACTAAGTTGAACCCTCTCTAGTATTTTCTGACTACTTCTTTCTGAACCCTAGTCTCTCACAGCACTTTGAGAATAGGCTTGGCCTTGTTCTTTCACATAAAATAGGAAAGAAATGAGGTCATTTCCTCTCAGCTCAAGCCTAGGCTGTCCTTTGGTTTTATGCTGGTACAAACTTGTCCTCCACAATACTTCTTACTCATCAATGAGGATGTTTACAAGGAACAGGGTCACACATGAAATAACTGTCAGTCTGGCTTTCAGCCTTTCAGGCTGAGGCCAATATAAACAGAGCTAGACTGACATTTTCAGAGTCTTAACAAAAAGGATAACTATTTGTAATAGAAGAAAATGCTCCTGATTAGAGCTCTCTGAGTGCTTTTAACATATTCTCACACCTATATCCAAAATTCCTGGTGCCGTGTTACAGTACTCACCAAAAAAAGCTGAGCATGGTGCCATGAAGTTCTGAGTTTACCAACCAACTGCCTTTCTTCAACTGTGAGGGATTTAGAAACTGGAGATGAAAATGAAAATGTTCACTAGCAATTTTTACACCAGTGCACGCAAGTGTTCAGACAATGGCTTCTTCTTTTCTTTTTTAAAAATAAGTAGGACTAAGAATTGCAGACAGCCGGATTAGCCTGGGCCAACTTTCAAATTCCACCACGAGGTCCCTACCATGACAAGCAGCCTTGTGCTGAGGCTCTCCACTAACATCCACAAGAGATGATTGGGGCTGCCAGTAGGAAAAGTACAGAGATGCTTTTACAAAAATAACACCATTTGGGTCTCTAAAAAAGGAAAGGTAAAATGCAGGTTGTGTTTCTTCTCGTCTCTTGCTTGCTTCCCTAGGCAGAGGCATTAATAGGCTTAATGATTATAAAAGGTAAAATCAAAACCTGAGAAACAGAGAATTCATGAGCAGTATTACTAGAGATCCTAAAGTTTGATGGATCCCAAATGGCTCATTTGTTTCAAGGAAGAAGATTCAGGGGGTATGGAGTCTCTTTCTGCCTACACGCATTTTTTACAGGTGCGTATTCAAATATGCCAGTACCATTTGTTAAACAGACTGTCTTTACCCCAATTTATGGACACTGAGCTTTTGTCAAATATTGGCTTCTCATAGGTGGATGACTTTATGCATGGATTCTCCATTCTGTTCCTTTGTCTACACGTGTGTTGTTTCTAAAGTCACATAGTGTGAGGCCTCCCATTTTGTACGTTTTTACAATGTTGAGTCTTCCTGTCTGTGAGCAAGCTAGGTTTCTTTGCTTATGTTCTTGCAGTAGTGTCTTATATTTTCTTTGTATAGGTCTTTTATATGTCTGGCTAGATATGTTCCTAAGTATTGTATCTTGTTGTGGACTGTTGTAAATGGCATTGATTTGGTCATTCCTTTATTGATATTCTCTTTGTTGGTATAGAGGAATCAACTGATTTTTGCATGTTTATCTTATAGCCTGATACTTTGCTGAACTCTTCTATTAGCTCTAGTAGTTTTTTTGTTTTGTATTTTGTGGTTTTTTTTTTTTTTTGACTCTGTAGGATTTTTCTGGGAATAAGACCATATCATCTTCAAACAGAGTTACTTTTACAACTTCCCTATTAATCTGAATGCTCTTTATTTCTGTTTCATGCCTTAGTGCTCTGACTGGAACCTCCAAATCAATGTTGAATAAAAGTGGTGGCAGAGGACATCCTTGTCTGGTTTCCGTTCTCAAGGGGAATGCTGTCACATTCTCTCACTTTAGGAAAATGTTGGCTGTTAGCTTTGAATAAATGCCCTCTATTGTGCTGAGGAATTCCCCTTGTATTTCAGTTTTGCTCAGAGTTTTTAACTTGTTGGTTGTTGGACTTTGTCAAATGCCTTTTATGTGTCAATTGATAAAATCAAGTGGTTCTTCTCTTTTGTTGTATTTATGTAGTGCATTACATTGCTTGTTTTTCTAATATTGAACCATCCCTGCATATCTAGTATGAATCCCTTGGTAATTTATTTTTTGATACATTAGTGAATTCTATTGGCTGGAATTTTGTTAAAGATTTTTGCATCTAATTTCATGAGAGATATTGTTGTATAATTTTCCTTTTTTGTGCTGTCCTTCCTGGTCTTGGTATCAGGGTTATGCTGGCTTCATAGAATGACTTTTGAGAGTATTTCATCTTTCTCTGGGCTCTGAAATACCTGTAGTAATAGTAGTGTTAACTCTTCTCTAAAAGTTTGTTAAAACTCTCCAGTGAAACTGCCTGGGCGAGGGATTTTTTTTTAGTTGGTAGTTTTTAAATTATATTTTCAATGCCTTCTTTTGTTATGGGTTTATTTAGTTGCTCTGCCTCTGATTTAGTTTAGGTAGGTAGTATGTGTCTGGAAATTTGTCCATTTCCTCTACGTTTTCAGATTTCTTAGAGTGTGCAGTTTTTCAGAGTATTCTGTTATGATTTTTTTAATTTCAGTTGATCTTTTCTGATGGCACCTATCCCATTTCTTTTTTTTTTTTTTTGTCAGTTCGGCCAGTGGTTAATCAATTTTGTTGATCTTTTCAAAGGACCAGGTTTCAGTCTTGTAAACTCTTTCCACTGTGTTTCTATTCTCTAATTCATTTAGCTCCACTGTCAATTTAATATTTGCTTTATTCTGGGTCCAGGGTACTACTTGGCTGATCTCTTTCTACTTGTTCTGGTTGTAGGGTTAATGCTTTGATGTGGCCCTTTCTTTCTCTTTGAATATGTGCATTTATTGAAATCAACTGAACTTGGAGCAATGCTTTTGCTATATCCCAAATGTTCTGGGAGGATGTGCATTCATGCTCGTTTGTTTTTGTGACTATATTATGTTCTTGATTTCTTCTGCTATGCAGCAGTTTTTCAGCAAGGTGTTCTTGAGTTTCCATGATTCTGATTTTTTTGTCCCTTGCTCTTTCTGTATTGATTTCTGCTTTTATAGCTTTATTGTCTAAAAAGGTATTTTGGAATATTTTGATGCTTCAAATTTTGTTAAGTTTTGCTCTATGGCCTAATATGTGGTCTACTCTGGAGAATGTTTGTTTGTTTTGCAGAAGAAAGTATACTTGTTTGCTCTTGGGTCACATGCTCTGTATATTTCTATGAGGTCAAGTTGTTTGATTGCGGCATTTAATTCTTTCATGACTTTATTGAGTTTCTTTGAGGAAGTTCCATACTTCACCAAAAGTGGGGTGTTAGAATCTGCTACTGTTGTTATAGAGCTGTCTGTTTCTCTTTTCAGTGCCATTAGAGTTTATGTATTAGAGCCTTATCATTAGATGTGTCAAACATTTAATATGGTTATGTCTTCCTGATATATTGACCCTTTAATCATTTTATAAATGTCCTTCTTTACCCAGTGTGATAGATTTTACTTTAAAGTCTAGTTTATCACAAATCAATACTATTACTCCTGTTATTTTATATGTTGTTTACTTGGTATATGTTTTTTTCTGTCCTGTAAGTTTCAGTTTGTTTGTACCTTTAAGTCTAAGATATATCTCCTGTAGGCAGCATATAGAGGGATACTTTTTTTTTTTAAATTCACTCTTCCACTCTCCTTCCCTTTATTCTTGCATTTAATCTATTTACGTTCAGTGTAATTATTGATATATCTCTTGTAGGCAGCATAAAGAGGAATACTGTTTTTTTAATTCATTCTGCCACTCTCCTTTCCTTTATTGTTGCGTTTAATCCATTTACATTCAGTATAATTATTGATAGGTATGAATTTAGTGCTTTCATTTTGATGCCTTTTTGTGTATTGCTGACAGTTTCTGTGTTGTTCTTAATTTTCTGTGTTGATTCATTTTTCTTTGTGTTTTCTTTTCATTTTTTATTGTTGTTGATTCTGTACTAACTGAGACTTCATGTTTCTTTTTTATTATGATGTGTAGAATTGTTAATTTTCTTCATGGTTGCCTTAATATTTGCCTACCTTTTTCTAAATTTAAATCTGTCTTTTATTTCTGTGTCTCACCTGGGCTCCCTCTGCATATGAAAGATCTACAACTACATTTTCATTAGTCCCAGTTTTTTTGTTACAATGTTATTTTGACATCTATTTCCCTGTTTTCAATGTTTTAGCTTTATTTTGTAATTTCTCTATCATGGCTAATACCTGTTTTCTCTGTCCTGCGTTCTTGTCTTGGGTTATTATCTGATGTGACTGATTTTCTAATTTATGGACTCCTTTCAGTATTTCTTGTAATTTTGGTTTAGTTTTTATGAAAATTCTGTAAATCTATGTTTATCTATAAATCCTCTAATTTTCCATTATATTTGAGAGAAAGTTTGCTGGTTACGTATTTTACCTTCAAGGATTCTTACATATTATTCCATTATTTTCTTGCCTGCATGGTTTCTGCTGAGTTGTCTGAGCTTAGTCTTATTGATTCTCTTTGTAGATTATTTTTGTTTATCTACAACGGCTTCTAAAATTCTCTCCTTATCTTTAATTTTGACAAGTTTGATTATAATATGTCTTGGTGTCTTTCTTTTGGGATATACCATGTGTGGAGTTCAATGAGCAGCTTGGATAGATTATCTTCTCATCTTTTATGATCTCAGAGAAGTTGTCTGTTGACAAATCTATATTGTCTGTTATCTACCCCTGTTCTTGTACTCCAATCAAATATAAATTATTCCTCTTGATAGCATCCACATAACTCTTAGAGTGTCTTCATTTTAAGAATTTCTTTTATCTGATTTTTCCTCAAACATGTTGGTATGAATTGGTTTGTCTTCATTCTCACTAGTTTTATATTCCATTGCCTCATTTCCACTCCTCTGACTCGCTATTGAGTTGTCCAATTTTGTGGTTTCATTATTAATCTGCTGAATTTTTGCTTGCTGTCTCTCAAGGATTTCTTGTAGCCTGTTTGGTTTCCAATTGTGCTCTGCTGCGTTTTGCCGGGTTGGCTTCCTGATGCCTTGAAGAGTTCTAAATATTAATCTTTTGTATTCTACCTCCAAAAATTCTAGGAAGTCCTCTTCACCTGGAAAATTTCTCTTTGTTTTGGGAGCTTCCTGAAAGCATCATGGTTTGCCCCTTTAAGTAATTTGATATTGATCTTTGTCTCCATGCTATCAGAAAGTTGCTGTAGTTATTTATGTTTGCTGACTCTATTCTAACTTTTTTTCCTTTGAAATGCCCAACTGGCTTGTTGTGTGAGATAGTTTAATTATTGGTGACTTAGAGGTTTTAACATCCTGCCACCAGTTGGTTAGAGGTGTTGCTAGGCATGTAAGCACAGATATCTATTTACTTCTCTTGTATTTATTCAGCACAGGAGCCAAGGCAGTTGGTCAGAAAGTGTGTAGACTCTTCACCGTAGTCCTAGATGAGCAGGAGCGATTAGTGTAAGAACAGGTATCTGGCTGCAAGCACTGAGAAAGGCAAGGGACTGAGAGCCATCCACAGTGTCTATGAGGAAGGCTTGTCCTTGTTCCTTAATGTGAGTAGGTAGGTAGCTTTTCTGGCAAGATGCTGGGTGCCAGATGCTGTATGCAGTGCTGAAAGGCTTTCAAGATCTATGGACTCCTTATGCTTGTGCCTAAGCAAAGGACCTACTTCTGCCCTGAGCTACTGGATTAGGGTGTTGGCAGATTTTCTTGCCCTGTTTGTCAAGTCACTCCCTCTCCAAGTCTGGGAGAATCACTCAGAGTGCATGTAAGGGGTCCAACCTTGGCCCAGGTAGCGCATCAATCCATGGAGTCCCATGCAATGCATAGAAGTGAGGAAGTATTTCTGGGAAAAGGCAGAGAGGTTTAGCCTGAAGGAAAGTTTTAGATTTTTAGGAGGCAGGTTAGACACATATCATGTAGTTTTTGACAGCTAAATGTTATTTTTCACTGGTTCTGAAGGCATGAGTGGGCTTTCTACCTCTCAATCTCTCTCACTGAGGAAGATGTTTTCCAAACACTGTTATTCCATTTACCACACTGGCTGCTGCCAATCCTCCAGAGGAATGCTGATTCCGACTTTGTCATGTCTGGCTAGTCTTAGGTACTTCTGGACCTACTCTCCCTTCCCTGTCACTCAGCCTGATTTCTCAACTTTCCCTTTGATGTTCAGGGCTCTTAGAATGCTATATGTAATGAATTCATCTGTTTTTTGGATCTTTGTTGTTAGAGGGATCACAGGAAACATCTGTTTACTCCACCATCTTAACCCCAAATCATGGATTAAAGTGTGTCCCCCCAAAAATACATGTAGCAATTTGGCTGGTTTCCAGTATTTTGTGATTGTCCTCTATTTTGAGGTTTTCCTATACTGTAAACCCTAATCTCTGCTGTGAGTAAAAGATTGAATTACGTTAAAGAGGATTAGGGTGACTATAACACCCTGAGGTCACCTCCTTGCTCCAAAGTAAAGGGAGTTTCCCTGGAGTGCAGCTTACTTCGTCTTTTATACTTTTATCCTACAGGAGACAAAAGGAAAGCAAAAAGAAAGTTCAGGGCCTCATACCATCAAAAAAGCAGCACTGAGAGCAGATCATGTCCTTTGGACCCGAGGCTACTGTGCTGAGTTGCTCTGAGATTGAACCAAGACTGATACAACACAAGGACCTTCCTCCAGAGCTCAGAGAGAGAGAGAGTACATTTCTCTGGAGCTAGAACTCTGAATTTGGACTTCAAGCTTTCTGGACTGTGTGAGAATAATTTTTTCTTTGTTAAAACCACCCACTTGTGCTTGGCTTAGCTGTGATATTTCTGTTACAGCAGTACCTGATGACTAAGGTATCCCACCTCTTCTTGCCATTGTTGTTAGCAGCCATCAAGGGCTCCAAGTCATGGTGACTCCATGTTCAAAAGAACAAAACTTTGTACAGTCCTGCAGCATCTTCAGGTTATTGGTATACTCTAGCTCATTGTTGTAACCGATGTGTATTTTAAGTGCTTTGCAATCTAGGGGCTCATCTTCCAGGCTATATAGTATAGTATTCTATTGTGATCTATACTATTTTCATTGGCTAATTTTCAGAAATAGATGGCTAGGCCTTGCTTCTTAGTCTGTCTTAATCTGGAAGCTCCACTGAAGCCTGTCTACCACAGGAGACCTTGCTGGTATTTGAAATACCAGTGCCAAAATTTTCAGTATCATAACAACATTCAAGCCAGCATAGTACAACAAACTATAAAATAGGTGGTGATGGGAAATATTAAAGGGACTTAACTGTAAATTTTTCTATTAAAATCTTTATAACTTAATCTCTCCAGCCAGAGCTCCTCACTGAGAAAGAAGACCTTCCACCTTGCCAGACAGCTGAGAGAGCCTCAGATGAGTCAAGTGGGTCTCAGCCCAGTGGCAGTGAAAGTGCTCTGTGGTGGGTCATGTTTGAGCCTCTGAAATGTGATTGCTGCAGTCATTTTAGGACAAGTTAACCAATTCTAATTTTGGCAGTGTTTGTCTTTGCCTTTTTTCTATGTCATACATCTCAATTGTTGGCACCACACTGACATCACTTACGCAAAACTCAAACCAAATTTCATTCCCAGATTCCCCAGAGTTTCTACATATGGGTAGTTATGGAATTGTCTGTTTCTGAGAGTCTCTTGGCAGATGCTCATGCACTTGAAAATTGGTACATGGTCCTTTCAAATCCTTACACTTTATTGAGTCCTCCTTGTCTGTCAGTCAAGAGTTTCTGCTTAGAATCTCTATATGTTATATTTCTAAAGATGCCTTATTGAAAACCAGAGAAAGAGTCTCTTTTCTAATAACTGGGTGTTTTTTTCTGTTTAATGAAGGCAAAAAGTTGAGAAATGTTCACCTTATTTCAAGACACAAACCACGGAACATATCTGCTGAAATCTTCCTTCCTTTTGAACGAGAATTTGATATACGATACTACAAGCAGCTGCACGTAGCTATACTATCTCCTTTGTCTTCTATAAACCTAGAAGATAGTTGTGTGTGTGTACATGTGTGTATATGTGTGAGTGTGTGTGAGTGTGTATGTGTGTGTTGGGAATGGCAAGTTGAAATGGCAATGAAACTAGGCACTTTCACAGAAATTAAACAGCTACTACCTGCTTATATAACCTCAGTTTCTAAATGATCCCTACCTAACAGCACCAAAGTACATCACTTGGAAATTAAAAAACACACTTCACTTGGAAATTAAAAACCACTGTGTCACTGAGCAAACGGTTGGATTCGTTTAGGTGAAGCATCCAAGATTTACCTAACCCCTCCAGCTAACCCAGACTGCAAAGGCTGGAGCCCCATGTGCTCATGAGCCCATAGGAGACTCTGAAGCTTCCACTGCCCACAGGCTGTGGGTTCTGACAGTAAAGTAAATCACTTCCAGGGAAGACAATGGCTTGTTTACTTTTTGCTGAACTGAAAAGTAAAGATATTTCATAATGGAATCTGAGAAAATTTGCCAGCTGTTTCATTGCACTGTGTTCTTCTGGAAAATCTAAAAGATACAGTGCTGAGAAAGGCTAATAAATCAAGGTGGTATGAAAAGCTTAGGGACAAAATTCATAAAAACTTAAACTACAAGAGGATGCCTTTTCTGTAGCTGCTAGCATATGAGATTCTCTGACACTTTTTTTTTTTTTCAGCTTTACAGGCAAGCTACTACAAATTGCAGATATCACCTTTCCCATTTTCTTTTTTCTTCTCTCCCTTTCCTGCCTGTTCTAGTTTTACTAATCTAAGAATGCCTAAATCCAGAATAGAAAAATGTGTTTTCTAAATTACTTTAAAATAATGATTACAAGAATACACAACCACAGCTTTAAATATAGTTTCAACTTGAGGAATTTTTTTTTTAGTCGGTCCAAGAAAAAATTCACAGGAAAACATTCCTGAGATGCTATCAAATAGAACATTCATTTCATCTAAATTAAGCACAAAATGAAAAGACTTGCACTCATTTGCCTTTTTATCTTCTTCAGATGGCTGAGGTATTTTATTAAAAAAATACTAATAAACCATGCCATGACCTGGATAGACACTCTCACAGACTTTATACTGGCCTTCTGTTGCTTCAGGACACTGTGTCTGTCATAGTGATCACAGTTCCAGTTGTCTTAGTTACAAACAAACAATTCCAGAAGACAGTGGCTTTAAATAAACAAATATTGTGTCATAATTCTGGAATTATAATTCAAGAACAGCTTAGTCAGGCAGCCTGGTTCAGGGTCCCTCACGAGGTTTCCATCAGGAGGTTGACAGGGGCAGTAGGCATCTGAAAGTTTGACCAGGGCTGAAGGATCTGCTTTCACAGTGGCTCTCTCATCTGACTGTTGGCAGGAGTCTTCATTTCCTCACCATGTAGAGTTCTGAGTAGGCTGCCTTTGTCCTCATGACGTGCAGCTGGCTTTTCCCAGAAGGAGCACTCCAACAGAGCAAGTGAGAGAGAATACAGAGAAAGTCACAAGGCCTTTCATAGCCTTATCTCCAAAGCCACACAGTGCTCCTTTGTGCCTTATTGCATCTGTTAGAAGTAAGTTGCTTAGTTCAACCCATACTCCAGAGGAAGGAAATGGGGATCCAACTCTTAAATGAAATAGTTTTTAAACATATGTGGACGTATAGCAAATGTCATGGACTGAATTTTGTACCTCAAAATATGTATCAACTTTCTTAGGCTGTGATTCCCAGTATGCTGTGGTTGTCTTCCATTTTGTGTTTGTAATTTTATGCTAAAGAGGATTAAAGTGGAATTCTAACATCCTTACCTGATCCATTGTAAAAGAAGGTTCCCTAGAGTATGTGGCCTGCATCACCTTTTTTCTTAAAAGAGATAAAAGGAAAGGGGAGCAAGCAGAGCACTGGGCATCTCTTGCCATCAGGAAAGCAGTGCTGGGAGCAGAATGTGCCACTTGGACCTAGGGTTCCTGTGCAGAGGAGCTCCAGGGAAAGATTGATGGCAGGGACCTTCCTCCAGAGTGGACAGAGAAAGCCTGCCCTTGGAGCTGACACCCTGAATGTAGACTTTAAACCTACTTTACTGTGAAGAGGCAAATTTCTCTTTGCTAAAGCTATCCAGTTGTGGTACTTCTGTTATATCAGCAACAGATGACTAGGATGGCCAGCCTTCCAGATAAGTAGAATTTCTGTTTTGTGCAGCTAACAAGTGGCGATAACCACTGTTGTGAGTTAAAAAAAACAAACAAACTTGAAACTACAACCTGCTACCACAGACCACTCACTCCACCTCAAGCCCTATCCCCACTCCTTAGCCCGTTCTAGCATTACTCAGACTTACCTAAGTTCTTCTCCCCAGCTTTCCTTACTGCAGTGTGAAAGCTCAACATTTTCAATCTTTTAGGAAAAAGAAAGTGAAGAAGGCAAAGTCTCAAGTATCGCCAAACCCTGGAGACATGAGAAGGCCCCAAATCCATAAATTCAGAGGACAAAACTGTAGCAGGTGTGTAAGAGGCGGGAAACTCCCTAGATGCACTTCTCTTCAGTCTGATGTTTTTTGGAGTTCTCGGAGGCATTGTTAAGGCCTCCCAGGGGATTCCTTCAGCTCCTGCCAAAGGCAAGGGGAAGCAGCCACACCTGTGTGAGTCCACAGCATCTGATCACTCACCCATCACTTTTCTGCAGCTCCTCTGAGATTCCTAGGGCCAATGCTTTTCACTTCTGTTGGGTGATAATGATCTGAAATCACTCACTGCCCATTATTTTCCTGAGTCTGCCTATGGACAGACTTATATCCCACCAGGAAGGCTGTTCTGATCAGCCTTTCACTGACTTCCTTTCATGCTTACAATGGGCAAGAAAAGTGGCTTCAGGGACTACCAGCTCACACAGTGCAGTCCGTCTTAATGGTCTTATCACTCAGCCACCCGCCCCACTTTCCCAAAGGAACACCAGTTAGCGTGTCTGAGCCAGAGTGTCTGGCTGAACTATCCTGTCACTATTTTATTTAAAGCACTTACTGAATTCCTAGAGGGAAGAGAAATCTCCAAGGGGGACTTGTCTCATTAAATTGCTGCTTGCTTTCCAAGCTGTCTGAAAGGATCAGAGGGGTGATGAGCACAAGATGAGGCCTTTGTGGGGGAGAGGGGCTTGGTGATGCTAATGCAGTAACCTCTGGGCACAAGGATGGTATAATGGGGTAAGAGGACAAACCAGGAAGTGTACTTTTCTGCTTTGCCCCATTTAATGGGATTGAAGAAAAAACAAAAGCATTATATAGAGTTAAAAAAAAGTGCCCTGTATCAAAGATGCTTGGTTCCTGTACCATAAAACTCTTTATGATTTGTTCTTTTTTCCTTTTTTGAAGAAAATTCTCTTGTCTCTTCCTATACAATTCTTTATTTAGCACAAGATAGATAAAGGAAAGGATTTCTGAAGATAAATTCTTTCAAATGCCTGCAGAAGAAAGAAGAGAAATTTCTTAGAGAGGCCTCTGGCCATGATGTCTTTCAACTCCTATTGGTAGGAATCAGTCACAGAAACTCTCTGGAAAATGCATTTTTTTGATAAGAAGAGACCACAGAAAACAAGCCAACTTTCAGGTTGACAGGATGCTGTCTACAGAGAACTGGAGGATTGTATTTGCAAAGATTTCTGGAGCAGACTGACGCATCTGGGCATGATGCACCCTGAAGACCAAGTTAGTAGGGAGTTCATTTTACTGCCAGAGTTAATTCTGCACAAGGAGGAACTGTAAACCCTCTGCACAGTGAAGTATTTGTCAAGCATCATTTCTGAATGCAGTTCTACCTCTGAATGGGATTCTCAAGCTTGTACTTCTTTCCTTTCAAATCTGCTCAACACAAAGAGGGAACTCGGTCACGTATATAGAGGGTTAACTGTGCATTGCTGTGGATAAACAGAGAAGGTGTGTATGTGTGGTATACACAGTGCGTGACTGACAGTGCTGCCCTACAGCAGCCACGAGCACTTGGGAATCTACTAAGACATAAGGATAATCCACAAGTTGAGTATGTTGTTCTCCTGACCTTACTTTCACAGGAAAGAACTTCTTGGGTGATGTACACAAAACTTCAGCCATTAGGGCTGATCACAAACATTCTGATGCTCTGTTAGGATACTTGGCACAACTGTTTTTCCCTTCAGTCACAACCTGTTGCTGTCAAGTGGATTTTGACTCACAGTGACACTCTATTTTCCTCTCAGAGTACAGCTGGTGGGTTCCAGTTGCTGACATTTTGGTCAGCAGCTAAGTGCTTAACCACTGCAGCATCCACTTCAAAATGAGCTGTGGCTATCTGACTTGTGGGTATAAACAACTGATTTTGCTACTTCCTTGTTGAAGCTTTAGGAACTACAGCATATGCCACTTTGTATTTCACCCCATTTTATTTCATCACTCAAACTGACTGGTCCTGGAGTAGAACTGGCTCCATAGGACTTTTGGTGGCTGATTTTTCAGAAGCAGATCACCAGGCCTTTCTTCTGAGGCACGTCTGGGCTACTAGAACCTTCAGTGTTTTGCTTAGCAGCCAGGTATGTTAACCACTGATACCACTCACAGACTTGGCACATTTTCCTATTGGGTGTTAATTTTCCCCACACTGCCAAACCATTTTGTGGGAGTGACAATTCTAGCCCCAGATTGTGGTGTTTAATTCACAATTCAACATGAGAACTTGTACCTTCATGAAAGAGTAAAATCTGAAGAACACATCAGAGCTGCCACCTGTGAGGACAGGAAGCAGGCAGCTGCATCCAGGCTCTCCACAGGGCTAACTGTAAGACCTCAGGGCATTGTGGTAGAACAACATGGGGTGGTGCACACAAACTGCACCTAACACAGGTAGTTTTTACTGAATTAAATGAAGTATGAAGTATGATGTGACTATGTGGAGGTAAAGATGAGAATCCTTGAAATGTTATTACTTGTGGAGAGCTTTGTCAGCACATCTGTATATATTAGATGCAAGTCATACCCACAAGGAAACTCTTCTCTCAACATATAAATTTGTAAGGGTATGACCTGAGCATGAATCACGATACTCCCTATGCTAATCCTAAATCATTAACATACTGAGACTAGGATTTATAACACATTACCTCATTGTTACTGAGTCAATCCTGAGTCATAAGAACCCTATCAGACAGAATAGAATTGCCCCGTAGCGTTTTATAGGCTATAATCTGAAAACAGACTGCCACATCTTTTTCCTGCAGAGTGGCTGATGGGTTTGAACCATTGACCTTTTAGTTAGAGCTGAATCTTTAACCACTGTACCACAACTCTTTAGAACACACAGTGTGGTGGATAATTACATACTGTCACAAAACAGAAGATAATTACTTCAAATCACAAAATAGAGGATAACTGCAATTATGGTTTAGCCTAGTTGACATAACATTAACCATCACACCAATTCAATGTCTAGAATTATGGACATCTGTCCACCTGTTTTAGAGCTCCATGAAGCCACTCAGAGGACAGCAGCTTGAATAAAGCTTAAGATACAGTGATTACCAGTGGTGTCAGAACAGTATACTTTGAATGCCCACATTGCTGGAAAACATAAGGCCCAATTAGCCTGTTGGAAACTTTAAGAATATGACATCCAAATCAGTTCTGCAAAAGAGTGGCAAGTCCTTTGGGACAACATCCTTGAGGCCAAAAATCCAGAGATCACATTCATCATATTGCATCTAAGTAGGGCTACCAGCATGTATGTATGTGCACTTGGTACTGGAAATCTTCCATATATGCAAACTGTGTCACACCAATGGACATGACCTATTGAAGCATTTTCTAAAATGCAAGGTGATCTAAAAATGAAGGCTTGTGTGGTAAAGCATGCTTGGAATTGCCACATGAACTACTTTTTCTTGGAATACTTTAGAAGCATCAAGGCTCCAAGATGTCCTGTTGTAAAGAAGCTTGTTTAACTCAGTGTTTGCTAAACTCATTTCACCATGTTGCTGTAGTCAGTTGCTCTCATGACTGACTTGTGACCACCTTGTGTTTAACAGAATGAAACATTGCCTGATCCTCTACAATCCTCACATATATCACCACAGACCACTCCTTTTCAAAACAGATATCTACCTTTCAAGGAACCAGAAATCCCCAGAAAACATTTAGGCAAATTCTGTGTTGGAAAAGACAGCATAATCTGGTAAGAATCCAGATAGCTGAGAGTCTGAGAAATATGCTCTAAGCTTGCTGCTGTTATTAACTTTCTGTGATTTTAAAATCAGGTAATACAAACACACCCTTCTTCATTTTCCAAGTACAAATGATAGTATGTCACAAGTTTGCCAAAAGGACCAGAAGAAGGAAAATAAGTGAATGCTTTTTGAAATATTAAAAAAAAAAAAGGAAAAACAATTGAACTCTACTCTTCAAGAGAATGCTGTAGTCAATCATTGACTCAGGGAGATCCTGTTCCATTGTGGGGCCAAGTTGGCAGACAAGTCACATATCTCCTCTGAGAACTAAGGCCTGGAAAAATGATGGAATGGAGCTGTGTGGACATTCTGGGAGCCTGAACAACAGGCATAGGGTTGTAAGATTGAACTGGGCAGCAAGAAGGTGAAAACTACCTTTGTCAGAGGCTAGATGGCAGCCGAAAGGGTCCTGTGGCTGAGAGGCGTACAGGCATAGGTGCTTTGTTTGTTTACTGGGAGAATGTAACTGGAATTGCTGAGCCTGAGAGCTTGGCAGGGACCACCTACTATGCTGAGCTGTAATGCCAAAGTAGACAGCATCTTCTGCAGCAGACAGGATGTGCTTGGGACAGTCACATCTAGAAAACCCAGCAGTGGCTGGTGACTGAGGGTGCCAGAGCCCCTCCCCACTTTCCTCTTTGTGCTGTGCCATAGATACTACTGACTCAGGGCAGGAGAGGCAGCTCAGGCAGGACACCATCTTGGTCAGCTGAAAGGCAAAGTCAGCCATGCCTGATGGCTTGGCTGGTGCTGGCTCCCATGCTGAGCAATAGTTCCTGTCTGGACAGTGCTTCTCCCAGCAGAACAGCTCTTTTTAAGACAATCATACCTAGAGAACATAGTGGAGCCTAGTGGCTGAGTGAAGCGGTGCTCTAACCACTCCGTTCTTTGAGCCACTTCAGAGCATCTGCTGACAGCCCCCCACGAGACTTCACAAGTTGGGCACAATCTTTGTCAGCTAGGAGGCAGTGCTGCCACCTCTGAGGACCTGGCTGTTATTGGCTGCCACTAGTAAGTGACACTCTCATTAGTAAAACAGTTTTTAATTGAAGTGCATCTATGAGAACTCAGCAGTCTCTGGCAGCTGAGTGTGGGCATTCTTCTTCCTTCCCTGAGCTATGCCACAGTATAGACTGCTGTGACGCCAGAGAGTCATCACAGGTAGGTCTCCATCTTTATTAGCCAAAAGGTGGAGCCTACCACTCCTGATGAGGCAGCTGGGGCCAGCTGCCAAGTAGAGCAGCATCACTGTATATAAGACAGCTGTACATAAGTCAGCTGCACTGAGAGAATGCAGTGGTGGCTGATGGCCAAGTTTAGCAGTTTCCTCACCCACTCCCTTCTTAGAGCTACACCACAGCACCTGTTGGTATAACACCAGAGAAGCTGTACAGCTTTTTGATGGCACAAAGACAACAATCAGTATCTAACCATTGAAAGAACCAGACCCTCATGGCTCTTGAAAACTCCCCAAATAAAAAATAAAAAACATTTCAGATAAAGAAGCCTTTCTGAAATTATCCAAAGCAGAATACAAAAGAATTATTTACAGAGCCATTCCAGAGACTGAACAAAGTGCGGCAGAACAAAATGAAAAATCAAGCTAGTTACTTGAACTGTTGGAACACCAACAATCTGAAATCCAGTAGATCAATGATAAAATTATAGAGTTAGACAATTTAACACGAAACCGAAAGAGCAAGACTTAGAAAATGGAATTAGTGAGATGCAAGATAAAGCCACTGACACTAGCATTTATGAGGAGAAATCAGATAAAAGAAACAAGACAAATGAAGAAGCATCAAGAAGCATATGGGACTCTATCAAGAAGAATAATCTATGAATAATTGAAATTCTGGAATGAATGGGGACATCAGAAAGTACAGAAAGAATTGTTGAAGAGTTGCTGAGAGAAACTTCCCTGAAATCATGAAAGAAGAGAACAGAGGTCTTCAAGATGCTTACCGAACACCACAAAAGCCAGGTCCCAAAAGAAAGACACCAAACACATAGTACAATCAAGCTTAGTAAAATGAAGAAGCATGAAGAGAGGAGTTAAAAGCAGCTAGACTTAAAATAAAACTAAGGTAACAAAGGGAAGACCTGTAGTCTGTCCTCTGACTTTTTGGGAGAAAGTTAGCAAGAAGGCTGTGGGATGACACACACAAAGCCTGGGAGAACAAAAACTTCCAACCAAGAATTACATAACCTACAAAATTGTGTCACAAATATGATGGTGAAATTAAGACATTTTCAGATAAACAGAAGCTCAGAGACTGCAAAAACCAAATCAAAATTATAAGACATACTGAAAGAAGTGCTTCATTTGGAAAATGAGTAACAACAGATGTATACTCAAGAATGGAATGCAAGACAAAGCATCCAGAGACCTACAAGATAGAGAAGTCACAAAACTCAGTCAAGCTAAAATATTAAAAGTATGGAAACAGAGATATTAACAGGTGAACTACAACATCATCACACCATAAAGAGGGATGTATTATAGTAGTTATAGCCCTTTCAGACGGAGGGGAAGTGAAGGAGATATACAGAAGGTAAAGATTCACTTAAACTTAGAACATTAAGGAGAACCAAAGAGTAGCCACAAAGCAAGCAAACAATACTACACATCAAAACAAGAAGCATAAATTGAAGTCTCAAGACACAAACCAATACTGAAAAGGATGAAAAGTAAAGCCATAAAGAAAAATGACCCAGAACAGAACATTAAAAGTAACAAAGAAAACAGCAACAACACAAAAATAAAGGCACTAAAATGACAGCACTAGACACATAAATTTCAATAATTACACTGAATGTAAATGGATTGAATGCTCCAATAAAGAGGCAGAGAATAACAGCTTGGATTAAAAAAAAAAAAAAAATGAAGCAGACGGAGTCAAGATGGTGGAATAAACACACATCTCCCTAAATCCCTCTGGAAACCAAGGTCTGAATTGATAATTAAATGGAGACTTCTGGACACCTAGTGACCCTTGGACATGACATAAGGCTGTCTATTTGGTCTACATATCACTGAGCAGGAAACTTCTTCTCTTTCATTGACCCTTGCCCTTGATGAGTGTCGGTTCTTGTGGACAGAAGGTAAATCATCATTTTTATTTTTTGATTTTCTCTGTCTTAGCCAGCGGGAGGGGCTGAGTTTTGACTGGTAGCAAGGCTTAGATGTAATACTGATGAGATCAGTGAGCAGAGTCACCACATTTTGAGAGCCCAGCCTTGGAATTTGTGCAACTTGCCACTTCTGACCTCTCTCTCGGAATATGTGAATCTCCACCATTGAATAACCTTTTCTGAGGTAGACAGGGGAGCTTGTGCTGGATGCCACCTTGATTCAATGAGAGGTGGATTTTCCTATATGGAGGGTTCAGCTGAACCTAATTCCCAGGCTGGGAGGCAGTGCCTTCCAAGAAAGTGCTTTTCTGGCAGTAAGGCAGTCCTTGATATAGATGTACTTACTTTGCCAGCTGGGAAGAGGGACTTGCACACCTGAAAGTGTGGGTAATTTTGGAAGCTGTCAGGTATCTTTTACCTTTCAATAGAGAAATAATTGCAGTGCATCTGGATGGCATCTCTTCCAGCCTTTACTATCTCACATTCTAGAGCCAGCTGACAGCTCCCCATGGACTCTACAATTGGGGCTGTGTCTTTGCCAATCAGGAGGTGGAGGTTGCTATCCCAGGGATACTGCTGAGCCCAGTCACTGGAGTACATAGAGGTGTCTGGTGATCAACTTCCTTTACAGACTGAGCTTTAGGTCTCGTGAAGGCAACACCAGAGAAACAAAACAACCTCCAGATCCATAAAAAGCAACAAACTTTGGACCGGAACATTAGGAAGAATTCACCTGTGGCTTCAGAAGGCCCACAAAGGAAAGATCCAAAGAACTTCCCAGACAGAGAACCCTTCCTGAAACTATCGGAGGGCGAGTACAAAAGGGTTATATATAGAGCCCTCCTAGACCTTATACAAAATGCAGCAGAGCAAAATGAAAAATTAAGCAAGCTGTTTGATCTGATGGAACATGAGTACTCTGAAATCCAACAGATCAATAACAAAATCAAAGAGACAGAAAATTCAGTTCAAAGCCAAGAAAACAGAATGAAACAAATGGAAAATAGACTTTCTGACTTGGAAGACAGAGCTACTGACTCCAGCATCTGTGAAGAGAAATCAGAAACAAGAAACAAGAAAAACAAAGAAGCATTAAGAAGCATGTGGGACTCTATATTAAGAGAAACAATCTAGAATTGTAGTTCCTGAACTGGGTGGGACACCTGAGAACACAGAGAGTATGTGGCTGAGCTGATGACAGAAAACTTCCCAGAAATTATGAAAGAAGACAATATAGATATCCAAGATGCATATTTAATGCCACTCAGTATAGATCCAAAAAGAAAGACTCCATGACATATTATAATCAAGCTTAATAAAATGATACACAAGCAGAAACTCTTAAAGGCAGAAAGACACAAAGCAAAGCTAACATTCAGAGGGAAACCCTATAGGCTTTCATAGGATTTCTCTGCAGAAATGATGCTGGCATGGAGACAATGGGGTGACACATTCAAAGTCTTGAAGGAGAAGAACTTCCAACCAAGAATTATATACCCTGCAAAATTATCTTTCAGATAATGAAAATGAAATCAAGACATTCACAGATAAACAGAAATTCATAGTTTGTAAAAACCAAACCAAAGCTACAAGAAATACTGAAACAAGCTCTTGACTTAAAAGAAGGAAATGACTTTCGGAAACAAGCTCTTGACTTTAGGAGGAAATACAGGACAGATCATCCAGAAACCTACTCAGTTAGGGATGGTTCCAAACTCAACCAAAGCTGTAGTATTAAAAGACGTGATACAGTGATCAGAGGAAATTAATAAGACTTGTAGTAGTTAAAATTGAGTTTAAACATAGATTATTAAGGGGGATCACAGGAGCAGCTGCAAAGTACAATAAAGATGCAACATATCAAATCAAGAAACATAATACAGGAGTCTCAACAACCACAAAACCAACACTGAAAAAGATGAAAAATAAACTCATAAAGAATGTCCCAGAACAGAGTAATAAGAAAAACAAAGAAAACATCAACACAAAAATCAACATGTCACAATAACAGCACTAAACACATACCTATCAATAATAACATTGAATGTGAATGGACTGGACACTCCAGTAAAGAGACAATGAGTGGCGACCCATCCATATGTTGTTTACAAGAAACTCACCTTAGACTTAAAGGTATGAGCAAACTGAAAATTAAAGGAGGAAAGAATATATATCAAGCTAACAATACACAAAGAAGAGAAGGAATGGCAATTCTAATCCCAGATAAAACAGATTTTAATGTAAAATCCACCACGGTGGACAAGGATGGACACTATTTATTACTGAAAGTTTCAATACACAAGCACAAGTTAACAATATTAAATATTTATGCACCCGATACTAGAGCATCTAAATATATCGAAGAAATACTGACTGAACACAAAAATCAGATAGATCACTCCACAATAATAGTGGGAGACTTCAACACTCCACTTTCAATATTGGACAGATCATCTAGAGGAAAGCTCAGTAAAGACACAGAAGATCTTATTGCCACAAATAACCAACTAGACTTCATCAACATATACAGAACTTTCTATCCATCAGCAGAAACTACACCTTCTTCTCCAGTGCACATGGAACATTTTCCAGAATAGACTATGTGTTAGAACATAAGGCAAAACTCAACAAAATTCATACCACTGAATTGTTGCAAAGCATCTTCTCAGACCACAAAGCCATTAAAGTTGAAATCAACAGCAGAAAAAAACATAGAAAGTGGAACACATGGAAACAGAACAAGATCTTGGTCCGAAAGCCATGGGTAATAGAAGAAATCAAGGATGAAACAAAGAAATTTATGAATACCAATGAGAATGAAAACACTTCTTACCAGAATCTATGGGATACAGCCAAAGCAGTCCTGAGAGGTCAGTTTATTGCTATAAATGCACACATCCAGAAGCAAGAAAGAACCAAAATCAAAGGTCTAATACTACAGTTTTAACAAGTAGAGAGAGAAGAATATAGGAACCCCTCAGCTACCAGAAGAAAACAGATCATAAAGATCAGAGCAGAATTAAATGAATAGGTGTATAGAAGAACAATTGAAAAAATTGAAAAGGCTAAAACCCGGTTTTTTGAAAAGATGAACAAAATTGACAAATCACTGGCTAAACTTACTAAAGAAAACAAATAACCCAAATAAGAAATGGCGGGGGAGGAGAGGAGGGGAAAGGAGACTGTTGGGAGGATGAGACATGTATGGAGCAGAGAGGAATAGTGTGCAGTCACCGGACAGGGAGAGCAGTGGAAGCTGCATATAGGGGGGCATGTAAATTTACATGTGAATGTACATTTTCACTCAGTTATGTTAAATAAAAATAAAAATAAAAGAAATGGTGGGGGAATTATCACAACAAACCCATCAGAAATCAAAAATATTATAATAGAGTACTACATACTCTAACAAATTTGAAAAGTTAGAGGAAATGGACAAATTCTTAGATTCATATCACCTACCCAAATTATCACAAGGTGAAGAAGAACAACTTAATAAACCCATCACAAAGGAAGAGATTGTAAAAGTCATCTCAAAACTAACAACCAAAAAAAGCCCTGGCCTAGATGGCTTCACCACAGAATTCTATGAAGCTTTTAGAGAAGATTTATCTCCAGTACAGCTGAGACTATTTTACAGCATAGGAAGGGATGGGATACTCCTGAATTCATTCTATGAAGCCAGTATAACCCTGATACCAAAGCCAGGGAAGGATCCAACCAAAAAGGAAAACTACAGACCAATACCACTCATGAATTTAGATGCAAAAATCCTCAACAAAATATTTGCCAACAGAATACAACAGCATATCAAAAAAATAATCCATCATGACCAAACTGGATTCATACCAGGGACACAAGCTGGTTCAACATCAGAAAAACAATTAATGTGATCAACCACATAAATAACACAAAAGGCAAGAACCACCTGATTTTGTCTATTGATGCAGAGGCATTTGATAAAGTCTAACACCATTCGTGATAAAAACTGTCAGCAAAATAGGAATAGATGTCCAATTCCTCAATGCATTAAGAGCCATTTATACAAAGTCAACTGCTTACAGTAGACTGAACGGAGAAAGACTGAAACAATTTCCCTTGAGAACAGGAACTAGACAAGGATGGCCACTCTCACCTCTCCTATTCTACATGATACTAGAAGTTCTACCCAGAGCAATTAGACAAGACCAAGGAATAAAGAGCATCTGCATTGGTAAAGAGAAAGTAAAAATCTCTCTATTTGCAGATGATATGATTTTATACGCAGAGAATCTTAAAGAATCCATAAGTAAGCTACTCAAATTGATAGAAGAGTTAAGTAAAGGATACAAGATATACATAAGTAAATCAGTAGGATTCCTTTATATCAAGAATGAGATTATTAAGGAAGAAATCACCAAATCAATACCATTTACTATTGCCACTAGAAAGATAAAGTACCTAGGAATAGATCTAACCAGAGAAGTAACAGACCTTTACAAAGAGAACTAGAAGACCTTACTACAAGACTAAGAGAGACTTACATAAAAGGAGAAACCTACCCTGCTCATGGATAGGAAGAATTAACATTGTGAAAATGTCTATTTTACCCAAAGCAATTTGTTCATATAATAAAATTCCAATACAATTCCAGTGATATATTTTAATGAGATGGAGAAACAAATCACCGATGTTTTTGGAAAGGGAAGAACTACTGAAGAACAAGAACACACTGGGAGGCCTTTCACTACTGGGCTTTAGAACCTATTACACTACCATACCACAGTTGTCAAAACAGTCTGGTACTGGTGCAAACAGGGATAGATAGATTAATGGAACAGAATTGAGACCCCAGAGATGACACAACCCTCCTACAAACAGTTGATATTCAACAAAGGCCCTAACACATTAAACTTCAACATATGGTGCTGGCAAAATTGGATATCCATCTGCAAAAAATGGAAACAAAACCTGTATCTCACACCTCATACAGAAACCAACTCAAACTGGATGAAAGACCTAAATATCAAATCCAAAACAATAAAGCCCATCTGAGAAAAATTATGATCAACAATGGAAGTTTTAATAAACAACATGCACAGATTCTCAAATCTGACAAACTACAATCAACAGAAGAGAAAATAGATAAATGGGAATTAATGAGAATCAAACACTTTTGCTCATCCAAAGACTTTATCAATAGCATTAAAAGACCACCAACAGAATGGGAAAAATATTGGCAACTATATGTCAGACTGACATCTAATTTCCATAATCTATAAGGTATTACAAAATATCAATAAGAAAAAGATAAATAATCCAATTAAGTGATAGGCAAAGGAGATGGACAGACACTTCTCTGAAGAGGAGATCCAGGTAGCCAAAAAGCACACATGGACATGCTCACAATCATTAGCTATTAAAGAAATTAAAATCAAAACTACAATGAGATACCATCTCACCACAACAAGATTGACCATGATCCAAAAAATGCAAAACAACAAATGCTGGAGAGGCTGTGGAGAGATTGAAACCCTTCTACACTGTTGGTGGGATTTCAAAATGGTGCCACCTCTTTGGAAAGCAATCTGGCACTCCATTTAAAACATGGATATAGATATACCATTTGATCCAGTGATTCCACTGTTTGGAACATATCCTACAGAATCAAGGCCATTCGCTCCAACTGATACATGCACACGAATGTTCATCGCAGCACGGTCCACAATAGCAAAAAGATGGAATCAACCCAGATACCCAACAGCAGAGGAATGGGTAGGTAAACTGTGGTATATGTCATGGATTGAATTGTGTCCCCTCAAAAATATGTGTAGCCACGTGGCTGAGCCATGATTCCCAGTATCTTGTTACTGTCCTCCATTTTCCAGTTTTCCTATGCTGTTGTTAAAGGATTAGGGTGGGGCTGTAAATCCCTTCATAGGATTACCTCCCTGATCCACTGTAAAGGGAGTTTCCCTGGAGCATGACTTGCCTCACCCTTAATCCTTTCATCCTATGAGAGATAAAAGGACAGAGAAGCAGGCAGAGAATTGGGAACCTTGTACCACCAAGCAAGCAGCACCAGGAGAAGAGTGCATCCTTCAGACCTGAAGTTCCTGTGCCAAGATGCTTCCAGAACAAAGACTGATGTAATACCACACTTTCCTCCAGAGCCGACAAGGGGAAAGCCTTCCCCTGGAGTGGACACCCTGAATATGGGCTTGTAGCCTACCAGACTGTGTAAGAACAAACTTTCCTTTATTAAAGCCATCCACTCTGTGGTATTTCTGTTAGAGCAGCCCTAGCTGACTAAAACAGTATATGTACTCAGTGGAGCACTATGCAATGATAAAGAACAATGATGATTCTAGGAAACATCTAATAACCTGATTTCAACTGGAGGACATTATGTTGAGTGAAAGTCAGCAACAGAAGAACAAATATTGTATGAGCTCCCTACAATAAGAACTTAGAAGCAAACTCATGCATAACAGAAAAGGCTCTTTGACAGCATCAAGTTTGGGGAGGGTGGGAGGGTTTAATTAGATAGTTGTTAGAAATTTGGTTGGGTCAAATTGGTGACAGCACACATTAGTAAGAAGATCAATATTACCTGGACTTCAACACAACTTGTATATTTCTCCCATCTTAACCCAATATTGCAAGGACAGAGTAGCTGGGGCTGGGGGCTGGGAGCCATGCTCTCAGGGGAAATTGAGGCCAACTGGTACAACTCTCCGCACTGCACATTAGTGAGTGGCGTATGGGGTCTTAAAAGCTGCCAAACTGCCTTCTGAGGTACACCAAATGATTCCAACTCAGCATGAAAGGATGCTCTCCAAAGACCAAAATGAGATGGGACAAAGAGAACCAAGAAGACAGAGAGACCCACATGAGTGGGTGACTACATTGACATGTGACCGGAAGAACTGGATGGTGCCTACTCACCTCCAGTGATAGCCGGGATGGGGCTCCGAAAGTTTAGTCTCACTGCCAACACTGCCAATAAAAAGGGGCACACCCTTAGATCTCCACTACAAGACCCAAACTGATCATCTAGGGGCTTCAGGATTCCCTTGGAAGCATGAACCCTGGCCCTGATGCTACCCCTGTCCATAAATCATAGTGGAGGTCAACTCTGTGGACAGAAATTGACTGGACTTGGTAACACAGAGAGACCATATTATGTGTGCACTTTATGGTTTCATGCATCTACAGGATGTCATCCGGCTGACATCTTACTGGACATGGGGGAGACCGTGGAGAGGAAGGGATAGGAGATATTTAGAAGGATATGCCATGTACAAAATGGAGAGAAGGAGTATGCTGTCACTGGGCAGGGAGAGCAGTGGGAGCTGCTCAATGGTGGATATGCAAATTTATATGGGATTATATACTTTCACTCAATCATAATAAAAGAAAGGAAGGAAGAAGAGTTAAAAAGTGATAGGTCTTTACACTGGTTACAAGAAACAAATCTTAGACTCAAGATACGAACAAACTGAAATCTAAGGGTGGAAAAATACATACAAAGTGAACAACATGCATAGAAGAGCAGGAGAGGTGATACTAATCTCAGATAAAACAGCTTTTGAAGTAAAATTCGCCATAATGGACAAGAATGGTCACTATTTATTGATTAAGATTCAATACCTCCAACCAATCTAAAACATATTCCCACGTCTCCTGTTGAGGTAACACCAGAAAGACTGACAGTCTCTCGATGGCCCAATGGCAACAAACCATAGCTAACCACTTCAAGAAACAGTCCATCATGGCTCCGGAAAACTCCCAAAATAAAGAATCAAACAACATCCCAGGTAAAGAAGGTTTTCTGAAATGATTTGAGGCAAAATACATATACATCCCTTCTAGAAATTAAACAGAATGCAGCAGAGCAAAATGAAAAATTAAGCAAGCTATTAAAACTGCAAGAACATCAATGATCTGAAATCCAGCAGATCAATGACAAAATTACAGAAATAGACAATTTAAAAAAAGAGGAAGCATTAAGAACCATGAGTCAGATCTAACTCGATGGCACTTGGCAGGACTTTACTAAGAGGAATAATCTACAGCTGTTTGGAGTTCCTGAACAGCTCAGGATAGCTGAAAACACAGAGAGTAATGTTGTTGAGTTGCTGACAGAAAAGTTCCCTGAAATTATGAAAGGAGAGAAAATAGACATCCAAGATTTATATCGAATGCCACAAAAGCTAGACCCCAAAAGACAGATGCAAATACATATTATAATCAAGCTTAAAAAAATGAAACATAAACAGATTCTCTTAAGACAGTGAGCCTCAAAGCAAAGCTAACATTCAGAGGGTAAGCCTGTGGGCTTTCATTTGACTTCTTAGCAGAAACTGATGTTGACAAGGAAGCAGTGGGATGACATGTTCAAAGCCATGGAGGAGAAAAACTTCCAACCAAGAATTACATATCCTACAAAACTGTCTCTCAAATATGAAGATGAAATTATGACTTTTGTAGATAAACAGAAGCTTAGAGGCTTTGTAAAAACAAAACCAAAACTACAAGAAATACTGAAAGAAGCTCTTTGCTGAGAAAAAAAACCCCATTAAATGTATATTTAAGGAGTTAGTGCAGGACACAGCATCCAGAAATCTATGCAGCTGGGAAGTCACAAAACTGAATCAAAGTTACAGTATTAAAAGAAAGGAACCAGTTATCATACCAGGAAAACTGTCACACCATCACACTAAAAAGAGGGATATACCACAGTAGCTATAATCCTTTCAGATGGAGAGGAAGTTAAAAAGATATGCAAAAGGTAAAATTCTGTTTAAAATTAGAATATTAAGGGAGATCATAGTGGTTGCTGCAAGCACAATAACAATGCAACATATCAAAACAAGAAACATACTACAGGAATCTCAACAACCAGAAAACCAACACTGAAAATGATGAAATGTCAACCCATAAAGAAGAATAACTGAGAACAAAATATTAAGAGCAACAGAGAAACTACCAACAAAAAAAATAAATATATCAAAATGACAGTGCTAAACATATACCTATCAATAACTACACTGAATGTAAATCGACTGAACACTTCAAGAAAGAGACAATGGGTGACACTTTGGATCAAAAGACATGACCCGTCTATATGTTTCTTACAAGAAACACGTCTTAGACTCAAAGATATGAACAAACTGAAAATTAAAGGATGGAATGAGATATCCCAAGCTAATAACACATAAAGAAGAGCAGGTTTGGCAATACTAATCTCGGATAAAATGTATTTTAAAATAAAATCCACCACCATGGACAAGGAAGGTCACTATTTGTTGCTGAAAGGTTAAATACACAAGCAGGACTTAACAGTATTAAATATTTATTCACCTAATACTAGAGCATCTAAATACACTGAACAAACATTGACTATCTTGAAAACTGAGATAGATCACTCCACAATAATTGTTGGAGACTTCAACACTGCGCTTTCAGTAATGGACGTATCATCTAGCAAAAAACTCAGTAAAGACCATTTTGTAACAATCAATCAATTAGGTCTCAATGAAATATACAGAACTATTTACTCATCAACAAATAAGTACACCTTCTTTGCCAATGCACATGGAACATTTTCCAGAAGAGAAAATGTGTTAGGACATAAAGCAGATCTCAACAGTATTGAAACTACTTATATTAATGGAGAAACCTACCCTGCTCATGGATGGAAAGACTTAACATTGTGAAAATGGGTATTTTACCCAAAGCCGTCTACATATACAGAGCAATCTCGTTACAAATGCTAGTATCATTTTTTAGTGAGATGGAGAAAAAAATCACCAATTTTGTTTGAAAAGACAAGAAATTCCCTGGTTTCTGGTACTGGTACAAAAGAGACATATAGACCAATGCAACACAGCTGAGACTCCAGAGATGCCACTATCATCTTATGAAGAGTCGATATTTGACAAAGGCCCTAGGATTGTAAACTGGAGTAAAAACAGTCTCTTTAACAAACGATTCTGGCAAAATTGGATATCCATCTACAAAAAATTGAAACAAGACCCATATCTGACCTCTTACACAAACACTAAGTCAAATTGTATCAAAGACCTAAATATCAAACCTAAAACGATAAAGATCATGCAAGAAAAAATAGGGTCAACAAAGGAAGTATTAATACATAGTTTAGACAGACTTCAAAATCTGTCAAAGCACAATCAACAGAAGAGAAGAGAGATAAATGGAAGCTACTAAGAATCAAACACTTTTACTTATCCAATCATTTTATCAAGAGTTAGAAAAGCACCTACAGGATGGGAAAATATATTTGACAACAACATGTTGGCTGATGTCTGATCTCCACAGTCTACAAGGTACTGAAAAATGTCAATGATTAAAAGGTAAATAACCCATTGAAGCAATGAGCAAAGGAGATGGACAGACACTTCACAGAGGACATCCAGGCAGCCAAAAGACACACGAGGGAATGCTTACTATCATTAGCTATTAGAAAAATCCAAATCAAAACTGCAATGAGATACCATCTCAACACAACAAGTTTGGCCATGATCCAAAAAACACAAAACAACAAATGCTGGAGAGGCTGTGAAGACATAGGACCTCTCCTAAACTGCTAGAGGGATTGCAAAATGGTACAACTTTTTTGGAAAGCAATTTGGTGCTTCCTTAAAAAGTCAGAAATAGATCCACCATTTGATACAGTACTCCCACTGCTTGGAACATGTCCTACAAAATCAAAGGCAGTCACAAAATGTTTATTGAAACACAGTACACAATAGCAAAAAGATGAAATCAATATAGATGCCCCAAAACAGATAAATGCATGAACAAACTATGGTACATATACTCAATGTAACACTATGCAATGATAAAGAACAATGATGATTTTAGGAACGATCTCATAACCTGGTTTCATTTGGAAGACATTACACTGAATGAAAGATATTGTTGTTAGGTGCCATCAAGTCAGTTCCAACTCACAGTGACCCTATGAACAACAGAATGAAACACTGCCCAGTCTTGTGCCGTGTCCACCTTTTTTTTTCAGTCACTGGCCAAAGGGCAAGTATTGTATGAGACTCCTACTAGGACTTAAAAAAAGATTTATGTACAGGACAAAAGACTCTTTGATGGCTGCAAGATTGCAGAGAGAGGAAGAGGGCTGGTCATAGATTAGACAGCTGCTAGACATGTGGTTGGGTGAAAGCAGTGATAGCACACAGTAGAAAGAAGATCAATTTAACTGGACTTCAACATAAACTGAAAACTCTTCTAAGCTTAACCCAATATTGCAAGGATAGAGTAGCAGGGTTGGGGGTCTTGGGACAAGACTCTCAGGAAACACTGAGGTCAGTTGGCATAACTAGCCTATTGCTAACAGAGTTTTCTGCAGCCCATGTTGGTGAGTGGCATCTGGAGTTTTAAAAACTAACAAGCTGCCATGTGAGGTACACCAAATGGTTCCAACTCATCCAGAATAGATGATCACCAAGAACAAGACTCATGTGAATGGGAGACTGTATCAACATGTGACCAGAAGAACAAGATGGTGCCTAGCAACCACCAAAGACAGCTGTGATGGGGCGCACAGTGTTGAGTCCCATTGGCAGCACTACAAAAAGAGGGGTATACCTCAGGAACTCCACTAAAAGACTACAAGTCATGGTCTGGCTGCCTCAGAGTTTCTCTGGGAACATGGTCCTTAGAGCTCCTGATGCCCATGACCAAACAACATTACTGAGAGTTGAGAAGATGGGACATGAGATTGTTAAGAGGATATGACATACAGAACGAAAAGAAGGAGTGTGCTGTCACCCAGCAAGGAGAGCAGATGGAGTTGCAGTAGGTGGGCATGCAAATTTAGTTTAGATTATATACTTTCACTTGATCACAGAAAAAAAGAAAAGAAAGAAGTGAGGCAGGAGATGTCACAACAGACCCAACTGCAATTAAAATTACCATAACAGATAGTATGAAAAATTGTACTCTAATAGATTTGAAAACCTAGAAATGGACAAATTTCTAGATTTACATCACCTACCAAAATTATCACAAGGAGAAGCAGAATAACTTAATGAACCCATCATGAAAGAAGAGATTGAAAATGTAATTGAAAAAAAAACAACCTACCAACCAAAAAAGTTCTGGCCTAGATGGCTTTACTGGAGATTTCTACCAAACTTTACAGAGGCATTAACACCAGTACTTCCCAGTACTACTGAGTCTATTTCACAACATAGAAAAGGATGGAATATTCCTATATTTATTCTATGAGACCAGCACAACCCTGATACCAAAGCCAGGGAAAGATCCCACAAAAGAAGAAAATTACAGGCCAACATCATTTATGAATCTAAATTCCAAAGTCTTAAACAAAAAAACAGAAAACAATTAATGGTGACCAAGCTGTATTCATACCAAGGACGCAATGTTGGTTCAGAATCAGAAAAACAATTAATGTGGTCATTTACATAAATAACATGAAGGGTAAGAATCACTTGATTTTGTGAATTGATGTAGAAAAGACATCTGACAAAGTCCAACACCCATTCATGTTAAAAACTCTTGGAAAAATAGGAACAGAATGGAAATTCCTCAGTGCAATTGGGAGCATCTACACAAAGCCAACCATTAACATCATCCTGAGTAGAGACATACTGAAAGAATTCCCCTGGGAATGGGAACTAGACAAGGATGCCCACTGTCACCACTTCTATTCAACACTGTGCTTGAGGTTCTGGTTAGAACAATTAGACAAGACAAAGAAACAAAGGGCATCCACGTCACTAAAGAAACAGTAAAAGTATCCCTATTTTTAGATGATATGATTTCATATACAGAAAACCCTAAAGAATCCATAAACAAACAACTCGAACTAATAGAAGAGTTCAGCAAATTATCAGGATGTAAGATAAATATAAGTAAATCAGTAGGATTCCTTTACACAACAAAGAGGAAATCACCAAATCAATACTATTTACTATAGCTCCTAAAAAGATAAAATACCTAGGAATGAATCTAGTCAGAGAAGTAAGAGACCTATACAGAGAAAATTACAAATCTCTACTGTAAGAAACCAAAAAAGACTTACGTAAGTGGAGAAATCTACCTTGCTCATGGATAGGAAGACTTCACATGGTGAAAATGTTTGTTTTACCCAAAGCAATGTACATATACAATGCAATCCCAATACAAAATCCAACATCATTTTTTAGTGAGATGCAGAGACAAATCATCAACTTTGTTTGGAAAGAAACCCCAGATGAGGAAAGTACTACTGAAGAAGAGGAACGCAGTGGGAGACCTCACACTACCCAACCATGGAAGCTACTACACTGCCATGGTAGTGAAAACAGCATAGTGCTGGTACAAAAAGAGATGTATTAGACCAGTGGAACAGAATAGAAACCTCAGAAATATCACCATCATGTTATGAACAGTTGATATGCAACAAAGGCCCAAAGTTTGAAAACTGGGATAAAAACAGCCTCTTTAACAAATGATGTTTGCAAAATTGGGTATCCATCTGCGAAAAACTGAAAACAAGAACTATATCTCACACCTTACACGAAAACTAACTGAAAATGCATCAAAGACTTAAACATCAAACCCAATGATATAGATCATGCAAGAAAAAATAGGGACAACAACTGAAATTCTAATACACAGCTTAGATAGACTACAAAATCTGACAAACAATGCACAAACAACAGAAGAGAAAATAGATAGATGGGAACTACTAAAAATCAAACGCTTATGCTCATCCAAAGATTTTATCAAGAGAGTTAAAAGACTATCTACAGAGTGGGGAAAAGTATTTGGCAACAGCATGTAGGTCTGATTTCTATAATCTACAAGGCACTACAAAATATCAACAAGAAAAATGCAAATAACCCAATTAAACAATGGGTAAAGGATATCAACACACACTTCACCAGAGAAACCATCCAGGCGCCAAAAGACTCAGGAGGAAATGTTCACAATCATCAGCTAATAGAAAAATCCAAATCAAAACTACAATGAGATACTGTCTCACCCCAATGAGGTGGGCAATAATCCCCAAAACACAAAACAACAAATGCTGGAGAGGCTGCAGAGAAATCAGAACTCTCCTATACTGCTGGTGGGAATGCAAAATCGAATAACCTCTTTGGAAAGCAATTTCATGCTACCTTAAAAAGTTAGAAATAGGAATACCATATGGTCCAGCAATTCCACTCCTCAGAATATACCTTGCAGAAATAAAGGTGGTCACACAAACAGATATATGCACACGAATGTTTATTGCAACACAGTAAGCAATAGTAAAAAAATGGAATCAACCTAAGTACCCATCAACAAATGAATAATGGATAAACAAACTATAGTACATGTGCTCAATGGAACATCATGCAATGACAAAGAACAATGATAATTTTAGGAAGTATCTCATAATCTGGTTTCAATTAGAAGACATTATGCTGAGTGAAATCAGTCAGCGGCAAAAGGACAAGTATTGTATGAGACCTCTGCTATAATCACTTAAAACAGAATTATGTACAGAAGAAAAGACTCTTTGCTTGCTACAAGGGTGGGGAGGGATATTCACAGGTTAGATAGTCAATAGAAGTTTGCTTAGTGTGAAGGGAGTGACAGCATACAGTAGAGAGCAGAATAGTACAAGTGGACTAGTTATAAACTGAAAGGTTTTCTAAACTCCACCCAATATTTCAAAGAATAGAATAGCAGGGATGAGGGTCTGGGGACCACATTTTCAGGGGACATTGAGGTAAACTGACATAACTAGTCTTAGGTAAGAGTTTTCTGCATCCCATATTGGTGAGTAGTATCTGGGGTCTTAAAAGCTAGCAAGCTCCCATCTGAGGAACACCAAATGGTCCCAACCCATCTGGAACAGAAGACAACCAAGAATATCAAAGACACAAGCAAAAATGAGCCCAGGAGACAGAAGGATCTCTATGACTGGGAGACTGCATCAGCATGAGATCAGAAGAACCAGATGGTGCTCAGCCACCACCAACAGCAGAGTGGTAGGGGACACAATGTAGAATACCTGAGACAACATGAGAAAAAGTGGTGTACAGTTCAACAACTCTATTAAAAGACCAGAACTGATGGTCTGACAGCCTGGAATTTCCTCTGAGAACATGACCCCTAGACTTGCTGTTGCCCCTGACCTCAAACCAGTACTGAGATCAACTCTTCAGAAAAGAACCAACTGGACTTGTGGATACAGTGTGAGCATGTGGTATGTGTACTTTATGGTTTTATATATTTATAGGAGGCTGTCCTACTAGTTTCTAAGTGGTAGAGAAGAGGGTGGAGGGGAAGGGACAGGTGCTTTTTAAGAAGATGCTAGAAGTATAGATTGTAAAGGAGGAATATGCTATCACAGGGTGAGGACAGCAGATGGACCTGCAGATAGGCAGGCAAACAAAACTGATTCAGATGGTATACTTTCACTTAATCATAATAATAAGAAAAAAAAGGTAAAAAAATAAAAATAGTCCTGATCTGAACAGGTTTTGTGTTTTCTAATAGGCTCTCACATAGCTCTGTGAATGCAGGCAGCCAAAAAGAACAGATGTCGAGTGGTTGCCAGAGTGAAATGACAAAAGTGTACTGTCAGTTTCCCACCAAAAATTAGGTGGTTAGATCACTTTGGAAATGCCAGTGGTATAGTGGTTAAGTGCCATAGCTTGTAGTCAAAAGATTGGTAGTCTGAATCTACCAAGTGCTCCTTGGAAACTCTATGGGGTAGAGTGTCCTATAGGATCACCATGAATTAGAATCAACTCCATGGCAATCGGTTTGATTTTTGAGGGTTTTTTTTTACTATTTTATTAAAAATCGGTTCTTAGAATGTCTCATTTTCTCCTCCTATTGATCTGAAATGTCAGTATTAAAGAACCATGAGCACCTTAAATATAAATCAACAATGGAGGAAATTTATTAGGATTACAAAATCTCCAAAGGGCAGATGCGAAGCAAAGCAGCATGACTACAGGTTAAAACATGACTTTTCTAGAAGGCATATATATGGAATGAGGGGCCAAAAGGGGGTAAGCTAAATTAGCATGGATTCCTTCAAAGCACAGCCTGACACAGTGAGGAGTAGAAGCCCAGCAGAGATGTGGTTTCAAGTAAGGCCTAGCCTTGGTCTGATCCATAGGAGTAAAGTTCTGAAACACAAGCATCCTAGCAGAGTTACCCATTTTTAGGCTACGAGCTTGACTTTTTGTTGGGAATTGACTGTGGGCCTCTGGGGAGGTGCTTACCTTCTCTATACTCTGAGGGCAGTAAGGACCTTTGTGAGCCATTAGTAACCACCTTTGTGGCAGGTGGGGTGCGGCATCAGCTGGGCAAAAGAATCTGGGCTGGGATCCCAGACTATCTACCACAGGAGCAGAGCAGAGCAGAGGGGCTAGGAGAAAACATTTCCCTTGTTAACAGTAGATGGAGAGAAAAAGTCTGGCCTATTATTAATCTCTTGGAAGAGGGCATTGGTTCAGATCCTTCAGGGTTGGACAGAACAGGAAACTGGGTGAAATCATTTGAGGAACTTGTTTGTATTTGCCTCATCTGTTCATACCTTGAAAGCTCTGTGCTGCTCAGCATCACATTTCCTTTACAGCTTCTCTTGCATTTGTTTAATGATGTGAACAAAGACAACGAGGATAAGGGGAGGCAAACATCTGCTGATGTCTTGACAGCTAGACCTTCATGCTACCCAGAAAAGTCACCCAGGATTTTCCTCTTCTGAAGAGCACAGAGTGGCTACAGCTAGTATTGCTGAAGAGTAAAGATCAACAAGGCAGTCCTAACTCAGTAAGTGTATCTCTCATTCCTCTTCTCCTTTCTCTGTGGGATGTGAACTGGTGGTTTCAAGGGCACAGGAGCTGAGAGAGATGTGAATGCTAATTTATTTGCACAATGTATGTTAACAGTACTGTACAGGAAGAAATTTAAGATATAAAAAATTTGTCATATATGTAGCACAGTCCACAACAGCAAAAAGATGGAATCAACCCAGATGCCCAACAACAGAAGAATGGATAGGTAAACTATGGTGTATGTGCTCAGTGGAACACTATGCAATGATAAAGAACAGAAACAACAGCAGGAAACATCTCTTAACCTGGTTTCAACTACAGGACATTATGTTGAGTGAAAGTAGTCAGTGACAGAAGGATAAATATTGTATGAGACCCCTACGATAAGAACTTAAAAGCAGACTCATGCATAACAGAAAAGACTCTGACGGCTGCAAGTGTGGGGAGGGTGGGAAGGTGAGGGGAGAGGATTTAGATTAGATAGTCGTTAGAAATTTGGTTGGGTGAAATTGATGACAGCACACATTAGTAAGAAGATCAATATTAACGGAACTTCAACACAACTTGTGTACTCCTCCCATCGCAAGGACAGTGAGGTCTCTCCACACCCCACATCAGTGACTGGCATCTGGGGTCTTATAAGCTGCCAAGCTGCCATCTGAGAGTACAGCAAATGGTCCCAGCTTAGCAGGAATGGATGATTACCGAGGTCCGTAACGACATGAGGGAAAGAGAATCCAGAAGACAGAGAGACCCACATGAGTGGATGTCTACATCAACTTGTGACAGGAAGAACCAGATGGTGCCTGGCTACCACCAGTGATAGCCACGATGGAGCTCACAAAGTTGAGTCTCACTGGCAACACAAGAATAAATAGGGTGCACCTTGACATCTCCACTGAAAGACCACAATTGATGGTCCAGGGGCCTTGGAGTTCTCCTGGAAGTACGGGCCCTGGCTCTGATGCTGCCCCTGTCCGTAAATCATAATGAAGGTCAACTTTTCAGACAGCAGTGGATTGGACTCGGTGACACAGAGTGACCATATTGTGTGGGCACGTTATGGTTCTAGGCATCTATACAAAGTCATCATATTGACTTCATACTGGAGGAAGGGGAATGGGTGGAGAGGAGAAGACAGGAGACCCGTTGGGAAGATAAGACATGTATGGAGCAGAGAGGAAGAGTGTACTGTCACCGTGCAGGGAGAGCAGTGGAAGCTGCATGTATGTCAGTATGCAAATTTATATGGGAATGTACATTTTCATTCAGTCATAATAATAAAAAAAATGTGATATAAATGTTAGGGTCTGTGGTTTTCAAGACGCGACACTGTTACCTTAAAGGTTAAATTTTATTAAAGAATATGTCCAATAGGAAAAATACTGGTGCACCAGGGACGCACCCCAAACTACACTGAGCTGGGGGCGACCCGGGTAACTTTCCATCCGGCATTTTTATAGTCCAACTTCAAAGCAGGGAGAGAAAGCAGACCCCTTCCCTGATTGGTTGAGGCCACCTGGAGCTTTGTAAGTTGTAAAATGTAGTCATTGGGAATGTTTTCTTTGCAGATGGTCCAGGGTCAAGAAGTTATTTGTAAAGTTGTTTCTAAGCTTCAAGGCTATTTTCCTGGGTTTGTTTCTGTCAGGTGTTGAGTAATCTATGGTAATTTTTGCTTTTCTCTGTTAAGTTTCCTGGGGCCTTTTATCTTAAGAACTTAAATTTTTACTGCTCTCTTCCTTGACAATGTTGCTTATATCTCATTCTAACAATAAAAAATAAACTCTTCTAATATTGCAGAGAAAATATTAACCCTTCATTTTGGAGAGATTGGGCCTTAGGACAAACCTTTCCCAATTGCTTACTTTTAAAGGGAGGAAACTGAGGTCCAAGGAACTGGAAATTAGGGAAAGCAGCTAGTTAATGGCAGAAAACTCTAAGTATCATCTTGTAAATTTTTTTAATTAAAAATCCTGTGAGGTTTCTAATGCAGGCTATAGCAAGTGCTGGGAGGCAAACACACCCAGCTGAACAGGAACCAATGGCTCCCCTCTGGCAAGCTCAGGTGAGCAGCTAACTCATCGTTTGATAGCGTGTTCTCTCTTTGAAGTCTCCAAAGTACTTGGAGGCACTGGAATAAAAACTGCCTGGAAAGTTCAGGAGAAATCATACATCCCACAAACTGCTGCAGCCTCTAACTCTCCTTCAAAGCAAGCATGGTGGATCTATCCAGAAGCTGCTTACCAAGTATTAGCTATGTGATGTTAGTATAAAATGGGCAGATAATTTTAATGGACAGAAATTTGAGGATGAGTATAATGCTTATCCTAGAGAAAGCAAGCTATACATTAAACCTGCACCAGAATAGTGGAGGAGTCACCCCTGTTCAGATTTGTAAGTTATAAAAATGACAGGTGGATATAAAGTGAAAGCTGTTCAGACACGCCTATAGTTTTAGTATATAAGGGAGGCTGTTGGAAATGAAAGAGAAAAGGCAACCCCAATCACTTGGAAAGCCTAGAGACTTAAGTGGCACTACCGTGAACTTCACTATTTTCTTGCTTTTCCAGAAAGTGGGATTGCTGAGAAATGGGGTATATTTGCCCCCAGGGAGATGTAGTAGATTTGGCAACAGAATGCTTAAGGTGGAGTACCCTAAATTCAACCATGAACTTGGCCACCTTGCTCTGTGTTCCTCTCTAGATAATATTCTAGCTGGCCTGAAGAGACGTCTTGCTTAGAATTAACCAGAATTAACCAGAAAAGAACTAGTACAGACATTATGAGAGGTCTGACAATGAACTTCACAAACTTAGTTGTTCTAGGTGCTACATACTTCACTGCTGAATATTGTTTCAGCCACCTTCAAAGTACTCCTCTTGGGAAGCCAAGTATCAATGCCAGTGCCTAGTCTACCTTTCAAAGAAATTTTAGAACTCTTTTTGGAATAGCCATTGTGCATGGCGGCAAGGTGACAAGTTTGTGAATTTAATTGTATAGTTGTTTGTGAGGGAGTTTTTAACCAGTAAACTTACAACTGTCTTGGAACACCCTACGTACTCACCTGATCTGGCCCATAATGACTTTTTTTCATTACCTGAAGATAAAGGAAATATTGAAAGGAAGACATTTTGATGACATTCAGGACATTAAAGGTAATACAACAACAGCTCTGATGGCTATCCTAGAAAAATAGTTCCAAATTGCTTTGAAGCATGGACCAGGTTCTGATGTTGGTGCATAGCTTTCAAAGGGGAGTACTTCAAAGGTAATCACAGTTATATGTAGCGATGAGGCGTGTAGTACTTTTTCTAGAATGAGTTTGTGAACTTAATGGCAGTCCTTATATGCTGATTTTGGTTGTACTAAAGGAGAGAATGAATACAAGCAAAGACAGATAGTAAACATTCCTCCTGTAATTTGAGCAATACCAAAACCATTGCCACTGAGTCAATTCTAACTCATAGCAACCCTGTAGGACAGAGTAGAACTGCCTTATAGGGTTTCTAAGAAGCACCTGGTGGATATGAACTACCAACCTCTTGGTTAGTAGCCGTAGCTCTTACCCAGTGCACCACCAGGATTAGCACCTTACTTTTTGGGGAGGATCAAACCTGCTCTCCTTTCATGTGACCTTGGTGTAATCACCAGTTACTCTGCCCTACTTCTCCTACTGGGGCATGTGATCTAAGTCTGGCCAATTGGAACAGCCATTCATCTAGCCAGACTGATTGTTGCGTCGGTAGGCATGTGTCTGTCTAAACCAGTCAGATTCTTCCCTGGAACTTCTGAGTCAGTGCTCTAAGATGTCCTTTTCTTAACTGGTTTGCTAAGCTATAGGATGTGACTCTAGATTGCTATACCCTTCACAGAAGCTGTAGGTAGAGAGCTTAGCCAGTGGGTAGAGACTTAAGATGTTGTTGGGATCCTAGATGTTCCCAAAACTATACTGCCCTTGGACTTTTCAGCTATATGAATAGATAAATTCATTTTTACGCTTAGTCTGAGTGTCTGTCATTTGAAATCATGTAAGTAAAAGCCAATTAATTAAAAAAAAACAATAAAAGAGATTACCAAATATTGCCCTAAAGTCCCAGAAGCCCAAGTCTCTCTTGTCAAGTTGATTCCAAGTCATAGTGACCCCATAGGTCAAGGTAGAACTGCTCCATAGAGTTTCCAAGGAGGGCCTGGCAGATTTGAACTGCCAATCTTTTGGTTAGCAGATAAAGCACGTAGCCACTATGCCACCAGGGTCTTTGTGGTTAAGTTCTATAAGGTCACATGAGTTAGAATCAACTAAAAGTTTTGCATATTTTTTAACTTTGTAATTATCAAAGTATATTTGTCAAGGTAAGAGAATAAAACATATCTCATTTAACAGTTAACTTTTACAGCATGTCAACATTTAGGCATAGGGTAAATGAGCTTCCATTTGTACTGTTGTCACAGATACTACAAACGTTAGAGCCACACTGAATAGCTTAATTAACAATAATCACGAGATGTGCAGAGATAAAGAATAGGTGAGAGGAAGGCTGCCAATTTCCTTATAATTTTTAAAAAAGAATCAAAACACACTGTCTAAAGGTCGAATAGGGAGTTTTTTTAAAATGATTTCCTATCTCTTAGTGTTCTCCATGATGTTGTTTCAAATTATAGACATCTTTTAGAAACTAACAGCACTATTATGTAAAATACAACAACAAAAATCCTTATCTGAAGATATTTTCTTTTAGTTTGCTTGCTTGTATCCTGTTAACATTCGGATAAAATTAAATACAATGTATCTTTATTAAAATACTTAAAAATTAACTTTATTTTTATGAATTTTGCTCCCCAATATTGCTTCTTCTACTGGAATATAGATATCTGAAATGATGTCCCCTAAAGCTTAACAAAAGATATTTCTAGTCAGAAGGAGCCCTGGTGATATATAGGGATCCAAAGTTGGTGGTTCAAGCCCACCAGTTACTGTAAGGGAGAAAGATGTAGCATTGGCTTGCATAAAAATTTGCAGCCTTGGAACCCCTATGGCACAGTTCTTACTCTACCCTACAACACTGCTATGAGTTGTAGTGGATTTGACAGCAACAGGTTTCGGGGTTTATTTTTAGTCAGGGAAACTTCATGTGACTTTCTTATATGGCTCTTTTTACTATGGTACTTGGAGGGCCTGGGTGGTACGATGTGCTTGTCTGCTAATTGAAAGGTTAGTAGTTTCAGTCCATTCAGTCAGCTTGGAAGCAAAGGCCTAGTGATTTACTTCTGAAAAATCAGCCAAGGAAAACACTATGGAGCACAGTTTTACTGTGACACACATAGGGTTTGGACTTGACTTGTGGGCGGTTGGTTTACCCTGGTATTGCCTAATTTTCCCCCATGAGCAGCAACCATTTCTACAAAACTAATTAAATAAAACTGTGTGTTTTTAGAGAAAATATATAATCACATTATATTCACATACCAGGGAATAGCACTTTGGTCATTTGGTGAGTGGGGTTTCTTGGCTTGTTAGTGACATCACCCAGTGTCATCTGACTCAGATGCCACTGGGTGGGAGCTGCAGCACTCTCACCGATCTGTGCAACATCATTTGGTGCCCCGACCGGGCAGCTTTCATGGTGAGAAATAATTCCTTCCAACAGGGTGACCACTGTTACATAGGTAGGCCAAATTGGGAGAAAACAGCAATCCAGCTAGGGAACAAATAACTGAACGATCACATTTACTCACCACCAAAGGCTGGCACAAGTCATATCAGGGCTTTCTGTAAAGCATTTTGTTGGGAATGACTTGCAGGTGAAACAGGAGATTTCAAAAGGGGAAATTAAAGTAGCCAGTATTAATTCTTTATAGTATTGACTTTTTTTTTTCGACTCATTTTTCTTGTCTTAAAATTCCTGAATTCCTTTACCAGGCCCAAGAAATCACACTTTAAAATGGACAGGGCCACTGAGATAATAGTCTTTGCAGCTTTTACAGTTTCTTTAGGTACATCAAACAAGTGTGGAGGTGAGTGAACATACTGAATAAAAGCGCCAGCCAATTCAGGCAACATTTCAGAGATTACCCCAAGAGACAGCAGCGGACTCTAGTCTTTAATGTACAGATTCCACCAGCCTCCTCCAAGACAGGTGCCCCTCCCAAGCTGCTTTCATTTTCTCCCGAGGACCCAGTGCTGGCCAGGCACGTAGCTTCTCCTTTTTAAATCCTCTACTCTGCCTGACCAAGTTGGACATCCCTGAACAATGAACATGCTCTCTGCCCCCCTGCCCCCCGCCTTTTTTTGCCAGTAAACATGGGTAAGTAATGACAAAGCCCTGGATCACTCACTCAAATACCTGTCCCAGAGATTGGCTTTTTTTTTTCTGGGGCAGGTAAGGAGAATCCAGAGCCCTTGTCCGGTAATACAGTCTGCTTAAAATTTAACTTGGTGAATATGACCTCCTGAAAGGTCATATTTATAAGCCTCTCAGGCCTTATTGGTGGTGGTTAAGTCCTGAGTTTTCCTGTATTTTAAAAGATGAACGTGTCAGCCCGTGCCTCAGAACCCAAAGGAATAGCCCAGGATCGTGGAAGTGACTACAATCTGCTCTTGCTTATCCTGATGGTCTCATGCATTAGTTTAATAACTGTGTTTTTAACTCTAATGTCAAAAGTTAATGTTTAATTATCTGAGAGAAAAATACAATTACACACTCTGGAATGTAATACTCAAACGATCCTTCTTACACTCCAACCGTGCTGTCTTCTCTCCCTCTCACCTCTCTTTGACAATGAGCAATTCATTTCAGGAAGTTGTTGAGGGAGAGTGTGATTTTACACTAAATCTCAGAGATTCCCATTGAAGTCGGCTGACTACATGGCACTAATAATCCTTTTACATTTAGAAACCTCAGCCTTTCCTTTATCAGCATGAAGCAGTTGATTTCTAAGACGCACCAGAAAACTGCTGCATTTTACCCCAATGTGTGCTCTTGAAGAGAGCTGAGACCCCAAGCCAAAATGAAATGTCTTGAGATTAAAATTCACCCTCCAAACGGCTGGGATGGGAGAGGTCACATTTCCACTGGATCGCATTCTAGGAGAGAGCAAAGCTTCTGTTCTTAAGGAGCCTGAGCAATTCTGAATAGTTTCACAGAGCAGAGGCGGCTTTTGAATGTCTCCTGAAGTGGGAAGAAAAAAGCTCAGTGTATACTTGAGGAGTCTGATGGCTTTTTCTACGTAGGTCTTTAAGAACAGTCAATTAAGGTTCACCTGCTGGAGCATTTGGCAAAACAAATCAATATCTCATTTATTAAAAATTAAGCTTCCAATGCATGAATTAGAGAAGAGAAAACAAAGCAAGGAATTTGTGTAGCAATAAAGGCTTGTGGGACCAGGGGAAAAAAGCTACAAAATATGCCAGGAAGTTCAGGGTATTGTCCCACTATTCTGTATGTCATTAGCATAATCAGGTTTACTCACTTTTAGTTTACGAGGTGTTGACTCCAGTTAAACTCGATTTGTGTTCTGTTTCTTCTAAATCACTGGCTCCAGCCCTTAGAGCTGGAAGAAGTTAAAGAAGGCCCTCACAGAGATGGGGAGAGTAAGCAGGCTATTGGGTTTCTGTGAACTGGAATAGGAACCAGAAAGCAAGGGGGAATGGAAATTTTTCTTGCTGAACTTCTGGCTTGTGTATTTGGAATGGGTTCTCCATCCAAGAAGCCACCCTAGAAACCCCACAAAGCCAGAGTATACCCAAAAGCTAGGGTGTACACAGTGGGTGAGGAATTATGACTTTATACTCTGACTTCAAAAACAACAATCCATTGACTGTCTACAAATGCTCGTTCCCAACCGTTTGACAGCTAAGCCGCTGATTGGCTCATATGTCACTAACTTCAGCCATAGGTTCTAAAACTTGGCCGTACATTTGAATGACCTCGTGAAATATTTTTAAAAACCCTTTGGTGTTACATGCTTACTCTCCTGCACGGATGTTACTAGTATGGGATACACCTAGGCACTATGATTTTTGTAAGCTATTTGATTCTGCAATGCAGCCTGGTTTGAGAACTGCTACCACTAGCCAGTGATTCTCAAAGTGTGGTTCCTGGTACAGCTGCCTAAGGATAATCAGCCTAAGGATCACCAGGAAACTTTTTAGAAAAGTCAACTCTTTGGCCCCACCTCAGGTAAGGTAAGACAGAAACTCGGAGGGTGGGCCCAGCAATCTGGCTTAACAAGCCCCGGATGATTCCGACGTGTACTCAAGTTCTACAGCAATTCCTTTAAGTACTGCTTTAAGTAAAGTTGTAGAAACCCACAAGTAGTGTGTCAAATCATTGTGTAGCTACTGCTCATTTCCCAAATTGCTCCCTTTTTTCTATATAGAAAGACTGTGAGCTTTGGGATCAGGCCAGTCCACGACTTGAACACTAGCCCCATTGTTTATGACCTGTGTGAGTTTAGACAAGCAATTTACTTCTCTGAGCTTCTATTTCTTCAGTTCTGAAACAGTAATAATTTTATGTAATCCATAATGTTGTGAAAATTAAGTGGGATACGAATATCCAGAATACAGTCACAGAATAATTAAATCTTAGTTCTCTGTCCTTTCTCCCTTTTGTTCCACAGTTTCCACAGTTTACCACAGTGGAAAGAATTGATAAAAATCTCTGTATAAACTGAGAATCTTCCCTTTCTTGCTAGTCCTCAGACATTCTTTGGAGTCCCTGGGTGGTACAAATGGCTAAAGCATTTGGCTGTTAAATGAAAAGATTGAGTGAACGTTTGGGTTAAAAGGAAGTTTGAGCCCACCGAAAGGTGCCTTGGGAGAAGTGTCTGGTGATTTATTTCTGAAAAACCACCTTTGAAAACACTGTGGAGAGCAGTTTTATTCTGACACATATGGATTCACCAAGAGTCAGAATTGAGTTGATGCTAACTAGAAGGAAAACCTTTTCCTATGCTACGGCTGCTAACCAAAATGTTGGCAGTTTGATTCCACCAGGCACTTCTCAGAAACTCTATGGAGCTGTTCTACTTTGTCCTGTAGGGTTGCTTTGCGTCAAAATTGACTTGACGGCAGTGGGTTTGGTTTTTTTGTTTTCTGTCCTCTTCTGGTGACATCATTTCTTTTCACTTGATGAAGCAGCAGGATGCAGGACTTCACCATCAGCTGAGTCCCAAGAATCAGGCACAGGACCAGGCTCTGGTTATTGGGCAAATGAAGGATGGTCACCTGTAGGTAGTTTCAAGAGCTGATAAGGAGTAAACAGTAAGGTCAAGAGGTTGGTCAAACCCCGGCAGAGGGTCTGGGTATTCATTCTTTAAAGATTGCTCCAAATTTTTAGAGGTGGCTACCTACTTAATTTAGGTAGGTTGCTTTATTTCAATAATTTCCCTGTTCTGATTTTCTTTTTCAAAACTCGTTAACAGTAGGAACTCAATTTCCCACTACTTTATAAAGAACAGGAATCCAACCCAATTCCAGCACAAGGGTGTCCATGTGGTATTAATGCAGGATAACAGTATCGACACCGAGTATCTGAACAACTCTTCACATTTCACTCTGGCAGCAATTCAGTGAGTGAGGCACAGTTATTATGATTTTACAGGTGAGAAAACTGAAGTTCAGACAGGTTAAGTGAAGTATCTATAGTCACTCAAATAGTTTCTAGGGGAGAGGCCTTCTTGACCCACAAGGGAAAGTTCTGGCTGTCTGCATCCATAAAGATTTTTCAGCTTTGGAATCCCAATGGGGCAGTTCTACGTTGTCCTACAGGGTTGCTATGAGTTGGAATTGACTTGACAGCAGCAGGGTTTAGGGAGAGGCGTAGAACAGGTTACTAAAAAACAGATGTCTGGGATTTATGTACAAACAGTGGGGTCCAGAATAACTATACTTATTCCTTACTTGACTATCTAGTTATCCATTATTTTACATTTATGGCAATAGTGATAAATATACTATCCCACTATTTTGTGCATTAATGACATACATTTAGCAGTCACTCATTCTAAGATATGAGGTGAAAATTGCTGGCTATGATGGTTAAGGTTATGTGTTGATTTAGCTGGGCCATGATTCTTAGTAGTTTGACAGTAATGTAGTAATGTAATTTGGCAGAGATGTAATGGTGTTGTTTGGTGAGTATGTAGTGACATAGTTATTCTCCATTTCGCAAAATGGTATGATCATCCTCTGTTTTTATATAACACCAATTTTCGCATATTGAACTTGTTCTTTGGAAACTGACCATGTTGATAAGTGAGGAGCGGGTATATTGATTATCGATTCTCTACCTACTTACGCTCCACTATCATTTCCTTCCTTTTATTGGTTCCACTATTCTTAACCCCTAGAATAATGACAAAGCTTTCATGAGAACGCTTAATTGTGTTTTCCAATTTTAAAAGAAATTTGATTAAGGATGGAGAGCAACCTGCACTGAAATTTCTAGTGGTCTTCTGGAGTCTTATTCCTCAGTGCGGGCCCTGAACCAGCAGTATTAGTGTGTCCTGGGAGAAATGCAGAATATCTGGACCTGCCACGGGCTCACTCAATCAAGTCTAGAGATCAACAAAGTCTGCAGGTGGTTTGTCTGCTCAGTCTACATTTTCTAACAGCCTCCCAGGTGTTGCCACCCCCCTGCCCTGTGGACTACACCTCAGTAGCAGGTCCAAGAACACATACCTTTTTCACTTCTCATTGGAGCACCTCCCTGCCTCACATTCCAAAGCTGTGTGTAGCTTGGCCAATTTCACTCGTCTCTATACTTTGACTTACACTGCCTCCTGCTGTTTGCTCCCTCCACTTGAGGAAAAGTAGAAAACCTGGGAGTTGTGTTGACAGCTGTCTGGGCACCATGCCTTGCATAGGCATGGTGTGGGGATGTAAGTTTATGGCTTCAAAAAACAGTGTACTAAGTTTCATGCTGTGAGTCTCATGGCCACCTTCATGTGGCAGTGCAAAACTATCTATGAAGCTGATTCTAGGCATCTCTCTGTAAGTGTGTCAGAACAGGGGAATAACTGTGATAAGCTATCGTTCATAAGTATTCTGTACTGTTCGGTAGGAGGGTGCTAGAGCCACACAAGGAAACAAAGCACATTTCACAGGAGGTTTTGTGGAACTGTATGAGTATAGTTGGCCTTCTCTCTTGATTCTGAAGTATCCCTTTTCCTCCTGGCATACCTAAATCATGTTGCATTTATTTCTCAGCCTCTCCTAATTCCAACTTCCTAGTAATCTATTAGCACTCACCTGGACCATGTCAGCTTTCCTGTGCAGTTCTGTTGTGTCACTTGTTACTGGGCACAGTTATCAGTGTCTGAATTTTGCTCCATGGATCCTCTGTTGCCTGTCTCAATCTAGGCAACAAATGCCCATCTTTTGGTGTCTTGACCAAAAGAAGTAGTCAGAAGTACTTGAAAGCCTTATGTCCTGAAAACACAGTCAAACCAAACCCGCTGCTGCTGAGTCGATTCTGACTCATGGTGACCACATAGGACAGAACAGAACTGCTCCGTAGAGCTCCCAAGGAGTGCCTGGCAGATTCAAATTGCCAATCTTTTGGTTAGCAGCTGTAGCACTTTTCCACTGCACTGTCCTGTTAGTGACTTGAATCCAAAGCAAAACTTCTAATCTATACCCCCCATGCTAAGATCTTTTCTTCTCCATGGGACTTTCTCAACTCAGCAAAAATCATCATCAACCATATAGATGTTCAAGCCAAACTAAGAGTCATCGCCAAATTCCTCTTTTTGTCGTGCCTTACACCTAATCCATCATCAAACCCTGTCCACACTCTTGGGAATATATCCCAAATGAATGTAGCTCTCTCCCTATCCACCACGACCACCCTAATCCATCTTCTTTCATCTGTGTTGCCCCTTGATAGATTTCCCTGCTTCCAGCATTGGCTTCCACAAATAAGTCAGAGGGATCATTTCATAGATGTTTTCAGATTATTACCACAGGATTCTCTTCACCCCCCTTTTTAAAGCATTCCAATATTTTTAGAGCAAATCCCAGCAGGTCATTTTGAACCTTGGCTTCTGTTTCTGACTCCATCTCTTTCCATTTTAAGCATCACACTCCACTCCAGCTACATAGTCTCAGCTCCCAGATGTTTGTATGCCTTTCTTGATCTACTCAAGCCTAAATTCAACCATCTTCTTCTCAAAGACTTCTCCCGCCCACACTATCCAAATTTGTTTTCTTCTCATGCTAACGAAACAGTAGTGATGTCTTCCTGGGTTTACCACTACGTAGATTATCTTCATAATATTTTTGTTCATTTGTTTGTTTTTCCATTCCTGTATGTATCCCCTCAGGAATTTAAGCTCTTGAGCATGAATATTTTAATATTTTTCCTTTCTGTCATATACAGTAAGCCTTTCATAGATGGAATGAGTGACTGAGATAGAATAGTGGAAAGACATGTGACCAACACCTCTGCATTTCAGTCATTATTTATTATGATAATATTTCTGATGGAAAAGAGAGATAAAACTAGCTGTACGAGCTGGAAAGCCACATAAGTAAACCCATGCTTGGGTCAGCAACCACAACTCCTGTAAACTGGGGTGCCAAGTAACACAGCAGGTGTGAGTCATGACTATCCACTTGCATGCTTGGCACAATCGTGCAAGATGTAGAGCTCAAAGAGCATGCCCTGTTGGCAATGAATGAGTCAGCAGTGTCCTAGGAATAGGAAGAAATAAAGTTGACTTAATAAAATCACTGATTTGACCCCCAAATGGAAAAACTTTCTCCTTGGTTTTACCTTTGATTTGTGTATGGCTCATCCAAGATCAGAGATGATGTCCCTCACAGGCAGATGACTCTGTATATTCCTTGTAGAAAGGCTGATGCACATGGAAAGGCTAAATTCCTTACTTGAGGGCAAAAAGCTAGGACAGCATTCCCAGAATTATGCCACAGACAGTCCAACTACCAAAAGATGAGAGAAAAAAAATACAACCGAAGACACAGAGCTTGTTGATAGTTTCTTCCCTACCTCCTTCACAAGTCCTCCCTGTGTCTCTTCCCCAACATTAATACTCATTCTTGTGAAATTCTGTTTTTCTTTGCCTCATCTACAGTGAGGGAAACCAGGTTCCAAAGGTTAATATTATCAAGTGATTAATATATTGAATACTCAGTCTCCAATCTTAATTGTTTCCTGAGCTTCAGACGTTTATCTGCACTTGCCAGCCAAATGTTAAAAGAAAAAAAAAAATTAAGCAGCTTTGTTGAGGCAACAGTCATATACAAAAAAAATCTGCATCTATTTGAAGGATACAACTTGATATGTTTGACAAAGATACACAGCTAAGAAACCATCACCATAATCAACATAATGAACATATCCATCATCTCCAAAAGTTTTCTTGAGCCTCTTTGTAATTCGTTCTTTCTGTCCCTTTCCAGTCCCCAGGCAAATACTGATTTGCTTTCTATCTCTAGAGATTTGTTTGCATATTCTAGAATTTACATAAAGGGAAGTATTCATTACTTACTCTTTATTCTCTGGCTTCTTTTTTGAGATTCATTCATACTATGGTGTGTATCAGTAACTCACACACATTCACGTAGATATGTCTTTGTAATATCTCACTATGCCCTTTCTATTTGCACTGGACTATTTAATCAGTGAGATAATTTTCTAAATTAAATAACTTTTTCTCAATTTTGTAGTGTTTTCCTTTAATAGTAACCTAAATATTACATAATTCATTTTAATTTTTATGGTAAAAATTATTTTTAAAAGGAGAAAGAAATAAGGAAAAAATTAAACACATTGTTGTCTCTAGCACATTGGAATTCATGATAATTATTATTAAACGTTGTCACTTTATTTTGGGACACTGAGTTACACCACAATTCAAAATGAAATTGAAAATAAAATCATCAATTTCTTTAATAATTTTTTTCCCTCATAAAGTGCCACTTAATAGTGAAAGATGATACTCATGTTTGTGAGAAAGAAATCAAAAAGGAAAGCTAGAAAGAGATGATTGCAAAAGATATTTCCTTTAAGAATCTTCATTCCTTTCAAATTTCAGGTTTACAATGTAAGCACTGGTAGCCCAAGGGGAAAAAGGATTCTCGGGGTTGCTCAGCCCCACTTCACAGCCTGCAGGAGGATGGTTTTGTTGACACCCTGGGGACCTCTACAAAAATCCAGTCTCTGAAACGCAGCATTGCTTAATATCACACACTGCTGGTACTGAATATAAGCTGTAACAATGGGCAAATAGACAGGGTGGAGTGAAGGAGATTATTTTTCATTGCTCTGTTTTCACCTTTTTTTTTTCCTCAGAATCTCTGTGTGGTACAAGTTGTTAATACACTCCTCGGCTAATTAAAAGGCTTGAGACTGGAGTCCACTCAGAGGTGCCAAGGAAGAGAGGCTTGGTGATCTATTTCTGAAAAATCAACCACTGAAAAGCCTATAGGGCACTATTCTTCCCTGACACAAATGAAGATACCAAAGCTACAAATCAACCCAATAGCAGCTAGGTATTTTTTTGTTTCTTTGTTTTTGTTTTTTAATAGGGTGTTAGTAGCTAGTTGATGGTTTGTTTTCTCATTTATAAAAAAGAAATAGAATTTCTTATCTCTAATCTGCGCATCTCAGACTTTACGAGCCAGTAAGCACTGATAGAGTTTAAGTACGGAATCTCAATGGCTCCAATCCCTTACATATTTAATTATATAATCTGCTCTCTTTGACCCAGAGTGACTGGTCTTATCATTGATGATTCCTTTTGATTTGCAAGGTCAGACTCAAGATTTCTTATACGTTATGCTATTCTACCTGACAGTTTTGGGGAGAAACCATTCTGATTCTTCAATGGGGGGGCTCCTGCTTCTTTTGTCATTGCTTGGATACTGCAAGACTTGAAAATCATCTATTCTGTGACAATGATACTGGGAAATTACCTCATGTCTCCATTCTCTAAAGTCAGAAGAGAAAGGGCTGCAGTTAGTAAAATCCAAGATGAAAGACAAGAAATCCTGCAGAAACTCAGCTTGAGCCTCAAAGAATCACTGAAATTAATGATCTAGCTCTTTCCTCACCCTTGGTAGTGGGCTTGAACCTAGATCAGTATTCCAAAGGCTGCAGTCTCTGAGAGGTACATCCCTGAAGGGAAAACTGCTTGTGTGACTACTGCCCTCAGCTATTGCCTTTAAGTAGCTAAGGTTTGCCCTGAGGCCAGAGATGCTTATGGTGATACTTTGGAAATTAAATACACACACACACACACACACACACACATGTATATATTCTCTTGAAAAGGGAACAAAGGTCTCAGAGACCAAGTGTTTAGAGATAGGCTCTCTCATACATGCATTTGTATGTAGGCACACACACATACATGCTCATACACACTATCAGTGTGTCTAAACTTGGTGGATTAGAGAATGTGGCAAATTCTTTCGTGTGTTTCCCATGGACGGTGGAGCCTGTTTCTATGCTCTTTGAATCTGAACTGGCCCATAATTTTTTGACCAGTTGAGTACGAAGGAAGTCAATCTATGCCAGATCTGGGCCTGTCCTTTATGAGAACTGGCAGCTTTGGCCTCTTGGACCGCTGCAGACCATGTAAGAGTGTAGCCATACTGCTTCAGAGACTATGTGGAGAGGCCATGAGTGATGGGAGAGAAGAAAAGAGATCCAGCTCACCCAGTGTTCCAGCTTTCCCAGTCAAACCACAAGGCATACCAGAGAAGCTTTTTGAACTCTTTAGACCAGCCTAGTGCTTAGCTGAATAACCAAGTGGCTTCAGTCAGCTTCTCATCATGCATCACCAATATAAAGTAGTAGTTGTTTGATTCACTAGGTTTTGAAATTCTTTGTTAGTCAGCAATAGACTCCTGGAGCAGTGGGTAAGGACAGATTCTAAAGGTGCCTCCAAGCTATGTTCAGAGCTCTCACTCCATTTCAAGATCCAGAATCTGTTCTGGATCTGATCCTCTCTGCTAAACTCTATAATACTGGGTGAACTATTGTTAATTACAAGATGAACCAGTTTCATTTTTCTTTCCTACTCCAAACAGTGAATGCAAACGAATTCACTCAAAACATCAGCACTCAATTCTCTGCCTAGGGTGAATAGTCTTGTTGCAGTCACTTAACTAGTCTTTGTGGTTGCTATTGGAAAGTTTTAAAAACTGTTGAAACCAAAATCAAACCAAACCCATTGCCATCAAGTTAATTCTGATCCATAGTGACACTGTGAGATGGAGTAGAACTGCCCCATAGAGCTCCCAAGGCTGTCAACTTTACAGCATTCACATGTTTCTCCCTAAGAGTAAGTGGAGTTTGAACTGCCAGGCTTTCTGTTAACAACTCAGTACTGGGGGGTAGGACTAATCAAAAGAAAGCAGTAAGCTTCAAAAAATTGAAAGGAAGGAAATATTCAAGGATGGAAAAATGCATGGTTAATTATGGCACTTTAATCCTTTCCCATTTTTCTTTGTAATTATTGTATTTTCTCTTCCCCTAAAGCTCAAGTCCTAATGCCTTTGCTGCATTTTTGCGTATAAACCCCAAATTCCCAATTATTGTTCTCTGTTAGAGCTATTTTCTCCTCATATTTCTCTTTGTCTTCCCTTGCTAAAATTAGTGTTCCTAAGTGGAATCCATAGTTAATTCAGTACATTGCTTTAGTTCGGCGTCACATGCCCAGAATGCCTCTTTAACACCTTTGCGATCTAGTTCCCAGAGTGTCTGCTTTGATGTGTCATGTAGGGGCATCAATATGATATTCAGTAACGCAGAGTAGTTTCTATTCTAAGGCTTACATTTGACTGTTGATAGAGCCTCCAGAAAAAACCTAAGCTTTGCCTAATCACGAAACATGCTTCTAGATTCGTGGCTTTCAAGCACATGATCAACTGAAGTTAGGTTTAACTCTCATTAGACAGGAGCTTACTGGATCTTAGCTCTCCAAATAGTCTTTTCATTAGATTTGGGCATGGAGCAACCTTTTCTTAGGCAATTAAAAGCAAGTATGTTTTAAGAATTTGATATGTCAAAGATACTGCTTTGCGTTTATCAGGAGATCATTATTTTCTGACCCTCTTGTGTCAAAGAGCAGGGATTTATCAAAAGCCTAAAAGGAAATAAAATCTGGTAGAGGAAGAATTAAATTTATTAGTTGGGACTGGTAATGGACTGGTAATTTTAAGTTATAGAAAAATTAGGAAGGACATATAATTACTATGCAGACCAGAATACTTTTGAGAGTGAAAGAAGGAATTATTAGTAATTATTCCAGGACAACAGATATAAATGAGGATGATCTAAGGTAAACTCAGGTGCATTTCTGTTCTTAAAATAACCCAAGTCAAATCTGCTTAAGGAGTACAGGGATCACTGGCCTACATGCCAAGAAGTATAGATTGGTGGACTGATTTAACCAGTAGCTCAACTAGTTTCTTGAAATGTTCCCACTCTGCCATCTGGATAATAGCTTGTCCTAAGCTGGTGCTTCTCATGGTCATAGAAAGCAACTGGAAGACTATGCTTCTGCTATCACTTTCAAGCAACACAGGGCTCACTTTTTCCTGGCATTCAAGAATTGTGAGGCTGGGGGCAGAGTGAAGACGGTGGGCTAGAGAAAAAATTCTCCTCAGTTCCCTCTGAAAACTAAGGACTGAATTGATAATTGAATGGAGCACTCCAGACACCTAGGGAACCCTAGAATACAGCACAGGGTTGTCAGATTAGACTACATGCCACTACATGGGAAACATCCTCTTTCTGGCACAAGCCAGCCATGCTGAGCTCTGCCCCTGCTGACTCGCTGCTTCGGTGGACTACAGGTACTGACACTTTTTTTTTGTTATCGAGGAGACAGGGAAATGGGTATAAGCCAGCAAACACACTGAACTGCAGTCTTAAAGTAAACAGTGTATAGTGCAGCAGAGAGACAGTACGTAGGATAGCCACATTTTCAGAGCCTGTATGCTGACTGAGGGCACAACTGCCTCTCCACCCTCTCTGTTCTGAGGTGCTCCATAGATTCTTCTATTTCACAGCAGGTAGGGAAGCTCAGCCAGGATGTCATTTTGGTCAGCTGGGAGGCAGAGTCACTCAACTGGAGGCCCAGCAGGGGATAATTTCCAATCTGAGAAGCAGTGCCAGTCCAGAAAGCACTTTTCCAGCAGAAAGACTGTGTTTAGCAGAGCTACCTTACAGGTAGGGCTCAACTGAGGATAGCAGCAAAACTGTACCCCCTCCCTACTTTGAACTACATCATAGCATCTAGGAACAGCCAAATAGGTGCTTTCATTGTCAGCTGGAAGGTGGGGCCTGCCCCTTCCCTGAAGGCCTGACTAATTTCAGCAGCTGTTGTACAACTTCTAGCTTTTTAGAATAAGACTGCCTGGAGAACCAGCTGCTGAGCAGCTCAGCAGCATCTCTTCCAGCTTTTACTGATCCACATCATAGGGCCAGTTGATGGCCCCCCAGTGATTCCACAAGTATGGCACCATCCTTGCCAGACAGGAGGTAGAGACTGCCACCCCAGACAGTCCACTAGGACCATTCACTAGAATACACAAAGACAGCTGCTGACCAACTCCTTTCTCAGAACTACATACATCTCAGCTCCTGTTGAGGTAACACCAGAGAAACTAAACAGCCTCTAGATGACCCAAAGGCAACAAACCATCCTAGCCATTTGAAGAAACAGCCCACCATGGTTGCAGAAAACTCCCAAAATAATAAAAAAACTCCTCAGATGAAGAAGCCTTTCTGAAACTATCAGAGGTCGAGTGAAAAAGAATTATATAGAGAGCCCTCATAGAGATTTAACAAAATGCAGCAGAGAAACTGAAAAATTAAGCAAGCTATTCTAACTAATGGAGCATCAACAATCTGAAATCTGGCAGGTAAATAAAAATATTATAGACTTAGGCAATTCAATCCAGAAGAGCAGAATTGAAGAGATGGAAGCCAGACTTAGTGACTAGGAAGGCAGAGCAACTGACACAAGCATTTATGAAGAAAAATCAGAGTACAGAAATTTAAAAAAAAAATGAAGAAGAATTAAGAAACATGTGGACGCTAGCAAGAAGAATAATCTACTATTTACTGGAGTTCCTTGACAATGGGGGGTAGCTGAAAACACAGAGAGTAGTGTTGTTGAGTTGCTGGCAGAAAAGTTCCCTGAATTATGAGAGAGAACATAGACATCCAAATGCCGTAAAAACTAGACCCCAAAAGAAAGACACCAAGACATACTATACTCAAGCTTAATAAAATGAAACATAAATAGATAGTCTTAAAAGTAGTGAGACTCATAGCAAATCTAACATGCAGAGGGAAACCCTGTAGGCTTTCATCTGACTTCTCAGTGGAAATGATGTTGACAAGGAGGCAGTGGAATGACACATTGAAAGCCTTGAAGAAGAAAAACTCCCAACCAAGAATTATTTATCCTACAAAACTGTCTCTCAAATATGAAGATGAAATTAAGATGTTCACAGATAAACAGAAGCTTAGTGACTTTATAAAAACTACAAGAACTATTGAAAGAAGCTCTTTGCTTAGTAAAACAAAGCCATTTAGTGTACATTTAAAGAGGCAATGCAGGACACAGCATCCAGAAACCTATACTGTTAAGGAAGTCACAAAACTCAAAGCTACAATATTAAAAGAAGGGAACCAGTGATAGTACCACAAAAACTACAACACCATCACACTAAAAAGAGGGATATACTACAGTAGTTACAGTACTTTCATATGAAGAGAAAGTCAAAAAGATACACAGAAATTAACATTGGGTTTAAACTTGGAATATTAAGGGGGATCATAGGAATAGCCAGAAAGTACAATAACCATGCAACATATCAAAACAAGAAACATAATACAGGAGTCTCAACAACCAGAAAACCAACACTGAAAATGATGAAAAGTCAATCCATAAAGAAGAAACACCCAGAACAGAATATTAAGAGCAAAATGGAAAACATCAACACAAAAAATCAGTGCATCAAAATGGCAACACTAAACACATACATGTCAATAATTACACTAAATATAAATGGACTGAACATTCCAATAAAGAGACAATGAGTGATATCCTGGATCAAAAGACACAACCCTTCTGTATGTTACTTATAGAAACACACTTAAGATTTAAAGATATGAACAAACTGAAAATTAAAGGAGGGAATGATATATAACAAGCTAATAATATTCAAAGAAGAACAGATGTAGCAATACTAATCTCAGATAAAATAGATTTTAATGTAAAATCCACCATCATAGACAGGGATGGTCACTGTTGCTGAAAAGTTCAATACACAAGCAGGATTTAAAAATATTAAACATTTATGCACCCAACACCAGATCATCCAAATATTTCAAACAAACACTGACTACACTGAAAAATGAGATAGATCACTCCACAATAATAGGTGGAGACTTCAACACTACTGTTTCAGTAATAAATAGATCATCCACTAAAATGCTCAGTAAAGAAACGGAAGATCTTATTGCCTCAATTAACCAACTAGACCTCATCGACATATACAGGACATTCTATCCATCAACAGATGAGTACACCTTGTTCTCCAACTGACATGCAACATTTTCCAGAATAGAACATGTGTTAGAACATAAAGCAAATCTCAACAAAATTCATACCACTGAATTATTGCAAAGCATCTTCTCAGACCATAAAGTCATAAAAGTTGAAATGGACAGAAATTTGAGCTCATGGAAACTGAACAACACCTTGGTAAAAAAAAAACCATGGATTACAGAAGAAATCAGGAAAGAAATTTATGGAGTCAAATGAGAATGAAAATTCATCCTACCAGAATCTGAGATACAGCCAAAGCAAAGCTCAGAAGTCAATTTATCTCTATAAATGTACACATCCAGAATGAAGAAAGGGCTCAAACCAAAGACTTAACATTACAGCTTGAACAAATAGAAAGAGAGCAACAGAGGAACCCTTCAGTCACCAGAGAAAACAGATAATAAAGACTAGAGCAGAATTAAATGAATTGGAGAATAGAAGAACAAATGAAAAAATTCACAAAACCAAAAACTGGTTTTTTGAAAAGATCAACAAAATTGATAAACCGCTGGGTAAATTTACAAAAGGAAAACATTAGATGGTAGATGTCACAACAGACCCCACTGACAACAAAAGTATCACAACAGAATATTACAAAAGACTGTACTCTGATAGATTTGAAAACCTAGAGGAAACAGAAAAATTCCTAGATTCATATCATCTACCAAAATTGCCACAAGGAGACATAGATCAACTTAATTAACCCATCAAAAAGGAAGAGATTGAAAAAGTCTTCAAAAAACTACCAACCAAAAAAAAAAAACCTGGCCCAGATGGCTTCACCAGAGAATTCTACCAAACATTTAGAGGAGACTTAACTAAATACTGCTGAGGCTATTTCACAGTATAGAAAAGAATGGAATACCTCCAAATTTATTCTATGAATCCAGCATAACCCTAATACCAAAGCCATGAAAAGATCCTATAGAAAAGGAAAACTACAGACCAGTGTCACTCATGAACCTAGATACAAACAATCTTCAGCAAAATCCTTGCCATATCAACAACATATCAAACATATAATTCAGTATGACCAAGTTGGATTAATTCCAGGGGTATAAGGCTGGTTTAACATTAGCAAAATAATTAATATGATCAACCACATAAATAACACAAAAGATAAGAATCACCTGATTTTGTCAATTGATGCACAAAAGGCATTTGACAAAGTCCAACACCCATTTATGCTGAAAATTCTCGGCAAAATAGGAATAGAAGGCAAATTCCTCAATGCAATAAGGACCACCTATACAAAGCAAACCGTCTACATCATCCTGAATGGAGAGAGACTGAAAGAATTCCCCTTGAGAATGGGAACTAGACAAGGGGTGCCCATTCTCACTACTCCTATTCACCATTTTACTGGAAGTTCTGGCCACAACAATTAGACAGGAGAAAGAAATAAAGGACGTCCACATCAGCAAAGAAGAAGTAAAAATATCAGTGTTTGCAGATGATATGATTCTATACACAGAGAATCCTAAAGAAAAATTCAGTAAATTACTGGATCTAATAGAAGAGTACAGCAAAGTATCATGATATAAGATAAACATAAGTACATCAGTAGGACTCCTTTACATCAACAAAGAGATCATCAAAAAGCAATCACCAAAGCAATACTGTTTACTATAGCCCCCCAAAAGAAAAAATGAGTATGAATAAATCTAACTAGACAAATAAGAGTCTTTTACAAAGAGAACTACAAATCTTACTGCAAGAAACTAAGAGAAATTTACATAAATGGAGAAACCTACTTTGCTCATGGATAGAAAGATTTAACACTGTGAAAAATGGCCATTGTACCTAAAGTGATCTACATATACAGTGTAGTACCAATAGAAATTCCAGTGACATTTTTTAATGAGATGAATAAACAAATTACCTACTTTGCTTGGAAAGGGAAGAAACATTATATAAGCAAAGCACTACTGAAGAAGAGGAACACAGTGGGAGACATTACACTACCTGACCTGAAAACCTATTACACTGCCACAATAGTTGAAACAGCCTGGTACTTGTATAGAGACATATAGACCAATGGAACAGAGTTTAGACCCCAGCATCTTATAAACAGTTGATATTTGACAAAGTCCCAAGATTTTTTTTATTATGACTGAGTGAAAATGTACATTTCCATATAAATTTCCATGCCCACATACATGCAGCTTCCACTGCTCTCCCTGCCTGGTAAAAGCACACTATTTCTCTCTGCTCCATACATGTCTCATCCTCCCATCCTCCTTTCCCCTCCTCTCCACCCACTCCCCTTACTCCAGACAGAGGTCAGCAGCATGATATCCTATAGATGCATAGAATCATAAAGTACATTCACTATATGGTCACTCTGCATCACCAAGTCCAATCTATTCATGTCCATAAAGTGGACCTTCATTATGATTTATGAGCAAGGGCAGCATCAGGGCTAGGGGCTATGCTCCCAGGGGAACCCCGAAGCTGCTGGATGACCAATTGCCGTCTTTTAGTGGAGATCTCAGGGTGCACCCCTTTTTGTTCTTGTGTTGCCAGTGAGATTCAACTTAGTGAGCTCCATCGTGGCTATCACTGGTGGTGGCCAGGCACCATCTGGTTCTTCCAGTCCCAAGTTGATGTAGGCACCCACTTATGTGGGTCTTTCTATCTTCTGGGTTGTCTTTACCCCATGTAATTTTGGTTCTCGGTGAGCATCCGCTCCTGCTGAGGTGGAACAATTTGCTGTGCCTGTGGATGGCAGCTTGGCAGCTTTGAAGACCCCAGATGCCACTCATCAATGTAGGGTGCAGACAGCCCTCTTAGCAAAATGCCAGTTGTGCCAATTGGCCTCAGTTTGGCCTAAGAGCATGATCCCCTGCCCCCCTGCCCCAGCTACTCTGTCCTTGCAATATTGGGTTGAGATGGAAGGAGTATTCAAGTTATGTTGAAGTCCACTTAATATTCTTCTTGTTTCTAATGTGTGCTGTCACCGATTTCACTCAACCAATCTAAACCCTCCACCCCTCCCCTGCAGCCGTCAAAGTTTTTTCTTCTATACGTAAGTCTGTTTTGGAGATCTTATCGTAGGGGTCTCATACAATATTTGTCCTTTTGTAACTAACTACTTTCACTCAACGTAATGTCTTCCAGTTGAAACCAGGTTATGAGATGTTTCCTGGAATCATCATTGTTCTTTATCACTGCATAGGGCTCTATTGAGTATATATACCATAGTTTACCTATCTATTCCTCTTTCATTGGGCATCTGGGTTGATTCTATCTTTTTGCTATCATGCACTGTGCAGCAATAAACATTCTTGTGCACGTGTCCATTGGTATGAATGGCCTTGATTCTGTAGGATATATTCCAAATAGTGGAATTACTCGGTCAAATGGTATATCTATATCCATTTTTTTAAGAAAGTGTCAGATTGCTTTGCAAAGAGGCTGGACCAGTTGACAACCCCACCAACAGTGTAGGAGGGTTCCACTTTCTCAACAGCCTCTCCAGCATTTGTTTTGTGTTTTTTGGATCATGGCCAACCTTGTTGGGGTGAGATAATCTCTCATTGTCATTTTGCCTTGAATTTCTTTAATAACTAAAGATCATGAACATGTCCACATGTGTTTTTTGGCTGCCTGGATCTCCTCTTTAGAGAAACATCTGTCTATCTCCTTTACCCATAGCTTAGTTTGATTACTTATCTTCTTTTTATGGATATTTTGTAGTATCTTATAGATTACGGAGAACAGGCATTGTTCTGGCATAGAGTTGGCAAATATTTTTTCCCATTCTGTAGGTGGCCATTTAACTTTTGTGATAAAGTCTTCAGATGAGCAAAAGTGTTTGATTCTTAATAGTTCCCATTTATCTATTTTCTCTTCTTTTGATTGTGATTTGTTGGACAGATTTTGAAGTCTGTCTACGTTGTGTATTAAAAATTCCATTGTTGCTCCTACCTTTTCATGGATGAGCTTTATCATTTTAGGTTTGATATTTAGGTCTTTTATCCGTTGGATTTGGTTTTTGTATAAGGTGTAAGATATGGATCTTGTTTCAATTTATTGCAGATGGATATCCCATTTTGCCAGTGCCATTTGTTGAAGATACTATTTTTACCCCAGTTTAATGTCCTAGGGCGTTTGTTGCATATCAACTGTTCATAGGCAGATGATGTCATCTCTGGGGTCTCAGTTCTGTTCCGTTGATCGATCTGTCTGTTCTTGTACCAGTACCAGGCTGTTTTGACCACTGTGGCAGTGTAATATGTTCTAAGGTCAGGTAATGAGAGGCCTCCCAGTGTGTTCTTCTTCAGTAGTGCCTTGCTTATCCAGGACTTCTTCCCTTTCCAAACAAAATTGGCGATTTGTTTCTCCATCTCATTAAACAATGATCCTGGAACTTGTATTGGGATTGCATTGTATAAGTAAATTGCTTTGGGTAAAATACACATTTTCACTATGTTAAGTCTTCCTATCCATGAGCAGGTAGATTTCTCCATTTATCTAAGTCTCTCTTAGTTTCTTATAGTAAGTACTTGTAATTCTCTTTGTAAAGGTCTGTTATTTCTCTAGTTAGATTAAATCCTAGGTACTTTATCTTTTTAGGAACTATAGTAAATGGTATTGATTTGATGATTTCTTCATTAGCAGTCTCACTGTTGGTATAAAGGAATCCTACTGAATTACTTATGTTTCTCTTGTATCCTGAGACTTTGCTGAACTCTTCTAGCAGTTTGAGTAGTTTATTTATAGATTCTTTGGGATTCTCTGCATATACAATCACATCACCTGCAAAAAGGGAGATTTTAACTTCTTTTGCTGATGCAGATGCTCTTTATTTCTTGGTTTTGTCTGATTGCTCTGGCTAGAACTTCTAGTACTATGTTGAATAGGAGAGGTGAGAGTGGGCATCCTTGTCTAGTTCCTGTTCTCAAGGGAAAGTCTTTCAGTCTCTCTCCATTCAGGATGATATAGGCAGTAGGCTTTGTATAAATGGCCTTTACTGCACTGAAGAATTTTCTGTCTATGCCTATTTTGCTAAGAGTTTTTAGCATGAATGGTGTTAGACTTTATCAAATACCTTTTTTGCATCAAATGGACAAAATCTGGTGATTCTTGTCTTTTGTGTTATTTATGTGGTTAATCACATTAATTGTTTTTCTGGTGTTGAACCAGCCTTGCATCCCTGGTATGAATCCTCCTTGGTCATGATGGATTACTTTTTTGATATGTTCTTGTATTCCATTGGCAAGAATTTGGTTGAAGATTTTTGCATCTAGATTCATGAGTGATATCAGTCTGTAGTTCTCCTTTTTGGTTGGATCTTTCCCTGGCTTTGGTATCAGGGTTATGCTGGCTTCATAGAATGCGTTTGGGAGTACTCTATCCCATTCTATACTAAATAGTCTCAAGCAGTATTGGAGATAACTCTTCTCTAAAATCTTGGTAGAATTCTTTAGTGAAGCTGTCTGGGCCCAGGTTTTTTTGGGTTGGCAGTGTTTGGATGACATTTTCAATCTCTTCCTTTGTGATGGCTTTATTAAGTTGTTCTGCTTCACATTGTGATAACTTGGGTAGGTGGTATGAGTCAAGGAATTTGTCTATTTCCTCCAGGTTTTCAAATTTGTTAGAGTACAGTCTTTCATAGTATTCTGTTATGAGGATCTGTGGTGATAACTTCCCTCTCATTTCTAATTTGATTTATTTATTTCCTTTCCTGTTTTTCTTTAGTATGTTTAGCCACTGGTTTGTCAATTTTGTTGATCTTTTCAAAAAACCAGCTTTTAGTATTTTCAATTTTTTCAATTGTTTTTCTATTCTCTAATTCATTTAACTCTGCTCTAATCTTTCTTCTGGTTTCTTCTGGTGCCTGAGGGGTTCCTCTGTTGTTCTCTCTCTAGTTGTGCAAGCTGTAGGGTTAGTTCCTTGATTTAGTTTCTTTCTTCATTCCAGATGTGTGCATTTATGGAGATAAACAGACCTCTGAGCACTGCTTTGGCTGTATCCCGTAGGTTCTGGTAGAATCTATGAATTTCTTTATCTCATCCTTGATTTCTTCTATAACTCATGTTTTTCTGAGCAAAATGTTGTTCAGTTTCTAAGAGTTCTACTTTCTATCTAAGTTTTTTCTGCTATCGACTTCAATTTTTATGGCTTTATGATCTGAGAAGATGCTAGTAATTCAATGGTCTGGATTTTGTTGAGAATTGCATTATGTCCTAACATATGATCAATTCTGGAGAATGTTCCATGTGTACTGGAGAAGAAGGTGTAGTTGTCTGCTGACGGGTAGAAAATTCTGTATATATCGATGAGGTTTAATTTCTTAGTTGTGGCAATAAGATCTTCTGTATCTTTATTGAGCTTTTTTCTAGATGATCTGTCCAGTATTGAGAGTGGAGTGTTGAAGTCTCCCACTATTATTGTGGAGTAATCTAACTTTTTTGAGTATAGTCAGTGTTTCTTCAACGTATTTAGGTACTCTGATATTAGGTGCATAAATATTTAATATAGTTAAGTCTTGCTTATGTACTGAATCTTTCAGCAATAAATAGTGTCCATCTTTGTACATGATAGTGGATTTTACATTAAAGTTGATTTTGTCTGAGATTAGAGTTGCCACACCTGCTCTTCTGTGTTCATTGTTAGCTTGATATATATTCTTCCATCTTTTAATTTTCAGTTCCTATCTTTAAGTCTCAAATGAGTTTCTTGTAGACAATATATGGATGGGTCATGTCTTTTGATCCAAGATGTCACTTGATGTCTCTTTACTGGAGCATTCAGTCCATTCACATTCAATGTAATTATTGATAGATGTGTGTTCACTGCTGCCATTGTGATATGTTTATTTTTGTGTTGATGTTTTCTTTGTTGTTCTAATTAGTCTATTCTCGGACATTCTTTTTTGTGAGTTGAATTTCACCTTTTTCAGAGCTCTTTTTGTAGTTGTTGAGGCTCCTGTGTTACAATTCTTGATATGGCATGTTATATCTTTGTTGTGCTTTGTGGCTCCCCCATGATCCCTCTTAATAAACTATATATAAACCCAATTTTTAATTACTACCAGTCTTGTCAACTTCCTCTCCATCTGTCCATCTGGAAGGACTATAATGACTATAGTACATCCCTCTTTTTAATATGATGGCACCAGAGTTTTCCTGATAATCCCTGGATTGTTTCTTTCAGTATTAAAGCTGTGATTGACTTTGGAGCCTTCCCTAACTGAGTAGAGTTTTGAGTAGTGTTTTGTTCTAAAATATAAAGTTACTGGTTTTGTTCTTCTAAGCAAAAGCCAAGAACTTCTTTGAGTATTTCTTGTAGTTTTGGTTTGGTTTTTACAAAGTCTCTGAGTTTCTGTTTATCTGGCAATGTCTTCATTTCGTTTTCATATTTGAAAGATAGTTTTTCAGGATATATAATTCTTGGTTGGAAGTTCTTCTCCTTCAAGGCTTTGAATGTGTCATGGCACTGTGTCCATGCCAGCATGGTTTCTGCTGAGAAATCTGATGAAATTCTACAGGGTTTCCCTTTGAATGTTAGCTTTGCTTTGAGTCTTGCTGCCTTTAAGAATCGCTGCTTATGTTTTATTTTGTTAAGCTTGATTATAATATGTCTTGGAGTCTTTCTTTCAAAATCTATATTGGGTGGCATACAGTATGCATCTGGGATGTCTATATCCTCTTCCTACATGATTTCTGGGAAGTTTTCTGTGACCAGCTCAGCAACGATACTCTCTGTGTTCTAAGGTGTCTCATCCTGTTCAAGGCTCCAATTAATCGAAGGTTGTTCCTCTTAGTAGAGTCCCACAGGCTTCTTAATTTTTCTTGTTTCTTTTTTCTGATTTGTGCTCATAGATTGTGGCATCAGTAGCTCTGTCTTCCAAGTTAGAAATTCTTTTTTTCCATTTGTCCCATTCAGTTTTCTTGGCTGTGCATGGAAGTTTCTATGTCTTTGATTTTGTTCTTGATCTGTTGGATTTCAGAGTACTGGTGTTCCATCAGATTGAACAGTTTGCTTAATGTTTCCTTTTGTCCTGCTGCATTTTTTCTGAGGTGTAGAAGGGCTCTGTGTATAATCATTGTGTATTCACCTTCTGATGATTTCAGAAAAGTTTCTTCATCTGGAAAGCTCCTTGGTTGCTTTATTTGGAAGCCTTCTGAAGCCATGGGTGATTTCTTCTATGCCACAAGTGTCTGCTGCTTTTTGGGTCCCATGTGAGTAAGCAGAGGCTGGAAGAGATACTGTGAGGATGGACTGCAGGTATTTCTCTAGACTGTCTTAAAATGTAAAACAAAAGGTATCTGACCACTTCCCAAGTCAGTCAGGTTTTCAGGTATAGAGGTCCCTCTTCTCAACTGACAAAGTAGCACCTCTATCTCCAACCCCAGATGATACAAACTAGTTCAAACTACAGCAATGCTACTGCCCTGTTGGCTTCTGCTGACAGGGCCCAGCCTTAGGCAACACTATGTAAACTACTGCTTTCTGGTAGAAAAGCGCTCTCCTGTGGGCAAGCTCTGGCTCCCAAGCTAAGAATTAGGTCCAACTGCAGGCACCATATCTAAGATGGTAGCCACCACAAGGTTGGCAGATAGAGGGGCTAAAGGTGCCGAGAGGTAGTGAGTCCTCTGCTTCTGTTGCTGGGACCCTAACGTAGGTGACACTGTGTGAACTATTGCTTTTATGTCAGAGAAATGCTGTCCTGTTTGAAGGTGCTGGCTCCCAGGCTAAGAATTAGGTTCTGCTAAAATCTCTGTATCCAGCATGGCATCCCGCACACAGGCACTGCGGTTTTATATAAACCCCGCTGTGGCAGTGATGAAAAGATAGGCCCAAAGTGGCTCTCAAAATATGACAATTTCACCTGCCTATCCCACCAGCAGTGCATCTGAGTCTAGCTGCTAGGCAAGACCCAGCTCCACCCACCAGCCAAGACAGAGAAAAAAAATTCAAAATGGTGCATTTACCTTCAGTCCATGAGAGCCAGGGCTAGCCAGGAGCAGGAGTCAGTGAAAGAGAGGAGGTTTTACATTCAGTGGTATCAAGTCCAAATTAACAGCCCTGTGCCATGTCCTGGGGGCTCACTAGGTGACTAGAAGGCTCCATTTGATTATTAGTTTAGGTCTTGATTTCCAGAGGAGTATAAGGAGACGTGTACTTAGTCCACCACCTTGACTCTGCCTCCAGCCCAAGATTTTAAATTGGGGTAAAAACAGTCTCTTTAGCAAATGGTGCTAGCAAAACTGGATATTTCATCTGCAAAAATTGATACAAGACCCATATCTCACACCTTATGTGAAATCCACCTCAAACTGGATCAAAGACCTAAATGTTGAATCTAAAGCAATAAAGATCGTGCAAGAAAAAATAGGATCAACAATGGAAGCTTTAATACCCAGCTTAGACAGACTTCAAAATCTGATGAAGTATGATCAACAGAAGAGAAAATAGATAAATGGAAACCACTAAGCATCAAACATTTTTGCCATTTTTGCTCATCCAAGGCCTTTATAAGAAGAATTAAAAGACCACTTACAGAATGGGAAAAAATATTTGGCAACTACATGTCAGATCAATGTCTGGTCTCCATAATCTACACAGTACTAAACATATCAACAAGGAAAAAGTAAATAACCCTGTTAAATGGTGGGCAAAGGAGACAGGCCGACACTTCACCAAAGAGGACATCCAGAGAGCCTAAAGATGCATCAGGAAATGCTCATGATCATTAGGTATTAGAGAAATCCAAATCAAAACTATAATGAGATACCATCTCACCCCTACAAGGTTGGCTGTGATCCAAAAAATGCAAAACAACAAATACTGGAAAGGCTATGGAGAAACTGGAACTCTCTTACACTGCTGGTGGGATTGCAAAATCATGCAACATCTTTGGAAAGCAATATGGCACTTCCTTAAAAAAGCTGGAAATAGAAATACCACTTCACCCAGTAACGCCACTGCTTGGAATATAACCTACAGAATCAAGAACAGTTATATAAACAGATAGAAGCACATAAATGTTTATTGCAGCACAGTCCACAATAGCTAAAAGAGGGAATTAACCTAGATGCCCAACGACAGAGGAATGGATGAACAAACTATGGTAGATATACTCAAAGGAACACGATGCAGTGATAAAGAATAATGGTAATTTTAGGAAGTATCTCAAACTTGGTTTCAATTGGAAGACATACTTAGTGAAATTGGTCAGCAGCATAAGGACAAATATTGTATGAGACTCCTACTGTAAGGATTTAAAAATAAATTCATGTAGAGATGAAAAGACTTTTTGATTGCTGCAAGGGAGGGGAAAGAGGGTGAGGGTTAGTCACAGATCAGCTGATAGAAATTTGTTTGGGTTGAAGCAGTGACAGCACACAGTAGAAAGAAGATCAACTGAACTGGACTTCAACATAAACTGAAAATTCTTCTAATCTTAACCCAATATTGCAAGGATAGAGTAGCAGGGGTGAGAGTCTGGAGACCATTCTATTAAGGGACATTGAGACCGATTGGCATAACTAGCCTGTTGCTAAGAGAGTCTTCTACAGCCCTTATTGGTGAGTGGTGTCTGAGGTCTTAAACGCTAGCAAGCTACCATCTGAGGTACATCAAATTGTCCCAACTCATCTGGAGCAAATGATCACCAAGAACAAGGAAGATATGAGGGTAAAAGAGCCCAGGAGACAGGAAGACCCATGTGAATGTGTGACTGTATCAACACGTGACCAGAAGAATAAGATGGTGCCTGGCCACCACCAAAGACATCTGTGAGGGGGCACACAATGTCGAGTCCCAGTGGCAGCATGATTAAAAGAGTCTGCACCTCAAGAATTCCACTGAAAGACTGTACTTGATGGTCCAGAGGCATGGGAGTTCCTCCGGGAGCGTGGCTCATAGACCTACTACTGCCCCTGACCAGAAAATATTACTGAAGTCAACTCTTTACACAGGAATGGATTGGACTTGGGGTCAGAATATGACCAGATGGTGTGTGTACTTTATGTTTCCATGCATCTATAGGAAGCTGTCCTACTGGCCTCTTACTAGAAGGGAGAGGAGAGAGTTGAGAGGAGGAAAAGGAGATTGTTAAGAGGATATGACATAGATCGAAAAGGAGGAGTGTGCTGTCACTGGGCAAGGAGAGCAGAAGGAGCTGCAGGTAAGCAGGCATGCAGATTTAATTTGGATTGTATACTTTCACTTAATTGCAGTAAAAACAAAAAATAAAGCAAAAAGAAGAATTATGAGACATGTTTACTTGTATCACATGCCTGCTGCTGTGTAAGTGACCTGACCAAAGGATGAAATGTCTTGACTAACTTCAACCAACAAGAGTTCACCCTGACAGCTGTAGCTGGGATCATTTGTCTCATAAATACTTTAGCCAGATTCAGGGTGAATGGCCCTTTTTGTTAAAATCTGGGCACTGTTAAGAAAAGAGGGGTAATAAACACTGGATAGGTAAGTAACAAACGTAGTCCTAGGTCGCTTGAAACAGGTTAAGGCATGGTTCTGTTAACCAAAATGTCAGACTTTCACATCCACCCAAAGGTGCTTCAGAAGGAAGAGCAGGCAAATTGCTTCTGAAAAATCAGCCACTGAAAACTCTACCTATAGTTCTAATCTGATACACGTGAGGTCACCAGCAGCCCAAATCTACTTAAGCATAACCCTTTTTCTTCTCTTCACTGGCAGATATCTGTTCTACTGGAAACAAACCTGATATTTAATAAAGCAATTTCTTTCATGCTGCAGTACTTAAGTGGGAGACTCTGGTGTCAACTTTTCCTGTAAACGAAGCCAAAGTTTACCATTTAACAATCACTTGATCTTGAACAAGATGTTTAACCTAAGTCTCATTTCCCCAGCCTGAAAGATAGTGACAATAATATTAACTACCTAGTATGGCTGTTAAGAGGAGTAAATCAGATAAAAAAAATATATATAAAATGGTATGTCAGTGTCTGGCATATGATAAGTGCTGAATAAGTATTAGCCACTCTTGTAATGGTCATTTTATTAATTGTGGAAGAGACTTCCATAGGAATGTATAAAGAAACACTGAAATATCAACCCCAGGGAAACTAGTTTTCTTGGGTGAGATAAAAATAATGAAGGTAGGAAAAAGAGCTGGAGTCAAAACTGGAATCAGGACTACATCAAGGGGATGAGAAGAAAGACTCCCAAATAGACAAAGGAGAGTTTCAGAAAATTCAAAACGACTCCTTTCCAAGATGAGTCTGCCATTCTTGAAAAACCCAAGAAACTCACTCAGGAGTCATTTGCAATGCTTCATCGTTAAGAAAATTCTCCCTATATTCAAGGTAAATGCCTTCAGTTGTCATGTAAGCATGTTTTATGTCTTCACCAAGGATAAAATATGGGCAAATGTTTTAGAGACATGGAGAACTAAGGTAGAGCTTTAGAGATGTTGCAGAAGAAAAGTGACAAGGCTCTGTGACCTCCATTGCTTAGTGACAGAGCAAAAAGGGTAATGCCAGATGCAGGTCTGTGATAGTGTGTGTGAAAGATAAGGGAGACAGTGGTGTCTTTGACAGAGAGGGAGAAGGGAGATGTTGGTCTGCTAGATGTAGAGCTGGATTTATAAATCTAAGGTATTAGTACTGTACTATAGTAGTATATAAACATAAGGCAGTGGTATTACTAGGACTTTGATAGTAAAAGTAAAGTGACACCCAAATAGTAGAGACCATGGTTTCTCTTTCTGTCCCCTAGATGAGCAGGCAGTTAAAAAGAGAGGAGAGGGAGGAAAAAGCTGCAAACAAGTTTTAGCAATGTGTACACATTCTGGCAAAGTTTACTTATTAGAAAAATGAAAATGGCTACTTTTCTGATCCATGTTTTTGTTGTGTACACGTGTTGTGTGTTGGGAGGACTGAGTGGAAGTGTAGGTTGTTGGATTTTCTCTGTATTCTAGGGCTTTCGCAACAGAAAAGTAACTTTTTTTTCTCAAGTAAGCCTTCTGCTCTATAAACACAGGGTAAACTATTTATAGCTACCACACATGTGCACTAATTTTAGTTTTGCCTTCTTGGTTTTTTTTAAAGTGTGTTTTAAGTGAATGTGTGCAAATTCAAGTCAGTTTCTCATACAAAAAATTATGCAAGCTTTGTTATGTGATCTGACTGCTCTTCTCACACTGTGACAGCACATTCATCTCCTCTACCCAGTACTTCACATCTCAATTCAACATGCTCCCATTCCCCTATGTCTTCTCATTTCTCCTCCAGACAGCAGCCATCCAGTCTCCTGCATTTGCTTAAGCCAAGAAGCACAGTGTCATTCTGCATCTTATAGACCAGTTCAATCATTATCTGAGGAGCTGACTTTTAGAATGGTTTCAGTTCTGGGCTGGGAGCCCAGGGACTATGTTTCCTGGGAACACTCTAATCTCTCAGAACATCAAGTTTGATGCTTTTACTAGAGTTCAGTTTTTGCACTCTACATTTCTCCTGTGCCATCAAGGTTTCTATGTTGAGTTCCGTGTAATGGTAACCATTCATGGTAGCCAGGAGCAATCTAGTACTTCCAGTCTCATATTGATGTACTCTCTGGTTTAGGTGGCCCCTTCTGTCTCTTGGGCTCTTATTGTCCTTATTCTCTTTTGCTCCACACACAGTGAGACCCATTGATGTTTCTTAGATGGCTGCTTACTAGCTTTGAAGACCCCAGATTACACTCACCAAAGTGGGATACAGAACATTTCCTTAATAAGCTTTGTTATACCACTTAACTTACACGTCCTGTGACATTATGGCCCCAGACCCCTGTTCCTACTACTTTGTCCTTAGAAGTGTTTCGTTGTATTTAGAAAATTCCTTAGCTTTTGGTTTAGTTCAGTTGTGCTGAATTCTCTTCTACCGTGTGTTCTCCCTCCCTTCACCTAAAATAATTCTTGTCTACTGTCATGTTACTGAATACCCTTCTCCCTCCCTCCCCACCCTCTTGAAGTTGAAGGATTATCTTCTTCTGTGTTTAAACTTTTTCCTGAGTCCTTATAATAGTGGTCTTATACAGTATTTTCTTTTGTGACTGATTAATTTCATTCAGCACAGTGCCTTCCAGATTCCTACATACAGTAAGATGCTTCCCAAATTCATTGTCATTTATCACTTCATAAACTTCATAGTGTGAATATATGACAGTTTGTTTATCCATTCATCTTTGATGGGCACCTAGGTTGATTCCATCTATTTGCTATCATGGGCAGTGCTATGATGAACATTGGTGTGCAAGTAACGTTTTGTGGCAGCTCTTGTTTCTCTAGAATACATTCCAAAAAGTTGGATCGACAAATAGTATGGTATTTGTATTTCTAGCTTTTTAAGAAAGTGTCAAATCAATTTCCAAAGTGGTTATACCGTTTTGCATTCCCACTAGCAGTGTATAACTGTTTCAGTGTCTCCGCAACCCCTTAAACACTTATTATTTTGTGTTTTTCGGATTAACGTCAGCCCTGTTGGAATGAAGTGTTATCTCATTTTTTATTTGGATTTCTCTAATGGCTAATGATCTTCAGCATTTCCTCATGTATCTGTTAGCCTAAATGTCTTCCTTGGTGAAGCATCTAATCATATCCTTTGCCCATTTTTTAATTATTTGTCTTTCTGGTGTTAACATTTTGAAGTATCTTGCAGAATTTTGAGATTAGATGCTAACTGGATTTCTCATAGCCAAAATTTTTTTCCCAGTCTGAAAGTTGTCTTTTTATTCTTTTGATGAAGTATTTGGATGAGGATAAGTGTTGATTTTCAGGAGTAATCAGTTATCTATTTTCTGGTGTCTATGCATTATTACTAATGTTTTATATTTTGTTTATACAACGTATTAGACCTTCCAGCACCATCCCTATTTTTACTTCTGTGGTCTTCACTATTTTAGATTTGATATTTAGGCCTTTGGTCCATTTTGAGTTAGTTTTTGTGTGTGATGTGAGACATGGGTTTTTGCAAATGTGTATCTAGTTATACTAACAACATTTGTTAAAGATACTATCTTTTCCCCAATTTATAGACTTTAGGTCTCTGTCAAATATTAGCTGCTGGTAAGAAGATAATTTTATGTCTACATTCTCTATTATATTCCATTAATCCATGTATCTATTGTACCAGTACCAATCTGTTTTGACTACTACTCTGACAGTGCAACAGGTTCTAAAGTCAAGCAGTATGAGGCCTGCAGCTTTATTCTTTCTCTACAGGAATGTTTCACTTACCTGGGGCTTCTCACCTTTCCATATGAAGCTGATGATTTGTTTCTCCATCTCACTAAAAAAGTCACTGGAATTTGTAACGAATTGCATTGTATTTATAGATTCCTATGGGTAGAAAGAAGGATTCTACCCATAGGAATCTATAAATACAATGCAATTCGTTACAAATTCCACTAATTTTTTTTTAATTCTGCTCAAGATCATTCAAAAGTTACTACAACAACTGGATCTTGGCTGAAAGCAAAAAGTACCAGCAAGATGTTTACTTGTGTTTCGTTAACTACACAAAAGCATTCGACGGTGCGGATCATACTAAACAATGGCTAACTTAGTGGAGAACGGAAATTCCAAAGCAGCTCATTGTGCTCTTAAGTTATCTGTATACAGATCAAGAGGCAGTCATGTGAACAGAAAAAGGAGACATTGTATGGTTTAAAGTCAGGAAAGATGTGAGTCAGGGTTGTATCATTTCATCATACCTTTTTAATCTGTATGCCAAGCAAATAATCCAAGAAACTGGATTATACGAAGAAGAACAAAGCATCAGGAATGGATGACAACTCACTGACAACCTGTGTTATGCAGACAACACCACCTTAGCCAAAAGGCCAAGTGCCGTCATGTCGGATCCGACTCATTACTTGCTGGAAATGAAGATTTGAGGCATTTACTGATGAAGATCAAGGACCACGGCCTTCAGTATGGATTGCACGTCAACATCAGGAAAACAAAAATCCTTGCAACTGGACCTCGCAACTGGACAGCATTGTCATAAATGGAGAAAGGACTGAAGTTGTCAAACATTTCGTTTTACTTGGGTCCACAATCAATGCCTTGGAAGCAGCAGTCAAAAAAATTAAAAGATGGGTGGAGTCAAGATGATAGACTAAGCACACAGCTCCCTATATCCTTCTGGAAACCAAGAACTGAATTGGTAATCAAACGGAGCATTCTGATCACCTAATCAACCCCAGGACACAGCACAGGGCTGTTAATTTGTACTTCATACCACTGAGTGAAAAATCTCCTCTCTTTTGCTGACTCCCACTCCTGGCTAGCCCTGGCTCTCATGGACTGAAGGTAAATGCACCACTTTGAATTTTTTTTTTCTCTGTGTTGGCCAGCAGGCAGAGCTGGGTCTTGCCTAGTGGCTAGACTCAGACGTGCTGCTGGGGGGATAGGCAGGTGAAATTCCCGTATTTTGAGAGCCAGGCTTAATCTACCACTTTGGGCCTGTCTTTTTATTTTTGCCATAGTGGGATTTGTACAGATTCCCACTGCCAGTGTGCAGAACACCACGTTGGGTACGGAGATTTTAGCGGGACCTAATTCTTAGCCTGGGAGCCAGTGCCTGCAAACAGGACAGCGCTTCTCCAACAGAAAAGCAGTGATTTACACAGTGCCACCTACGGTGGGGACCCTACAACAGAAGCAGAGGAATCACTACCTCTCAGCACCTTTACCCCCTCTATCGGCTGCTTGTGTGGTGGGCACCATCTTGGATATGGTGGCTGCGACTGGACCTAATTCTTAGCTTGGGAGCCAGAGCCTGCCCACAGGAGAGCACTTTTCTATCAGAAAAGCAGAACTCTACACAATGTAGCCTAAGTCTGGGCCCTGTCAACAGAAGCCAACAGGGCAGTAGCATTGCTGTATTCTGAATCAGTTTGTATCATCTAGGGTTGGATATAGAGGTGCTTACTTTACCAGTTGGGAAGAGGGACCCCTACACCTGAAAATCTGACTGGCTTGGGAAGTGGTCAGATACATTTTGCTTTAGATTTTGAAGAAATACTCAAAGAAGTTCTTGGCTTTGGCTTAGAAGAACAAAACCAGTAACTTTATATTTTAGAATGACACACTACTCAAAACTCAGTTAGGGAAGGCTCCAAAGTCAATCACAGCTTTAATACTGAAAGAAGCAATCCAGTGATCATCATGAAAACTATGGTGCCATCATATTAAAAAGAGGGATGTACTACACTCATTAAAGTCCTTCCAGATGGAGAGGAAGACGATAAGACTGGTAGTAATTAAAATTGGGTTTCTATATATTTTATTAAGGGGAATCTCAGGGGCAGCTGTAAAGCACAGCAAAGATGTATCATACCATTTCAAGAAATGTAACACACCAGCTCTGAAAAAGGTGAAAAATCAACTCACAAAAAATAATTTCCCAGAAAAGACTAATAAGAACAACAGAGAAAACATCAACACAAAAATAAACATATCACAATGGCAGCAGTGAACGCATACCTATGAATAATTACATTGAATGTGAATGGACTGAATGCTCCAGTAAAGAGAAGTCAAGTGACACATTGGATCAAAATACATGACCCATCCATATGTTGTCTACAAGAAACTCACTTGAGACCTAAAGATAGGAACAAATTGAAAATTAAAGGATGGAAGAATATATATCAAGCTAACAATGAACACAGAAGAGAAAGTGTAGCAATTCTAATCTCAGACAAAATCAATTTTAATGTAAAATCCACTATCGTGTACAAAGATGGACACTATTTATTGCTGAAAGGTTCAGTACACAGGCAAGACTTAACTACATTAAATATATATATACCTAATATCAAAGCACCTAAGTACATCAAAGAGACACCGACTACACTCAAAAAAAGAGTTAGATGACTCCACAGTAATAGTGGGAGACTTCAACACTCCACTGTCAATACTGGACAGATTATCTAGAAAAAAGCTCAGTAAGAACACAGAAGACCTCACTGCCAAAATTTACCAACTAAACCTCATTGATATACACAGACCTTTACACCCATCAGCAGACAACTACACCATCTTCTCCAGTGCACATGGAACATTCTCCAGAATGGACCATGTGTTAGGATATAATGCAATTCTCAGTACAATACATAGCATTGAATTATTGTAATGCATCTCAGACCATAAATCCATAAAGGTTGAAATCAATAGCAGAAAATACATAGATAGAAAGTGGAATTCTTGGAAACTGAACATCTTGCTCAAAAAAACATGAGTTATAGAAGAAATCAAGGATGAAATAAAGAAATTCATGGATTCCAATGAGAACGAAAACACTTCCTACCAGAACCTATGGGATACAGCCAAAGCAGTGCTCAGAGGTCTGTTTATCTCCATAAATGCACACATTTAGAAGGAAGAAAGAGACTAAATCAAGGAATTAACCCTACAGCTTGCACAAGTAGAGAGAGAACAACAGAGGAACCCCTCAGGCACCAGAAGAAACCAGATCATGAAGATTAGAGCAGAGTTAAATGAATTAGAGAATAGAAAAACAATTGAAAAAAATTGAAAAGACCAAAAGTTGGTTTCTTGAAAAGATCAACAAAATTGACAAATCAGTGGCTAAACTTACTAAAGAAAAGCAGGAAAGGAAACAAATAATCCAAGTTAGAAATGAGAGGGAAGTTGTCACCACAGATGCAACAGAAATAAAAAATACCATAACAGAATACTATGAAAAACTGTACTCTAACAAATTTGAAAATCTAGAGGAAGTGGACAAATTCCTTGACTCATACCACCTATCCAAATTATCACAACATGAAGCAGAACTTAATAAACCCATCACAAAGGAAGAGATTGAAATTGTCATCAGAACAGTGCCAACCAAAAAAAGCCCAGGCCCAGATGGCTTCACTGAAGAATTCTACCAAGCTTTTAGAGAAGAGTTACCTCCAATACTACAGAGACTATTTCACAGTATAGAAAGGGATGGTGTACTCCCAAACTCATTCTATGAAGCCAGCATAACTCTGATACCAAAGCCAGAGAAAGACCCAGCGAAAAAGGAGAACTACAGACCAATATCACTCATGAATCTAGATGCAAAAATCTTCAACCAAATTCTTGCTAATAGAATACAACAACATATCAAGAAAATAATCCATCATGACCAAGGGGGATTCATACCAGGGATGCAAGGCTGGTTCAACATCAGAAAAACAATTAATGTGGTTAACCACATAAATAACACAAAAGACAAGAATCACCTGATTTTGTCCATTGATGCAGAAAAGGCATTTGATAAAGTCCAACACCCATTCATGCTAAAAACTCTTAGCAAAATAGACATAGACAGAAATTCCTCAACGCAATAAGGGCCACTGATACAAAGCCAACTGCCCACGTCATCATAAATGGAGAGAAACTGAAAGACTTTCCCTTGAGAACAGGAACTAGACAAGGATGCCCATTCTCATCTCTCCTATTCAACATTGTACTAGAAGTTCTAGCCAGGGCAGTTAGACATAACCAAGAAGTAAAGGGCATCTTCATGGGCAAAGAAGTTAAAATCTCCCTGTTTGCAGGTGATATGATTGTATATGCAGAGAATCCCAAAGAATCTACTCAGACTGCTAGAAGAGTTCAGCAAAGTCTCAGGATACAAGAGAAACATAAGTAACTCAGTAGGATTCCTTTATACCAGTGAGACTGCTAATGAAGAAATCAGCAAATCAATACCGTTAGTACAGCCCCTAAGAAGACAAAGTACCTAGGAATTAACCTAACCAGAGTAATAACAGACCTTTACAAAGAGAACTACAAGCCCTAACTACAAGAAACTAAGAGAGAATTAGAGAAATGGAAAACCTACCCTGCTCATGGATAGGAAGAAGTAACATAGTGAAAATGTCTATTTTACCCAAAGCAATCTACTTATATAATGCAATCCCAATACAATTTCTGGGATCATTTTTTAATGAGATGGAGAAACAAATCACCAATTTTGTTTGGATAGGGAAGAAGCCCCGGATAAGTCAGGTACTACCAAAGAAGAAGAACACACTGGGAGGCCTCTCATTACCCAACCTGAGAACATACCACACGGCCACAGTGGTCAAAACAGCCTGGTACTGGTACAAAAACAGACAGATCAATCAATGGAACAGAATTGAGACCCCAGGGATGACACCGTCTGCCTATCTATAGCTGACATTCGACAAAGGCCCTAAGACATTAAACTGGGGTAAAAACAGTATCTTCAACAAATGGTGCTGGCAAAATTGGATATCCATGTGCAATAAACTGAAACAAGATCCCTATCTTACACCTTATACAAAAATCAACTCCAACTGGATAAAAGACCTAAATATCAAATCTAAAATGATAAAGCTCATCCAGGAAAAGGCAGTAACAACAATGTGGACAGACTCCAAAATCTGTCAAACAAACCACAATCATCAGAAGAGAAAATAGATGAATGGGAAATATTAAGAATCAAACACTTTTGCTCATCCAAAGACTTTATTAATAGAATTAAAAGAACACCCACAGAATGGGAAAAAATATTTGCCAACTCTGTGTCAGACTGACACCTGATCTCCACAATCTATAGGATACTAAAAAATATCAATAAGAAGAAGATAAATCACCCAATTAAGCAATGGGCAAAGGAGATGGACGGACATTTCACCAAAGAGGAGATCCAGGCAGCCAAAAACCACTTGCGGACATGTTCACAATCTTTAGTTATTAAAGAAATTCAAATCAAGACAACAATGAGATACTATCTCGTTGGCCATGATCCAAAAAACACAAAACAACAAATGCTGGAGAGGCTGTGGAGAAAGTGGAACCCTCCTACACTGTTGGTAAGTGGAACCCTCCTATACTGTTGGTGGCATTGCAAAATGGTCCAGCCTCTTTGGAAAGCAATCTGGCGCTTCCTAAAAAAAAAGGATATTGATATATCATTTGACCCAGTAATTCTACTACTTGGAATATATCCTACAGAATCAAGGCCTTTCGCACCAACGGACACATGCACAAGAATGTTTATCGCAGCACAGTCCACGATAGCCAAAAGATAGAATCAACCCAGATGCCCAACAACAGAAGAATGGTTAGGTAAACTATGGTATATATACTCAATGGAGCACTACGCAATGATAAAGAATAACGATGATTCCAGGAAACATCTCCTAACCTGGTTTCAACTGGAAGACATTATGTTGAGTGAAAGTAGTCAGAGACAAAAGGACAAATATTGTATGAGACCTCTATATTAAGATCTCAAAAACAAATTTGTGTATAGAAGAAAAGACTCTTTGACATCTGCAAGGAAGGGGAGGGAGGGAGGGCGGAGGAGGAGGGTTTAGATTGGATAGTTGGTAGAAATTTAGTTGGGTGAAATCGGTGATAGCACACATTAGAAACAAGAACAATATTAAGTGTACTTCAGCATAACCTGAATACTCCTTCCATCTTAACCCAATATTGCAAGGGTAGAGTAGCTGGGACAGGGGCAGGGGAACCATACTCTTAGGCGAAATCGAGGCCAATTGCCACAACTGGCGTTTTGTTAAGAGTGCTCTCTGAGCCCCACATTGGTGAGTGGCATCTGAGGTCTTAAAAGCTGCCAAACTGCCATCTGAGGGCACAGCAAATCGTCCCAACTCAGCAGGAATGGATTATCACAGAGGATCAATATGACATCGGGAAAAGACAACCCAGAAGATAGAGAGACCCACATGAGTGGGTGCCTACATCGACTTGGGACCAGAGGAACCGGAGAGTGCCTGACCACCACCAGTGATAGCCACGATCGACCTCACTAAATTGAGTTGAGTCTCACTGGCAGCACAAGAATAAAAAAGGGTGCATTCTGAGATCTCCACTAAAAGACCACAATTGATAGTCCAGCAGTTTCAAGGTTCCCCTGGGAGCATGATCCCTGGCCCTGATGCTGTCCTTGCCCATAAATCCTAATGAAGCTCTATTCTTTGGACATGAATGGATTGGACTTAGTGATGCAGAGTAACCATATATTGGATGCACTTTATGGTTCTATACGTCTATAAGATATCACCCTGCTCACCTCAGGCTGGAGGAAGGAGAGTGGGTGGATAGGAGCGGATAGGAGACTGGAGGATGAGACATGTATGAAGCAGAGAGGAATAGTGTGCTGTCACTGGACAGGAAGAGCAGTGCAAGCTACATGTAGATGGGCATGTAAATTTATACGGGAATGTACATTTTCACTCAGTCATATTAAATAAAAAAAATTAAAAGATACATTGCACTGGGAAAATCTGCTGCAAAGGACCTCTTCAACGTATTAAAAAAAAAACGGAAGAAGAATTGATGCCTTTGAATTGTAGTGTTGGAGAAGAATGTTGAATGTACGATGGATGGCCAAAAGAACCAACAGATCTGTTCTGGAAGAAGTACAACCAGAGTGCTCCTTGGAAGCAAAGATGGCAAGACTGCATCTTACATACTTTAGACATGTCGTGAGGAAAGATCAATCCCTGGAAAAGGACATCATGCTTGGTAGAGTGGAGGGCCAGCCAAAAAGAGGGAGACCCTTGGCAAGATGGATCAACACAGTGGTTGCAACAATGGGCTTAAGCATAGAAACAGTTGTGCACATGTCACAAGACCTGGCAGTGTTTCCTTCTGTTGTTCACAGTGTCGCTATGAGTTGGAACAGACTCGATGGCTCCTAACAACAACAACATGGGTAGAATACATACTTTGATGATTTTGAGTCTTCCTATCCATGAGCAAGGTAGATTTCACCACTTACATAGGTCTCTTTTGCTTTCTTCCAGTAGAGACTTGGCATTCTTTTTGTATGTGTATTTTAGGTCTCTAGTTTGATTTATTCCTAATATTTAATCTTCTTGGGGTGATTTCCTCTTTGTTGATATAAAGGAATTCTGTTAATTTTTCTATGTTTATCTTGTATCCTGAACTTTTATTGTCACTTTTATCAGTTCCAGTAGTTTTTTGTCGATGTTTTAGGCTTTCCTCAATATGAGATCATATCATCTGCAAATGGAGGTACTTTTACTTTTACCTTACTGTTTTGAATACATTTATTTCATTATCTTACCTGATTGCTCTAACTAGAACCTCCAGGACAATGACTAATAAAAGTCGTGACAGTGGGCATCCTTGTCTGGTTCCTGTTCTCAGGTGGAATGCTTTCAGACTCTCTCCATTTAGGATGATGTTGGCTGTTAGCTTTGCACAGATGCTCCTTATTATGCTGAGGAATTTTCCTTCTATTCCTATTTTGCTGAGAATTTTTAACATGAATGATTGCTGAACTTTGTCAAATGGCTTTTGTGCAACAATTGATAAAATCAAGTGTTCCTCGTTTTTTGTTTTATTTACGTTGTTGATTACATTAATCATTTTTCCATTGTTGAACTATCCCTGCAATCCTACTATGAATCCTACTCGGTCACTGTGAATTTTTTTTTTTTTTGATATGTTGTTGAATTCTACTGGCTAGAATTTTGTTGAGGATTTTTGCATCCGAATTCATGAGAGATATTGGTCTGTAATTTTCCTTTTTTGTGCTATCGTTGCCTGATTTTGGTATGCTGGCTTCATACAGTGAATTTGGGTGTTTTTGATCCTTTTATATGCTCTGGAATACCTTTAGTAATAGTGGTATTAACTCTTCTCTGAAAATTTGGTAGAATTCTCCAGTGGAGCCATCAGAGCCAGGAATTTTTTTAGTTGGAAGTTTAAAATTACCTTTCAATCTCCTTTTTTGTGATATGTTTATTAAGTTGTTCTATTTCTGTATTGGCTAGGTTTGGCCAATTGATAGATGTATTGGCTGTATTTATAGGTGACATGTTTTTAAATTTTTTCTATTTTCTCTAAGTTTTTTAATTTATTGGAGTATGATTTTTCAGAGTATCTGTTATGATTCTTTTGATTTCGGTCTACAATGTGTTGTAATATTGTCTATCTCATTTCTCATTTGAATTATTTGTTTCCTCTCCTGTTCTTTTTTTTATATTATAATTTTTTTTTCTCAGTACCAATTTTGTTGATCTTTTAAAAAAATTAGCTTTTGGTCTTGCTACATCTTCCAGTTGTTTTTTCTATTCTCTGTTTCATTTAGTTCTGCTCTAACTTTTAGTATTTGCTTTCCTCTCATGCCCAAGAGGTTCTATTGCTGCTCGCTATCCACTTGTTCAAATTGTAGAGGTAATTCTTTGATTTGGGCTGTTCGTTGTGTTTAGATTTGTGCATGTATTTAGATACATTGACCTCTGAGCACCACTTTTGGTGTCTTCCATAGGTTCCAGTAGGATGTTTTCATTCTCATTCGATTATATAAGTTTCTTTGTTCCATCTTTGATTTCTTCCATAACCCAGTCATTTTCTAGCAAGGTGTTGTTCAGTTTCCATGTATTTGATTATTTCTTCATCTTTTTTTGTTGTTGTTGATTTCTACTTTTATGGCTCTATGGTCTGAAAAGATGCTTTCTAATATTTTAATACTTTGAATTTTGTTACAGATTCTTTTGTGGCCTAATACCATGGCCAATTCTGAAGAACATTCTGTGTGCATTGGAGAAGAAGGTACACTTAGCTGCCACTGGGTGGAGTGTCCTGTATATGTCCATGAGATCGAGTTGGTTAATTCTGGCTCTGGTTGTTAAGATGGTGTCAACTTAGCTGAACAATGATTCTCCGTATTTGGCAGCTGTATCAAGTGGCAGGGACAGGGCCTGTGGTGGCTTACCCCACCTCAGCTCTCATCTCTCCACCTTCAAGTGCTGAGTTCCTGTCTGCTCTTCCTGAGGTCTGTTTTTTACTTTCTTTTTTTTTTTTTTTTTGTGCTTTCGGTTCCTGGGACCTGAACTAGCAGCTGTTGGATTCGTCAGCCCTTACCGCTGGTGAGTGAGAGTCCTGTTCCCTGATCTGCTGGTCCTTAGTTTACCAGTCCCCTGCAGCTCCAAGAGTCAGCAGAGACCTCACAGTCTTGCCCGCCAGCTTGGGATCCACTGATCTGCAAAGCCAGTGATCTACAGCTCTGGTCTCTGGCCTGCTGAACCTGGGTTCTCCAGCTCCGGTGGCCACATGAGGCTGGTGTCAAGACTTGGAATGTTCAACTTCTACAGTTATATGAGCTATTGCCCTTATATAAATCTTTCCATATACATGTTACTGGTTTTGCTTTCCTAGAAAACCCAGCCTAAGACAGTAGCATTTAGATCTTCTGTGTCTTTACTGAAAATTTTTCTAGATGTTTCATCTTTTACTGAGAGTGGTATGTTGAAGTCTCCTACTATTATTGTGGATCTATTTCTGTTTTCAACGCAGTTAGTATTTGTTTTATGTATTTTGGAGCCCTTTTGTTGGGGTGCGTAAATATTTAATATGATTATGTCCTCTTGGAGTGTTGATCCTTTAAACATTATTTAATGTCCTCCCCTATCCAATATGGTGGATTTTTACTTGAAGTCTATTTTATCAAAGATTAATATTGCCACTCCTGCTCTTTTTTGAATGTTGTTAGCTTGATACAATTTTTTATATCCTTTAAGCTATGATTTGTTTGTGTCTTTGAGTCTAAGGTGTATCTTCTATAGGCAGAATATACATGGGTCATGATTTTTTATCCAATTTGTTACTGTTTGTCTCTTTATTGGTGCATTTAGTTAATTTATATTCATCATGATTATTGATAGACATGAAGTTAGTGCTGTTGTTTTGATGTCTTTGTGTGTCATAGACAATTCCTTTTCTACATTTAAGTTTATGTGCCAAGGCAGCCAAGTGCCGAGTCAGAGTACTGAGTCTTTTTTTAATGTATTTTCTTTTCACTGCTTTCAGTATTGGTCATTTTCCATTTTGCTGAGACTTCATGATATTCTTTAGCACATAGGACTGATAGTTTCCTTTGTGGTTATCTTAATATTTACCCTTATTTTTCTTAATTTAAATCAGACTTTCTTTATATTCACTTGACTTCCTCTCAGTATGAAAGATTTACGATGATATTTTCTTTTGGGTCCCTCTTTTTCACTGTAGTGTCTACATAGTGACATCTCTGTTTCCCTATTTTCAGTGTTTTGTCAATGATTTATTTTTATGGTTCCCCTATTTGGGTTGATATCCAGTTGCTCTATTCTGTGTTCTGTTACTGGGTTGCTACCTGGAGTTATTAGTTTTCCAATTAAAGGACTCCTTTTAATATTTCTTGTAGTTTTGGTTTTGTTTCTGCAAAGTCTTTAAAATTCAGTTTATCTGGCCAAGCCAAGTGCTACTGAGTCGGATCCAACTTGTGAGTTTATGTGGAAATGTCCTAATTTCACCATCATATTTGAGAACCAATTTTGCTGGATATACAAGTCTTGGTGGGCAATTCTTTTCCTTTGAGGCTTTTTATATGTCATCTCATTACCTTCTTGTCTGCATGGTTTCTATTGAGTAGTCCAAACTTTGTCTTACAGATTTTCCTTTGTAGATTATTTTTCATTTGCCCATAGAAACTTTTAAAAGTGTCTCATTTTGTTTAGTTTTTGCAAGTTTGATTATAGCATTCCTTGGTGTCTTTCTTTTGTGATCTACTTAGTGTATAGTTTGATAAGCATCTTGGATAGGTATCTTTTCCACCTTTTATGCTGTCAGGGAAGCTTTATGTCTGCAAATCTTCAACAATTCTCTTTGTATTTTCTGTTAAACTCCCTCTTCTGGTACTCCAGTCATTTGTAGATTATTCCTCTTCATATAGTCCCACATACTTTTTAGTGTTTCTTGATTGTTTTAAATCTTTTTCATCTGACTTTTCCTCAAACATGTTGATAGCATGTGCTTTAGCTTCAATATCACTAATTTGGCTGTCTGTTGCCTCAGATTTTGTCCTTTGACTTTATACCAAGTTATCTAATTCTGTTATTTTATTGTTAGTTTTCTGAATTCTAATTCTTGCCACTTAGTGCTTTCTTGCAGCTTGTTCAATTTGTCATTATGCTCTGCTGTGTTTTGCCTCATCTCTTTTCTCATTTCTTGAAGAACTTTAAATATTAATCTTTTGTTTTCTACCTCTGATAATTCCAGGAAGTTCTCTTCCTCTGGAAAATTTGGTTCTTTGTTTTGAGAGCTTTCTGCAGAGATCATGGTTTGCCCCTTTAAGTACTTTGATGTGGACTGTTGTTTCCAAGTCACCAGTAAATTGTATTTATATATTTTGTGTTTGCCTGTTGTGTTCTAACTCCTTGTTTTAAAATGTACTGTTGATTTTTTATGTGGATTCAGCTCAGGTATCTGATAGTCAGTCACAAGTGTGTGGTGCAGGCTTTTACTGGCTGTCCTCAATGGGCAGGGGTGATTAGTACAGGCATAGGTGTCTGACTGCAGCCACTGAGAAAGGTAACTGGCTAACAGCCATCATGTAGTATTTGTGAGGATGGTGTATCCCCTTATATCCTAATGTATGTGAAGGAACAGTTTCTGGCCAGATTATCCCATCCATCCCAGAGTTTGTTAAATTGTTTCCTATCTGAGTCTTGGAGAATGGCTCAGGGCAGTCTTAAGGAATCCCACTTCTAGCTCAGCTAATGGCATCAGGCTATAACACTTGGGCACAGTGCAGAGAAGAGAGGAGTAAGTGCCAGGAGAAAGGAGACAGGTCCATTTTGTAGAAAAGATTCAGATCCACACTTGACAGGATAGCCTTCAATGATCTAGTGCTGTCTTTCATTAGTTCTGGAGGCATAAGTGGATTCTCTGGACAATCACCCCTGATGTGGAGGGCAATCTTCAACCTCTATTCTCAGCCCATCATATAGTGGCTGCTACAATTTCGTAGCATGTCAGGTCTGTGGAGTCCTATGTACTTCTGGTGCTATACTTTTTTTGCCATTGCTCCATCCAATTTTTCAACTTTTCCTTTGATAATCAGGGCTCCTAGGATCTCATATATACTGGATCCATTTGTTGCTTTGGGTCTTTGTTTTTATATGGGTCCTAGGAATCATCTACTCCATCTCGGCCTTACCTCTCTATGACTACATTTTTCTAAGTCCCCCTTTTTTTGTTATAATGTTGCCATCTTTTATGTAATGACACCATTGTTTCCCTGTTTTTGGTGTTTTCCCTTATTTTTTTGATTTCTCTATCATGATTATCTAGCGGCTCTGTCCTGTGTTGTAGTGTTGGTTTCTTATCTGGTGTTACTGATATTCTAACTGAAGGATTCTCTTTAGTATTACTTGTAATTTTGCCTTGTTTTTTTTTTTTTTTTTTTTTTTTTGCCAATTCCTTAAACTCCTTTCTATTTGGAAGTGTCCTAATTTCATTATCATATTTGACAGACAGTTTTGCTGTGTATGTAATTCTTGGATGGCAATGTTTTTCCTCCAAGGCTTTACATATGTTGTTCCATTACCTTTTTGCCTGCATGGTTTCTTCTGAGTAATCTGAGCTTAGTCTAACTGCCTTTCCTTTGTAGATTATTTTTCTTTATCTGCAGCTGCTTTTAAAATTCTCTCCTTACCTTTAGTTTCAGCAAGTTTGGTTGTTACATGACTTGGTGTCTTTCTTTGGGGATCTATCTTGGATGGAGATCAATGAGCATCTTGGATAGAGATCTCATCTTTCACAAGATCAGGAAAGTTTTCTGTCAACAATCTTTAACTATTCTCTTTGTATTTTCTACACCCCCAAGCTCTAGTACTGCAATCACTTGTGATTATTTCTCTTGATAGTCTCACTTAACTGTTAGTGTTGCTTCTTTTTAAAAATCTTTTTCTCTGATTTTTCCTCACAGATGTTAGTGTCAATTGCTTCATTTTTAATCGCTCTAATTCTACCTTTCATTACCTCAATTCTCCTCTATTGACTTTCTGTTGAATTGTCTAACTCTGTAATTTTATTATTAATCTTCTGAATTTCTGATTGCTCTCTCTCTGCTGTCTTCCAGCCCATTCAGTTTGTCATTATGCTCTGCTATCTTTTGTTTCATCCTCTTTCTGATCTCTTAAGGAGTTCTAAATACTAATCTTTTGTATGTGCCCTGTGATAATTCTAGGACATTCACTTCGTCTGGAAAAATTCTTGGATCTTTGTTTTGACAGCTTTCTGAAGTCATTGCAGTCTGTCTTTTTAAGTAATTTGATATGGACTATTGTCTCCAAGCCATCAGTAACCTACTGCCATCAAGTCAGGTCTGACTTACAGCCACCCTAGAATCCATCAGTAAGTTGTTGTAATTATTTATTTTATATTTTCTTACTTTGATCTAGCTTCTTGTTTTGAAGTGCCGAAACTGGCTGGTTGTGCAAGCTAGTTTGATTATTCATGCCTTTGAGGCTGTAATGTCCTTTCACAACATGGTTAGATCTGACACTAGACATGTGAGCTCAGGTGTCCATTTACCTTTCTTGTAGTATCCAGGTCAGGGTTTCTCTGTCAGCAAGTACTTGTGACTCTCCCCTACAGTTCTGGATGGGCAGGGATGATTTGTATAGGCATAGGTATGTGACTGCATGTGGAGAAAGGCAGAGGGCTTAGAGCTGTTCACGGGTGTTTGTGAAGAAGACATGTCCTCTTGTGCCTGAGCCTGGGTAAAGAAACTCTTTCTACTCTGAGTTTCTAGTTTATGGAAACTGGCAGATTACTACCATTTCTTTCCTCTAGTTAGTTAAATTTTTCCCCCTCCAGGTCTAGAAGAATGAATCAAAGCATGTATGAGGAGTTCTACTTGCATCCGAGGTAGTGGAGCCAGGAATAGTGCAGAGAAGGGAAGGGGAAGCACTGGGAAAAGGGATAGAGGTTTAGTCAGAAAGAAATTTTTTTAATTTGCTCTCAGTAGGTTAGATACAAGCCACTTAGCTTTTGTTGATCGAATGCTGGTTTTCACTGATTCTAGAGGCATGAGTAGGCTCTCTGCCACACCATGTCTCCTGTTGAAGTACATGCTTTCTAAAAGCCACTGCTGTGCTTGTTGCACTTGCTGCCTTCTATCTGCCTGTGGTGTACTGACACCTGCTGGGCCAGGTATGCCCAGTCCTAGGTAATTCTGGTCCTACTTTCTTGCCCTGTCATTGAGTCCAATTTCTCAACTCTCCTTTTGATGTTCAGAGTTCCTAGAAAGTCACATATAATTGAGTCATATTTTTTTGTGTCTTTATTGTTAGAGAGATCACAGGAAGCTTACAACTGTTCTGTTATCTTAGCCCCATCTCCTTTCTTGTTCTTCACAAATTTTCTAGGAGGCTGAATTTAAGCAGCCTCTATATTTAACAATGGAATTGCAGTTTCTTAGGATTGGTTTCAATAAAAGACAAATTAAATTCTAAAAAAATTTGGTATTAATATAATGACATTAAATGTAAGTTCCTTAAAAACAAACTTTCATTAGAAAAAGTTATCTGAGATGTTATAAATACTTAATTTAATGTAAACATGGCATTTGGTAATCTTTTTGCCTTTGAAGTTTGGATTTTGATTTGCTGTCATTGCTGTTATGCATCCTCAAATTGATCCTGGGTCATAAAACACAATGTTGTTAACTCAGTTGTGACAGGGACACTTTTGGAGGCAGCAGAACTGCTCCAGAGGGTTTCTAAGACTGTGACTCTTTATAGAAGAAAATCACTACATCTTTCTTCTGTAGAGCAGCCATGTATTCCAACCATGGACCTTTTCATTAGCACATTAACCACTTTACCAATAGAGCTCCTATTCCAAGTCTTGGTAACCCTGTATAACAGAACAGCCAACAGAAAAAATAAAAAACAAAAAAGAGAAACACTCACTGCTGTCAAGTTATTTACAATTCATAGTGAACCTATAGGACAGAGTAGAGCTGTTCTAAAGAGTTTCCAAGGAGAAGCTGGCAAATTAGAAATGCTGACATTTTTGTTAGCAGACATAGCACTTAACTAGTATGTCACCAGGGTTTCCATATCATTGGAAGGAAATGAAAATCACAAAGAGAATTGTGTTCTATCAAAAAGAAAAGAAGAAAAGATCCAACCCCTTTTTTCTGTCCTAGTATACTTTGCCATATCATCGACTATGGTTCTTTTCTTTTATCTATGTATCTATCTATCTAATCTATTTATATAACTACCTACCTATCATCCATCTAGCTATCTATCCATCTATCTATCCATCTCTCTCTCTCTCTCTCTCTCTAACTATCCATTGTGATTGAATGAAAGTATACAATCCGGTTTAAATTCGCATGCCTGACTATGTGCAGCTCCTACTGCTCTCCTTGCCCAGTGACAGCACACTCCTTCTTTCTGTTCTATACAAGTCATGTCCTCTTAACAGTCTCCTGTCCTTTCTTCTCCACTCTCTCTATTCCCTTCTAGTAAGAGGCCAGTAGGATGACATCCTGTAGATACATAGAAACATAAAGCGCATAGATGATATGGTCACTCTCTGTTGCCAAGTCCAATCCATTCCTGTCTGAGGAGTTGACATCAGTAAGGATTTATGATCAGGGGTAGCATCAGGTCTAGGGGCCATGCTCCCAGGGGAACCCCTAGGCCTTCAGACCATCAATTTCAGTCTTTTAGTGGAGTTCTCAGGGTGCACCCTTCTTGGTCTCATTTTGCCACCAGGACTCAACTTTATGAGACCCATCACAGCTGTCATTGTAGGTGGCCAGGCATGGTTGCATGCTGTTGTAGTCACCCATTCATGTGGGTCTTTCTGTCCTCTGGGTTATCTTTCCTCCATGTCATTTTTGTCCTTGGCGATCATCTGTTCCTACTGTGCTGGGACCACATGGTATACCTCAGATAGCAGCTTGCTAGCCTTTAAGAACCCAGACACCGCTCACCAACAAGGGGTGCAGACGAATCTCTTAGCAATATACTAGTTATGCCAAATGGCCTCGATGTCCTCTGAGATCATAGTCCCCAGCCCCCCACCTCTACTACTCAGTCCTTGACATATTGGGTTAAAATTGGAAGTGTTATCAGGTTATGTTGAAATCCAGTTAAATTGATCTTTCTGCTGTGTGCTGTCACTGATTTCACCCAACCAAATTTCTATCACTATCTAATCTATAAGCAGCCCTTTTCCTTACTTCCTCCACTCCCTTGCAGCCATCAAAGAATCTTTTCTTGTGTACATGAGTCTGTTTTCAAGTCCTCATAGTAGGAGTCTTATGCGATGTTTGTCTTTGTGCCACTGACTAATTTCACTCAACATAATGTCTTTCAGTTGAAAGCAGATTATGAGATGCTTCCTAAAATGATCATTCTTCTTTTATCATTGCATAGTGTTATACTGAGTATATACACCATAGTTTATTTATTAGTCTATCTGTTGGTGGTCATCTGGGTTGATTCCATCTTTAGCTGTTGTGGACTGTGCTGTAATAAACATTCTTGTGCATGTATCTGTTCTTGCGAATGCCCTTGCATCTGTAGTACATATTCCAAAAAGTGAGATTACTGGGTCAAATGGTATGTCTAATTTCCACCTTTTTAAGGAAGCAGTAGATTGCTTTCCAAAGAGGTTGTACCATTTTGCAATCCCACCAGCAGTGTAGGAGAATTCCAATTTCTTCACAGCCTCTCTAGCATTTGTTGTTTTGCATTTTTTGGATCTTGGCCAACCTTTTTGGGGTGAAATGATACTTCATCGTTGTTTTGATTTGAAATACTTTAACAGCTAATGACTGTGAGCATTTTTGCACATGTCCTTTGGCCGCCTGGATGTCCTCTTTTAAGAAGTGTCTGTCCATCTCCTTCACCCATCACTTAATTGGATTGTTTATCCTTTTCTCGTTGATATTGTCTATTACCTTGTCTATTAAGGAGATCAGACATCAGTCTAACATATAGTTGCCAAATATTTTTTTCCCATTCTCTAGGTGGTCTTTTAATTCTTTTGATAAAGTCTTTGGATGAACAGAGGTGTTTGATTTTCAGCAGTTCCCACTTATCTATGTTTTCTTCTCTTGATTGTGCTTTGTCAGTTTTTGAAGTCTGTCTACATTGTGTATTAAAACTTCTGTTGTTGATCCTATTTTTTCTTGGATGAGCTTTATTGTTTTGGATTTCGTATTTAGGTCTTTTATCCAATTTGAGTTGGTTTTTGTATAAGGTGTAAGATATGGGTCTTGTAAACCCTGGTGGTGTAGTGGATTAAGTGCTACCACTGCTAACCACAAGGTCGGCAGTTCAAATCCACCAGGTGCTCCTTGAATACTCTGGGGGCTAGTTCTACCCTGGCCCCTAGGGTCGCCATGAGTCGGATCTGACTCAACAGCACTTGGCACTTGGCTTCAATATTTTGCAGATGGATATCCAATTATGCCAGTACCACTTATTAAAGAGAATGGTATCACCCGAGTTTAAAATCTTGGGGCCTTTGTTGAAGATCAGCTGTTCATAGGAGGATGGTGGCATCTCTGTGGTCTCAACTCTGTTCCATTGGTCTGTATGTCTTTTTTGTACCAGTACTAGGCTGTTTTGACTACTGTGGTAGTGTATTAGTTCCTAAGGTTAGGTAGTGAGAGGCCTCCCAGTGTGTTCTTCTTCTTCAGTAGCGCTTTATTTATTCAGGGTTTCTTCCCTTTCTCAACAAACTTGGTGATTTGTTTCTCCATCTCATTAAAAAATGTCACTGGTATTTGTACTGGGATTGTGTTGTATATGTAGATTGCTTTGGGTAAGATAGACAATGTTAAATCTTCCTATTCATGAACAGGGTAGGTTTCTCCATTTATGTAAGTCTGTCTTAGTTTCTTGTAGTAAGGTCTTGTAGTCCTCTTTGGAAAGGTCTCTTATTTCTCTAGTTAGAGTTATTCCTAGATATTTTATCTTCTTGGGGGCTATAGTAAATGGTATTGATTTGGTGGTTTCTTCTTTAATAATCTCTTTGTTGGTATAAAGGAATCCTACTGATTTACTTATGTTTATCCTGTATCATGAGATTTTGCAGAACTCTTCTACTAGTTTGAGTAGTGTACTTGTGGATTCTTTAGGATTCTCTAGGTATACAATCATATCATCTGCCAACAGGGAGATTTTAACTTCCTCTTTACTGATGCAGATGCCCTTTATTTCTTTGTCTTGTCTAATTGCTCTGGCCAGAACTTCTAGTACAGTGTTGAACAGGAGAGGTAAGAGTGGGCATCCTTGTCTAGTTTCCGTTTTAAAGGGGAATTCTTTCGGTCTCTCTCCATTCAGGATGTTGTAGGCAGTTGGCTTTGTATAAATGGCCTTTATTGCATTGAGGAAATGGTCATCTATTCCTATTTTGCTGAGAGTTTTTAGCATGATTCAGTGTTGGACTTTATTAAATGCCTTTTCTGCATCAATAGACAAAATTAGGTGACTCTTGTTTTCTGTGTTGCTTATGTGGTTGATCACATTAATTGTTTTTCTGATGTTGAACCAGCCTTGCACACCTGGTATGAATCCAACTTGGTCATGATGGATTACTTTTTTGGTATGTTGTTAAATTCTGTTGCCAAATATTCTGTTGAAGATTTTTGCATTTAAGTTCATGAGTGGTATCGTTCTGTAGTTGTCCTTTTTTTGTTGGATCTTTCCATGGCTTTGGTATCAGGGTTATGCTCGTTTTGTAAAATGAGTTTGGGAGTATTCCATCCCTTTCTATGCTGTGAAATAGTCTCAGCAGTATTAGAGTTAACTCTTCTCTAAAAGCTGAGTTCTGCATTGAAGCTATCTGGGCCACAGCTTTTTTTGGTTGGTGGGTTTTTTTTTTTTTTTTCTTTTTTAAATAACTTTTTCAGTCTCTTCCTTTGTGATGGGTTTATTAAGTTGTTCTGCTTCACCTTTTGATATTTTTGGTAAGTGATCCGAGTCTAGGAATTTGTCCATTTCCTCTAGGTTTTCAAATCTGTTAGAGTACAGTCTTTCACAGTATTCTGCTATGATATTTTTTATTTCTGTTGGATCTGTTGTGACATTTCCCATTTCATTTTTTATTTGGGTTATTTGTTTCTTTTCCCATTTTTCTTTTGTAAATTTAGCCAGTGGTTTGTCAGTCTTGTTGACCTTTTCAAAAAACCAGCTTTTGGTCTTTTCAATTGTTCTTCTATTCTCTAATTCATTTAGCCCTACTCTAATCTTTATGATCTGACTTCTTCATGTTCCTGAGGGATTCCTCTGTTGTTCTCTCTCTACTTGTTCAGGCTGTAGGGTTAGTTCTTTGGTTTGGGGTCTTTCTTCCTTCTGGATGTGTGCTTTTATAGAGATAAACTGACCTCTGAGCACTGCTTTGGCTGTATTCCATAGATTCTGGTAGGAAGTGTTTTCATTCTCATTGGAATCCATAAATTGCTTTTTCATCCTTGATTTCTTCTATAACCCGTGGCTTTTTGAGCAAGATGTTCAGTTTCCATGAGTTCCACTTTCTATCTCTTTTTTCTGCTATTGATTTCTACTTTTATGACTTTATGGTCTGAGAAGGTGCTTTGCAATAATTCATTGGTTTGGATTTTGTTGAGATTTGCTTTGTGTCCTAACACATGGTCTATTCTGGAAAGTGTTCCATGTGCACTAGAGAAGAAGATGTAGTTATCTGCGGATGGATAGAAACTTCTGTATATGTCATTGCGGTCTAGTTGGTTAATTGTGGCAATAAGATCTTCTGTGTCTGTTGAGCTTTTTTCTAGAAGATCTGTCCAGTAGTGAAAGTGGAGTGTTGAAGTCTCCCACTATTAGTGTGGAGTGATCTATCTCATTTTTGAACATTGGCAGTGTTTCTTTGACATATTTAGATGGTCTACTATTGGGTGCATAAATATATAATATTGTTAAGTCCTGCTTGTGTATTGAGCTTTTCAGCAGTATTGGGCACCCTTGTCCATGAAGGTGGATTTTACATTAAAATGTCTTTTACCTGGGATTAGCATTGCCACATCTGCTGTTCTTTGTATATTGTTAGCTTGGTATGTATTATTTCATCCTTTAATTTTCAGTTTTTTCATATCTTTAAGTCTAATGTGACTTTCTTGTAAGCAACGTATAGATGGGTTGTGTCTTTTGATCCAAGATGTCACTTGTCGTCTCTTTACTGTAATTATTGATAGGTATGTGTTCAGTGCTATCTTTTTGATGTGTTTATTTTTGTCCTAATTTTTTCTCTGTTGCTCTTAATATGTTCTGGGACATTCTGCTTTTTGGGTTGATTTTTCACCCTTTTCAGTATTGGTTTTATATTTGTTGAGACTCCTGTATTACATTTCTTGTTTTGATATTTTGTGTCTTTATTGTGTTTTGCAGCTACCCCTATAGTCCACCTTAATAATCTATGTTTAAACCCAATTTTAACTTCTACATACCTTATTGACTTCCTCTCCCTGTGGAAGGATTATAACTACTGAAGTATATCACTCTTTTTAATGTGATGGTATCATAGTTTTCATGATATGATCACTGGATCCCTTCTTTTAATATTATAGCTTTGGTTGAATTTTATGCCTTCCCGAACTGAGTAGGTTTCTGGATGGTGTGTCCTGTATTATCTCCTAAAATATAGAGTAAATGGTTTTGTTTTTCTAGAATAAGAGCTTCTTTCACTATTTCTTGTAGCTTTGTTTTGGTTTTTACAAAGTTTCTGCTTATCTACCAATATCTTAATTTCATTTTCATATTTGAAAGACAGTTTTGCAGGATATGTAATTCTTGGTTGGAAGCTTTTCTCCTTGAGAGGTTTGATGTGCCATTCCACAGCCTCTGTGCCAACACTGTTTCTGCCGAGAAGTCAGATAAAAGTCTAGAGGACTTTCCTCTGAATGTTAGCTTTGCTTTGAGTCTCACTGTCTTTAAGAGTTTCTGCTTACGTTTCATTTTATTAAGCTTGATTATAACATGTCTTGGAGTCTTTCTTTGGGGGTCTATATTGTGTGGCATTCGCTAAGCATCGTGGATATGTATGTTCTCTTTCATAATTTCAGGCAAGTTTTCTGTCAGCAAGTGAAGTCAAGAACAATACACCCTGTGTTTTCAAGTGTCCCTCCCTGTTCAGGAACTCCAATTAATTGTTGATTGATCCTCTTGACAGAATCCCACATGTTTCTTAATGCTTCTTCATTTTTCTTTTACTTTTCTCTAATTTCTCTTCATAAGCGGTGGTGTCAGCAGTTCTGTCTTCCATGTCAGAAAGTCTATTGTCCAGTTGTTCAATTCTGTTCTCCTGGCTTTGAACTGAGTTTTCTAACTCTTTAATTTTGTTATTGATCTGTCAGATTTCAGAATGCTGGTATTCCATCACTTAGAACAACTTGCTTAATTTTTCATTTTGCTCTGCTGAATTTTGTATAATGTCTAGGAGGGCTCTCTATATAATTCTTTTGTACTCGATCTCTGAAAGTTTCAGAAAGGCTTCTTAATCTGGGAAGTTCTTTGGCCCTTCCTTTTGAGAGTTTTCGGGAGCCATGGGTGGATGTTTCTTTAAGTTTATGGCCAAGGTCTGTTGTTTTTTGGGCATCTAGAGGCTGTTTAGTTTCTCTGGTGATGCCTTAACAGGTGCTGAAGCTGAAGTTGATCACCGGTCTGCTCTGTGTACTCCAGCGACTGGGTCCAGTGGAATCTCTGGGGTAACAGGCTCCACCTCCTGGCTGGCAAAGACATGGCCCTACTGGTCAAGTCTCTATGGGGCCATCAGCTGACCATGTGTTGTGGGTCAGTCAAGGCTGAAAGAGATGCCATCAGGCTGCACCATAGTTATTGTTCTAGGTAGTCTTATTTTGAAAGGTAAAAGCTATCTGACAGCTTCTAGAAGCAGGCTTTCAGGTGTGCAAGTGTCTCTTTCCAGCTGGCAGCAGAAGCACCTCTATACCCATCCCCAGATGCTATGATCTACTTCAAAGTACGCAAAAGCTACTGTCCTGCTGTCATACACTGCCAGGCCCTAACTGTAAGACTACACTCTGTTAAACACAGCTTTCCTGTTGGGAAAGCACTCCCTGGGCTGGCACTGCCTCTCAGCCTGGGAATTATCCCCTGCTGAGGTCTCCATTTGGGGAACTCCTTCTCCCAGCCGATCAAGATGGCATCCTGTACAACCTGTCCCTCTCATTGCAAAACAGCCAAATCAATGGCAGAGGGTTGGAAAGATAGGGTGGAGGGGCCTTGCTGCTCTAAGTCCAAAGCCTGGTTCTCAATGTGTGACTATTTTGCCTGCTGATCACATCAGCAGTGTGGCTGAACTTTGCTGCCAGTTAAACCCAATCACCAGTGCCAGCTAACAAAAAGAAACAAAAAAGTTAAAACCACCAGTTATCTTCAGTCTGTGAGAGCCAGCCATTCAACAAGGGCAGGGGTCAGCTAAAGAGAAGTTTCTTTTTCAGTGGCATGTAGACTAGATTGATAGCCCTATGCCATGTCCCAGGGCTCACTGGGTGTCCAGAAGGCTCTGTTTAATTATCAATCCAGGCCTTAGTTTTCAGAGGGAATTGAGGGGACGTGTGTCTAGTCTGCCAGCCTGACTCTGCCCCCACCAGTTCTTTTCTTGTTTAATTCTCTTATTCCCCTTATCAAATTTATGGCAAATAACTTTCATTGTTGGCAAGTAGTTGCTCAAAAGATGATTATAAAGGAATGTCTAAATGAATGAATTAGTCTATTACCTATGAGAAAATCAATCTAGAGATTTGAGTTTGTTCATGACAAACGTTGACATATTATTTGTAATTTATGCGGTTATGAGTACCAAGTTGCATTTTACATCTGAAAATACATCTGACCTTAATTTATTAATATGTTTAAGAATTTAATTCTTATGTAACCACTTGACCTGACACTGTCCACTCGTAGCAGCTTAAACTGACATTTAATAAGTATGTAAATGAAAGCACCCTAACATAATATAGATATCCTTCCTAAGTGCCAATTATATGTCAATGTTCCCTTCAATTTGAATGTGTTAGTAAGAATCTAATTACACTGGTTTATAGCTGATGGAATTACAGAAGGAGAAGATTTATCTCTTACATACTTATTAGACCTCAATAAGTGTTCCTTTGCAATCTGTTTCTATTCAATTACCAAGTAATAACTGTCTTAATGAGTCTAATTGAAGGGCTTATTTCAAACTCCGATCACACACACAAAAGGAAGCTTAATTTGGAGTGCTTCCACTGGATGGGGCCTAGTTTATTCACCCAGAGGGAAGTGCTTTTCCTGGAAAAAGAGATGTTCACATTTGTGAAAGCATTTGCAGAGTTTCAGGGTCATTCATGTTTCTGTCCTTCATGTATCCTAAAATATAAACCCCTCCCCAAAACCTTGCTATTCAATCCATGCCTAACTGAACACTCATGGAGTCATTTGGCCTGTTTTTTTCCTCCCACAATTAGAAGCTTCAGTTTAACTTTCCTAAATGAAGACAGAATAATAACAATATCAATACAGAATATGTGCAGGGCTCTTACCAGTGCCAACTGCCTAAATCCATCACATATAGAAATACAGTTAATCTCCACTCTTAAGAAATAAGCAAATCACAAGGGAATTAAAACATAGACTTTTTACGTGAACTCTCCCAACCACCACTCCTAAACATTGCCACAGAGTTGATTATTATTCACAGTGACCCTATATGGCAGAGGAGAACTGCTCCAAAACATTAACAAGGAGGGGATAGTGGATAGTAAGTGCTGATCTTTTAGTTAACAGCTAAGTTCTTAACCACTGTGTCACTAAGTTTCCTTATTCTATGTTCATATAGAGAAACCATTTGGATTCTAAAAAACAATAACAACAAATGGCTCAGTATACGCTAGTTGCAATGAAGCTTATAAAGAGAAGAGAAAGAATGATAAAAATTCAACCACTGGTTGATCTTATAATGATTCATTGAACCCTGCCTCCCCCTAACTGAGAACAGCTGATATTAGATTATTAGGTGTCTCTTGCCTGACCTTTACCTGTTTGTAGCTTCAGGACCTCCTGAAATTAAAATTAAGGATGTATACATTTCAGGGGACATCTAGGTAAGTTATTATAACTAAGTTGTTATTTTTTTTTTCCCTGAGAAAATGTTCTGCATCCTATTTTGATAAGTGGCATCTGCAGTCTTAAAAGCTAGTAAACTGCTTTCTAAGGAGTATCAGTTTATCCCAATCCACCTGGAGCAGAGTAGAACAAAGGAAACTGATGACAGAAGGAAAATAGGAGCCTAGGAGACAAAAGGGGCCATATTAACAGAGACTATATCAACATGAGACCAGAAGAACTAGATGGTGCCTGGCCACCACCAATAACCACCTTACCAGGGAACACAGCATAAACTTCCTGATGTAGAGGGAGAAAAATGGGAGTGTGGAGTTAAAATTCTACTAAAAGACTAGAACTGCTGGTTCAACATCCTGGAAGGTGCCACAAGAACATAGCCCCTGGACTGCCTGCTAGCCCAGAGCTGAAACCAGTACTGAAGGCAACTCTTCACCCCCAAATTGGACTACACTACAAGATGTGTGGAAACCCTGGTAGAGAGTGCTATGGCTGCTAACCAAGAGGCTGGCAGTTCAAATCTTCCAGGTGCTCCTTGGAATCTCTATGCAGCAGTTCATCTCTGTCTATAGGGTTTCTACGAGTTGGAATCAACTGGATGACAGTGGTTTTGTTAATAAGACATGAGGCTTTTAGAGCAGCTACTCTATAGAGATGAGATGGGAGGATGGAGAAGGGGGGACAGGAGTTGGTTGACTGAATACGGGAAGTGCAGGGTAGTAAGGAGGAATGCACCATCATAGGGCTGGGAAAGCAGCTAGAGTGGCATAGAGGTGTGTGTACAGGCTTTCATATGGCAAATTAACTTGAATGAATTGTAAACTTTTATTTAGTCATACATAACATTGGGAAACCCTGGTGGTGTAGTGAGTTAAGTGCTACCACTGCTTATCAAAAGGCAGGCGGTTCAAATCTAACAGGTGCTCCTTGAATACTCAAGGGGGCAGTTCTACTCTGGCCTCTAGGGTCTCCATGGGTCGGATCTGACTCCACGACACTGGGTAGCTTGGTAATAAGACATTTTAAAAAACTAAAGGAAGCACACAGTCACTTTCACTAAATCACTGGGTAAAAGGCTATTATTGACTACCCTTGTTAGATGAAGATAAAGTGACAGTGCTGCAGAATAATTTTCTCATGAAAAATAAAAGCCAATAGTTTTACAGGCTTGAGTCAGGATTTTACTGTTAATTTTGGGCTTGTGTGTAAGAGAAATCTCTTGAAATCAGAGTAAATCAAATATATTCACATATATACACACACATTCACACACACAGTTACTTTCCCCATTTAACAGCTGGAGAAACTGAGAGCAGTGTATCTTTTGGAGGAGAGAAAATTCACACACCTTAGAAGACAATAAGTGGTAGAATTTGTGATGTAACCCCAGTCACTTACGGACTGTGACACTCACCTGCATATACTATCAAAAAAGCAAAGATTTGTAATGACTGTTAGAGCTTAGTTGATGCAACCTCCTGTTACTCAAGGAATTGAAGCTTCAAACTGGTACAGCAAAGACAGGACTAGATCTATGACCCGTAAGTCCAAATTCTGTGCTGCACTTAAGCCTAGATGGTGCTTCACTATCTAAAAACAAAACAACTACAAAGTAACAAAGCCCTTGAGTTAAATGTGCCATGTAATAACACTCCTCTAACCACCCCCCCCACTACCATCTTACTTTTGTAATGTATTTGGATCAGCAAAAGGATGATAGGACTCATTCATCTCAGGATCTCAATAGAATTTATTGGAGAGGCTCACTAAGAAGACAGCCCCAAACTTAGCAGTTTGTGTATTTTTTTAGGAAAAAAAGTTTTAAGTGTTATCGGCCCAGATGCAAAATTAAGAATGATTTAAAAAAAACAAAACAAAACAAAAAAACAACCACTGCTGTCGAGTCTATTCCAACTCATAAGGAGATTGATTCAGGGACTGGCAAATCAACTTTGACAACAGACAATTTTCAAAGACAACATGAAGATTCTCCCATTCAAATCCACATGGGAACACCTGGGTGTAGCTGCTGAGCTGCCTGCACAAATGAGTTAAGCACACTAAAGTGAAGGTGGCCACAGCAGAGCATGGTTCCGCTGGAATCCTGTCCATTTTCAGAACAGTCACTGCCTGGATTCTCTTCTTGTCCAGAAATGATGATGGAGTCATCAACATCCCATAAATTTAAAAGATTTATAGTGTAATACTACGTCTGTGGAAAATACAAGGATTTTAGAAACAAGGAAGTTGTCTAAGAAGAACAAAAATACTTTATGTAAATTATCCTGTAAAAAAATAAAATAGTTTTTGTAAATAAGCAGGTTAGAGTCTAACAGTTAACCACGGTGCCATCAGAGCTCCTTGTAAATTATCTAAACCAAAAACCCAACCCACTGCCATTGAGTTGATTCTGACTCTTAGCACCCCTATAGCACAGAGTAGAACTGCACCACAGAGTTTCCAAGGAGCGCATGGTGGATTTGAACTGCCAACCTTTTTTGATTAGTAGCCATAGCATTGAGCTACTATGCCACAAAGTTTTCCTGTAAATTGTCTAGGTTTGCTAAATAGTCAGTCTGTGACTTACATGAGTGTGATTTCCATTTTTAACCGGTAGTCTTTCCTCAACAGAGATTAATGTCTTCTTGTTTTTCTTTTTTTGTGATTCAGTGAAAATTTACTATCCAAATCAGTTTACTATATAAAACCCAAACACATGCCTTTATGCTACTGTAGCTGCTCTTCTCCTACTGCGGCAGCATACTCCTCCTTTCTGCTCTATACTTCCAGTATCTATTCAGCCAACACTTGTCACCTCCTCTCTACCCTTCCTTCTCACCTCTAGAGAGGAGCTGGTCATCAGACAATGTTATATAAATATTTAAGCCAAGAAACACACACAACATCTGTATCACTCTATGTCTTATAGTCCATTTCAGTTTTGGTCTGAAGACTTAGCTTCTGTAACGGTATCAGCTCTGGGCTAGCAGTGAGTCCAGGGGCCATGTTTTCAGGGGAACTTTCAGGATGTTAGATCAACAAGTCTGGTCTTTAAACACAGTTCTACGTCTGCACTCTCATGGTTCTCCTGTTACATCAGGGACTCCACGTTGAGTTTCCTGTTAAGGCAGTCACTGGTGGTGACCAAGCACCATCTAGTGCCTCTGATCTCATTTTGACGTAGTCTCCCAGTCATTTTGTCCCTTTTGTCTCCTGGGCTCATGTTTTCCTTTCCAACTTGACGGCACTTGGCTTGGCTTGGCTTGATTACCTTTGTTTTCATCCACTCCAGGTGGACTGAGACTAACTGATGCTCCCTGGATGACAGTTTGCTAGCTTTTAAGACCCTCAGGTGCCACTCACCAAAATAGGATGCAGAACATTTTCTAAAAAAAAAAGTTACACCGATTGACCCAGATGGCCCCCCAGCCCATAGTCCCCAGACCCTGTACCTGCTGCACTGTCCTTTAACATGTTAGGTTGTATTTGGAAAACCTTTTTGCTGTTGGCATAGTGCAGTTGTGCTAACCTCCCTTTTACTGTGTGCTGTTGCCCCCTTCACCTAATTCAATTCCTGTCTACTATCTGATCTATGATTACCCTTCTCTTTAACTTCCCACCCTTGCAGCGGCCAAAGATTATTTTCTTCTGTGTTTAAACCTTTTCTTAAGTCCTTATTACAATGATCTCATACAACATTTGTCCTTTTGCAGCTGACTAATTTCAATCAGCATAATGTCATCCAGATGAATCCAAGTTATGTTTACTAAAATCATCATTTTTCTTTATCATTGCATAGTGTCCTATTATGTAAACATACCATAGTTTGTCCATTCACTTGTTGATGGGCACTTAGATTGATTCCATCTTTATATTATTATGGACAGTGCTGTAACAAACATTTGTGTACATGTATCTGTTTGTGTGACAGCCTTCATTTCTCCGGAATATATTCTAAGAAGTAGGGTTGCTGAATCAGAGAATTTTTATTTCTAGCTTTTTAAGAAAACAGCGAATTGATTTCCAAAGTGCTTGTGCCGTTTTACATTCTCACTAGCAGTGTAGAAGTCTTCCAATCTCTTCATAGCCTCTCAGTATTTACTATTTTGTGTTTTATGACTTGATGGCAGCCTTGTTGGGGTAAGGTTTGGATTTCTCTAATGGCTATGATTGTGAGCATTTCCTAATGTATTTTTTAGCTGCCTGCACATCCCGTTTGGTCAAGTGCCTGTTTGTATACTTTGCCCATTTTTGAATTAGGGTATTTGTCTTTTTCTTTTGAAGTATTGAAGCACATTGCAGATTAGGACATTAGAAGTCGGTCAGATTTGCAGCTGCTGGATATCTTTTCCCAGCCAGTGTTGACTCTCTGGATGAAGTCTTTGGTTGAGACTAAGTCTTTGGTTTCTAGTAGTTTTCATTTATCTATTTTCATTTCTGTTGTTTGTGCATTGTTAGTAATATTTCGTAGTCTGTTTATGCCACGTATTAGGGCTCCCAATGTTGTCACTATTTTTACTTCCAGGATCTTAATTGTTTTAGATTTTATATTTAGATCTTTGATCCATTTTGAGCTAGTTTTTGTGCATCATGTGAGATAAGGATTTTTTGTTTGTTTGTTTGTTTGTTTTTTTTGCAGATGCTTATCTCGTATTGCCAATACCATTGACTGAAGAGACTGTTTTCCCTCCAGTTCACAGACTTTGGGTCTTTGTCAAATATCAGCTGTCCATAGGTGGATGGTGTTATTTCTGCATTCTCTATTTTGTTCCATTGGTCTGTGTATCTGATTTTGTACCAGTACCAGGCTATTTTGACTACAGTGGCAGTGTAATAAGTTCTAAGGTCAAGCAGTGTGAGGCCTCCCAGTTTGTTCTTCTTCGGTAGGGCTTTACTTATTCAAGGCTTCTTCCTCTTTGATATGAAGGTTATGATTTGTTTCTCTATCTCACTAAAAGATGATATTGAAATTTGTATTGGGACTGCACTGTATCCATAGATTGCTTTGGGTAGAATAGGCATTTTCACAATGTCAAGTCTTCCTACCCATGAGAAAGGCAGGTTTCTCCACTTAGGTAGATCTCTTTTGGTTTCTTATAGTAAAGTCTTGTAATTTTCTTTGTGTAACTCTCATATTTCAGGTTAGATTTATTCCTAGGTATTTTATTCTTCTTGTGGGCTATTGTAAATGGTACTGATTTGGTGATTTCCTCTGTGATGTTCTCTTTGTTGGTGTAAAGAAATCCAACTAAAACATTTATGTTTATCTTATATCTTGGTGCTTTTCTGAACTCATCTGTGATGGTTAAGACTGTGTGTCAACTTTGTTGGACCAGTGTTTGGCAGCTGTATATTTGACAGGAGTAGGACCTGTGATGGCTCAACACTCTTTCTACACTATATTTGGTTCATGGGACTTGAACTAGCAGATGCTGGATTCATCAATTCTCACAGCTTGCAAGTAAAGAACACTATTCCCTGACCCGCAGATCCTGGGTTGAGCAGCTCCGTGAATAGCAGTCTCATCTGCGATCTTTGGATTCCCTGACCTACACAGCCTGTGATCCGGAACTCTAATCTCTGACCTGCCAGTCTTGAGTTCACCAGTTTCCTTGGCTGAATGAGGCTTGTACTCCACTCCAGGACCTGGGACATTTCAGCTTCTACAGTTGTGTGAGCTGTTTCCTTTATATAAATCTTCTTCTATATGCATTATACATGTTACTGGTTTTACATCCAGAGAGAACCCAGCTAAATACATCATCTATTAGTTCCAGAAATTTTTGGTGGATTTCCTGTGTATGAGGTCATATCATCTGCAAATAGGGAAACTTTTACCTCTTCCTTACCTACAAAGATGTCCTTTATTTATTTTTCTTGTCTGATTCACCAAGTTGAATAAAAGTGGTGACAATGGGCATTCTTGTCTGGTTCCTGTTCTCAGGGGGAATCCTTTCAGTATCTCTACTTTTCTGATGTTAGCTGTTAGCTAACAACAGCTGTTAGCTGTTGTCTCTTATTATGTTGAGGAATTTCCCACCTATTTGTATTTTGCTGAGAATTTACAACATGAATGGGTAGTGGACTTTGTCAAATTTTTTTTGTGTAACAGTTAATAAAATCAAGTGATTCTTGTCTTTTGTTTTATTTATGCAGTTGAACTATGTTGTTTTTCTAATGTTGAACCATCCCTGCGTACCTGGTATGAATCGTACCTGGTCATTGTGAATTATTATTATTATTATTTCTTTTATGATATGTTGTTGAATTCTATTGGCTAGTATGTTGTTCAGGATTTTTGCATCTAAGTTCATGAGAGGTATTGGTTTGTGCTATCTTTGCCTGGGTTTGGTATCAGGGTACTGTTGGCTTCATAGAGTGAATTTGGGAGTATTCCATCCTTTGCTATGCTGTGTAATACCTTTTGTAATAGTAGTATTAACTCTTCTCTAAAAGTTTGGAAGATTTCTCCCATGAAGCTGTCTGGGCCAGGACTGTTTTTTTTTTTTTTTGGTTGGTAGGTTTATAGTTACTTTTTCAATCTGTTTTGTGATGGGTTTATTAAGTTGTTTTACTTATCTTTGTGATAGTTTTGTTAGGTAATGTGATTCCAGAAATTTGTCCATTTCCTCTAGATTTTCAAATACATTAGAGTACAATTTTTCAAAGTATTCTGTTATGATTTTTTTTTATTTCAATTGAGTGTGTTGTGACATTGCCCATTGCTTCCTCTCTCTCTCTTTTTCCTTTTGTGAGTTTTGTCAGTGGTTTGTTGATTCTGTTGATCTTTCCAAAAGAAATAGCTTTTTGTATTGTTAATCTTTTCAATTGTTTTTTTTTCTATTCTCTAGTTCTTTTAGTTCTGCTCTAATTTTTATTAACTGTTTTCTCCTGATGTCTAGGGAGTTCTTTTGTTCTTCTCTTTCTACTTTTTTGAGTTTTAGGGTTAATTCTCTGATTTGTGCCCTTTCTTCACTTTGGATGTGAGCATTATTGAGATAAATTGTGCTGCGAGCACTGCTTTTGCAGTATCCTATAGGTTCTGGTAAGATGTTTTCTCATTCCATTTGAGTCCATGAATTTCTTGACTCTATCCTTGATTTGTTTTATAACCCAGAAGTTTTTCAGAAAGCTACTGTTTAGTTTCTAGAGTTTGAATTTCTGCCCTTGCTTCTTCTTCTGTTGTTTTAGATTTTTATGGCTTTATGGTCTGAGAAAATGCTCTGCAATATTTCAGCAGTTTGGAATTTGTTAAGACTTGGTTTATGGCCTCATATGTGGTCTATTCTGGAGAATATTTCATGTGTCATTTGTTAGGTGGAGAGTTATGTATATCTCTATGAGGTCCAGTTGGTTGATTGTTGCATTTAGATCTTCTGTATTGTCACAGAACTTTTTTTCTGAATATTCTTTTTTGCATTACCAAAAGTGGTTTGTTGAAGTCTCCTACTATTATTGTGGAGAGACCTATCTCATTTTTTAATGTAGTCAGTGTTTCTTGGATGTATTTAGATGCTCTGGTATTGGATGCATAAATATTTAATATTGTTATATCCTGTTTGTGTATTGACCCTTTAAACAGTATGTAATGACCAGCTTTGTCCACAATGGTGGATTTTACTGTAAGGTGTATTTTTTCTGAAATTAATATTGCCACTCCTGCTCTTTTTGGCATGTTGGTAGCTTGGTATATATTTTCCATCCTTTGAGTTTCAGTTTGTACTTGTTCATATCTCTAAGTCTAAGCTGTGTTTCTTGTAAGCAGCATGTAAACAAATTGTGTTTTTGATCCATTCTGTTACCCTTAGTCTCTTTATTGGTACATTTAACCCATTTACATTCAACATAATCATTGATAGATATGAATTTAATGCTGTCATTTTGGTGCCTTTATTGCATGTTGTTGACAGTTTCTTTGTTCCACTTAATTTTTCAGGCTGAGTTGTTTTTCTTTATAGGTTTTCTTTTGGTCCTTTTCCTTGTTGTTTTATATCTATTGAGACTTCTTGATTTGCTTTCTTGTTTTGAGGTGTAGGGTTGTTAATTCGCTTTGTTGTTACTCCAATATTCCCCCCAATTATCTAAGTTTAAGCCAGTCTTTACATACTATGTATCACCTTGATTTTCTCTCCATCTAAAAATCTATGAGCACATTACTTTGTCTTTTTGATATAATGTTGTCATTTACATACTGAGATGTCTCTATCCTTAGTTTTAATGTTTTAGCTTTGATTAAGTCTTCTGGATTCCCTATCCAAGTTAGTTTCTGCATTGTATCCTGGAGTATGTATTTGATGTTATTGATATTCTAGTTGGAGAAATGCCTTCAATGTTTCTTATAATTTTGGTTTGGTTTTTGCAGATTCTTTAAACATCTGTTTATCTTGGAATGTCCTAATTTTGCCACCTTATTTGAGAGAACATTTTGTAGGATACATAATTCTGGGTTGCAATTTTTTTCTTCAAGCCTTGGCTGGCTGGCTTTGCATATATCATCCCATTGCCTTTCTGCCAACATCACTTCTGCTGAATAATCAGTTCATTTTTAATTACTTTTCTTCGTAAGTTATTTTTTGTTTAAGCCTAGCTGCCTTTAAAAAACATCTCTTTATGTATTTATTATGTTGTGCCTTGGTGTCTTTCTTTTGGGATCTACCTTGTATGAAATTCAGTGAGCATCTTGAATAGATACATTCTAGTCTGAGTCGGATCCGACTCGACGGCACTTGGCTAGTCTTTCACTATATCAGCAAAGTTTTCTGTTAATAAATCTTTAACAATTCCCTCTATATTTTCTGTTATCCTTCCCTGCTCTGGTACTCCAATTATTTCTAAATAACTCCACTTGATAGAGTCCTACATAAAACTCTTAGCGAGTCTTCATTTTTTACTTTTTTTTATCTATTTTTTCCTCATGTATTTTTGTGTCAGTTACTTTATTTTAAATCTTACTGGTTCTGTATTCCATTGCCTCAATCCTGCTTCTTTGGTTTTCTATTGAATTGTCTAATTCTTTAGTTTTATTATTAATATGCTGAATTTCAGACCATTGTTGCTCTAGCATTACTTATAGCTTGTTTGATTTTTTTTCATTCTGTTCTGCTGAACTTTGTTTAATCTGCTTCTTAAGTTCTTAAATGGTTCTGTACATTACTCTTTTGTATTCTACCTCTGATAATTGTGATAAATGTTTTTCATCTGGAAAACTTTTTTACTCTTTGTTTTGGGAGTTTTCGAAGCCATGGTGGTCTGCTTCTTTAAATGATTAGAAATGGTTGCTTTCTCTGAGCCACCATAAAATTGTTGTAATTTATTTGTTTGGTTACTGTGATCTAACTTACATATATAAACATATTTTAAATTAGTTTTGGTTGTCCAAATAGTCATTTCAGGTAGTTTGACTTTTGGTTTCTTAATAACTCTGATGCCTTATCATCAGATGATTGGAGCTGTGAGTGTGCTGTGAAAAGTAGCAGGAGTTGCTAGCTCAGGGGAGCTGGCAGAATTTTTTTCTAGCCCTCTCTTTGTTTCCCTCTCCAAGTCTTTGAGACTAGTATAGGGCATGCACATAAAATGTCCCATTTTCAGCCCAGGTAGTGTGTCAGAATTTAGTTCCTGGTGTAGAACAGAGAATGGAGGAGCAGCGTGGGAGATAGGGAGAGAAATCAGCATGCAGGAAAGGTTTGAACCACAAGAGCTCACAGGCTCTTAGCTTATGATGCTTGTGTAAAAGTCCTCTGTGATTCTTTAGGTGCTGTAAACTGAAGCTCAGCTTCCCCACTGAGTGTATGAGATGTCTCATACACTACTGCTGTGTCTGGCTGCTGGCTGCTGTGGTGCTTTGTAGGTGAAGCCATATAAAGCTCAGCTTCCCTGTTGAGAAAGACAATCTCTGCTCGGGCACCACTGCTCTGTTCAGCCACTGGGTACTGCAGTGCTGTGGCTCCACTTGGCTGGAAGAGGCAGGCCCCTCTGTGGCTGTAGATTTGATTCTGACAAAAATATATGCTCCCCGCTCCTGTTATCCAGTCTGATCTTTCAGCATTCCATTTAATATTCAGGGCTCCTAGGATGCTTTATATAGTTCATTCAGTTGTTCTTCACATTCTTTGTTTTTAGAAGAGTCAGAGAAATCATGGTGGCTTCTCCTCCATTTTAGCCCTGTATCTTGTTTCTACTTGTAAATCACCAGAAAGGAAGACTCTCTAGCTTGGTTCTGTCCAACTTGCCTGCCATTTTTCACTTTAAACAACAGTGTTGTTTTCCTGAAACACATACTGATCCATGCCAATTCCTGAAAATTTTAGGCTATTTTTGCATTTGCTCAGAATTAAAAAAAAATTATTGTTCTTTAAGTGGAAGTTTATAATTCACGTAGATTTGTCCTACCAAAACTTGCAAGCACATTTTTATTTAACTCTAGTTGCTCTCCCTACAGTGTGACAGTAAACTTCTCCTTTCCACTCTATATTTCCTTTGTCCATTCAGTCAGCTTCTATTCCACTCTGCCATCTCATCTCAGTTCCAAATAGGAACTGTCCAGTTAAGTCCTGTGTACTTACTTAAGCCAAGAAATACATTCTTCAGCAGTATCATTTTTGTCACATATTCAGTCCAATCTTTGTCTGAAAAGTTGGTTTGGGGAGTGATTTCATTTCTAGTCTAACAGAGACTCCGTGTGACATGTCTTCCAGGGACCCTCCAGTCTATAGGATCGTCAGTTCTGGTCTTTTTAATTGGAGTTGAGTTCTGTATCCCATTTTTCTCCTACTACATCAGGGACTCTTTCTTGTGTCCACTATTAGGGCAGTCATTGGTGATAGCCAGGACCATCTAGTTCTTTATGCTAATGTAGTCTCTGGATGATGTGGTTCTTTCTGTCACTTTGGCTCATATTTTCCTTTTGTCTTTGATGTCCTTCATTCTCCTTTGTTCTAGATAGGTTGAGACAAATTAACACATTTTAGGTGGCCACTTGCTAGCTTTTAAGGTTTAGATAGCAATTATTAAAGAGGAATGCAGAACAGTTTATTTAAAAATTATACCTATTTTTTTTGGTGTTTGTTTTTGTTTTTTTAATGTTTTGCGTACCTGTTTGGTGAGGGCACCTGGGTCTTAAAAGCTAGCAAGTGGTCATCTAAGTAATATCAGTTGGTCCCAATCCACCTGGAGCAGGGGAGAATGAAGGACATCAAAGACATGAGAAAAATGTGAGCCCAAGAAACAGAAGATACTCTATGATCCATGACTACAGAAATAGAATTCTATTAAAATATCATTCTTAATTGTCTGTCAGAGTGGACAGTCCCCTGAGGACATGGCCCCTGGATTCTCTGTGAGTCCAGAGCTTAAGAGATAGTACTGAGGCCAACTCTTCAGACAAATATTGGACTGAACTATAAGACATAGAGTGATACTGATGCAGAATGTGCTTCTTGGCTTGAAAACGTACATAAGACTGCTTGAGAAGCTCTTGTCCAGAGGCAAGATACGTGAGTGGAGAGAAACAGGAGCTAGTTGACTGGTTATGGGAAGTACAGTGTGGGAAGTAGGAGTGCGCTGTCACAGATCAGGGGGAATAGCTAGAGTTGCAGAGTGATGTGGTGTGGGATTTTACATAGCTAATTGACTTGAGCTGTAAACTATCACTTAAAGCACAGTAATTTGTGTGTGTATGATTAAGTATAAGTATACAATCCAAATCAGTTATGTATGCCCACCTATATGTAGCTCCCTCTGTTTTTCCCACCCAGTAACAAGACACTCCTCCTTTTCACTCTATATATCTAGTGTCCTTTTAAGAAGAATCTGTACCCCCCTCCACCCTCTTCTCTCCCAGTAGGACAGCTTCCTATAAATGCATAGAACCATGAAGTAATACATCATATGGTCACACTGTGTCCCCAAGTCCAACACATTCTTCTCTGAAGAGTTGACTCATTACTGGTTTCTGGTCAGAGACAGCAGCAGATCTAGGAGCCCTGTTCCTAGGGGATCCTCCAGGCTGTCAAGCCTTCATTTCAGGTATTTTAGTAGAGTTCTTGGGCTGAAAGCACAATAAAGTATTTTTTTAAAAAGACAAATAAAAAACTAAGTTATGCCAATTGACCTAGATTTCCCCTAAAACCATGGTCTGCTGACCCTTGTTCCTGCTACTCTGTCCCTTGAAGTATTTGGTTTTATTTAGGGCACGTCTTAGCTCTTTTTTCAGTCTAGTTGTTCTCATTAATCCAGTCTTCCCTACTGTGTGTTGTCCCTCTATTCATTTAAAATAATTCTTGTCTGCTATCTAATTAATGAATATTCTTCTTTCTTCCTCCTCACACTTATAACCATTAAAGACTGTTTTTTTTGTATGCTTAAACCATTTTTGAGTTCTCATATATTTGTCTTTTTGCAACTAACTCATTTCACTCAGCATAACACCTCCCAGATTCCTCCATGTTATGAGATGTTTCCCAGATTCATTGTTATTCTTTACGGAACTTGGGCCTTCTTCAAACATCAGCTCTTAATATGTGGATGATTTTCTGTCTTCATTTTCTGTTCTGTTCCATTGGTCTATGGACATGTTGCTGTACTTGTAGCAGTATCTAGCTGTTTTCACTACCATGGCAGTATGATAGGTTACAAGGCCAAGTAGTGTGAGGTCTCACTCTTTGCTGTTCTTTAGTAATGTTTTACTTATCTGCTGTTCTTTCTCTTTCCATGTGAAATTGGTCATTTTTTTCCCAACTTATTAAAAAACGCCTTTGGAATTTGATACTGGGATTGAGCTGTATCTATAGATCACTTTGGGTAGAAGAGACATTTTCACAATATTGGGTCTTCCTATCCATGAACAGGGTAGATCTCTCCACTTACATAGATCTCTTTTGGTTTCTTACAGAAATGTCTTACAGTTTTCTTTGTATAGGTCTTTGATGTCTCTGATTAGATTTATTTCTAAGAATGTTAACTTCTTGGGGCTATTTTAAATGATATTGATTTAGTGATTTCCTCTTTGGTGTTCTTTTTATTGGTGTAAAGAAATCCAACTGATTTTGTATGTTCATCTTGTATATGTTAATTCTTTACTAAACTTATCTATTAGTTTCAGTGGGTTTTTTAGATTTTTAAAGGGTTTTATGTGTATAAAATCATATCATCTGTATATGCAGATACTTTTACACCTTTTTTACCAATATGTATACAATTTATTTCTTTTTCTAGCCAGATTGTGCTATCCAGAACCTGCAGTACAATGTTAAATAAAAATGATGACAAAGGGCATCATGGTCTGGTTCCTATTCTCAAGAGGAAAATTTTAGACTCTCTCCATTTAGGATGATGTTGGCTGCTGGCTTTGTATAGATGTCCTATGAGACACTGAGGAATTTTCATTCTATTCCTATTTTAGTGAGAGTTTTAAAAAAAATGAGTTTTGGCTTTTGTGTATTCCTCCCCTACATCAATTTATAAAATCAAGTGGTCCTTTTCTTTTGTTTATTTATGTTGTTTATTACATTGATTGTTTTTCTATTGTTGAAACATCCCTGTATCCCCAGTATGAATCCTACTTGGTCAAAGTGAGTTATTTATTTATTTTTTAATATTTTGTTAAGTTCTACTGGCTAGAATTCTGTTCCAAATGTAGAAATTACAAACAATATCATTAATATCACTCACAACTAAAATTTTGCTCAAAATCATGCAAAAGTGACTGCAATAGTATATTGACAAGGAACTTCCGGAGATTCATCCTAGTTTCAGAAGAGGACTTGGAACCAGTGATATCATTGCTGATCTGAGATGCATCTTGACTGAAAACAGAGAATATCAGAAATATGTTTACCAGTGCTTCATTGACTATGAAAAGGCATTCGACTGTGTGGATCATAATAAATTATTGCTAAAGTTGTGGAGAATGAGAATTCCAGAACACTTAGTTGTGCTCTTAAAGAATCTATCTGTGTTGGGATCAAGAGGTAGTTGTGTCAACAGAACAAAGGGACTCTGCATGGTTTAAAGTCAGGAAAGGCATGCATCTAGGTTGTATTATTTCACCACACCTTTTCAATCTGTATGCCAACAAAAATCCTCACAACTGGACCAGTAAGCAACATCATCATAAATAGAGGAAGGATTGAGGTTGTCAAGCATTTCACTTTACTTGGATCCACACTCAATGCCCATCAAAGCAGTAGTCAAGAAATCAACAAATGAATTGCATTGGGAAAATCTGCTGCAAAGGATCTCTGTAAAGTACTGAAAAATAAAGAAGTCACCTTGAAGACCAAAGTGTGCCTGACTGAAGCCATGGTATTTTCAACCGCATCACATGCATGCAAAAGCTGGACAGTGAACAAAGAAGACAAAAGAAGAATTGATGCCTTTGAATTGTGTGTTGGAGAAGAATGTTGAATGTACCGTGGACCACCAAAACAACAAACAGACTGCATCTTACATACTTTGGGCATGTTGTCAGGAAGGATGTGTCCCTGGAAAAGGACATCATGCTTGGTAGAGTGGAGAGTCAGTGAAAAAGAGAAAGACCCTCAAGGAGATGGATTGACATAGTAGACATGACAACGGGCTTAAGAAAAAACAAAACAAAACAAAAAACAAACATTGCGAACATGGCACAAGACTAGGCAGTGTTTCATCCTGTTGTTCTAAGGGTCTCTGTGAGTCAGAACCAAATTTACAGCATTTAACAACAATAGTGACAGAGTTTTGTTGGCAATTTTTATATGTAAGTTGATGAGAAATTGTGTAATTTTCCTTTCCTTGTACTGTCATTACCTGGCTTGGAAGCCTTGGTAGTGAAGTAGTGCTTGGTAGTGCTAGTGCTGCTAAACAAAATGTCGGCAGTTCCAATCCTTCAGGCACTCCTTGGAAACTGTATGAGGCAATTTTACTCTGTCCTATAGGATCACTAAGAGTCAAAATTGACTTGACAGCAGTGAGCTTAGTTTTTTTCTTCTTTTTTTTTTTAACCTGGTTTGGTAATAGGATTATACCAGATTCACAGAATCGGTTTGGGCGTATTCTGTCCTCGTCTGTGCTCTGACCTGCCTCTAGAAATAGTGGCATTTCAAAGTTTCTCTGAAAGTTTGGTGAAGTTCTTCAGCGAAGCTGTCAGAACCAGGGATTTATTTTGTTGAGAGTTTTCAAATTGCCTTTTCAGTCTATTCATTTGTTACAGTTTCATTCAGTTGTACTATCTCTGTTTATGTAAGTTTATGACTGTCCACTCTACCAAGCATGATGTCCTTTTCCAAGGACTGATCCTTCCTGACAACATGTCCAAAGTAGGTAAAACGCAGTCTGTTTGATCTTTTGGTGGTCTGTGGGACACTGAAACATTCTTCTCCAGCACCGCAATTCAAAGGCATCAATTCTTCTTTCATCTTACATGGTGATACATGGTGTTTTAAGCAATTCGTTCATTTCCCCTGGGTTTTCAAATTTGTTGGAGTGGATTTGGGGAGGGGGGGAATGACATTTTATTTATTTATTTTTATTTTTAAAAAAATATTCTATTAATGACAAAAGAATAAAATTTCTAACATCTATCAATTAACTCATCTATGATGAATCCTCAGCCCCCACCCACCCATGTAGCAAACACAGTCATTTTCCTTTACGGATAATTCTCTTGTTAAGTCTTTATTACAGGGGGACTTGATGACACTTGGCTTGGCATACAAAATTTGTCCTTTTGACAGTGATTGATTTCACTCAGCATGATCTCTTCCAAATGGTACCATGTTATGAGATGTTTTCTAAAATTGTCATTGTTTTCTATCATAGCATAGTGTTCCATTGAGTATATGTGCCATAGTTTGTTTATCCATTCATCTGCTGATGGACATCTGGGTTGATTCCAACTTTTTCCTATTGTAGACTGTGCTGCAACAAACATTCGTGTACATTTGTCTGTTCGTGTGACAATCTTTATTTCTGAAGGATAAATTCTGAGCAGTGGAATTAGAGGATCAAATGGTATATCTATCTCCAGCTTTCTAAGGAAGCGCCAGCCTGTTTTCCAAAGCTGTTGTACCATTTTGCAATCCCACCAGCAGTGTAGGAGAGTTCCAACTTCTCCACTGCCTCTCCAGCATTTGTGTTTTTGTGTTTTTTGGATCATGGCCAACCTTGCTGGGGTGAGATGATATGTCATTGTAGTTTTGATTTGAATTTCATTAATAGCTAATGACGGTGATCAATTTTGCATGTGTTGTTCGGCTGCCTGGATATCCTCTTTAGAGAAATGTCTGTCCATCTCCTTTGCCCATTGCTTAATTGGATTGTTTAGCCTTTTGTTGTTGATATTTTGTAATGACTTATAGATTATGGAGATCAGATGTCCATCTGACATAGAGTTGTCAAATATTTTTTCTCATTCTGTAGGTGGTCTGTTAATTCTTTTGATGAAGTCTTTGGATGAGCGGAAGTGTTGATTCTCAGTAATTCCCATTTATTTTCTCTTCTGATGAATGTACTTTGTCAGATTTTGAAGTCTATCTGTATTGTGTATTAAAACTTCCATTGTTGACTCTATTTTATCTTGTATGAGCATTATCATTTGAGATCTTATATTTAGGTCTTTTCTCCAATTTGAGTTGATTCTTGTATAAGGAGTGAAATAAAGGTCTTGTTTCAATTTTTTGTGGATGGATATTCAATTTTGCCAGCACCATTTGTTAAAGAGACTGTTTTTACCCCACTTTAAAATCTTAGGGCCTTTGTCAAATATCAGCTGTTCATAGGAGGATGGTGGCGTCCCTGGGGTCTCTACTCTGTTCCATTGGTCTATATGTCTCTTTTTGTACCAATACCAGGCTGTTTTGACTACTGTGGCAGTATAATAGGTTCTAAAGTCAGATAGTGAGAGGCCTCCCTGTGTGTTCTTTTCTTCAGTAGTATTTTACTTATCCAGGGCTTCTTCCCTTTCCAAACAATGTTGATGATTTGTTTTTCCATCTAATTAAAAAAGTCACTTGAATTTTTATTGGGATTACATTATATAAATTGATTGTTTTCAGCAAAATAAACATTTTCACTATGTTGAGTCTTCCTATCCATGAGCAGGGCAGATTACTCCCTGTTTCTTGTAGTAAGGTCTTGTAGTAAGGTCTTGTAGTTCTCTTTGTAAAGATCTCTTATTTCTCTAGTTAGATTTGTTCCTAGGTATTTTATCTTCTTGGGGGCTATAGTAAATGGAATTGATTTGATGATTTCTTCTTTAATAATCTCATTGTTGGTATAAAGGAATCCTACTGATTTACTTACACTTACCTTGTATCCCTATACTTTGCCAAACTCCTCTATTAGCTCCAATACTTACTTATGGATTCCTTTGGATTCTCTGTATAAACAATCATATCATCCGCAAAGAGGGAAATCTTTACTTCTTCATTGCCAATACGGATGCCCTTTATTTCTTTGTCTTATCTAATTGCTCTTCCAGAACTTCTAGCACAATGTTGAATAGAAGTGGTGAGAGTGGGCATCCTTGTCTAGCTCCTGTTCTTAAAGGAAATTCTTTCAGTCTTCCTCTATTCAGGATGATGAAGGCAGTTGGCTTTGCATAGATGCTACTGATTGCATTGAGGAATTTCCCCTCCATTCCTATTTTTCTGAGAGTTTTAAGCATGAAGAGTTGTTGAACTTTGTCAAATGCCTTTTCTGCATCAATTGACAAAATCAGGTGATTCTTACCTTTTGTGTTATTAATGTGGTTGATTATATTAATTGCTTTTCTGATGTTGAACCAGCCTTGCATCCCTGGAATGAAACCAACTTGATCATAATGAATGATTTTTTTTTTTTTATATGCTGTTGAATTCTATTGGCTATAATTTTGTTGAAGATTTTTGCATTTGGGTTCATGATTGATCGTCAAATGCCATCGAGAGTGATATTGGTCTGTAATTTTCTTTTTCTGTGGGATCTTTCCCTGGTTTTGGCATCAGAGTTAAGCTGGCTTCATCGAATGAATTTGGGAGTATTCCGTCCCTTTCTATGGTATGAAATAACATCAATAGTATTGGAGTTAACTCTTCTCTAAAAGTTTGGTAGAATTCTCCAGTGAAGGCTTCTGGGCCAGGACATTTTTGGTTGGTAGATTTTTGATGACTTTTTCAATCTCTTCCTTTGTGATAGATCTATTAAGTTGTTCTAATTATCCTTGTGATAATCTTGGTGAGTCATATGAATCTAGAAACTTGTCCATTTCCCCTAGGTTTTCAGACCTGTTAGAGTACAGCCTTTCACAGTATTCTGTTATGATACTTTTTTATTTCAGCTAGGTCTGTTGAAACATCTCCCATCACATTTCTTAATTGGGTTATTTGTATCTTCTGCTGTTTTTCTTTTGTAAGTTTAGACTCTGGTTTATCAATTTTGTTGATCTTTTCAAAGAACCAGCGTTTGGTTTTGTTAATTTGGTTTTGTTAATTTTTTCAGTTGTCCTGGCCCAGAAGGCTTCACCAGATAATTCTACCAAATTTTTAGAGAAGAGTTACCTCCAATACTATTGAGGTTATTTCGTACCATAGAAAGGGTGGAATACTCCCAAATTCATTCTATGAAGCCAGCAATTGTTTTTCTATCCTCTAATTCATTTAGTTCTGCTCTAATCCTTATAATCTGTTTTCTTCTGGTGTCTGAGGGGTTCTTCAGTTGCTCTCTTTCTACTTTTTCAAGCTGTAAGTTTAATTCTTTAATTTGGGTCCTTTCTTCTTTCCAGATGTGTGCAAGTATAGAGATAAATGTGAGCACTGCTTTTGCTGTATCCCATAAATTCTGGTAGGATGTGTTTTCATTCTCATTTGAATTTATAAATTTCCTTATTTAGTCCTTAATTTCTTTTATAACCCATATTGTTCAGTTTCCCCAAGTTTGAATTTCTTTCTATGAATTTTCTGTTATTGATTTCAACTTTTATAGCTCTATGGTCCTAGAAGATACTTTGCAATAAATCAGTGGTTTGGATTTCATAGAGTATTGATTTATGACCTAACATATGATCTATTCTAGAGAATGTTCCATGTGCATTGGAGAAGAAGGTGTACTTATCTGCTGATGAATGAAAATATCTGTATATGTTGATAAAGTCCAAGTTGATTGACTGTTGCAATTAGATCTTCTGCATCTTTACTGAGTTTTTTTCTGGATGATCTATCCATAACTGAAAGGGGAGTGTTGAAGTCTCCAACTATTATTGTGGAATGATCTATCTCATTTTCAGTGTTGTCAGTATTTGTTCAATGTATTTAGGTGCTCTGGTATTGGGTGCATAAATATTTAATACTGTTAATTCCTGCTTGAGTATTGAACCTTTCAGCAATAGCGACCATCTTTGTGCACAATAGTGGATTTTCCGTTAAAATCTATTTTATCTGAGATTAGTATTGCCACACCTGCTCTGCTTTGTGTATTGTTAGCTTGATATATATTATTCCAACCTTTGATTCTCAACTTGTTTGTATCTTTAAATCTAAGGTGTGTTTTTTATAAGCAACATATAGAGGAGTCATGTCTTTTGATCCAGGATCTTGCTGTCTCTTTACTGGAGCGTTCAGTCCATTTACATTCAATGTAATTATTGATAGGTATGTGCTTAGTGCCATCATTTTGATGTAAATAGTTTGGGTTGATGTTTTCTACATTGCTCTTAAAGTTCTGATCTGGGGCGTTCTTCTTTATGAGTTGTTGTTTCAGTGTTGATTTTGTGTTCATTGAGACTCCTGTATTGCTTTTCTTATTTTGATATAATGCATTGTTAATCTGCTTTATGGCTACATGTACTATATCCCTTAACATATTAAGATTAAACCCAATTTTAACTACTTCATAACTCTGAAACTTCCACTGCATCTAAAGCAACTGTAACTATTGTAGTGTATCCCTCTTTTAATATGATGCTATTACAATTGTCATGATGTGATCACAGATTCCCTTATTATAATACAGTGGGCAGAAACATTTAAAGCTCTGAATGAGAAAAGCTTCCATCCTAGAATTATTTATCCTACAAAATTGTCTATCAAATGTAATGGTGAAATTAAGACTTTTGAAAATAAAGAGAAATTTAGAGACTTCATAAAAACTAAACCAAAATTACATGAAATATTGAAAGAAGCTCTTCTCTAAATATATTTTTTAGGTGACAATTCAGGACACTTCATACAAATTTCTAATCAGTTATGGAGTGAATTTTTTTATAGTATTCCTTACAATTTTTAAAATTTCAGTTGGGTTTCTTGTGATAAAACCATCTTATTTCTTGTTCTGGTTATTGCCTCCTATTCTGTTTTCTTTTTTGTCAGTATGGTCAGTGGTTTACTGATTTTGTAGATCTTTTCAAAGAACCAGCTTTTTGTGTCTTAACATTTTCAATTGTTTTTCTGCTCTCTAATTCACTTAGTTCTGCTCTAATTTTTTTCTTACTTTTCTCATTGTGATTGAGTGAAAGTATATGATCCAAATTAAATTTGCATGCCCACTATCTGCAGCGCCTTCTGCTCTCCTTGCATATTAGCAGCACACTCCTCTTTGTCATTCCATATGTGTCATATCATCTTAACAATCTCCTGTTCCCTTCTTTCTACCCTTTCCTTTTCCTTCTAACAAGAGGCCAATAGGATAGCATTGTACAGATGCATAGAACCTAAAGTACATACACCGTATGGTCACACTGTGCCCCCAAGTCCAGTCCATTCCTGTTTGAAGGGTAGACTTAAGTAATCTTTTATGGTCAGGGATAATAGAAGGTCTACAGGCCATGATCCCAAGGGAACTCCCAGGCCTAAAACCATCAGCTGTGGCCTTTTAGTGGAGTTCTTGAGGATCACCCCCCTTTTTCTCGTGTTGCCACTGGAACTCAACATTGTGTGCCCCATGTCAGCTGTCTTTGCTGGTGGCTGGGTACCATCTGGTGCTTCTGGTCACATGTTGATACTGTCACCCATTCACTTGGATCTTCTGTCTCCTGAGCTCTTTTCTCCTCGTGTTTTTGTTGTTCTTGGTGATCATCTGTTCCAGATGAGTTAGGGCCTGATGGTGTACCTCAGACTGCAACTTGCTAGCTTTTAAGACCCCAGATGCCGCTCACCAATATGGGCTGCAGAAGACTCTTAGAAACAAGCTAGTTATACCAATTGTCCTTGACGTCCCTTGAGAACATGGTCCCCAGACCCCTGACCCTGCTACCCTATCCATGCAATATTGGGTTAGGATTAGAAGAGTTTTCAGTTTATGTGGAAGTCCAGTTCAGTTGATCTTCTTTCTACTGTGTGCTGTCACTGCTTTCACCCAATCAAATTTCTATCAACTGTCTAATCTATAACCAGCCCTCTCTGTCTCTCCCTCCCTTGCCGTCATCAGAGCCTTTTCTTCTGTGAGTCCATTTTTAAATCCTTACAGTAGGGGTCTTACACAATATTCGTCCTTCTACCACTGACTGATTTCACTCAGAGTATCTTCTAACTGTAATCAGGTTATGAGATGCTTCCTAAAATCATCATTTTTCTTTATCATTGCATATTGTTCCACTGATTATATGTACCATAGGTTCTTTGTCTATTCATCTGTTGTTGGGCATTTGGGTTGATTCCATTTTTTAGCTATTGTGGACTGTGCTGCAACAAATATTTGTGTACATGTATCTGTGTGACTGCCCTGCAGGACATCTGTAGGATATTTTCTGAGCAGTGGGATTACTAGATCAAATGGTATGTCTATTTCTAGCTCTCTAAGGAAGCTCCAGATTCCCTTTCAAAGAAGTTGCACCATTTTGCAATCCCACCAACAGTGTAGGAGAGTTTCCATGTCTCCACAGCCTCTCCAGAATTTGTTGTTTTGTGTTTTGAAACATGGCTAATCTTGTTGGGGTGAGATGGTGGCTCTTAGTTTTAATTTGCATTTCTCTAATAAGTAATGATTGTGTGTCTTTTTGTTGCCTGGATGTCCTCTTTAGAGAAATGTCTTTCCATCTCTTTGTCCATTGCTTAATTGGGTTATTTACCTTTTTGCAGATATTTTGCAGTACCTTGTAGATTATGGAACTCAGACATCAATCCGACATATAGTTAACAAATATTTTGTCCCATTCTTTAGGTGGTCTTTTTATTATTTTGCTAGTCTTTAGATGAGCAAAAGTGTTTGATTCCTAATAGTTCCCTTTTATCTATTTTTCTCTGCTGTTGATTGTACTTTCAGATTTTGAAGTCTGTCTAAGCTGTATATTAAAGCTTCCATTATTGACCTTTTTTTTTTGCACGATCTTTTATTGTTTTAGACTTGCTATTTAGGTCTTTGATCGAGTTTGAGTTAGTTTTTGTGTCAGGTGTGAGGTATAGGTCTTGTTTCAATTTTTTGGAGATGATACCCAATTTTGCCAGCACAATTTGTTAAAGACACTGTTTTTACTCCAGTTTACAATCTTAGGGCCTTTGTTGAATATCAACTGTTCATAAGAGGATGGTGGCAACTCTGGGGTCTCAACTCTGTTCCATTGATCTGTGTGTCTCTTTTTGTACCAGTACTAGTCTGCTTTAACTACTGTGGCAGTGTAATAGGTTCTAGGGTCAGGCTGTGTGAGGGTTCCCACTGTGCTTCTATTCGTCAGTAGTAGTGTTTTACTTATCTGGAGTTTCTTCCCTTTCCAAACAAAGTTGGTGATTTTTTTTTTTCCAGTTTATTAAAGAATGACACTGGAATTTGTATTAGGGTTGCATTGTATAGATTGCTTTGGGTGCAATAGCTATTTTCATGAAGTTAAGTCTTCCGATCCATGAGCAGGGTAGGTTACTCCATTTATGTAAGTTTTTCTTGATTTCTTGCAGTAAAGTCTTGTATTTCTCTTAGTATAGGTCTCTTGTTTCTCTAGTTAGATTTACTCCTAGGTATTTAATCTTCTTGGGGGCTAGAGTAAACAGTATTGATTTGGTGATTTCTTCTTTGATGATCTCTTTGTTGGTATAAAAGAAACCTATTGATTTACTTACAAAAAAAAAAACAAAACAGTGCCATCAAGCTTATCATATATCCTGATACTTTGCAGAACTCTTCTATTAGTTTGAATAATTTACTTGTGGATACTTTAGGATTCTCTGCAAATACAATCACATCATCTGTGAATAGGGATATTTTTACTTCTTCTTTGCCAATGCAGATGCCCTTTATTTCTTTGTCTTGTTTAACAACTCTGGCCAGAACTTCTAGTACAATGTTGAATAGAAGTGATGAGAGTGGACATCCTTGTCTAGTTCCTATTCTCAAGGGGATTTCTTTCAGTGTGTCTCCATTCAGGATGATGTGGGCAGTTGGCTTTGTGTAGATGACCCTTATTGCATTGAAGAATTTGCCTTCTATTCCTATTTTTGCTGAGAGTTTTTACCATGAATGGATGTTGGAGTTTGTCAAATGCCTTTTCTGCATCAATTGACAAAATCAGGTGATTCTTATCTTTTGTGTTATTTATGTGGTTGACCACATTAATTGTTTTTTCTGATGTTGAACTTGCCTTACTTTCCTGGTGTGAATCCAACTTGGTCACGATAAATCATTTTTTGAATATGTTTTTGAATTCTATTGCAAGGATTTTGTCGAAGGGTTTTGCACTTAGATTCACAAGTGATATTGGTCTGTAAGTTTCCTTTTTTGTGGGATTCTCTGGCATTAGTATCAGGTTTATACTGGCTTTATAGGATGAATTTGGGAGTATTCCACCCTTTTCTATGCTGTGAAATGATCTCAGAAGTATTGGAGATAACTCTTCTCTAAAAGTTTGGTAGAATTCTCTGGTGAAGACTTCTGGGCCAGGAATTATTTTGCTTGGTAGTTTTTTGATGACTTTTTCATTCTCTTCCTTTGTGATAGATTTAATAAGCTATTCTACTTCTCCTTGTGATAATTTTGGTAGGTGATATGAATCTAGAAACTTGTCCATTTTCTCTTGGTTTTCAAATGTGTTTGAGTACAGTCTTTTGTAGTATTCTGTTATGATACTTCTGATTTCATCAGGGTCTGTTGTGGCATCTCCCACCTCATTTCTTATTCAGGTTATTTGTTTCTTCTGCTGTTTTTCTTTTATAAGTTTAGCCAATGGTTTATCTATTCTGTTGATCTTTTCAAAGAACCAGCTTTTGGTTTTGTTAATTTTTTCAGTTGTTTTTCTGTTCTCTAATTCATTTAGTTCTTTTCTAATCTTTATCATCTGTGTACCTGAGGGGTTTCCTCTGTTGCTCTCTTTCTACTTGTTCAGGCTACGGGGTTAATTCTTTAGTTTGGGCCTTTCTGCCAGATGTGTGTATTTATAGGGTAAATTGAACTCTGAGCAGTGTGTTGGCTGTATCCTATAGGTTCTGGTAGGCTGTGTTTTTATTCTCACTTGATTCCATAAATTTCTTTATTTTGTACTTGATTTCTTCTATAACCCATGGATTTTTGAGGAAGGTGTTGTTCAGTTTCCGTGAGTTCCAATATCTACCTATGTTTTTTCTGCTATAGATTTCGACTTTTATGCCTTTATGGTCTGAGAAGACACTTTGCAATAATTCAGTGGTTTGGATTGTGTTGAGAATTGCTTTATATTCTAACACATGGTTTCTTCTTGAAAATGTTCCATCTGCACTGGAGAAGAAAGTGTACTTATCTGTTGATGGACAAAAAGTTCTGCATGTGTCAATGAGGTCTAGTTCATTAATTGTCACAGTAAGATCTTCTGTGTCTTTGCTGAACTTTTTTCTGGATAATCTGTCCATTATGAAAAGTGGAGGGTTTAAGTGTCCAACAGTTATTGTGGAATAATCTATCTCATTTTTCAGTGTAGTCAATGTTTTATTGGTGTATTTAGATGCTTGCTATTGATGCATGAATATTTAATATTGTTAAGTCCTGCTTGTTTATCAAACCTTTCAGCAATAAATAGTGACCATCCTTGTCAACCATGGTGGACTTTACATTAAAATCTATTTTATCTGAGATTAGTATTGCCATACCTGCTCTTCTATGTATATTGTTAACTTGGTATATATTATTGCATCCTTTAATTTTCAGTTTGTTCATATCTTTACGTCTAAGGTGTGTTTCTTGTAAGCACCATATAGACAAGTCATGTCTTTTGATCCAGGGTATCACTCATTGTGTCTTTACTGGAACATTCAGTCCCTTTACATTCATTGTAATTATTGATAGGTATGTGTTTAGTGTTGTCCCTTTGATGTATTTATTCTTGTGTTGGTGTCTTCCATGTTGCTCTTAAAATACTGTTCTGGGTGTTTCTTCTTTATGGGCTGAGTCTTCATCATCTTCAGTGTTAGTTTTGTGTTTGTTCAGACTCCTGTATTGTTTTGATATGTTGCATTGTTAGTGTGATTTGAGGGTCTATGATCCCCCCAATAGTCTAAGTTTAAATCCAATTTTAACTTCTGCATATCTTTTTAGCTTCTTCTTCATCTGAAAGGATTATAACTACTGTAATACATCCTTCTTTTTAGAGTGATGGTGTCATAGTTTTTGTGATATGATCACTGGTTCCCTTCTTTAAATATTGCAGCTTTCATTGAGATTTGTGACTTCTCTAACTAAGTAGGTTTCTCTATGTTGTGTCCTGCACTGCCTTCTTAAATATACATTTAACGATTTTTTTACTAAGCAAAGAGCTTCTTTCAGTGTTTCTTGTATTTTTTATTTGCTTTTTGCAAAGTCTCTAAGTTTCTGTTTTTCTGCAAATGTCTTAAATTTCATCTTCATTTTTAAGACACAGTTTTGCAGAATATATAATTCTTGGTTCGAAATTTTTCTTCTTTAAGGCTTTGAATGTGTCATCCCACTGCCTCTTTGCTAACATCGTTTTTGCTGAGAGGTCAGATGAAAGCCCACAGGGTTTCCCTCTGAATGCTAGCTTTGCTTTGAGTCTTGCTGCCTTCAAGAGAGTCTGTTTGTGTTTCATTTTATTAAGCGTGATTATAATATGTCTTCATGTTTCTCTTTTGGGGTCTTGTTTTTGTGGTGTTTGATACACATCTTATGTATCTATGTTCTCTTCTTTTATAATTTCAGGGAAGCTTTCTGTCAGCAACTCAACAGCAAACTCTGTTTTCAGCTGTCCCTCCTTGTTCATTAACTCCAGTTTATTGTAGATTATTCCTCTTAATAGAGTCCCAGATGTTTCTTAATACTTTTTCATTTTTCTTATTTCTTTTCTCTGATTTCTCATCATAAATGCATGCATCAATTGCTCTGTCTTCAAGCTCACTAAATCTGACTTCCATTTCCTCACTTCTGTTCTTTTGGCTTTATATTGAATAGTCTAATTCTGTGATTTTCTTGTTGGTCTGATGGGTTTCAGATCGTTGATGTTCCATCAGTTTAATAGCTTGCTTAATTTTTCATTTTACTCTGCTGTATTTTGTTTAATCTCTAGGAGGGTTCTAGGTACAATTCTTTTGTACTCAACTTCTGAAAGTTTCAGAAAGCCTTCATGTCAGAAGTTTTTTTATTCTTTATCTTGGGAGTTTTCTGGAACCATGGTGGGCTGTTTCTTTAAATGATTAGAGATAGTTTACTGCCTTTGGGCCATCTAGATGCTGTATAGTTCCTCTGGTGCTACTTCAACAGCAGCTGAGGCACAGCTCTGAGAAGAGAGTTGGTCACCACCCTCCTCTGTGTACTCTAGAGACTGGCCCCAGTGGACTCTCTGGGAGGGCAGTCTACACGTCCTATCTGGGAAAGACAGTGCCCTACTTATGTAGTCAGTGTGGGGTCATCAGCTTATCCTATGATGTGGGTCAGTAAAAGCTAGAAGTGACTCTGCCAGGCCTCTCAGGGGTTATTTCTTCAGGAAGTCTTATTTTAAAAATTTAGGAGATTTGGACGCTGCCAAAATCAGTCAGGTCATCAGGTGTGGCAGGCCCCACCTTCCAGCTGACATCAGAAGCACCTTTTTGGTTGTCCCCAGATAATATGATGTAGTTTAAAGTAAGGATGTGTTACAACCTTGCTACCAGCCTCAGCTGGGCCTACCTGTCAGGTAACACTGTGCTAAACACAGCCTTTCTGCTGGAAAAGCTTTTCCCAGTGTGACACTGCTTCTCAGCTACACAATTAGCTCCTGCTGAGGTCTCCAGTTGGGTGACTCTGCCTCCCAGCTGAACAAGATGGCATCCCAGCTGAGCTTCCCTTTCTGCTGCCAAGCAGGAGAATCTATGGCACATCCCAGAAAAGATGGAGGAGCAGTGGTGCCCTTAGTCAGGAGCCAGGCTCTCAAAATGTGGCTATCCCATGCAATGTCTCTGCTGTGCTATATGCTTTTTACTTTAGCACTGCCGTTCAGCATATTTGATGGCTCATGACATACTCTGCCTCCCACATCACAAGAAAAGAAGAGAAAAGAAAAAAAAACAAAGGGAGAGGAGGGGAGGGAAAAGAAGGGAAGGGGAGGGGAGAGGAGGGAACAGTAAAGCATCAGTACCTGCAGTCTTCCCAAGTAGCCAGTCAGCAAGAGCAGGGATCAGGATGGACTGGCTTGTGCCAGAGAGAGGAAATTTCCCATTTAGTGGTGTGCAGCCCATCTGACGACCCTATGCCGTATCCTAGGGCTCCCTGGGTATCCAGTGCTCCATTCAATTATTAATCCAGGCCTTAGTTTTCAGAAGGAATTGAGGAGATGTGTGTCTAGTTTGCCATCTTTGCTCCACCCCACCTCTGCTTTAATTTTTATTCTTTGCTTTCTTCTCGTGCCCAGTGGCTTCTTTCACTACCCTCTTTCTGCTTGTTCAAGTTTTAGTGTTCATGCTTTAATTTGAGTCCATTCTTCTTTTTGTATGTGTGCATTTATTGAAATACATTGATGTCTATACAGTGCTTTTGCTGGGCCCCAAAAGTTCTTGTAGGATATAGTTTGAAGCTCATTTGATTCTGTGAATTGTTTTATTCCATCATTAATATCTTCTATGACACAGTATTTTGAGCAAGGTGTTGTTTAGTTGCCACAAGTTTGATTTTTGTGTGTGTATGTTGTTTTCCTGTTGTTAAGTTTCTACTTTCATGGCTTTCTGGTCACAGAAAATGTTGTATAATATTTCAGTGTTTGAAATTTATTAATGCTTGCTTTATGGCCTAATATATATATGGCCTATTATGGAGAATGTTCCATGTGCATTGGGAAATAAAGTGCAATTGGCTGTTGCTGGATGGAGTGTTCTGTATATGTCTACTAGGTCAAGTTGGTTGATTATAGCATTTAGATCTTCTGTGTCTTTACTGAGCTTCTTTCTGGATGTTCTCTCCTTTATATAAAGTGATATGTTGAAATTTCCTGCTATTATTGTGGATCTATCTATTTCCCTTCAATGCTATTAGAGTTAGTTTTATACATTTGGGAGCCCTATCACTGGGTGGATAAATATTTAATATGATTATGTCTTCCTGGTATGTTAACCCTTTAAAATCATAATACAACATGCTTCCTCATCCACTGTGGTGTTTTCACTTCAGAGTCTGTTTTATAAGAAGTTAACATTGGTACTCTTGTTCTGTTTTGAATGTTGTCTGCTTGATACGCTTTTTTCCATCAGTGGAGTTCTAGTTTGTCTTTAAGTTTAAATTATGTCTCTTGTAGGCAGCACAGAAACTAGTTATACTTTTTAAAATCAAACCATCCACTTTCTGTCTCTTTATTGGTGCATTTAATCAATTTATGCTCAACATAATTATTTATACCCATCAGTTTACTACATTCATTTTTATGCCTTTTTGTGAGTTGTTTCACTTAATTTCTTTGTTTTACTTAATTTTCTGTATTGAGTCATTTTTCTTTATGTGTTTTCTTTTCACCTTTCTCATTGTTGTTGGTTTTATATTTGCTGATACTTCGTATTTTTCTTGTTTTGTATTTTTATATGTAGAATTGTTCATTTCCTTCATGGTCACCTTAATATTTACCTCTCTGTTTCAGAATTTAAAGCAGTCTTTTATTTCTTTGCATCACCTTGACATGCTCTCCATATGAAAGATCTATGACTACGTTATTTTTAGTACCTCTTTCTTGTTATGATATTGTCATCTTCTATGTAATGATATCTCTGTTTCTCTATTTTCAGCATTTTTTCTTTGATTTGTTTTTGTGATTTCCCTAACAGAGTTGATGTCTGGTTGTTCTGTCCTGTGTTCTCATCTTTGGTTGTTATCTGATGTTACTGAGTTTCTAAGCCAAGAACTCACTTTAAGTATTTCTTGCAATTGTGGTTTGTTTTTGCAAACTCCCTAAGTTTCTGTTTATTTGGAAATGTACTAATTTCATTGTTATGTGTTTATCTGGAAATGTACTAATTTGGTTGTTATGTTTGAGAGATGGTTTTGCTGGATATAAAGTTCTTGTCTGGCAACTTTCTTCCTTCAAGGCTTTGGGTTTCTCATTGTATTGCCTTCTTGCCTGTTTCAGTTCTGCTGAGTAGTCTGAGCTTAGTTTATTGATTCTCCTTTGTAGATTATGTTTCATTTATAATTAATCACTTTTATATTTCTCTCTAGTTTTGGCAAAGTTGATTATAATATACCTTGGTGTCTTTTTATGGAAATCTATCTTTTGAGTAGTTCAATTAGCTTCTTGGATAGATATCTTCTTATCTTGCATGATATCAGAGATGTTTTCTGGCAACAGATCTTTAACAGTTTTCCCTGTATTTTCTGTTATTCCCACTTGTTCTGATATTTCCATTTCTTTTTGATAATTCTTCTTGACAGAGTTCCACATAATTCTTAGTGTTTCTCCATTATTATTATTATTATTTGATTCTTTCATCTGATTTTTCCTCACATATTTTAGTGTCCAATGCTTTATCTTCATTCTCACTAATTCTGCATCCTATTGCCTCTATTTTATTCCTTTTAGTTTCTATTCAGCTGTCTAATTCATTAATTTTGTTGTAATTCTTCTGACTTTCTGAATGCTGTCTCTGTGTTTTCTTGCAGACTGTTTAGCTTGTGATTATGCTCTTCTGTCTTTTGCCTCATCTACTTTCTGATCTCTCGAAGAGTTCTGAATAGTAATCTTTTGTATTCTACGTCTGATAATTCCAGAAAGTTCTCTTCACCTGGAAAATTTCTTGATTCTTTGTTTTGTGATTTCTCCAAATATGTTGTTGTCTGTATTTAAGTGATCTGATTTTGACACTTGCCTTAGAGCCATCAGTACATTATTGTGTTTATTTATTTTATGTTTGCTTATTGTATTGTAGCTTTCTGTTATGCTTTGTTTTGAAATGTCAAGATAAGCTGGTTATGTGATGTAGTTTGATTATTGATACTCTTGAAGCTCTAACATCCTGTTATCGGGTACTTAGAGCTGTCACTAGGCATGTAGTATTCCATGTAGTAATCCATGTAGTATTCTTGTATGTGTTCAGCTTTGGTATCCAGGTGGTCAGTTAACAAGTGTCATGCAGGATCTCCCTACAGTCCTTGATGGGCAGGGGTAAAGGGTGTAGGCACAAGTGTCTGGCTGCATGTGCTGAGAAAGTTACAGGGCTAAGAGCCACGAATGAGTGTCTGTGAGGAAAGCATGTCCCTGTTATTTAAAGTTGATAGGTGGATAGAATTTGCAGCTGGCCTGTAAGTCCTGGATGCTGAACACACAGGTATGAGGCATTCAAGGTCAGTGGACCCCTATGCCTATGTCTAGGCCAAGGAATTGTTTGTATTCTGAGTCATTTGTTTTTAAGTTATGTTAGTGTTTGATTCTAAACACATTTCCCCTCCATTTTCCTGTTTGTTAAAATTTTCCCCTCTCTAAATCTGGTAGAATGTCTCAGTGAACACATAATAAATTCTTCTTCTGTCTCAGGGTATGCATCAGTCTATGGAGCCAGTGCTGTGCAGAGAAAGAGGCAGAAACACTTGTAAGAGGGAGAGAAGTTTATCCTGATGGAAAGTTTTAGCTCAAAGGACAGGTGGTTAGAGGCAAGCCACCTAGCTTTTAACAATGATATGTAGCTTTTCATTGATTCCAGAAGCAGAAGTGGGCTCTCTGTGATTTGGTCTCCCCTGCTGAGGTAGGCACTCTCTCAAAGCCACGTCTGACTCACCATACTCATTGTTGCTGATCTGCCTGTGGAATACCAGTTCCCACTGTGTCAGGTCTGGCCAGTCCTAGGCATTTCTGGACATACTTTTGCTTCCTTGTCATTCAAATTTCTGACATTTCTTTGATGTTCTGGGCTTATAGATTGTCTTATATCATTAATTAATTTGTTCTTTTGGGTCTTTGTTGTTATATGGATCACAGGAAGCATCTGAATACTCTGCCATATTGGCTCACTCAGACTTTTTAAAGAGCAATAGATCCCTATATCCACCCAGTTAAAGAGTACCAAAATTAAAGAGACTGCTACTGAGCCAATAACTTCTTTCTAGAGCAAGACAATAATGTCATAGGAGTGGGTTATTTACCTCTTGAGTATTCCCTGCCTTCAGCCAGCCAACCAATCAGCCAGCAAATAGTTATCGAGTACCATTAATATTCCAAGGGAATCCCTGAGTGGTACAAACTGTTAACACAATAGGCTTGTAACAGAGAAATTGGAAGTTTGAGCCTATCCAAAGGTTTCTTGAAAGTAGGATGCGATCTGTTTCTGAAAAATAGTTGCTGAAAATCCTGTGAAGCACGTATCTCAAACATACATGGTTGCCATTTAAAAAAAAGAAAAGAAACCAGTGTCATCGAGTAATGGTCGCCATTAGTTGGAATCAACTCAGTGGGAAATAGTTTTAGTTTTTTTAATGTGTCAAGCAGTCTACTAGACTGTCTGCCTCAATGACTTACAGCTGAGAGAGCTACAACCTGTAATATTTGGAAAACTCCCAGGAACCCCCTGACAGTGTTGTGCATAAGAAATTCAAAGTAGGAATAGGGAAGTCGCAATGAAGAAACTAGAATTTAACTTGATCTTATTCTTCCTCAACAAAAAAAGGCTTGAGCAACGGTTCATACTGACCATCTAGTAGGCAAGACCCATTTCAGATAGAGTGACTTATGGAACCAAAGTAAAAGCTGTCAAAAAATTTTAAAATCCTATGCGAGTTTCTACAAAAAAAGGACTCCTTATCTGCATAAAATGATGACATGGATTTGAAATCATTTTTAACTAAAGAAAGTTTTAATGTTAAATCGCGTAGGTGTGTACTGCAGATCCAAGAGGTAAATTTAGTGATGTACGTCAAAATTCTTTTCCAAAAGGGAATAGATTAATATTTATGTAGAATATATATTATGTACTCTACTCTTAATACTTGATTTTCAGAATAGTGAGTTGTTCAGTTTTGAACTTTTACTTAAGTGTTGCTCACTTATTAAATGATGATTATTTAAAACATGATCATTATGCCTGTCATGGATTGAATTGTGTTACCCCAAAAAATATGTATAGCAATTTGATTAGATGATGTTTCCTGGTATTGTATGATGTTTCTATATGTTGTAAATCCTACCTCTGTGATATTAATGAGGAAGGATGACAGTGGTTGTGTTAGCAAGACAAGACTATATTATGCCTTGAAACAATCTCTTGGGGTATAAAGAAAAAGGAATCAAGCATATAGTTTGGGACCTCATACCACCAGGGAAGAAACAATACTAGGAACAGAGAGCATCCTTTGGATCCAGGATCCCTGCACCTCAGAAACTTCCAGTCCAGAGGAGATTAATAACAAGAACCTTTCTCCAGAGCTAACAGAGGAAGACTTCCCTTGAAGTTGATGCCCTGAATTTGGACTTATAGCCTACTGGACTCATCCGACTCGACGGCACTTGGCTTGGCTAGCCTACTGCACAGTGACAGAATAAAATTTCTCTTTTTAAAGTCGTCCACTTGGAGTACTTCCGTTAAAGCAGCACTTGATGACCAAGACAGTCCCTATTTTGTCATTTCCTTAAACCTATTGCAGTCATGTCTATTCTGACTCATAGCAATCCTATAGACAGAGCAGAACTGCCCCACAGGGTTTCCAAGGAGTGCTTGGTAAATTCAAACTGCTGGCCTTTGGTTAGCAGCTATAGCACTTAACCATTATACTACCAGGGTTTCCTAAGGAATACACAGATACCAGAAAGAACTGGTCTGTGTTCAACCATTTCAAGAGATATATGATGAGGAATTGATGATCCTGAAGGAAGAAGTTGATGCTGCATTGAAGGCACAGGAGAAAAACAAGGTTCCAGGAATCGATGAAATATCAGTTGGGTTATTTCAACAAATGTTTGAGCACTGGAAGTGCTCGCTTGTCTGTGTCAAGAAATTTGGAGGACAACTACTTGGCCAACCCACTGAAAGAGATCCATATTTTTGCCCATTCCCGAGAAAAGTGATCCAAGTGAATGTAAAAATTGCTAAATAGTGTCATTAATATCGCATGCAAGTAAAATTTTGTTAAAGATCATTTAAAAGCAGCTGCAAAGGTATACTGAAGGGGAATTGCCAGAAATTCAAGCCAAATTCAGAAGGGGACGTGGAACAGGGGATATAATTGTTCGTGTCAGATGGATATTGGCTGAAAGTAGAGAATACCAGAAAGATGTTTACCTGTGTTTCACTGGCTGTGTAAAGACGTCTGACTATGTGGATCATAAAAAATTACAGGTAGTCTTGCAGAAAGTGGGAATTCCAGAGCACTTAATTGTGATCATGAGAAATCCGTGTATGAAGCAAGAGGCAGTTGTGTGAACAGAACGAGGGGCCACTGTATGGTTAAAATCAGGAAGGATGTGCAGCAGGGTTCAATCTATTAGCTGAGCAAATGATCCATATGAAGGAGAATGAGGCATCAGGATTGGAGAAAGACTCATTAACAACCTGCATTATGCAGATGACATAACCCTACTTGCTAGAAGTGAAGAGGATTCGAACCATTTACTGATGAAGATCAAAGACCACAGCCTTCAGTATGGATTATACCTCAGCATCAAGAAAACAAAAATTCTCACAATTGGACCAGTAAACAACTTCTTGATAAATGGGAAAAGGGTTGAGATTGACAAGGATTTCATTTTACTTCAGTCCACAATCAACACCCATGGAAGCTTCAGTGAAGAAATAAAAAAATGAATTGCATTGGAAAAATTAGCTGCATAGAACCTCTTTACAGTCTTGAAAAGACATGACCCTGAAGACTAAGGTGTGTCTGACCAACCCATGGTATTTTCAAATTATATCATACACATGAGAAAGCTGAACAGTGAATAAGGAAGACAGAAGAACAGATGCCTTTGAATTGTGGTGTTGGAGAAGAGTATTGAAGGTACCACGGACTGCCAAAAGAACAAACAAATCTGTTCTGTAAGTAGCACTACAGTGCTCCTTGGACGCAAAGATGGTGAGACTGCATCTTTCGCACTTTGGATGTCTGGTTAGGAGGAATCAGTCCCTGTAAAGGACATCATGCTTGACAGAGTGGAGGGTCGGTGAAAGAGAGGAAGACCCTCAACAAGATGGACTGACACAGTGGCTGCAGCAATGGGTTTAAGCATAAAAACAATTTTGGGCATGGCACAGGACCAGGCACTGTTTTGTTCTTTTGTGCATAAGGTTGCTGTAAGTCAGAACTGACTCAACAGCACCTAAAAAAAGACAACATTTTTTTAAGGTGTAGGATGTCAACATTTAATGTGTCTGCCATAGCAGGTGAATTATCAGAGGAACTCAATCTTAAATAACAAGCTAGAAAATGATTCATATGGCTTTCACTATGCTACAGGTATGTTGCTCTTTTATTAGAGTTCTACAGGTAACTCTTACTCATTGACATTGAGTCAATTCTGACTCATTGTGACCCTCTAACACAGTATAGAACTGCCCCCATAGGGGTTTCCAAGGCTAAGAATATTTACAGAAGCAGTCTGCTACATTATTCTCCCATAGAGCAGGTTCGAATTGCCAATATTTCAGTTAGCAGTTGAGCTCTTAACCAGGAGGGAATCGTGGCTCCTAGTAGTTCATAGTTCAGCTTCAGTCCTGGACAATTTCTCTCTCTTTCCCAATGATGCTTTCTCCCTTTCTCTCTGTATGTAGACTTTTGATTCTTCTTGTCTCTTTCCTTTTCTCTTAGGACATCAAAATCAGTTTTGGAATTTTCTATATTTGGTTCAGGTAGATGATACTGGTGAAGTTTAGTGATCTAAACTTTAGATCTGAATCATTTATTGTAAATGAAAGGAATATATTACAAATTAGGATAATTTGAGTAGACCTCAAAGGGGGCATTTACAAAGTTGTGGGTGGGGTGTAAGGAACCAGAAGGAATGGTCAATTACCTGGAGTCAGTAGGTGCAGAGAGCTATTACCAAATACAGACCTGTAAAAGAGAGGAGAGAGGGAGTAGTTTCTAATACTTGGAGACAATAGGGCTTTGCAGAGCTAAAATCTTCAGTCACTTGGCTTTCAGATTTTTGAGGGCTTATCATGTGCTGGGTTAGGCTACATAATTTGATTGTAATGTAGAAAATGATGAAGTAGGTAATAAGAATTCCTGTAAAGACCAATGAGATTTGAGAGACGAGAATCCTTCCGGCCAGCACATCAGAGATTGTGACAGATGAGGAAGCCATGTTTGTCTTAAAACTTAAAGAATAAATCAGATTAGATATATAGGAGGGACAGGCAGAAGACCATTGTCAAGTGAAAGGAGCTGTAAACAAATGTATGATGATGGGAAAACACTGTGTACAGAAAAATAAGAAGCTCAGTCGACTGAAGCCTCTGGTATGTTTAGGGAATTTAGATTTTGTTATTTCTGAACCAGTCGGTCTTTAACCTTTTGCTGTTCTTTCCCCCTCTTTTGACCTTATATTCATCTATTGCTGACTTTCTCTTTCATTTTACTTTTCCCATTGAGAACATTGGGCTGTAAGGGCAAATGAGAATGAAGTGGGGCTCTGTGGAATGTCAGACAAGCATGCTAAGCTTAGTTTAGCCAAGCACTTACACAGGCCTGGTGGTGCTGTGGTTAAGCATTTGGCTTCTAGCCAAAAGGTCAGCAGTTTAAATCTACCAGCTGGTCCTTGGAAACCTTATAGGGTAGTTCTGCTCTGTCTCATATGGTCTGTCCCTGTATGGTTGCTGTGAGTGCGCATCAACTCAGGTCACTATGAGTGTGCATCAGCTGAACTGCAATGGGTAACATTATTATGTTCTAGTGATCCATTGATAAATGATGGGAGAAAGAAACAAAATAATCCCAAGAGCAAAAGCTATTTATCTCTTTGATCTAATTGTTTTGCTTCTCTCCCCATTTTCCAAGGACTTGTATCAGAAAAAAATAGGAAAGAAGGAAGACAGCTTTTAGAGAATGCAGTCTGTCCTTTGTCTTTCAAAGACCAGAAGCCATGTCTGCCGTTACCAGTTTCAGTAAACAACGGATTCATTTGGCAACTCAACCAGTGTACACAAGTCAGATACTTTCTCATTGGCCACCGGGCAGCAGTACTTCCTAGCATGCTATACAGTTATGCATACTAGAGACTCTTCTTCTGCACAAACACCCAAACCAAACTCACTGCTGTTGAGTTGATTCTGACTCACAGTGAAGCTATAGACGGGTAGAACTGCTCCCTAGCATTTCCAAGGGGTGCCGGGCAAATTTGAATTGCTAACCTTCTGCTTAGCAGCCTTAGCATTTAACCACTACACCAACAGAATTTCCTCTTTTGTATGTGATAGTGCTATTGAAGCAAAGATAAATAAACTGTCCTAATTCTTTTTATTTTATGTTTTATTTTTATTGTGATTAAGTGAAAGTTAACAATTCAATTTGCCAAACAAAACCAAACACATGCCTCTATGCAACTCTATCTGCCACCCTATACTTCTGGTCGGTATCGTCTTAACCATTCAATCCCCTCCTCTCTACCCTCCTCTATACTCTCTAAAGAGGAAACAGTTGGGCAGCCTCAGATATATATATATATATTATGCCAAGAAGTACACACATAACCTGCTTCACTTTATGTTCCCTAGCCTAGTACAATTTTTGAAGAGTTGATCTCACTATTTCTTTCAGCTCTGGGCTAGCAGCAAGTCAAGGGACCATGTTCTCAAAAGACCCTCCAGAGCATAAGATCATCAAGCACGAACTTTTAATAGAGTTGTAGATCTGAACTCCTTTTCTCATGCTTCATCAGAGACTCTACATTGTTTTCCCTGCGAGGACAGTCTTTGGTGGTGGCTGAACCTCATCTAGTTCTTTGGGTCTCGTGCTGGTGTAGTCTGCCAATCATATGAACCCTTCTGTCTCCTGTCTTTGATGTTCTTAGGTTTCATCTGTTCCAGGGAGATTGGGACTAGTTGATGTTCCTGTGATTGCAGCTTGCTGGCTTTTAAGAACCCAGGTACAACTCAGTAATATGGATGTAGAACAATTTCTTAGAAAAAAACTGGCTACGCCAATTGACCTCTATGTCACCTAAGCTACAATTCCCTGATCCCTGTGCCTGCTACTCTGTTCTTTAAAATGTTGGGTTGTATTTAGAAAACTTTTTAGCTTTTGGTGTAGTCCAGTTGTGCTGACCTCCTTTCTACTAAGTGCTGTCACTCTCTGTACCTAACCAAATTCTGATCAACTATCTAATCTATGAATAACCCTTTCCCTCCCTCTCCACCCCTGTAGCCATGAAAGAATATTTTCTTCTATGCAGAAGCCTTTTCTTATGTACTTATAATAGTGGTTTTATACAGTATTTGTCCTTCTGCAGCTGATTGATTTCTCTCAGCATAGTCTTACAGATGATTTCAGATTATGAGATGTTGCCTAAAATCATCATTGTTCTTTATCATTGTGTGGTGTTCCATTGTGTAAATATACCATAGTTAGTTTATCCATTCATCTGTTGATGGGCACCTTGGTTGATTCCATCTTTTTGCTATTAGGGACAGTGCTGCAATAAACATTAGTGTGCGTGTGTATCTGTTCATGTGACAGTCCTTACTTTCTCTAAGATATATCCTATCAGTTGGATTGCTGGGTCATACGGTATTTCTATTTCTAGCTTTTTAAGAAAGCACCAAGTTGCTTTCCACAGAGGTTGCACCATTTTACATCCCTACTAGCAGTGTAGGCAAATTCCACTCTCTCCACAGCCTCTTCAACATTCATTATTTTGTATTTTTTGGATTAGTGTAAGCCTTGTTGGGGTGAGATGGTGTCTCACTGTAGTTTTGTTTTGGATTTCTATAATGGCTATGGTTGTGAGAATTTCCTCATGTGTCTTTTGGCTGAAGATGTCTTCTTTGGAGAAATGTCTGCTCATCTCCTTTGCCAGTTGTTTAATTGGGTTATTTGTCTTTTTCTAGTTGATATTTTGTAATGCTTTGTAGATAATGGAGATTAGATGTCAGTCAGATTCATGGTTTCCAGATACTTTTTCCCACTCTGCAGGCAATCTTTTTACTCTCTTGATAAAGTTTTAGATGAACATAAGTGTTTGAGTTTTAGTAGTTCCTCTTTATCTATTTTCTTTTTTCTTCTGCTGTTTGTGCATTGTTAGTAATATTTTATAGTCTGTTTATGCTATGTATTAGAGCTTCCAGTGTTGTCTCTTTTCTTCTTCCATAATATTTATCATTTTAGATTTAATATTTAGGTTTTTGATCCATTTTGAGTTAGTTTTTATGTAAGGTGTAGGATATGGGTCTTGTTTCAGATATTTACAGACAGATATCCAGTTTTGCCAACACGATTTGTTAAAGAGACTTTTTTCCCCAGTTTACAGTCTTTGGGCCTCTGTCAAATGCTAGCTTCTATTCTGTTGCGTTGGTCTGTATATCTTTGTACCAGTACCAGGCTGTTCTGACTACTGTGGCAGTGTAATTATTTATAAGGTCAGGGAGTATGAGGCCTCCTACCTTGTTCCTTTTCTCTAGTATTGCTTTACATATCTGGGGCTCTTCCCTTTCTAAATGCAACTGGTGATTTGTTTCTCCATCTCATTTAAAAATCACATTGGTGTGTCAACAAACCCAAATGAAATTAAAAGTGTCACAACAGAATACTATAAAAAATAGTACTCTAAAAGATTTGACAACCTAGAGGAAATGGGCAAATTTTTAGATTCACATCACCTACCAAAATTATCACAGAGAAGTAGAAAAACTTAATAAACCCATAACCAAAGAAGAGATTGAAAAAGTAATCAAAAAATTGCCAACCAAGAAAAGTTCTGGTCCAGACATCTTCACTGAAGAATTCTGCTAAACTTTTAGAGAGGAGTTAATTCCAATACTACTGATCTATTTCACAGCATAGTAAAGGGTGGAACATTCCCAAGTTCATTCTATGAAGCCAGTATAACCTTCATACAAAAGCCAGGAAAGATCCTACAAAAGAAGAAAATTACAGACCAATATCACTGATGAACCTAGATTCAAAAATCTTCAACAAAATTCTAGCCTATAGAATTCAATAGCATATCAAAGAAATAATTCAACCAAGAAATAAACGGCATCTGCATCGGCAAAGAAGAATTCAAAATCTCCATGTTTGCTGATGATACGATTGTATATGCAGAGAATTCCAAAGAATTAATGAGTAAACTACTCAAACTGAAAGAAGAGTTCAGCAAAGTCTCAGGATACAAGATGCCAAGCCAAGTGCCATCGAGTCGGATCCGACTAGATAAACATAAGTAAATCTGTAGGATTCCTTTATACGAACAATGAGACTGTTACTGAAGAAACCATAAAATCAATACCATTTACTATAGCCCCTGAGAAGATAAAGTACCTAGGAACTAATCTAACCAGAGATATAACAGACCTTTACAAAGAGAGATATAAGCCCTTACTACAAGAAACTAAGAGAGAGTCAGATAAATGGAGAAATCTACCATGCTCATGGATAGGAAGACCTAACATTGTGAAAATGTCTATTTTACCCAAAGCAATCTACTTATATAATGCAATCCCAATACAAGTTCCAGCTCCATTTTTTAATGAGATAGAGAAACAAATCACCAATTTTGTTCAGAAAGGGAAGAAACCCCGGATAAGGAAAGTACTACTAAAGAAGAAGACCACACTGGGAGGCCTCTCATTACCTGACTTCACAAGCTATTACACTATCACAGGGGTCAAACAGCCTGGTACTAGTACAAGAACAGAAAGATCGATCAATGGAACAGAACTGAGACCCCAGAGATGACCCCATCTGCCTATGAACAGTTGATATTCGATGAAGTCCTAAGACACTAAATTGGGATAAAAACAATCTCTTCAACAAATGGCACTGGCAAAATTGGATATTCATCTGCAATAAATTGAAACAAGATCCATATCTTACACCTTGTACAAAAACCAACTCAAACTGGATAAAAGACCTAAATATCAAATCTAAAACGATAAAGCTCATCCAAGAAAAAGTAGGAACAACAATGGAAGTTTTAATACACAACGTAGACAGACTTCAAAATCTATCAAGCAAACCACAAACAACAGAAGAGAAAATAAATAAACGGAACTATTAAGAATCAAACATTTTTGCTCATCCAAAGACTATTAATAAAATTAAAAGGCCATCTACAGAATGGGAAAAAATATTTGGCAGCTCTATTTCAGACTGATGCCGATCTACATAATCTATAAGGTACTACAAAATATCAATAAGAAGAAGATAAATCATCCAGTTAAGCAATGGGAAAAGGAGATGGACAGACATTTTTCTAAAGATGAGATAGTGGCAGCCAAAAAACACATGTGGACATGTTCATGATCTTTAGTTATTAAAGAAATTCAAGTCAAAATGACAATGAGAGATTATCTCACCCTAGCAAGGTTGGCCATGATCCAAAAATACAAAACAACAAATGCTGGAGAGGCTGTGGAGAAAGTGGAACTCTCCTACACTGTTGGTGGGGTCGCAAAATGGTCCAGCCTCTTTGCAAAGCAATCTGAAGCTTCCTTAAAAAAATGGATATAGATATACCGTTTGACCCAGTAATTCCACTAGTTGGAATATATCCTACAGGATCAAGGCCATTCACACCAATGGATACAAGCACAAGAATATTTATCGCAGCACAGTCCATGATAGCAAAATGATGGAATCAACCCAGATGCCCAACAACAGATGAATGGATAGGTAAACTATGGTATATATACTCAATGGAGCCCTATGCAGTGATAAAGAACAATGATGATTCCAGGAAACATCTCATGACCTGGTTTCAACTGGAGGGCATTATGTTGAGTGAAAGTAGTCAGTGACAAAAGGACAAACATTGTATGAGGCCCCTACGACAAGAACTCAAAAACAGACTTATGCATAGAAGAAAAGACTCTTTGACAGCTGCAAGGGAGAGGAGAGAGGGTAAGTGAGGAGGGGAGGGCTTAGATTAGATTAGGTGGTAGAAATTTAGTTGGGTGAAATCGGTGATAGCACACATTAGAAACAAGAACAATATTAAGTGGACTTCAACATAACTTGAGTACTCCTTCCATCTTAGCCCAATATTACAAGGACAGAGTATCTGGGACAGGGGGCAGGATTTCACTTTTAGGTGAAATCGAGGCCAATTGGCACAACTAGCATTTTGCTAAGAGAGGTCTCTGCACCCTACATTGGTGAGTGGCATCTGGGGTCTTAAAAGCTGCCAAGCTGCCATCCGAGGGCACAGCAAATGGTCCCAACTCAGCAGGAACATATGCTCACTGAGGACCAAAACAACATGGGGGAAAGACAACCCAGAAGACAGAGAGACCCACATGACTGGGTACCTACATCGGCTTGGGACAGGAAGAATGAGATGGTGCCTGGCCACCACCAGTGATAGCTGCGATGAGTCTCACTGGCAACACAAGAATAAAAAGTGGTACACCCTGAGAGCTCCACTGAAAGACAGCAATTGATGGTCCAGCAGCTTTGGGCTTCCCCTGGGAACATGGCCCCTGGCCCTGATACTGCCCTTGTCCATAACTCATAATGAAGGTCCACTCTTCAGACAGGAATGGATTAGACCTGGAGACACAGAGTGACTATATATTGGATGCAATTTATGGTTCTATGCATCTATAGGATATCATCCTGCTGACCTCTGGCTGTAGTAAGGGGAGTGGGTGGAGAGGAGAAGAAAGGAGACTGTTGGGAGGATGGGATGTGTATGGAACAGAGAGGAATAGTGTGCTGTCACCGGGCAGGGAGAGCAGTGGAAGCTGCATATAGGTGGGCAGCAAATTTATATGGGAATGTACATTTTCACTCAGTCATCATAAAAAAAAAAAAATTTTAAAAAGAAATAATTCATCATGACCAAGCAAGATTCATACCAGGGTTGCAGAGTTGGTTCAACATCAGGAAAACAATCAATGTGATCAACCACATAAATAACACAAAGAATAAGAATCATTGGATTTTATCAATTGATGCGGAAAAGTCATTTGACAAAGTCAACACCCATTCATGTTAAAAACTCTCAGCAAAATAATAATAGAAGGGAGATTCCTCAGTGCAATAAGGGGTTTCCATGCAAAGCCAAAAGCCAACAGCCAACATCGTCTTGAATGGAGAAAGACTGAAAGAATTCCCCCTAAGAATGGGAACTAGACAAGGATGCCCATTGTCACCACCTCTGATTGTTCAGAGCAATCAGACAAGATGAAGAAATAAATGGCATCTGAATCAGTAAAAAAGAAGTAAAAGTAATCCTATATGCAAATGATAGTATTCTATACAGCTAAAATCCTAAATAATCCATAAATAAACTACTGGAACTAAAAGAAGAGTTCAGCAAAGTATCAGGATATAAGATAAACATAAATAAATAAGTAGGATTCCTTTACACCAACAAAGAGATCATCGAAGAGAAAATAACCAACTCAGTACCAGTTACAATAGCCCCCAAGCAGATAAAATACTTTGGAATAAATCTAACCAGAGATGTAAGAGACCTATACAGAGAAAATTACAAGTCCCTACTGCAAGAAACCAAAAGAGACTTATATAAGTGGAGAAACCTACCCTGGTCATGGATAAGAAGACTTAACATGATGAAAATGTCTGTTCTACCCAAAGTTAGCTATATACACAATACAATCCCCATATAAATTCCAATAGTACTTTTTTAATGAGATTGAGAAACAAACCATCAACTTTGTTCAGAAAGGGAAGAAACACTGGTAAGTAAAGCAATAGTTAAGAAGAGGAACACAGTGGGAGGACTCACACTACCCACCCTTAGAAACTATTACACTGCCGCAGTAGTCAAAACAGCCTGATACTGGTACAAAAACAGATTTGTAGAACAATGGAAAAGAATAGAGAATCCAGAAATATCACCATACTCCATGAACAGTTGATATTTGGCAAAGGCCCAATGGTCATAAACTGGGGTGAAAATAGTTTCTTTAGCAAACGATGCTGGCAGAATTGGATATCCATCAGCAAAAAACTGAAGCAAGACTCATATCTCACAAAAATTAACTCAAAATGGTTCAAAGACCTAAATATCAAATCTAAAACAATAAAGATTATGGGGAGGGGGAAAACAGGGACAACAATGTAAGTTGTAACGCACAGCTTAGACAAACTACAAAATCTTACTAACAATGCACAAACAGAAGAAGAGAAAATAGATAAAAGGGAACTACTAAAAATCAAACACTTATGCTCATCCAAAGACTTTACGAAGAGAGCAAAAACACTGTCTACAGAATGGGGAAGAATATTTGTCAACTAGGTAAAGGATCGATGTCTGATATCCATAATCTACAAGGTACCGTAAAATGTCAACACGTAAAAGAAAAATAACCCAACTAAACAATGGGCAAAGGAGACGGACAGACGTCTCAGCAAAGAAGACATCCGGGTAACCAAAAGACACATGAGCAAATGTTTATAATCATTAGTTATTAGCGAAATCCAAACCAAAATGACAATATGATACCATCTCACTCCAATGAGGCTGGCAATAATCCAAAAAAACACAAAACAGAAAATACTGGAGCGGCTGCACAGAGACTGAAATTCTCCTATACTGCTGGTGAGAATGCAAAATGATGCAACCTTTTTGGAAGGCAATTTAGCAACCACACTGCTTGGAATATATCCTACAGAGATAAAGACTGTTATATGAACAGATATATGCAAACAAATACTTACTGCTGCACTGTCCACAATAGCAAAAATACAGAATCAACCCAGGTGCCCATCAACAGATGAATGGATAACCAAACTATGGTATGTTTACTCAGTGGAACGTGCAATAACAAAGAATAATGATGATTTTAGGAAGCATCTCATAATCTGGAATCATCTGGAAGACATTATGCAGAGTGAAATCTGTCAGCTGCAAAAGGATAAATATTGTGTAAGATCACATTATAAGGACTTAAAAAAGGACTCATGCACAGAAGAAAAAACTCTTTGACAGGTTCAAAGATAAGGAGGGAGTGAGGGGGTTATACATAGGTTAGATAGTTGATAGGAATTTGGTTAGGTGAAGGGAGTAACAGTACACAGTAGAAGCCAGGTCAGCATGAGTGGACCATACCACAAGTAAAAGACTTTTGTAAACTCAACCCAACATTTCAGAGGACAAAGTAGCAGAGACTGACAGCAGGAGACCATGTTCTTGAGGGACTTCGAGGTTAATTGGTATAGCTAGTCTTTTTCCAAAAGAATCTTCTGAGCCTCATATTGGTGAGTGGTGTCTAGGTCATAAAAGCCAGCAAGCTGCCATCTGAGAAACATCAACTGGTCCCAACCTACCTGGAATAGATGATGACCGAGAACATCAAAGACACGAGGAAAAATGAGCCCAGGAGACAAAAGAATCCATATGATTGGGATACTACATCAGTATGAGACCAGAAGAACCAGGTGGTACCTGGCCTCCACCAAAGACAGCCCTAACAATGGCAATGCAATGTAGAGTCCCTGATGTAGCACAAGAAAAAGAAGTGTGTAGATTAAGAACTCTATTAAAAGACCTGAAGTGGTGGTCCAACAGCCTGAAGGGTTGCCTGGGAACGTGGCCCCTAGACTTGCCGCTAGGCCAGAGCTGAAACCAATACTGAGATCAACACTTCAGACAAAGAAGGGACTGGACTCTGGAACAGAGTGAGCTTGTGATGTATGTACCTCATGGTTTTATAGGGGGCTGTCCTACCACTTTCTTTTTAGAAGGGAGAGGAGAGTGTGAAGAGGAGGGAACAAGTGTTCATTTAAGTGTATACTCAGAAGAGTGAAAGGAGAAGTGTGCTGTCACAGGGTGCAGAGAGCAGATAGAGTTGCAAATAGGCAGGCATGCACAATTGGATTTTATACTTTCACTTAATCATAGCAAAAAATGACATTGGAATTTGTATTGGGATTGCACTGTATCTGTAGATCGCTTCGGGTAGAATAGACATTTTCACCATTTTAAGCCTTCCTGTCCATGAACAAGTTAGGTTTCTCCACTTACATAAGTCTCTTTTGGTTTCTTGCAGTAGGGTCATGTAGCTTTCTTTGTATAGGTCTCACATGTCTGGTTGAATTTATTCCTAGGTATTTTATCTTCTTTGGGGCTGTTGTAAATGGTATTGATTTGGTGATTTCCTCTTTGAAGTTCTCTTTGTTGGTATAAAAGAATCCAATGGATTTATTTATGTTTACCTTATAACTTGATACTTTGCTGCACTCTTGGTTCCAGTAGTTTTTCTTTTCTTTCTTTCTTTTTTTTTTTTTATGGATTCTTTAGGGTTTTCTGTGTATAAAATCATGTCATCTGCAAATAGAAAAACTTTTATTTCTTCCTTACCCATGTGTATGTTCTTTATTTCTTTACCTTGTCTGGTTGCTCTGGCTAGAACCTCCAAAACAATATTGAATAGAAGTGGTGACAATAGGTTTCCATTCTCAGTGGGAATTCTTTCAGTCTCCATCCATTAAGGATGATGTTGGCTGTTGGCTGTTGGCTTTGCTTAGATAACCCTCATCATGTTGAGGAATTTCCCTTCTATTCCTATTCTGGTGAGAGTTTCTAACATGAATGAGTGCTGGACTTTGTCAAATGACTTCTTGTGTATCAATTGATAAAATCATGTGATTCTAGTTTTTTTTTTTTATGTGGTTCACTTTATTAATTGATTTTCTAATGTTGAACCATTCCTGAATTCCTGGTATGACTCCTACTTGGTAGCAGTGAATTATTGCTATTATTCTTATATGTGTGTTAATTCTACTGGCTAGAATTTTCTTGAGTATTTTTCATTTAAATTCATGAGAGATATTGGTCTCCAATATTTCTTTTTTTGTGCTATCTTTATCCAGTTTTAGTACCAAAGTTATGCTGGCTTCACTGAATGAATCTGGTAGTGTTCCATCCTTTTCTATGTTGTCAAATACCTTTAGTAGTGTTAGTATTAACTCCTCTATAAAAGTTTGGTAGAATTCTCCAGTGAAGCCATCTGGGCTAGGACTTTTGATGGTTGGTATTTTTTTTTTTTTATTGCTTTTTAAATCTCTCCTTTTGTGATGGGTTTGTTAGGTTCTACTTCTGTTTGTGTTGGTTTTGTTAAGTAATGTGGGTCTAGAAATTTGTCCACTTCCTCTAAGTTTACAAATCTGTTAGAATACAAGTTTTTCATATTATTTTTGTTATGATTCTTTTAATATCAGTGGAGTCTGTTGTGAAATCACCTATCTCATTTCTTATTTGGATTATTTGTTTCCTCTCCTACTTTTCTTTTGGGAGTTTGGCCAATAATTTATTGATTTTGTTGATCTTTTCATAAAATCAGTTTTTGTTTTTGTTAATTCTTTCAATTGTTTTTCTGTTCTCTAATTCATTTAGTTCTGCTCTAGCTTTTATCATCTGTTTTCTTCTGGTGCCCAAGGGGTTCTTTTGCTGCTCTCTTTCTACTTATTAGATTTGTAGTGCTAATTCTTTGATTTGGGCCATGTCATGGATTGAACTGTGTTCCCCCCCAAATCTGTAGCAATTTGGCAGGGTCAGGTTTCCTGGTCCTGTGGGATGTTCTTCCACTTCAGAATTCCTGCCTCTATGATGTTAGTGAGGGTGAATGGGTAGCAGTTGTGTTGGTGGGGCAAGGCTTAATGTGTGTGATTCTTTGTGATCTGCCTTTTGTGGAGATTAATGAGCAGCTTGGATAGATGTCTTCTCATCTTTTATGATATCAAGGAATTTTCAGCAAATCTTCAAAAATTCTCTCCATACTTTCTGCTGTCTCTCCCTGTTCTCTTACTTCACTCATTCACAAATTATATATATATATATGTATTTTGATTAGATTTTGACCCTCTAAGTACTCTAGTCATTTGAGCTAGAGTGATTATTGGAGTCTTAATAATTCTGATGCCCTGTCATACCATGGCTGGAGTGGACTACACTGAGCAACGTAGCAGAAATTAATGGCTCAGGGGAGGCATCAGAACTCATCTTCCAACTCTCTTTTGTTTCCATCTCCAAGTCTGGGAGTGAAGGTCATGGCACACATGTAAAATGTCCCACTTCCAGCCTGGGTAGTTTACCAGAATTTAGCATCAAGCGTATAACAGTAAAACTAGGGGGATGGACCGAGGATAGAGAGAGATCAGTTCATAGGAATGGATTGACCCCTGAGGACTCATGTGCACTTAGATTGAGATGGTCCAGTGGAAGTCTTCTGTGACTCTGTAGGTTCAGTGATCTGCAGGGGAGATCTCAGGGGAGCCAGTGGAAGTTTTCTTCTACCCCTTTCTTTGTTTACTTCTCTACGTCCAGGAGAAAAGCTCAGGGTACACATGTACAACGTCCCACTTATGACCCAGGTAGTATATGAGAATTAGCCTCTGGTGTACAGCAGAGAAGGTAGGAGGGGAAAGGTTGGGGATTGGGCAACAAATCAGCACATAGGAAAAGACTGAGCTCCAAGGGTTCATGAGCACTTGACTTGAGATGGTCTAATAGAAGTCTCTTGGAGCTCTGCAGGTATAGCAGTCTGCAACTCAGGGGAGCAAGCAGAACTTTTCCTCTACCCCTCCTCTTGTTTCCTTCAGTGAGTCCTGGGAGAAAACCTAGGGTACACACATAAAATATCACATTTCCAGCCCACATAGTGTACCAGAATTTGGCGTCAAGTGTATCTCAGAGAAAGGAAAGTGGAAGGGTGCTGCTGCACTCAGATGCCAGCCACCACCATGTTTTATAAATGTGACCGTCTTCAGCTCAGCTTCCCAGTTGAGAAAGACACACTCCACACAAATGCCACTGACCATCATGGCTGTTGGCCCCAGCAGTGCTCCTGGGTGCAGTGGTCCCAAGTTCATGTTTCCAGCTGATAAAGATGGTCTCCATTCCTGTGCTGCTGCTCTGTTCCAATGCCAGCAGAAGTGAGCCGCTCTGTGACTGCCTATCCTCTTCTGATAAAGGTGGTTTTTCCCCTTCCTGTCACCCAGTCTGATCTTTGGTCTCCTAGAATGTCCTACTTAGTTGTTTTAGTTGTTTTTCAAGGTCTTAGTTGTTAGAGGAAACATGTGGCTAGTCTGCTATCTTAGCCCTGCCTCTGTCCTAATGCTATGTTTTTTTTCTTTTTGTTTCTCTGTCGGGAGCCTTGAAAAACTTCAGGCCCCGAAAAACAGTAAGTTTGGAAAGTCCTTGAAAAACACGCATGCGTGGAAGTCCTTGAGAACACGCATGCGTGGAAGCCACCTGCACGTCACCACCTGCACGTCACTGTTCAGGCATCCTGCCTAACAAATCATAAAACTCCAAGTGCCTTACACCAGATATCACCCGATTCCTAATCCTTCCCCTTCCTGCTGTGTATATATATATCTGCTGCAAAAAATAAAACCTTTGAGGCTTGATCAGAACTTTGTCTTGCCTCCATTACTTCGTGTCCTTGTCTTATTATCTTTTCACAGGTTCCTCCCCGGTCACCCCAGCTGATATGCCCCACGGGCCGGGGCATTTCTCCATTAACTACCTAAGCTCAGTTAATGCGGAAAACTTTTCCCCAAATCATTTCCACTCATTTCCATGCACACTGGATGGAATGAATGAATAAATGGTTGCAAAAAGAAAAGCATCATTTTTTTTTTTATCGCAATATATGTACTCTAATGGCCATTTATTCTTTTTTACTACTCTAGTAAGCCACAATTTTATTGAGGGGAAAGACGATACTCATTTTTTAATCTCTTGCATCTAGAAGACATATATGTATATATGGTCTATAGCATGTCCTAAAAGAGTATTTCTTTGAATAAATGAGTGACTGACTAAATGAATATTTTCATCTCATAGATACGTGTCAAGAATAAAGTTGTGCCCTCCCACCACCAAATATCTGTCAACTTGACTAGGTCATGATTTCCATTGTTGTATGATTGCCCACTGTTTTGTCATTTGATGTATTTACTATGTGTTATAAATCTTACCTCTATGATGTGAATGAGGCATATTTGAGGCAGTTATGTTAATGAGGCAAGACTAAATCTGCAGCTTAAGTTTATATCTTAAGTCAAACTTTTTTGAGATATAAAATAGAAGGCTGGAGAGCTCACGCCAGAGCCCACAGAAAGGGAAAGCTTTTAAACTTCTAGGCTGAGAGACTATGAGAAAATAAATTTCCTTTTGTTAAAGACATCCTCTTGTGGTATTTGGTATTTTTCTTATAGCAGCATTAAGAGGCTAATACAGCATGGTTTAGGGAAATTACATGAGATAATGAGATCCCATCATTGAAGCCATATGGGATAGTGTGTTGAATACAAGACTAAGGAATTTGGAGTTTATTATTAGTATTATTATATTTGTTTTATTCTTTTAGCTATAAGAAGTAACCAAAGATTTTGAAGCTTTCATAGAGTGATTCAATAAATGAGGCTGTGTTTTAGAAAGATCATCTGATGGTTATTTAGACTGTACATCTAAGCTTTGGTTATTTTTAAAAGATGACAATGAAAATGTCAATAAACAATGTATTTTTGAGTTCAAACATAGATATGGATACTTCTACTCTGTTGTCTACTTAATGAAAATAAATATAATTTACCTGCTTTCCAAGGTCTGAAGATGTTATAAGACTGCTGAAGACGATGTGTTTTCAAGAGACTACTGTAAACTAAAGTGTGTTCAATAATTTATTAATTCAGTAAAGTGCCAAGTTGCAAAGGAATTCCATATCTCTGCTGGCAAAGGGGACTAATCTCAAACTAGGAAAGACACATACTCCCATTTTCATTTTTTAATCCCTCTCTGTGAAAGATGAGTCATTGATTCCTGATTTCTTTTAAAGCACTAGGCAAAATTGGATAGTTTTGCAGCCAATTTAAGATTTGAAAAGTGAAGCTTATAGATGCAGATTTTCTTTTGTTTGTTTCTGTCATGTGAGTAGCTGGTATCTGTATGTCACACCTTAATGTATTATGCTCATCAACTATTTAAGATTTGCACACTGGGGGCAGAATCAAGATGGCAGACTAAGCACACGTCTCCTTATATCCCTCTGGAAATCAAGACCTGAACTGACAATCAAACAGAGCCTTCTGATCACCTAATCAGCCTCAGGACACGGCACAGAGCTGTTAATTGGGACTTCATACCACTCAGCGAAAAACCTCCTCTCTCTCGCTGACTCCCGCTCCTGGCTAGCCCCGGCTCTCACGGAGGGAAGGTAAATTCACCAGTTTGACTTTTTTTTCCTCTCTCTTGGCCGGCGGGCGGAGCTGGGTCTTGCCTGGTGGCTGGACTCAGATGCGCTGCTGGGGGGATAGGCAGGCGAAACTCCCATATTTTGAGAGCCAGGTTCGGGACTCTGTTAATCTAGACACTTTGAGCCTTTCGTATTGTAGCTGCCTCAGTGGGGTTTGTGCAGAGTTCCGCAGTCAGGGTGCAGGATGCCATGTTGGTATCGAGATTTCAGCGGGAACTCATTCTTAGCCTGGGAGCCAGCGCCTGCAAACGGGACAGCACTTCTCCATTAGAAAAGTAGTGATTTTGCACAGTGCTGCCTGCATTGGGGGCCCTGCAACAGAAGCAGAGGAATCACTACCTATCGGCACCTTTAGCCACTCTGTCTGCTGCCTGTGTGGAGGACACCATCTTGGGTACGGTGGCCGCAGCTGGACCTAATTCTTAGCTTGGGAGCCAGAGCCTGCCCACAGGAGAGCACTTTTCTATCACAAAACCAGTACTCGACACAGTGTGGGCTAAGGCTAGGCCCTGTCAGCAGACGCCAACAGGGCAGTAGCATTGCTGTATTCTGAACTAGTCTGTTATCATCTGGGGTTGGATATAGTGGCGCTTACTTTGTCAGATGAGAAGAGGGACCTCTACACCTGAAAACCTAACTGACTTGTGAACTGGTCAGATACCTTTTGCTTTACATTTGAACACAGCCTAGAGAAACATTTGCAATCCATCCTCACAGTACCTCTTCCAGCCTCTATATACTCACATGGGACCCAAAAAGCAACAGACAATTGTGGCATACAAGCAATCACTCATGGCTTCAGAAGGCTCCCAAACCAAGCAACCAAGGAGTTTTCCAGATGAAGAAACTTTTATGAAAGCATCAGGAAGTGAATACAAATTGATTATATACAGAGCCCTTCTAGACCTTATACAAAATGCAGCAGAACACAGTGAAAAATTAAGCAAGTTGTTTGATCTGATGGAACACCAGTACTCTGAAATCCAACAGATCAAGAAGAAAATCAAAGACATAGAAACTTCCATGCAAAGCCAAGAAAACAGAATGGAACAAATGGAAAAAAGAATTTCTGACTTGGAAGACAGAGGTACTGATGCCAGCGTCTATGAGCAGAAATCAGAAAAAAGTAACAAGAAAAATGAAGAAACATTAAGAAGCATGTGGGACTCTATTAAGAGGAACAATCTTCAATTAACTGGAGTCCCTGAACAGGATGAGACATCTGAGAACACAGAGAGTATTGTTGCTGAGCTGCTGAAAGAAAACTTCCCAGAAATCATGAAGGAAGAGAATATAGACATCTCAGATGCGTATCGTACGCCACCCAATATAGATCTCAAAAGAAAGACTCCAAGACATATTATAATCAAGCTTAACAAAATGAAACATAAGCAGCAACTCTTAAAGGCAGCAAGACTCAAGGCAAAGCTAACATTCAGAGGGAAACCCTGTAGGCTCTCATCAGATTTCTCAGCAGAAACCATGCTGGCACGGAGACAGTGGCACGACACATTCAAAGTATTGAAGGAGAAGAACTTCCAACCAAGAATTATATATCCTTCAAAACTATCTTTCAAATATGAAAATGAAATTAAGACATTCCCAGATAAACAGAAACTCAGAGACGTTGTAAAAACCAAACCCACACTACAAGAAATACTGAAAGAAGTTCTTCACTTTGGCTTAGAAGAACGAAACCATTAACTTTATATTTTAGAACGACACACTACTAAATACTCTACTCATTTAGAGAAGGCTCCAAAGTAAATCACAGCTTTGATTTGTAAAGAAGCAATCTAGTGATCATCATGAAAACTATGGTGTCATCATAATAAAAAGAGGGATGTACTACAGTCGTTATAGTCCTTCCAGATGGAGAGGAAGATGACCAGACTGGTAGTAATTAAAATTGGGTTTATAAATAGTTTATTAAGGGGGTTCATAGGGGCACCTGTAAAGCACAACAAAGATGTATCATACCATTTCAAAAAATCTAACACACGAGTCTCAACAGCTATAAAACCAGCTCTGAAAAAGGTGAAAAATCAACTCACATAAAAGAGGGCCCCAGAACAGACTGCTAAGAACAACAGAGAAAACATCAACATAAAAATAAACATATCACAATGGCAGCAGTGAACACATACCTATCAATAATTACACTGAATGTGAATGGACTGAATGCTCCAGTAAAGAGACACCGAGTGTCATCTTGGATCAAAAGACACGACCCATCCATATGTTGTCTACAAGAAACTCACTTGAGACATAAACACAGGAACAAACTGAAAATTAAAGGATGGAAGAATATATATCAAGCTAACAACGAACAAAGAAGAGCAGGTGTGGCAATTCTAATCTCAGACAAAATCAATTTTAATGTCAAATCCACCATTGTGGACAAAGATGGACACTATTTATTGCTGAAAGGCTCAGTACACAAACAAGACTTAACTATATTAAATATTTATGCACCTAATGTCAGAGCACCTAAATATGTCGAAGAAACACTGACTACACTCAAAAGAGAGTTAGATGACTCCACAATAATAGTGGGAGACTTTAACACTCCACTCTCATTACTAGACAGATCATCTAGAAAAAAGCTTAGTAAGGATACAAGAGACCTCATTGACACAATTAACCAACTAAACCTCATTGATATATACAGAACTTTCCACCCATCGGCAGACAACTACACCTTCTTTTCCAGTGCACATGGAACATTCTCCAGAATTGACCACATGATAGGCCATAATGCAATGCTCAACAAAATCCATACCATTGAATTACTGCAAAGCATCTTCTCAGATGATAAAGCCATCAAAGTTGAAATCAATAGCAGAAAAAACAGAGATAGAAAGTGGAACTCTTGGAAACTGAACAACATCTTGCTCAAAAAAACATGGGTTATAGAGGAAATCAAGGATGAATTAAAGAAATTCATGGATTCCAATGAGAACAAAAACACTTCCTACCATAACCTATGGGATACAGCCATAGCAGTGCTCAGAGGTCTGTTTATCTCCCTAAATGCACAGATCTGGAAGAAAGAAAGAAACCAAATCAAGGAACTAACTCTACAACTTCAACAAGTAGAAAGAGAAAAACAGAGGAACCCCTTGAGCACTGGAAGAAATGAGATCATAAAGATTAGAGCAGAGCTAAATGAATTAGAGAATAGAAAAACAATTGAAAAAATTGAAAAGACCAAAAGCTGGTTTTTTGAAAAGATCAACAAAATTGATAAACTACTGGATAAACTTACTAAAGAAAAGCAGGAAAGGAAACAAATAATCAAAATTAGAAATGAGAGGGGAGTTGTCACCACAGATGCAACAGAAATCAAAAATATCATAACAGAATACTATGAAAGACTGTACTCTAACAAATTTGAAAACCTAGGGGAAATGGACCAATTCCTTGACTCATACCACCTATCCAAATTATGACAACGTGAAGCACATCAACTTAATAAACCCATCACAAAGGAAGAGATTGCAAAGGTAATCAAAACACTGCCAACCAAAAGAAGTCCTGGCCCAGATGGCTTCACGGAAGTATTCTACCAAGCATTTAGAGAAGAGTTATCCCCAATACTATTGAGACTATTTCACAGTATAGAAAGGGATGGAGTACTCCCAAACTCATTCTATGAAGCTAGCATAACCCTGATACCTAAGCCAGGGAAAGATGCAACAAAGACAGGGAACTACAGACCGATATCACTCATGAACCTAGATGCAAAAATCTTCAACAAAATTCTTGCCAACAGAATACAACAACATATCAAGAAAATAATCCATCATGACCAAGTAGGATTCATACCAGGGATGCAAGGCTGGTTCAACATCAGGAAAACAATTAATGTGATTAATCACATAAATAACACAAAAGACAAAGATCACCTGATTTTGTCCATTGATGCCAAAAAGGCATTTGATAAAGTCTAACACCCATTCATGCTAAAAACTCTTAGCAAAATGGGCATAGATGGCAAATTCCTCAACACAATAAGGGCCATTTATACAAAGCCAATTGCCCACATCATCCTGAATGGAGACAGACTGAAAGACTTTCCCGTGATATCAGGAACTAGACAAGGATGCCCACTGTCACCTCTCCTATTCAACATTGTGCTAGAAGTTTTAGCCCGAGCAATTCGACAAGACGAAGAAATAAAGGGCATCTGCATCAGTAAAGAGGAAGTTAAAATCTCCGTGTTGGCAGATGATATGATTGTATATGCAGAGAACCCCAAGGAATTTATAAGTAAGCTACTCAGACTGATAGAAGAGTTCAGCAAAGTCTCAGGATACAAGATAAACATAAGTAAATCAGTAGGATTCCTTTATACCATCAACGAGACTGTTAAGGAGGAAATTATTAAATCAGTACCATTTACGATAGCCCCTAAGAAGATAAAGTACCTACGAATTAATCTAACTAGAGAAACAACAGACCTTTACAAAGAGAACTACAAGCCCTTACTACAATAAACTAAGAGAGACTTAGATAAATGGAAAAACCTACCCTGCTCATGGATAGGAAGACTTAACATTGTGAAAATGTCTATTTTACCCAAAGCAATTTATTTATATAATGCAATCCCAATACAAGTTCCAGCATCATTTTTTAATGAGATGGAGAAACAAATCACCAATTTTGTTTGGAAAGGGAAGAAGCCCCGGATAAGTAAGGTACTACTAAAGAAGAAGAACACACTGGGAGGCCTCTCATTACCCGACCTTAGAACATACTACACTGCCACAGTGGTCAAAACAGCCTGGTACTGGTACAAGAACAGACAGATGGATCAATGGAACAGAATTGAGACCCCAGAGATGACACCATCTGCCTATGAACAGTTGATATTCGACAAAGGCTCTAAGACATTAAACTGGGGTAAAAACAGTATCTTCAACAAATGGTGCTGGCAAAATTGGTTATCCATCTGCAAGAAACTGAATCAAGATCCGTATCTTACACCTTATACAAAAACCAACTCCAACTGGATAAAACACCTAAATATCAAACTTAAAACGATAAAGCTCATCGAAGAAAAGGTAGGAACAACAATGGAAGTTTTAATACACAATGAGGACAGACTCCAAAATCTGTCAAAGAAACCTCAATCCACAGAAGAGAAAATAGATAAATGGGAACTATTAAGAATCAACACTTTTGCTCATCCGAAGACTTTATTAATAGAATTTAAAGAACACCCACAGAATGGGAAAAAATATTTGGCAACTCTATGTCAGACAGACGCCTGATCTCCATAATCTATAAGGTACTACAAAATATCAAGAAGAAGAAGATAAACCATCCAATTAAGCGATGGGCAAAGGAGATGGACAGACACTTCACTAAAAAGGAGATCCAGGCAGCCAAACAACACATGCGGACATGTTCACGATCTTTAGTTATTAAAGAAATTCAAATCAAGACAACAATGAGATATCATCTCACCCCAACAAGATTGGCCATGATCCAGAAAACACAAAACAATAAATGCTGGAGAGGCTGTGGAGAAAGTGGAACCCTCCTACACTGTTGGTGGGGTTGCAAAATGGTCCAGCCTCTTTGGAAGGTGATCTGGCCCTTCCTTAAAAAAATGGATATTGATATACCATTTGACCCAGTGATTCCACTACTTGGAATATATCCTACAGATTCAAGGCCTTTCACACCAATGGACACATGCACCAGAATGTTTACCGCAGCACAGTCCACTATAGCAAAAAGATGGAATCAACCCAGATGCCCAACAATAGAATAATGGATAGGTGAACTGTGGTACATATACTCAATGGAGCACTACGCAATGATAAAGAATAATGATGATTCCAGGAAACATCTCCTAACCTGGTTTCAACTGGAAGACATTATGTTGAGTGAAAGTAGTCAGCGACAAAAGGACAAATACTGTATGAGACCTCTATGATAAGATCTCAAAAACAGACTTGTGTATAGAAGAAAAGACTCTTTGACAGCTGCAAGGGAGGGGAGGGAGGGCGTGTGTCGGGGGGAGGGTTTAGTTTAGATAGTTACTAGAAATCTAGTTGGGAGAAAGCGGTGACAGCACACATTAGGAACAAGAACAACATTAAGTGGACTTCAGCATAACTTGAGTACTCCTTCCATCTTAACTCAATACTGCAAGGATAGAGTAGGTGGGGTGGGGGGCAGGGGACCATGTTCTTAGGCGAATTCCAGGCCAATTGGCACAACTAGCGTTTTGCTAAGAGAGCTCTCTGCACCCCACATTGGTGAGTGGCGTCTGCGGTCTTAAAAGCTGCCAAGCTGCCATCCGAGGACACAGCAAATGGTCCCAACTCAAAAGGAACGGATGCTCACCGAGGACCTAAATGACATGCGGTAAAGACAACCTAAAGACCGAGACCCACAAAAGTGGGTGCCTACATCGACTTGGGACTGGACAAACCGGATGGTGCCCGACCACCACCAGTGATAGCCACGATGGAGCTCACAGAGAGGAGTCTCACTGGCAACACAAGAATAAAGAGGTACATCATGAGATCTCCACTAAAAGACCTCAATTAATGGTCCAGCGGTTTTGGGGTTCCTCTGAGAGCATGGCCCCCTGCCCTGATGCTGCCCTTTCCCATAAATTATAACAAAGGTCCACTCTTTGGACAGGAATGGATTGGACTTGGCAAGGCAGAGTGATCATATATTGGAAGCACTTTATGGTTCTATACATCTATAGGATATCATCTTGCTGACCTCTGGCTGGAGGAAGGGGAGTGGAAGGACAGGAGGGGAAAGGAGACTGTTGGGAGGATGAGACATGTATGGAGCAGAGAGGAATAGTGTGCTGTCACCAGACAGGGGAGCAGTGGAAGCTGCAAATAGGGGGGCATGTAAATTTATATGTGAATGTACATTTTCACTCAGTTATGTTAAATAAAAATTAAAAAAAAAAAAAGATTTGCACACTGAAATGTGTTTGCAGGGCTGTAGCTGAGGATAACTCAGGTTTCTCCACTTGGGCTTTTCATACCTCTAAAATCATCCACATTCCTTTTTGTTAACATATAATCATAAAATTGACTACTTGCTATGATCTATTATATATGGCTGCCAACTCTTTCTGGTTCCTTCTATCAAGAAGCAAAGTTTGTTTTCCCCTCCTCTTGAATCTGGACTGGCCTTATGACTTGCTTAGATCAGAGGACATAGTAGATATGATTTTGTGTGACTTACAAGCTTCCTCTTTAGCTTAAAGACAGTTTAGAGCTGTCACCGTCAGTCTTGGAATACTAAACCACAGAACAAGCTTCAGACTAGCCTTCTGAAGGAAAGAGATCATGTCGGGAGAGAGAGAAACAGGAAGGGGCAGAACATGTGTCCAGCCATCCCACCTGAGACCCCAGACACAACAGATATGCCACTATCCCTGACTGCAAGCCTGTCAGTGAGCCCAGCTGACACTGTTGAGCAGAGATGAGCAGTCCCGACCGAGCCCTGTCACAGTTGCCAACCTACAGAATTGTTAAAAAATGTTTACTGTTGTCAACCATTGCATTAATCTGTCAAATGCTAATCTAGGTGCTGCTGTAAAGGGATTTAGCAGATGTAAGTAAAGTCCCTAAGGAGCCCATTGGTTAAGTTCTCAGCTGCTAAAAGGTTGGTGGTTTGAACCCACCAGTGGCTCCACAAGAGAAAGACGTGGTAATGCTCCAGCGAAGATCACAACCTTCAGTAAGCCTAGGGGCCGTTCTTCAGGGTCTCAGTTAGAATCAACTGGAGAGCACACAACAGCAGCAATTAAAGTTCCAAGTAAGTTGGCCTTAAGCACGTTGACCAGGTAATTTGACCATAATATTGTGCCTGATACGATCATTTAAAGTGGTCAGATGGACACTTTGAGAGCAGTAAACTTTCCCCAGCTGACAACAAAAGAGGAAGTCACAGATATTCAAAGAATGAGAAGGAAGTCAGCGTCCTTGCTGGCTTTAAGATGGATGGAGCGCTACACAGCTAGGAGTACGGTCAGCCTCTAGAAGCTAAGAACCAGCACTGCTGACAGCCAACAAGGAAAGTGGGGCCTCAGTCCTGCAGTGACAAGATACTGAATTCCACTAACAACCTAAATGAAGTAAAAGCAGATTCTTTCCCAAAGCCTTCAGATGAGAACTTAACTTAGCTAACACATTTATTTTAGCCTTGTGACATTCTGAACAGAGAACCTGGCCCAGCCTGCTAAGATTTCTGACCTACAGAGCCAACAGTTACAAGTTGTAAGTTTGCGGTAAGTTACTACACATCAGCAGAAAACTAACGCATTTGTACGTGATGTTGGGTCAGGTCCAATCACAGCAATGCTATGTACTACAGAATGAAACAGTTCCCAGTCACGTGGCATCCTCAGAAGAGTTGCTATGTTAGAGGCCATAGTTGCAGTCACTTTGTCAATCCAACTCATCTGGGGTTTTCCTCTTTTTCACTGACCCTCTAACTTACCATACTGGGACTATTCTCTCCTGGTAACGAGTTCAACGTATGTGAGACAAAGCCTTGCTGTCCTTACTGCCAAGGAACATTTAGGTGTACTTCTTCAAGACAGATTTGCTAATTCTTCTGACAGTCCACGGTGTATTCAGTATTTCTCACCAACGCCGTAATTCAAAAGCATCTAATATTCTTGTCTTTCTCATTTAATGTCCAACTTTTGCATGCATATGGGTGATTGAAAATATCCTGTCTTGGGTCTGCTATGTAACAACCTTGAAGATGCTGGTGTCTCTATTAGAATGCTTTCAGCTGGAAGAACAGAATACCCGAGTAGCAATGGCATAGCAAGAGCATTAAGCTGTCCACTAATTGGAAATTCCGTTACTGGGGCTTCAAGGTAGGTAGTGAGTTCAGCAGCTCTACGAAGTCATCAAGGACCTGAAGGATTTTCAATCTCTTTGCTCTGTTATCTTCAGCATGTGAGCTCTTCTCCCAGACCATCCTTGTGGTGCCAAGAGAGTGGCTCCTGATCTGTGAATCGTATGTCACTTACCACCAGAGAAAGGCTGGAAATTTCTTATGTGTTCCCTTTTACTAGAGAAGAAAACTTTCCACAGCCTTCCCAGAATTTCATTCAGGTTCAATTGCTGAGACTCATGTCACAGTGACTATAAGAGAGACTAGAAAGAATTTGGCATTTTGAGCCTCTATAGTGTAAAGGGACTCAGTTCCTGATGGGCACAAACTGTTAGCATCCTCAGCTGCTAACCAAAGGTTTTGAGGTTCCTGTCTACCCCAAGGTGACTTGTAAAAATGATCTGCTCCTAAGAAATCAGTCATTGCAAACTTTGTGGAGCGCTGTTCCACTCTGATATATGAAGTGTCACCATGAGTACAAGTCAGTTTAGTGGTATCCACTTTTTATTAAGCTATGGTAGCTGCATTCACCACTAAGACTTGGGAGTGCTGTTTTGTGTCTTCAGACATGCCACACTCCCCCATGGTTTTTGCCATCAGAATGGTAGAGCTCCTCCTGCAGCCTGTAGAGGATTCATTCTTCCCAGATGTCCTTTTCCAATGTTTACTCCCACACCGAAGACAATTTATTCACAAAGCTCTAAACTTTAATCGTTTTTCTCAAGCTTTCTGCTTTGTTGGGCTGTGCTGCTGTTGTTTCTTCTTGGCAGCTATGGGCTTGTCTGTTACATTTCCAACATATGTGAACAGACCAAACTGGCATTAGGCAAATTTGTACAGGGATCAGCTTATAGATTTCTGCCAAACATAGTTGAGGTGAATTCTCAACTCCCTAAATATGCTGGTGACTGAGGAAAGCATGATTAAAGGAAAAGAAATAAAACCGTTCAAAAACAACTAAAACAAAATTGTGATTCCTGAAAAGTAAACAGCCGAGCTGTTAACCAAAAGGTTGGCAGTTCAAATTTACCAGCTGTTCCTTGGAAACCCTATGTTATGGTTCTACTCTGTCCTATAGGGCTACTGTGAGTTGGAGTCGACTCAACGGCAGTAGGTATTTTTGTTTGTTTGTTATGCAGTTGCTATCACTTGGAATTTCTTTGTGTGATTAAGTGAAATATAATCCAAATCAATTTTGCATATCTGCCTATCTGTAGCTCCTTCTGCTCTCCTTCCCCAGTGACAGCACACTTTCATTCTATACTTGTCATATTCTCTTAACAAGCTCATGTCCTCTCCTCTCAACCCTCTTCTTTCCTGTCTAAAAAGGGACTAGGATAGTATCTTACAAATGCATAGAACAATAAAGTACACACAGCACACCATCACATTTTGTCCATGAGTCCAGTCCAGTTTTGTCCAAAAAGTTGACCTCAGTAATGTTTTCTGGTCAGGGGCAGCAGCAGATCTAGGAGCTATGCATCCAGGGAATCCCCTGGGCTGTTGGATCTTCAACTGGATGCAGAGTTTTTGAGCTGCGCTCCTCTTTTACTCATGTTGTCACTGGAACTCTACTTTGTGTGTCTCATCACAGCTGTCTTTGGTGGTGGCTGAGCACCGTCTTGTTCTTCTGGTCACATGGTGATGCAGTCACCCGTTCACATGGCTCCTTCTGTCTCCTGAACTCTTTTTCCCTCATGTTTTTGTTGTTCTTGGTGACCATCTGTTCTGGATGAGTTGGGACACTTTGATTTACCTCAGATGGCAGCTTGTTAGCTTTTAAGACCTGAGACACCATTCACCAACATGGGGTTCAGAAGACTCTCTTAGCAATAGGCTAATTATTCCAATTGGCCTTGATGTCCCCTAAGAGCATGGCCTCCAGACCCCAACCCTTGCTACTCTATCCTTGTAACACTGAGATGAAATTAGAAGAGCTTTCAGTTTTCAGTGAAGTCCAGTTAAGTTGATCTGCTTTCTACTGTGCGCTGTTATTGCTTTCACCCAACCAAATTTCTATCAACTATCTAATTTATCCGACTCAACGGCACTTGGCTTGGCTATCTAATTTATGACCAACACTCCCTTCCCACCTTTGTGGTTGTCAAAGAGTCTTTTCTTCTGTACATAAGTCTGTTTTTCAGTCCTTATAGTAGAGGTCTCACATAATATTTGTCCTTTTGCTGCTGACTGATTTCACTCAGCATGTTTTCTAATTGAAACCAGGTTATGAGATGCTTCCTAAAATCATTATTGTTCTTTATCATTGCATAGTGTGTGATTGAGTATATGTACCATAGTTTGTTTATCCATTCATCTGTTGATGGGCATCCAGGTTGCTTCCATGTTTTTGCTGCTGTGGACAGTGCTGCAATAAACACTCACATGCGTTTGTCTGTGTCACTGCCTTTATTTCTGTAGAATATATTCCAAGCAGTGGGATTACTGGATCAAATGTCATATCTATTTCCAGCTTTTTAAGGAAACATCAAATAGCTTTCCAAACACATTGTAGCATTTTGTAATCCCATCAGCAGTGTAAGAGAGTTCTGATCTCTCCAGAGTTTCTCCAGCATTTATTTTTTCATGGTTTTTGGATTATGTCCAACATTGTTGGGATGAGATGATACCTCATTGAAGTTTTGATTTGGATTTCTCTGATAGATAATGACAACGAACATTTCCCCATTGTCTTTTGTCTGCCTGGATGAAAGTGTCTGATCATCTCCTTTGCCCTTCACTTAATTGGGTTATTTACCTTTCTCTTGCTGGTATTTTGCAGTACCTTGTAGATTAAGAGATCAAACATGTAGTTGCTGAATATTCTTTCCCATTCTGTAGGTGGTCTTTTAACTATTTTTATAAAGTCTATGGATTACCAAAAGTGTTTGATTTTTAGTAGCTCCCGTTTATCTATTTTCTCTTCTGTTGATTGTACTTTGTATTTTGAAGTCTGTCTAAGCTATGTATTAGAATTCCTATTGTTGAGCCTATTTTTTCTTGCATGATCTTTATTTTTTTAGGTTTGATATTTAGGTCTTTGATCCAGTTTGAGTTAGTTTTTGTGTAAGGTGTTTGATATGGGACTTGTTTCAGTTTTTCCAATTTTGTCAACACCATTTGTTAAAGAGACTGCTTTTACCCCTGTTTACAATCTTAGTGCCTTTTTCAAATATCAGCTGTTCATAAGACGATGATGGCATCTCTGGTGTCTCAACTCTATTCCATTGGTCTATATGTCTCTTTTTGTACCGGGACCAGGCTGTTTTGATTACCATGGCAGTGTAGTAAGTTCTCAGGTTGGGTAGTGTGAGCCCTCCTGCTGGGTTCCTCTTCTTCAGTAGCACTTCACTTGTCTGGGGTTTCTTTCCTTTCCAAGCAAAGGGGGTGATTTGTTTCTCCATCTTGATAAAAAATGGCACTAGAATTTGTATTGGGATTTCATTGTACATGTAGATCGCTTTGGGAAAAATAGACATTTTCACAATGTTAAGTCTTCTATCCATGAGCAAGGTGAGTTTCTCCATTTATTTGTGTCTGTTTTGGTTTCTTGCAGTTCATTGCAGTTTTCTCTGCATAGGTTTCTTATTTCTCCAGTTAGATTTATTCCTAGCTATTTTATCTTTTGGGGGACTATAGTAAATGACATTGACTTGATGATTTCTTCTTTGATGATCTCTTTGTTGATGTAAAGGAATACTACTGATTTATTTATGTTTATCTTATATCCTAATACTTCTCTGAACTGTTAGTTTGAGTAGTTTACTTATGAATTCTTTAGACTTCTTTGTATATACAATCATATCATCTGCAAATAGGGAGATTGTTACTTCTTCCTTGCTGATGCAGATGCCCTTTATTTCTTTGTCTTGTGTAACTACTCTGGCTACAATCTCTAGCACAATGTTAAATAGAAGTGATGAGAGTAGGCATCCTTGTCTAGTTCCTGTTCTCAAGGGGAATTTTTTCAGTCTGTCTCTGTTCAGGATGATGTAGGCAATTGGCTTGGTGTAGATGACCCTTATTGTGTTGAATAATCTCCCTTCTATTCCTATTTTTCTGAGAGTTTTTAGCATGAATGGGTGTCGGACTTTGTCAAATACCTTTTCTGAATCAATTGAAAAATCAAGTGATTGTTATCTTTTGGGCTATTTACATAGTTGATCACATTAATTGTTTTTCTGGTGCTGACCCAGCCTTGCATCCCTGGTAATGAATCCAATTTGGTCATGATGAATTATTCTTTTGATGTGTTGAGTTCCATTGGCAAAGATTTTGTTGAAGATTTTTGCATCTAGGTTCATGAGTGATATTGATCTGTAATTTTCTTTTTTTACGGGAACTTTCCCTGGATTTGGTATCAGGGTTATGCTGGCTTCATAGAATGCATCTGGGAGTATTCTATCCCTTTCTATGCTGTTAAATAGCCTCTGTAGTATTGGAGTTAACTCCTGTCTAGAAATTTGGTAGAATTCTGCTGTGAAGCCCTCTGGACCAGGACATTTTATGGTTCATAGTTTTTTGATGACTTTTTCAATCTCTTCCTTTGTAATGGATTCATTAAGTTGTTCTCCTACTCTTTGTGATAATTTTGGTAGGTGATATGAATCTAGAAATTTGTCCATTTCCTCTAGGTTTTCAAATCTGTTAGAGTCTTTTGTAGCATTCTGTTACGATACTTTTGATTTCAGTTGGATCTGTTTTGACATCTCCAATCTCATTTCTTATTTGAATTATTTGTCTCCTCCCTTGTTTTTGTTTCATAAGTTTAACCAATGGTTTATCGATTTTGTTGATCTTTTCAAAGAACCAGCTTTTGCTTTTGTTAATTTTTTCAATTGTTCATCTATTCTCTTATTCATTTAGTTCTGCTCTAATCTTTATTATTTGTTTTCTTCTGGTGACTGAGACATTCCTCTGGTGCTTTCTTTCTACTTGTTCAAGCTGTAGGGTATTTCTTTGGTTTGGCTTCTTCCTTCCTTCCAAATGTGTGCTTTTATAGAGATAAACTGACCTCTGAGCACTGCTTTGGCTGTATCCCATGGGTTCTGGTAGGATGTGTTTTCATTTTCATTTGATTTCATAAATTTATTTATTTCTTTATTTTCTATAACACATGGGTTTTTGAGCAAACTGTTGTTGAGTTTCAATGAGTTCCAATTTCCACCTATGATTTTTCTGTTTTTGACTTCAACTTTTATAGCTTTATGGTCCAAGAAGATGCTTTGCAATAATTCAGTTTTTTGGATTTTGCTGAGATTTGCTTTGTGTCCTAATACGTGATCTGTTCTGGAAAATGTTCCAGGGGCATTACAGAAGAAGGTGTAGTCACGTGCTGAGGGATACAAATTTCTATAGATGTCGATGAGGTCTAGCTGGTTAACTGTTGCCATAAGACCTTCTGTATTTTTAGTGAGTTTTTTTCCAGATGATCTATCCTTTACTGAAAGTGGAGTATTCAAGTCTGTAACTATTACTGTGGAATGATTTATCTCATTTTTCAATGTTGTCAGTTTTTGTTTGATGTATTTAGATGCTCTGGTATTTGGTACATAAATATTTAGTATTGTTATATCCTGCTTATGTATTGCATCTTTCAGCAATAGTGACCATCCTTATTCACCAAGGTGAATTTTACATTAAAACCTATTTTATCTGAGATTAGTATTGCCACTTGTCATGGAATGAATTGTATTCGCCCAAAAATGTGTTGATTTGACTTGGTTTGGAGTTTCAATGTGGTGCCCTTCCTTCTGTGTGTTGTGAATGCTGCCTCTGTGATATTGATGATGGAGAATGGTTTACAGTTGTGTAAGTGAGACAGGACTCAAGCTTGTGGAATATAAGGGAGAGAAGTGAGCTGAGGAAGTTGGGAACCTCACACCACCAACAGCAGAGCACGTCCTTTGGACCCCAGGTTCCTGTGCTGAGATGCCCTCACTGGATGTGGACTCAGTCTACTGGACTCTGATGATTTCTTTATTCTGAATGGACTTGTAGCTCATTAGTGGATATGTGGCTTACTGGACTGTGACAATAAAAGTTTCTCCTCATGAAACCTTCCACTCGTGGTATTTTTTGTTAGAGCAGTACCAGCTGACCAAAACACCACGCCTGCTCTTCTTTTTGCTGCTCTTCTTATTGGCCTGGTATATATTTTTCCATCTTTTGATTTTCAATTTGTGGTTATCTTTCAGTCTAGGGTGTGTTTCTTTTTATTAAAAAAATTTTTATTTAATATAACCGAGTGAAAATGTACATTCCCGTATAAATTTACATACCCACCTACATGCAGCTTCCACTGCTCTCCCTGCCTGGTGACAGCACACTATTGCTCTCTGCTTCATACATGTCTCATTCTCAAAACGGTATCCTTTCTGCTCCTCTCCACTACTCCCCTTACTCCAGCCAGAGGTCAGCAGGATGACATCCTATAGATGTATAGAACTATAAAGTGCATCCAATGTATGGTCACTGCATCGCCAAGTCCAATCCATTCCTGTCCGAAGCGTGGACCTTCGTTATGATTTATGGTCAAGGGCAGCCTCAGGGCAAGGGGCCATGCTCCCAGGGGAACCCTGAAACCACTGGACCATCAATTGAGGTCTTTTGGTGAGGATCTCAGGGTGCACCCATTTTTATTCTTGTGTTGCCAATGAGACTCAACCTAGTGAGCTCCATCGTGGCTATCACTGGTGGTGGCCGAGCACCATCTGGTTCTTCCGGTCCCAAGTAGATGTAGGCACCCACTTATGTGGGTCTCTTTGTCTTCTGGATTGTCTTTCCCCCTTATCACTTCAGTCCTCAGTGAGCATTTGTTCTTGCTGAGTTGGGACCATTTGCTGTGCCCTCGGATGGCAGCTTGGCAGCTTTTAAGACCCCAGATGCCACTCACCAATGTTGGGCGCAGAGAGCCCTCTTAGCAAAATGCTAGTTGTGCCAATTGGCCTCGCTTTTGCCTAAGAGCATGGTCCCCTGCCCCCTGCCCCAGCTACTCTATCCATGCAATATTGGGTTAAGATGGAAGGAGTACTCATGTTATGTTTAAGTCCACTTAATATTGTTCTTGTTTCTAATGTGTGCTATCACCGATTTCACCCAACCAGATACCTAGCAACTATCTAATCTAAACCCTTCCCTCCCCTCCCTTGCAGCTGTCAAAGAGTCTTTTCTTCTATACACAAGTCTGTTTCTGAGATCTTATCGTAGAGGTCTCATACAATATTTGTCCTTTTGTTGCTGACTACTTTCACTCAACATAATGTCTTCCAGTTGAAACCAGGTCATGAGATGTTTCCTGAAGTCATCATTGTTCTTTATCATTGCGTAGTGCTCCATTGAGTATATATACCATAGTTTACCTATCCAATCTTCTGTTGTTGGGCATCTGGGTTGATTCCATCTTTTTGCTATCGTGGACTGTGCTGCAATAAACATTCTGGTGCATGTGTCTGTTGGTGTGAAAGGCCTTGATTCTGTAGGATATATTTCAAGTAGTGGAATTACTGGGTCAGATGGTATATCGATATCCATTTTTTTAAGGAAGTGCCAGATTGCCTTCCAAAGAGGCTGGACCATTTTGCAACCCCACGAACAGTGTAGGAGGGCTCCACTTTCTCCACAGCCTCTCCAGCATTTGTTGTTTTGTGTTTTTTGGATCATGGCCAACCTTGTTGGGGTGAGATGGTATCTCATTGTCGTCTTGATTTGAATTTCTTTAATAACTAAAGATCATGAACATGTCTACATGTGTTTTTTGGCTGCCTGGATCTCTTCATTCGTGAAATGTCTGTCCATCTCCTTTGCCCATCACTTAATTGGATGGCTTATCTTCTTCTCGTTGATATTTTGTAGTATCTTATAGATTATGGAAATCAGGCGTCGGTCTGACAGAGTTTCCAAACATTTTTTCCCATTCTGTAGGTGTTTTTTAAATTGTATTAATAAAGTGTTTGGATGAGCAAAAGTGTTTAATTCTTAATAGATCCCATTTATCTATTTTCTCTTCTGATGATTGTGGTTAGTTTTACAGATTTTGTAGTCTGTCCATATTGTGTATTAAAACTTCCATTTTTTGTTCAGGTGTGTTTCTTATAAGCAATCTATAGATGCATTGTGTCTATTGATCCAAAATGTCATTCACTGTCTCTTTATTGGAGCATTCGGTCCATTTCCATTCAGAGTAATTATTTATAGGTATGTGTTTAGTATTGACATTTTGATGTAGTTATTTTTGTGTTGTTGATGTTCTCTATGTTGCTCTTAATGTTCTGTTTCGGGTCATTCTTTTTTAAGGGTTGACTTTTCATCTTTTTGTTGGTTTTGTGTTTTTTGACATTTCTGTATTATGTTTCTTGTTTTGATATGTTGACATGCTTTGCAGCTACTGTTATGATCCCCCTTTCTATTCTGTTTAAACCATACTTTAACTTCTGCATGTCATTTTAGTTTCCTCTCAATTTTAAAAGATTCTAAGTACTGTAATATATCCCTCATTTTAGTGTGATGATGTCATAGTTTTAATGTTATGATGACTGATTCCCTTCTTTTAATATCATAGCTTTGATTGATCTTGTGAATTCCCTAAGTAAATAAGATTCTAGATGCTGGATGCTGCATTGCTTCCTTAAGTACACACTTAATGCTTTTGTTTTTTGAAGCAAAGATCTTTGTTCAGCATTTCTTGTAGTTTTGGTTTGCTTTTTACAAAGTCTCTAAGCTTCTGTTTATCTGATAATGCCTTAATTTCACCTCCATATTTGAGAAACAATTTTGCAGGATATAGAATTCTTGTTGGAAGGTTTTCCCCTTCAAGGCTTTCAATGTGTCATCCCACTTCCTTCTTGCTAACATCATTTCTGCAGAGAAGTCAGATGAAAGCCTACAGGGCTCCCCTTAGTTTATTAGCTTTGCTTTAAGCCTTATTACCATTAAGAACATCTGTTTATGATTCATTTTATTAATCTTGTTTATAATATGTCTTGATGTCTTTCTTTTGGGGTCTGGTTTTTGTGGAGGTCTATACACATTTTGCATATCTATGTTCTCTTTCATAATTTCAGGCAAGTTTTCTATCAACAGCTCTACAACAATACCCACTGTATTTTCAATTATTCCTCCCTGTTTGGTAATTCCAATCATTCATAGATTATTCATCTTAATAGAGTCCCACATGTTTCTTAATGCTTCTTCATTTTTTTCTTATTCCTTTTCTCTGATTTCTCCTCATAAGTGTTGTTGTCATCTGCTCTATCCTCAAGCTAACTAACTTTGACTTCCATCTCCTCTAGTCTTCTGTTTTGGCTTTGGATTGAATTGTCTAATTCTGTAATTTTATTTTCAATCTATTGGGCTTTATATCACTGATATTCCATTAGTTCAAATAACTTGCTTAATTTTTCATTTTCTTCTACTACATTTTGTTTAACTTCTAGTAGGGTCTATACATAATTCTCTTATACTCAACCTACAATAGTTTCAGAAAGGCTTCTTCGTCTGGGAAGATTTTTGATTATTTTGGGAGTTTTCTGGAGCCATGGTGGACTGCTTCTTTAAATGCTTAGCTATTGATTGTTGTCTTTGTGCCATCTAGAAGCTGTTCATTTTTTCTAGTGTTATGTCAGCAGGAGCTGAGGTATGGTTCTAAGAGGGGATTTGGTCACCAACTGCCTTTGTCTACTATAATGACTGGTTCCAGGTGGACTTTCTTGGTTGAACGCTCTTTCTGCTGGCTGGGAAAGATGACACCCTTCTTATGGAGTCACTGAGGGGACATCAGCTGATGCTATGATGTGGAAGGTGAAGGGTGGAATAGATGCTGCTGGGCATTCAGCAATCAGTTCTCCAGGTGGTCTGATTTTAAAAAGGTACTTTACTGCTAAGGGACGATGTGTCCAACAGCATCCAAACTCAGTCAGACCCTCAAATGTGGCAGGTCCTGCCTTCTGGCTGACAATGAAAAAAACTTCATAGGCTGTTCCCAGATAGTACGACATGTTTCACAGTAGTGAGTAGTTAGGGCCTTGCTGCCATCCTCCTGCAGTTCCTAGCTGTAACTCTAGGCACCAATGACCTAAACACAGCTTTTCTGCTAGAGAAGCACTTTCCAGACAAGGGCTGCTGCTCTGTGTGAGAAATAGCTCCAGCTAAGACCTCTGGGTGGGTGACTCCACCTCCCAGCTTCCCAAGATGGTGTCCCGGCTGAGCTGCCCTTCCTACTGTAAAACAGCAGAATCTGTGGTGCAGCTCAGAAAAGAGAGGGTGGAGGGGCAGTGGTGCCCTGAATCGGCAGCTGGGCTCTCAACATGTGCCATCCCAAGCCCAGCCTCTCTGCGGTGCTATATATTGTTTACTTAAGGACTGCAGTTCAGTCTATTAGCCAGTTCATGCCCAGTCCCTGCGTCCCACATAACAAAGAAGCATCAGTACCTACAGTCCTCCAAAATGATGAATCAGTAGAAGCAAGACTCAGATTGCCACTACCTTGTCTTAGGGAGAGGTAGCTTCCCCCTTATTGGTACCTAGTCCAATCTGATAATCCTATGCCAGATCCTAGGGCTCCCTTAATGTCCATGCTGCTCCATTCAATTATCATTCCAGGTCTTAGTTCTCAGAAGGAGTTGAGGTGATATGTGTCTAGTCTGCCATATTGCCCCCTCCTTTTCTCTTGGCCATCTTTAATTCAGGCAAGATACGATAGATTTCTCAGTTCATATCCTAATCCAATGTGTGTGAGGCCCAGGGCAGCAGTGGCCTAAAAAAAGATGTATGTTTTCAGGGTGCCTGGAACACCCACTTGAAGATACTAAGGATTTGTATGTTAATATTATACAATTGAGAAATTTCTATGTAAAGATAAGAAAAAACACTTTAGATATGTTGTTACCATTTTCCGCAGTAGGCAACCAGTGTAAAATCAAGAGACAAGAGTCTAGTTTTATGATTAGCTTAAATTATGCCAAGATTATAGGTAATGTTCTCTCTGGTGGCTTTGTTTCCTTGTGACATCTTAGGCTCATTTTCAGGAAACAAGCAGACTCCTTGACCTAGAAGCAGACTCTTAAATCCCAACTGAGAGGCCTGATTCCATTTTTGCTGGCTATGCTAATTTAAATTATCCAGAAACTTCCTTAATTTCTTTAAGATTGTTCACAGAATAAGAGAGGAAGACAAAATCACTTTTTCAAAGAAAGAACTTGTTAAACTGAGAAAATTCATGTTTAAAATAGGGAGGGGGAGAATCAGGGTGGTAAGAGGGATGCTTTTCCTAACAGCCTCAACCGGCATGCTGTTACACGGGAGAGGATTTTTCTCTGTTAATTTATTTTGTATTTTCACAAGTTGTCATTACCATAACAATCTCACTGTCCTCAAAGTTACCTGCTGTCTCTTCATCTGCTTCCTGTTATTCTCAGATCCAAGGAAGAGAAGACAAAGGACAAAAAGGGACTTCATAGCTTTATGCTTTGTTGTCCTTTAATAGCTTGATACTTGGAGAACACCAGGGCTGACAAACGATTTCTCCATTCTGAGTTCTTGCTCTGAACTCTCAACCACTTACAACCTACTAAGAGGCTGCTCAGTCACATTTACTCCAGACATAGTTGTCTCAGTAAAGTCTCCTTTTCTACCTTTTAGTATTTTTCACATTTTCCATGTTTCAACAATTTAGTGTCTAGCAAGCACAAACAAAAAAACAAAGCTCTGTTTAGACGTTTTAGAAACAAAGGCCATCAAGGTCAGACATAATCACTGACATCTCCCTTTTAGTTAAATATATCTTCCTAGAGATTATTTTTTGTGATGAATAGAGGCACTGTCTGTTTTTAAGACCAGACGACTAAACAGAGTCATGGGCTATATTCTAGAGCATGGTTTTGTTTGCTTTATAAAATAAGCTTAGAATCAAAGCATTTAAAAACCTTAAAATAGATATACGCTTGAATGAAGCACATTTTAAAGTGTTTTCATAATTATAACCATTTTTTAATATTTGCATTTCTATATTCCTTTCTACATGTGTATGTATAAGTTTAAAATCATTTGTATCCTGTTGTTTTCTATAGTTTAGAATTCTTCTGGATGCACATAAGGACAACGTGAAAGGATTATGTTGCTCACACTTTCCAACTCTGTACAGGCCTTCCAGCTTGGAGTGAATTAGCTGCAAGACATACCCTGTTTATGTCCAGTTTGGCCTTGGGAGCTCAAATCTGGCAGCCAGTCACCTTTGTGTAAGACTACTATATAAGGTCACTGTGCCAAGATGTGCTGCTTGTTTGCACACTTGCTTGATACTCATTGTTAAGTACGCGTGCTGCCTGCCTGCTGTCTGCCAAATGTTGTACCTGCTCCCCTACCTTTGCACCAATAAATCTGCTATGACTATGCCAGCTGGTAAGCCTCCACTGTTACTGGGTCTGTCCAAATTGTGAAGGTGCATTCCTGACCCTGATCACCTGTGTTTCAACAAGTGGCATAGTAAGTGACAGGATTCAATATGGACCAGTATGATAATGGAGGGGGAGCTAGAGGGCCGACTACTCCCTAGGATGTAGTCTCATGTGGCAACAGTCCTGACAGCTTGGTCCCTGCTCTAGGACTAACCAGAGGTAGGTGAGACACTGGCTAGTGTCGAGAAAGCCTTGCATTCTTTGGAAGAAATTTTGTAGACAAAAGAAGCCCATGCTGGTGCCAGTGTGGTAGGCTAGATCTTTCCTACAGCCTTTAAGGCAGTTACAGAAGCAGCTATGGAGGTGGAACTGGAAGCTCACACTGGGGGACGAGCACTGAAAGGTGATGCGGACAGTCCCCCAGGAGCAGCCGTGAAAGCAACAAGACTGAGTGGCTGTGTCAGAAACTCAGTCTTCTCACCCAATCTCCCCAACACTTCCTATGAGAAAGCAACTCCCCAATTCCACTATTATAGACTCCTTAGATGAGGATAAATTGTCCCTGATGAAGAGGGTGTTGCATACCTACCCTTTGGTAACCCAGTGGCTGTAATGGGGAACGCCCCAGCAGAGACTGTGTACCATTCAGTCATTAGGCCATGTACCCCAGTGAGAACTGAAGGGTTTAGCTTGAGTTTTGCCAAAAGGCAAGTGAGACACAAGCAGTAGCAGGGTGAGTTGCAGCTTGGGTTGCACATGTTGCAGCACCAATGGGGACTGGGAAGAAGTGATCCCAGCAGGTGGGGGAGAGGCGAGTCCCTAGACCCCACTGATCTGGCAGGTGGCAGCCACCATTTTCAGGTGCAGTTTCAGCTGTTGCCTGCACTTTGTAGCAGATAGCTCTTGCAGGTTTAGAGGCTCCTGCTCACGCTTCCTGTGGTGGAACAAAGTTGTGGGCATGCCCTGATAGCTGAAGCCAGGCTGGAGGGCCAGGCTCATACCTGACCCTCAGTCAAGTGGTGAGGGGGCAAGGTTTGAGGAGCGCGGAGCCACTGATGGTAAACTGCGGCTCAAGAATAACTGCTTCACAGTGGGCACTGGGGGATCTATGGCATTGGACTGCCTCCTGGTAGAGCTCAGCCCCAGCCAGGGGGTTCAGGAGCTAAGGGGGCTCTGCATTGGGGATGGAGGTACTGCCCAGACTGTGTCTGCCAGTGCTCTTCTGCCTCAGGCAGCCAGGGTGCTGCAGACTGTATATGATAGCTCTGGCTGTGGCCATAGCACAGGGTGTGGGCCCTGAAGACACCTGATGGGAGGCAGCAGCCCCCAAGGTGATCAGAGCCCAAGGGGGTAGCTGGAACCTGAGGCAGAGGCAGACTAATAAGTTGGCAGCCCCAGCTCAAGCCTGTGTGGGCCTGGGCCTGCACCTTGCCATGGCTGGGTGGCCTGGCTGGGCTGGCGTTCACACTGTGCATGACTGGAGGTTACCACATTCATTTGGCAGAAGCACAGGGTGACCCCTGCAGGTATGAGACCACAGAGGAGGAAAAAGGAGCCCCTCAAAGTAACCTGATCCCAAATATGGGTGGACCTGCTGGTACAGGTATCAGTCAAGAGAAAGTGGACAGGAAACCTAATGCAGTGCTGTTGCAGCTGTAGCAGCTATTAAAGCCTGGGTAGTGTTGTGCTTCCCCTAAATCAGAGGAAAGGGGGAGCAAAGGGAGGCACTTGCCAGGTGGGCTGAGAAGATGAGTGGAGCCTGAATGACCCTGGTGAAGACTCCAACAATAACATAAAACCAAATTTACTACCGTCGAGTCAGGTCCGACTCATAGCTACCCTAGAGGTCAGGGTAAAACTGCCCCATAGAATATCCAAGGAGTGCCTAGTGGAGTTGAACTGCTGAACTTCGGGTTAGCAGATGTAGCACTTAACCCACTATGCTGCCAGGGTTTCTGAAGACTCCAAGGAGAGTTGTAAATGTGAAACAGTACTGTCTTCTAGGGGGACACAAGGAATTCAGGGAAACTGTTGAAGGGCTGCACCAAATACAAATAATAAGGTTTTCTCAAATCCTCTGTGGTCAGTGAAGAAGCGTGATGGCTCCTGGCATATGATAGTTGATTAGCGTAAATTAAATAATGTGGTGCCATTCATGCATGCAGCTGTTTGCTTATTGGCTATGCCAGTTGCTGCAGGCAGATGGGGTGGTAATGGGAATAGAGACCCCTAGAAAAACAGTGGGCACAGAAAGTGGCTGTGGAAACATAAATATTTGCCCCGGACAGCTACAGATAGCACAAGTAGAGTGGGAGAACCCCACGCTCCCTCCCCCTGTCTGGGAGCAGGGCTGCAGTGGGAGCTGCACTGACAGATCCCTGGTGGGACACACAGGCCTAGGCTGAGGTCTGAGGCTGGAGGGAAGATAAGCAGCCTCCCAGAGCAGGAGGAGCAGGCAGAGAGCAGGAAAAGCTGCTAGAGGCCATGAGGTATCTATGGGGCCTGCTGTCACGTACAAAGACGTAATGCAGGTGACAGACACCTGCTAAGTATGCCCTAAAGACAACTCTTGAAGGATGCTGAGCAGCCCTGGACAGATTGGATAGGGGTTGCCATGAAACACTGGCAGATAGATGTGAATGGTCACTGAAGATTGCAGTATGCCTTCCTGTTGATGCATTCGCTGTTCTTAAAGGTGCATTTGTGCTGACTGTTTGGCCTTTACACATAAAGCCTGTACTTGCCCATACTTAGTCTACTTTGCCTATTGATATAGGGGCTAAGGTCTGACATGAGAGGCCAGGGAGACCACCCTTGCCACTCTCTTGTCCTGGGGTGGACAAGTGGCTTGTATTTTGTCAAATGGGGAAGACCTCCCTTTGCTGGTGTCTCTAACTTCTCTCTCTTTGCGGCTGTAGGCTAGCAACCAGAAACACTTTAGCTGACTGACCCACACCACTGCAGAAGTCTCCAGCCAATCAGCTTTCTCGGTTTGCTCTGAGATGCCACTCAGTGCTGCAGGAGGCCTTCCTTTGGAAAATCCACCTTGCTACTGGAGAAAATTGGACGTGGTTGCAAGAATGGGGGCATGGCGACCCCCTCTGATATGCTACCTGGGAGTGTGTGAAGCTCCTGGTGAGAGAATAAGTGAGCATGCCCGACCAAAGATGAGATGCTATTTGGAACAACCCGCAGCTGAGGCAGTTGAAATTCGGGACAAAGCTCCCCTTATATAAAACTGGTGACTCTGATAGGGGTTCCTGTGTTAGATGGGTCCCTGAGGGTCTGTGTCAGAGAGTTGCCCCACAGAATGGTACCACACAAGGGAGGAAAAGCTGAGATTTACTCAGTAAACCGTGTTAATTACTGTACTGGAAATAGCCTGTGAGCTTATTTTTGTGTGTTGTTGCCTATATTATTGTTTTGGTGTATGGATCAATATAACTCCATGACTCACCTGGGGAACCTTGTGGAAGTATTAATGTGTAGACTGTACAGTGAGCAAAACACCCTTTGGGGTGGAGTGTGGGGACAGCATAGAAGGTTGTGTTGCTCAGACCTCTGTACAGGCCTTCTGGCTGGAAGTGAATCAGCAGCATGGCATACCCTGTTTGTGACCTGTTTGGCCTTGAGGGCTTGAATCTGGCAGCTAGCCACCTTTGTGTAAAACTAGTATATAAGATCATTGCACTATGTGGTGCTGCTTGCTTGCTTGCTTGCTTATTGCTGCCCATTGTTAAGTGTGCTGCCTGCCTGCTGCCCATCAAATGTTTTATCTGCTCCCCTGCCTTTCAACTAATAAATCTGCTATGACTACACCAGCTGTTGAGCCTCCATTGTTACTGAATCTGTCTGAATTGTGAGCCTGCGTTCCTGATCTTGAGCACCTGCATTTCAACAATGCATTAAATAATTTTTTGATAAATATTTAATTAACTGTTAAGCAAATGTTGTGAGTTCAAGCCTTTCTACCTCTGTGAAGGTAGGTTGCACAGTAATTGGAAATAACATCTTATTAAATCCTGAAAATCAGATGGGATTTTTCACAGAGATCAGGGGGATGGCTTGAACTTAGGCAGTCTGAAGACACTGTCTTTAAGTCCAGATGAATCTTAAGTTGTGATTGCAGTTGAATGAGTTGCTTCAGGTACATACTGACAAGCAAACATTCAGTTTGCCTTTACCAATAAGTAGCTTTGTCCCCCAGCCTGATATGTGTTATTGAGCTTTTAGTCCTAATGCATATTCCGAAGCTCAATAGCACCATTTGTGCCATTCAAGGACTCCTAATAGTACTGGAGGTTTTCAAATTTGAAAAAGTGCTCAAAACATTTCATGTCCTTTTAACACTTTCTAAAGCTGTCTCCCAAACCCAGGCAATGATCTTTTGAGAATGGTCAAACTATTATATAATCTTCTTATTTGGAAATCTGATTTGCAAATGTTGGAATAGATATATGTTTTTACCACACTTGTGAAGTGTTAAGGAACACTGCTAGTGCAGCAGTACTGTCATGGATTGAATTGTGTCCCCTAAATGTGTTTAGTAATTTGTATGACTGCTTTCCATTTTGTGATTTTCTGATGCTATAAATCCTAATACCTGCCTGTGGTTAATAGACTGGATTTATGTTAAATAGGATTAGGGTGGGACTGTGAAACCTTTCCTAGGAGCACCTCCCTGCTCCAACATATTTTCCTTGGAATGTGACTTCCACCAACTTTTATCCTTTCATCCTACAAAAGATGAAAGGGAAATAAGCAGAGAGTTGGGAACCACACATCATCAAGAAAGCAGCACTGGGAGTAGAGTGCGTCCTTCAGATCTGAGGTTTCTCTGCCAAGAAACTCCCTGAACAAAGACTGATGAAACACAAGGACTTTCCTCCAGAGCCAACGAAGAGGGAAAGCCTCCCCCTGGAGCAGACACCCTAAATTTGAACTGTAGCCTACTGGACTGTGTAAGAATAGACTTTTCCTTGCTAAAGCCATCCATTTGTGGTATTTCTGTTAGAGCAGTACCAGAAGACTAAAACAGCTACTAACCAAAATGTTGGCAGTTTGACTCCACCAACTACTCCTTGGAGACCCTGTGGGGCAGTTCTGCTCTGTTACTATGAGTCAGAATTGACTTTATGGCAATGGGTAGGTTTTTATTAATATTACTGACTGCTAATATCTGATCAAGGTGTGTCAACTGAGTGAGGGTAAGACTCTGGGGCCATTGTCAAATATGTTCCTTTTACAGATACTTTGATAATCTCACAGAGGGTGAGGCAGTTCACATGATTAGAAGACTTTATCCTTTAAGATAAGGACTGACTCCTGTAGCTCCCAAGCCCATAGGGAGCAGTAGAAAAATTATAGCTGTGTTTAACTCTCATTATGCAATCACAGCTCAGTATGAAGAAAGTCCAAAATAAGAAGTCAAGTGGATTTTCTCCAGAGACCCTATGACAGGCCACAGATTTTGATCTGGCAGCATGCTCAGAAACTTGGATGGGTATCATTTGACACATCAGGTTAGCTCTTTTTAACAGCTCTGAATCTATTCACTCATTGCTTTTAGCTTAACAAAAGCCAGTTTGTGGAGGTGTTCAAGAAATTGGTCTGGTGCTTTCATTGTGATGGCCAGCATGTGACTGATTTCACCCAATGTTTCTTTTTCTGTTCCCCCCCCCCCGGGTGTTTGGCACGTATTCCTAGAGACTACAATTATTCTGCCTATTTTTGTTTTTCCTTATTATACACGAAGGGCTGGAGGGGGAAAGGTCATCATTTCTGACTGAACACTGGTATCTCCTTTCAACAATTTCATGGAGTGTCTTGGTTTGTGTACAAGTGAGCCTTGGATTGTGAAACAGCACTCAACTGCGTTTTCACAGTTGTCACATCCCTGATGATCTCAATTTCAGCTTCTTGAAAATGGGAATGACAAATATGAATTTTTTTCTAACAAAAAGCATATTGATATTTAATTAGCTAGGGCTCAAGAGCACCAGGGAAACCTAAGAGAAACTGGTCCACACTAGCCTAGTGTTAACACCCACTAAGAGGCTAATAAACATGCTCATTAGAGTTTCGAAATAAGAAGACACCTCAAACTAGACCCACAAGCTCAAGATTAGGTGATCATTGTGAGCCCAGTTCTCTATCAAGCACAAGGTTAGTCAAAATGAATAAGGCATGTCTCATCTTTTAACCCTAATTAAGTACCCAATGAAATTTCTGCTTTCAGAGCAGCAACCTGACTGCAATTGCTGTGCTAGTAGAAATAGTGGGTTCCTAGACCTGCAGTGTCCAATATTGTACCTCAGTGGTACCAGCTACATATTGAGTGCTTGTGGACACATATGCTAGTGGCCATCATATTGGACACTACAAATAGAGAACATTTCCACAAGTCTAGGAAGTTCCATTTGAGACAGGTGGTCTACACTGACAAATCTTCCCACAGCTACTGTAACTGGGCCCCGGTCAGCCATTACCATAACATTGGGTAGGTCAACCTCAAACAAATTAAGAGTTTACTGGTAATAATATATATGTAACAAATGTTGTATTTTCATGCATTCATTCACTCAAATTCAGCATTAAAACACGCTAGTTACATGTTACATAGAGATTTATCAACCAGCATCCAATATGTAATTTTAAAAATAATTACATAACATGGATAGAAATAGGCTATTTTCCCTTACATGTAAATTTTTTAAAATTGTACTTTTAGATGAAAATTTACAGAATGAACCAGTTCGCCAATAAACAGTACACATACTGTTTTATGACATTGGTTAACCACCCCACATGTCAACACTCTCCCTTCTAGAGCCAGCTTTCCTGTCCCCATCTGCCTTCTAGTTCTTGCCCTGTGTTGTTGGTGTGTACTCCTTTAGTCTTATGTTACTGTCTAATCTTTGGATGAAGGGTGAACTTCAGGAGTGACTTCATTACTGAGTTAAAAGGATGGCCAGAGGCCTCTTCATATGTGACTTCTTGCAGGAGAAAGATACAGCAGTCTGCTTCCATGAAGATTTAGAACCTTCAAAACTCTATGGGACAGTTCTATCCTGTCCTACAGGGTTGCAATGAGTTGGGATTGACTCACAGTAGCGAGTTTTTCAGTTACATGAATTCTAGTTGATTCATAGTCTTAGTGTCCAGGACATTGCCTCCCTAGACCTGTTAATTAACATCTGATTTTATTACAGGCTCATTTCTTCCTTGTTTATGGTGTCACATCTATTTAACAAAAAATGCAGTATCAGCAGAGATTTAGGTGTTGTTATGTATGCAAGAGGATAAACCTCAAATATATTCCTAAGCCAAATGACTTAAATTGCAGTGTATCTCGTGTCTCCTTTTATGTTAATCTCACACCTAATAGTGAACAGGCCCCACACACTCATACAAAGCCTACAAACAAAACTAATAAAAGACTAATATTTAAGTATGGCATTCATAATATAGGTAACGGAACTACCAAGCTGACATGGACTACAGAACCATCAGAAATATGGATAGCAAATGCTCTTGTTTTTAAAGTAAGAAAACTAAGGCTGAGACAGGACTAGTACCCTTGAAGTCACTAGGTAAGTGATGGAGTCTACATTATAACCCAACTCCTCAGACTGAGACAAACAGTTGTAGATACCTTATTATTTGCCCTCTCCTGACAAGAAATATCAAGGACACAAGTTGGTATGGAGGAGAGAAAGCTGGCCTCTTATAGATGATACAAAACCAGGCCTTCTTGGTATCAGGCCAGCACCAAGACATTGCTCACTACCTTGTACAGGGTATGTCCTTTCTTTTCATCCTGGACCGGTATTTCAAGTGTTGTATCTGGCTTCAAAATTCTAATTACTAAGGGTAACCTGAATGGTTCAGTCAATGGAATTTATAGCACCACAGAACAGGTGCTCTGATTAATTTGTTTTATTTATATCTTTGCTGTATGGTTGTATGATGTCTTCCCTATGAAATATTCCACTTCTTTCAAATGGAGTCCAGAGAGAATATTCAAAGCTGGCTTTCTTACCTTGTGGATTCATAGATGGTACTTTAGGGTCTGTAAACTCTCTGAAAAGAAATGTGAAAGTAAGCTTTCAGTCCATAAACCAAAAAATCCAAACCCATGGCCATGTAATTGATTCTGATTCACAGTGACCCTGTAAAACAAAGTAGAACTGTCTCATAGTTTCCAAGGAGTATTTGGTGGATTCAAACTGCTGACCTTTAAGTTAGCAGCTGTAGCTCTTAATTACTACACCACGATAAGAAAGATGAAGGAGACAATTTGGTAGGGAGGAAAGACTGTTAGCCTCTCACAGATGACACAAAGCCAGGAGCTCCCAGTATCACTAAGACATCATTCACTACCTTATACAGGGGATGTCCTTGCTTTTCAGTCCATAGGAGTCATTATTAAAGATGCTCATAGTTTTATAAAGGCCAAGAACTTCAAAAGGGATAAAAGGAATGTGAACTCTTGATAAGGAAAAGCAAATCATTAAACCCAAATCACTAAAACTGATAAATGTTGGCTGTAAGGTAAAATAAACACCAACTCAATAGAACTAAACGTAAATGCAACAGAAATGCTAAGTCCAAGAAAACACAAGGTAGAAGATACTTTTCCCTCAGTTGTCTCTTCCTTTATTAATGTGTCCAAAATATAAGAGGCAGAAACTGACATCTAGTGATCATTGTGATGGGAGACACATCCCACCTTTTCTCCAGCACTGGAATGTGAGTCCAGGCTTCCTCAGACTTCCAACCATGGTGAGGGCTTGTCGCCACGAGTCGGGTCTGACTCAGCGGCACTTGGCTGGCTTGGCAAGTGCACGCTCCACAGCCGGTGGCACTTCCCCGAGGCATGCAGAGCTGTAGCATTAACCGTTGGGAAACTGACAAATAGACTTTCAACCAGTCTTTGTTTCTCACAAAAGGAAACCTGCAAACTCTTCTTTGTGTCTCTACACTGGAGAATGCTAAGAGTGAAAGAGGTACCCCGAACTAATACCAAAGTACACAAACTAGTCTAGATGACACCAGGAAGAAAGCAGTGTCCAAGGCAAGAATACAGCAATTTCTGCTTTTCTGAAAGATACTGCTGGGACTCCTGAGAAGATGTGGCCACATATGAGGTATAAGCAGGCTTTGAGTGTAAGCAGTCGCCAGACAAGACAGCATGAGTTTCTGCAGACACTGCTGTCCTCTCTCAGGAGTGTCTTCCCATTGTCAACATCTGTAAGGGGCAATGACAGCAGCCACTAACTAATTATGCACGGGAGAAGCTGAAATGCAATTTTACCTTCCACTTCAATATCCCATCAAGATCTCTCCTACTACTTAAGACAAGGGAACTGAGAAATGCCATATACCAAATAGCAAGAAATGTTCACAGGAACTGTTTATCAGCTGTAACTCTTGACTAAAATACATTAAGAATTCACATAGGACTACAAATCATGAGTTGAAAATTAAAAAGCCCTATGGAACGCAGACGATGAGAAACACGAGTCAGTCTGCCTGAAGCACCTCACCATGCCGCACAGTCTATCTGGCTTTCTAATTTCTCAGGTTTGTCCATTAGCACAAGGAGCCGATGGCCCAGCGGTTAAGGACTTGGCTGCTCACTGAAAGGCAGGTGGTTGAATGCATCCACTGATTCAAGGAGAAACATGTGATAGCAGGCTTCTGTGAAGACTTACGGCCTTGGAAGCCCTTGGGGGCAGTTCCACCCTTTCCGACAGGGCAGGGCACTGTGGGTAGGATTCAACTTGACAGCTTTGAAATTATCAACTTTCAAAGAATAAATTAGTGTAACTGTGATTGAGTAGCAAGTATTTCAGATGAGAATATTTTTGAAGACTATTTTGATAGACCTTAAAATAAACTCCCATTGGAACTGCCTGCCTTAAAATGTTTTAAAAATGATAGATTATATTCCTTTTCAACATCAAGAAGTAGAATATAATGGTTTGGATATTTTATTTTGACTTTACATGCAGAGTTAAAAACCCAAAGTACACAGTATTGACACATCCACAACACAAAGTATCTATACATGTTAAAGTACTCTATAAAACAGTATAGAGCCACTTCACTTCAGGTCACTTTTTAGGCCGTACCATTAAAAGAGATACAATCTGTGTTTACCTTTGCACAAATGGATAAAGCATTTAAAAATTAAATTAACAGGATAGAGACTAGATTTAATGTTAGAAATTTCAACACAAGTACTGATTGAACTCACATTACAGACTACAAGGCAGCACAGTGTTACAAAATGTTATCTGGGTTCACACAGAGTTACTGTTCCGTTTTACACACGCTGGGATTAATACTGGTAAGGTGAATTCAAACATGTTTGTAGTCGGTGGACTGAGTAGTATTTATCATTGGTTGGTTTAATTTATTATTAATCTGTAATATTTTAGTTGAAAGGCTGAAGGGTTTTAAGAACAGAAGGTTTAGCTTTTGAGCTTCCACAGATCTCAGGGAATCATGTTCTTTATAAAACAGTGTTTTCTTTAAGGAAAAGAATAACCTTATCAGGGTTCTATATACTGTATAAAAATGTTCTGGTCTTTGTAAACCATTCTTCCCCAAGTAATATAAGTAATATATATCATCAGTGTTATCAAGAGAAATCCGTTGAATTTTTGTCTGAATAAACCAGGAACATGCCTCTGCCTTGGTATTTTCTAGATTAGGTTCAACAAACAATGGTGTAGTGTGCAGTGTATTAACCCAAACAGTCACTGGGGTTGCACATCATCAACCATAAGTGGTTTCTGCAAAACTATGTATAATGACTCTATACAGTTTCAGCAGGTGTCATATTACCCAGGAAACCTCATTTGACTTCACATTATCACTGTTTCATCCTTAGGAAAGCAGAAGTAGAATGCTTCTCATGGCAAAGAATGTAATGCTGCTATTCAGTTGGATTGTGTTACAACTAATTGTTCTAGATTTTTTTTTTTATGATTTTTGAAAAAAGTCTTTTCAGGTGCTGGTTGAAAAACATTTACAACTGGCATTCAGTAAATGATGTGCTATACTGAAAACGTGACATATTTTAGTACTTCTATCATTCTCATGAATAAGGCACAAAATGCACAGCTTCAGGTAAACTCATACGGAGTATTTACAGTATACTGTCATTACCTGCATGACTTAGAAGACAATTCTCACATAACACAACAAAGACAACATGATTGCACCACTGTGAGGTTTCATGGACTGTTATGCCAATCACATTTGTTCCCATTTCTTTTATCTTTTGTTGCTTTTGTTGTTGGTTTTACTTTGGGGGTAGGAAGCATTAAAGAGGAGAAATTTTACTACATGGGAAAACATGAACATAATTAAAATAAAACCTTATCAGTGTGTCCAAGATTAAACAGAGTAACTCAAGCTTGGATTAACAGTGGACAGATAAATTTTACTACTGAATACTGGTAGATTAATCAAGGCTTCCTCTTAATGTCTCTATCTCCCTAAGTTGGCAACACTGTAGAAGTTTTAATGAATAGCAGCACAAAATTACTCAGAAATGTTATATTCTGGCATTGGGTAGCAAGTATATCAAGTTCATCATTTTGATGATCAAATGAACCTTAATTATATTCTGTTCCCAAAACTGAACCCAAGGAACTGCAGTGGGAAGAAGTCATTGTCTTTTGTTCAACCATGCTTAATGTAAATAGCTCCATAGGACAAAAAGATGTGATGGACAATGACAAAAGTTCGAGTGGGTACAGAACACACGTGCACGTGCACACTATCTTTCTCTTTTTTCTCTCTCACACACACACATACACACACAAACTCTCAACAGTTTGTTTGTGGCATAAAAAAACAAAAAATGCCACACATGGAAAAAATGCTACAGTTTGGGTCAAAGACAACTTTTAGCAAATTGCTTGGTAATCTACAAGTCTGTGTTCTTTTGAGACATGACCATCTTTTCTGACATTTGTGCAAGAGGCAAGGTGAATGCATACATATTAAAATGTTCACATTTAATGGGAAGACCACATAGAACGGCAGTCTAAATTGAACCCATTTTCAAGTATTTGCTTACAGGATCTTCTGAGTACTGTATCAGCTCTGTCTACCAGTAAGGTAGCCCCTCAGGACTACCCATCTCTTTAGCTTCAAACAAAAGAAATGGAATGACCAGCACCTTCCTTTGTTTTGGGGCAACTAGTCATTGCCGTGGTAGCTACATGTGGCAAGTTATGATGTTGCCAAAGCTAGGAAGAGTTTCTTTGGCCACTTGGCTCTCTTAAAATGCAAGTGAGTCTGTTGTCTGAAGATACCCTTACAATATCACCCTTCCAACAACATGTACGGGATAAAGCCCCATGGGAATAGCACACTTGAGGCCTAGTAAGTGTATTTGTTCAGTGGTCTGACTGACGTAGTTTGAGGAACAAATGAAGGCTTTGGTGGCACATCAGGTTTTAAGGATGGTGTCCTCTTTAGTCCCGTCCTGGGGAGGGTGCCACTGCTGGTATAGCTGCTTTGTCGGGAGATGGAAGGCTGTAGGTGACCACTCACTGGTGTCCCCTGAATATAGTCCACCTTTGCCCCTGCAGGGCTGGGCATGTATCCTCCACGGTTAATACTAGGCTGTCTGGATAACAAAACACCATTTGGTGAGTTTACACTTTTAGGCATCGCCGATATGGAATGCCTCTGTGAGGAGTTTTTATGATAACCCCTTTGCCTTTCTAGAGAAGTCATTGGGACTCCAGGAGTAGTAGGGACATCCACTCGCTTGGTTGGGCTATTTCTGGGGAGCGTTGAAGGAGGAGAGTACAGTGACGCCTCCCGGTTGGGGACCTTCGGTGGGACCTCAGACATAGTTCCCACAGGATCCATCATTAGGGTCTGGTGGGCCATTTGGATGTCTCCCATTATGGCTTTGGGATTACTATTTGGGTCATTTAGGTGCTTTAGGAGATCATTGAGGGTATTTCTGGAATCCACAGAACGCCGCTGATCCCTCTTGCTAGATGACTTTGTAAGAGGATGATCAGTGTTCTGAAGCTTCTTTTCAGCTTTGTGAGCATTGGAGTTTGAGAAAGACGTGTTGTAGTCGTGAGTAGCATTAGGGAGAACAATGGCACTGGGGATATGCCCATGACTTAAGGGGGAGTTGGGTGGAGGACTAGAAGGGAAAAACTGGGAGGCTTCTTTCCTTGAAGCTCCATGGCCATGGGCCTTGTCTGAGTGGCTCTTCATGGCCTGTAGCGTCTTCTGATGCAGCACAGGTGTAGACTCAGGTGTGGGGAGGGCAGCCAGCTCTGGAGGTTGGCCTCGATGGTCTGCTACCATGGCTTTTGTATCTCCACTAGGTGGTAGCTCTTTCTGACTGGTCAGCAGGTTGCTATACAGCTTGGGAGAATCGATATTCGGCTGATATTCCTTAACTGGACTGTCAAAGAGACCATTCAGTTTGGCAAAACTTCCACTGGAGTCAGTGCAAGACTGGGCAGATTCTGCATCTTTATGGATCTTTCTGGACTTCCGAGCATACATGTCACGATAACAATACACTGCTACACCTGCAATGAATGCACCCAAAACAAAAGCAGCAAAGACACAGGTGATGAGGACGTTCATGTGGACCATCTGGTTGGATTCCCCAGACTGGACTTCCCATCGCACACCTGCAGCAGACATGTAAGGAGAAAGTGTGAGGGCGGTGATTTCTTCAAACAGCATTAACCAGCACATGGCTTCCATTCACAAGGTCCATATGCTTGGGAGATCAAGTGCCAAAGGAAACCAAATGCACTGTCAGTAAGTCAATTTTGATCATAGTGACCAAATTTCACATTTTTTCTTTAATTACAATGGACTCCTTCAAGAGATGTGTGTTTACTACAAAATCAAGGGTAACTACAATCTCACACTGATGTGTATCTGTTTTCCCTTTCTTCCTAATACCTCTTAGTTTTTACATAATATCAGAAAATTTGATTCAACCTAAAAATTAGAGTCTGTTTTCTAAACAAGCAATTTTAAACTCATGAAATGGCCTGTCTCATGATTTTCACTTAATTGAAAAGTCAGTATTAAAGGTCAACTGAGATTATGAATATATATGAATTGATATAAATACATATTTTGGTAAAATAACTATACTAGAACAGTTATCCTAACTTCATTAGAATTTAAAAAAAAAACCAACACAGTGAATAATTTATTCATATACCAAAAGCTTCTGTTTGGCCAATGTTAGCTGCAAATATAGACTCATAGATTGATTTTTTTTATTCCTTCTTTAGGTGGAACACTCTTGAATGGCCTGCCATGTATGATGTCCAGACAGTCTAAGGAAATGCACTGTGTGTTAATTGAGAAATAACATTCAATTATCTTGAGACATCTGAGAAATATTAAACTCAGGCCTAGAAAAAGAATAGTCAATTAGTTTGAAATTACTGGAATTTTTAACGCAACCACAGACATCTGATAGTCTATCAAAGAAATGTTAGTTTAAGAGGTATCCAAGTCTGTTACATGCAATAAACACAGTCATCCCAGAGCAAGGTAAGTCAGTGATTGTGAAGATTCTGGTGCTTGAGGTTAGTACAAAGGCCTTTAAATATTAGCTGTTTGTTATCTGTGTTCAGGGCTGTTGAGTTCAGTGGCATGGTAAAAAGACAAAGAAAAATTGTAGAAATAAATGATTACTATGAAAACAAAGCAGAAAGAAAAAAGATTATAAAATTGTGTATAACAAAAACATGTAAAAGCAAAATCAACAAATGTAAATCATAAATGACAATGTACTACCATAAAAACTGACTGGAAACCTGATACCACAGTTTACTAAGCAATAAACGGTAGATTTTTTTTTTTTCCTGGAATAACATATTTAATAAGCTAACTCAACTGGTAACTGTTTTATAATTGCTTCTATTAACTGCTGAAGATGACAGTTATGAAATACTCTGCTATGTTTTACTGCTTGTGGCACTCCAGCAACTTAGCACCTCACATACCCTTTTCATATTTCATTTTGAATTGAAGCTAAATAGAAGGCTGGGAAAGGCTCCTATACAAAACATCTGCTATCAAACATTAATATGAATATTTGCAACTACTGTTTTTCTTTGATGTTGATGTGGTGACTCTTGAAATTCTCTGACATCCAACAGCCTCTCAGCCTCTTCTAGCAGAAATCACCACAGATTAGGTGGGCTGAGTGGCGTTGTCACCAAGCCTTTCTGTAACAGCCTGCCTTTCTCTCGTCTTCGGAGGAGTGCATTCAGAGCCACACAAAACCTAAGTGACTGCAGCCAGTGGAAGTGGAGCTAACACTATTGGCAGCTCCATTTAGCTTTACCTCCAGAACACCTTGAGGCCATATACTCCTCAGATAATCAGGTTTCCACTCAGTTAGAGATGAGGCACCTGGTGAGTCCTTACCCTTTGGGGTACCTGATAAAGGATCAGTAAGATCAGAAGTATTGGGGTCATCTTGAACTACAAATTTCCGGGAGCTCGTCATTTTAGGTTTCCAGGAATCAATCACTTTAGATGTAATTTCTGGGATACTTGCCATTGTGGTAACAGAAGATGAAGATACCTCCATGTCTGTGGTGGCAAACAGATTTTTATTAACATGAGTGCTGTCAGCAGAGCTCTCTGAGTGGTTGGTTCTATTTTTTTGTAAAGTTTAAGTAAATCTTATGAGGAGGTCTGTTTTAGGATTTTGCAAAAACACATCTAAGAAGACTACACCAAACCCCTCTCTTTCAAACAAAGAACAAAAACTAAAAATTAAGCAGATTTGAAATCAAAATAATAATAATGATAAACCTCAAAAAATCCCTGCTGAATCCCCCATGGTTATTAAGGACACTCTTAGAAAAGAAATGCAAATCCAAACCCAAATTAATTACTATTTTCTTACCCTCCTGTGATAAAGAAGACATTGTTTCACTTCTTTTTAGTATATATTTTTAGAAGCATTTCATAGATGATTAAGAATTGGGTATCCTTCACTGGGGAAAGTGCAATGTAATTCATCAGAAAATATCTGTTTAAGTTCCTGTAAGAACTTAAATTTGGACCTGAGAAGCCTGTCCTGCCTTATTTACCATATGCCTCCCACTTATTTGCTGATTATTCTTTCCACTGAGGGCCTATCATTAACGGGAAAGCACTGAAGCAGGGATGAACTTGGTCTGTGTCTTCCAAAATGCCCAGAGACTTTCTTCCAAAGAGTTAGCAGCAACCCATGAAAAACAAATGGCATTTACAAGCTGAATAAGGATCCCCTGATATATAAGATATGCCATTTCCTCCCCTCAACCCCAGGAATGAAACGGCTGGTAGGTTTTGGAAGTAGTACGAGGAGAAGAGTATTTTCACTTTTTAGTGTATCTATTACAAATTTGAGCCAAAGAGATTTTCTCTCAAAATGTTAAGCATATACTTTTTCGCTAACACCTCAGTGATCCTGATTCAGAGTGGTGCAACAGTCACTGATGAAAGGTCCACAAGAGGTACAGGCAGAGGGGCACGGAGAACCCACTAAACATCTCAATATATCAGAAATGAGCTTCTTTCCCACACAAACCATCTCCACACCACTGAGACCATTTCTCATAATAACCACAAACCATTAAAAAAAAAAGAAAACATTGCTAAAACTTATAAATACACATTTTTGGGAAATGTGTATTTGTCTGCTAGGTCTTAGGAAAGGTGAGAAGGGGAAAATTATGAAATTCTGACATTCATTAAATACAGATATCCAGAGAGAGCATTCATGATGCAGGGGTGAGAAAGAAAAAAGCTTGGGTGGATGTGCGTGCAGCTAGAATGCAGTCTATGTTAACCCACTTGATTTTCCTTAAAGAATGTGTTTTGGTCAATGATGAACCGTTAACATGCTACAGAAGAGTGAGGTGCTAGGTAAGAACAAGTTTTTTGGTGCCATCAGTGGGATTATGAGTCAAAGCAGAAAAATGAAGGGTTGCCAGCTGCGCCAAAGGAGGAGAGAAGGGGCTGAAAATGCCGACTGAAGAAAAGGTTGTTAATTCAAAAAAGTTGAAAAAAAAAACTAACCAGATGTTGGACCTCCAAATATTTTGTAAGCTGGTGTAGGTGAAGTAGGCAAAATTTCTAAAAGAATTAAAGGGACACATAATCAGTTAAAAGTAATCAAAAGAAAGCAAAAAACTTATGAACTCCAAATAACTAAAAAAATCAAAAGAAAAGACTATAAATTAAAAACCTACTGGTTATACTATCGTTTTCTGTATTTCCTACAAAATTGTAAGTGGTGAAGGAAAAATAAGAAAAGTTTTCCTCTCTAATGCATCCCTATGACCTAACAGCTCAGCTTTTGTGAAGTTCGAGTTAAGTGCTAGGTGGTATGTGTCCTGAGTCATTAAAAAATTGATTATAAAGTAATGTTCTTGAGCAAGTGTAGTTAAAAGAGGTGCCAGACGGAAGGCAAGATTCTGTCTTACCATGGCAGTCCCCCAGGTGGGCCGTGTTGCCATATTCGGGGTCTTGTTCGTACCCTCCAGCACTGCGGTTACGGAAAGCAAACAAGTCTTCAGTTAGCAGTCTTCACAGGAACGTAAGAGAAACCAGAGCAGAACCGAGAACACAGACCGATTAGCAAGAACGAGTAGAGAGGGGCGAAAACAGGACATGTCACCATGATATGCTAAAATGAGTCTCTCTGTGACAAGTTTGTTAAATAGAATATTTAAGAATAGAAGACAATTGTTTTCTTCTCCATCCATTTCCCATAGATATTATTCTGTCTACAATCCCCCTTCCATTTTTACATGTTCAGGTTTGTTTTTATCTCCCATGCCCCCCCCCAAAAAAAAGAAAAAGAAAAAGAAAGGGTACTTTTACTGAAACTTTTCTAGAATTTCTAGTTTTATGACCCTCGAAGAACTAGTTCACCCCAGCTAAGGGCAGTAAGCCTACTTACAGCATTCCTGGGGTCACTCTACCACAGGCTCCCTGGCTTAACCAGCCACAGTATGGATCACGAGATGAAATACAAGACCTGTATAAAGCCAAGCAGATGTAACTTGGATTTTCTCATCATCAAAAGTCTTGATGCTGCCAAGATTCAGGGTAAGTAAAGAAATGTCAGCTTACTTTTTACATGATCCATAGCGTTCACAGCGACTAAGAGGGATCCGAATAACACAGCTAGAGAATGCCACATATAAAGCATGGTGATCTTTATCCACTTGCAAGGAGATGACTTTTCTGTCCTCCTCACTCTCAGTATTGCACCTGTTTTGTGGGATACATTTTGAAGCTATCAGTTTAGTAAGTCAAAATCTGTATAAAATAAGTTTGGTTTGGTTCTGCAATTACTGAGTGCTAGGAAGGTTTTCAGGAACATTCTCTGTATCGAACCACACAAGAACATAGCTTGGGAAGTAAGAACTATGTAATTTAGCTTCTACTTCTTACATGATGGTTCCATTTCAGATTGGCAAAGAGTTTTTAAGATCACTTTGCTGTCCTGATGATCTAAGGGAATTGCATTTTGGAAGGCCCTATTAGACATGTGAAAAAGGACAATGTTTCAGTGCATTCAAATCTTCCCATGCTAGATGTTTCTGGATTTCTTCTTAGTCTCATTTGCTTCATTTATCTTATTACGTCTTTCTTGTTCACTGTAATGGTCCCAGTAATCTTTCATGTGTGTGTATGTGTGCATGTACACTTAAAACCAACAGTTTCCTAAATGTAACACCTAAATGATCTCTGAAGGTAAGAGAGTGCTGCTAAAATGTTTTCATTTTCCACAGATGAAAGACAAGGGCTGAGTTATTTTTAGACTCATCAACAATTTACCCTTCTTGCCCCATGGGCTCAGGAGGACAACAAAGCCAGAATCTCAGTGAGAAAACAAACAAAATATTAGTATGCCAAATCACTGCTACTTTAGAGGGCCAAAAGGAAGTGACCAGATGCAGTACACCCTGGAAATTTTTAAGCAGTGCTTAAGAACGTTCTTGTAAAATATACCTACTTTGCATGGTTGTAAGCTTCAATCTCTTCCAGTAATACACTGTCATTCAAAGAGAAAGGACTGGTCTTGGCCAAAACTTTAAGTACCATGCCAGCTTCAGAACCAACAAAGATGACCGTGTAGTTCTGGTAGGGTCCGGCAGAGTGGTCAACGGCGATGGCTGTCAGTCTGTACCTATGGGAAGACACGCAGTGGGTCAGAAGGATAGGCCAACAGGTGACATGTGCTGAACAGGTGTGGGCCTCTGCTCCTTGCACCAGCTCACCTGACCCGAGTTTTTGTGAACCATGGTTCATCAGCAACAGGGGGAACAGCAGAGTCCATCAGGGGGTGAGACTTGATGAATGATAGAGTTTCATCAGGGAAATCGATGGAGGTTTTATAAGCTTCAGCAAGGCCATGCTTTGCACAACAGCCAGGCCTAAACAGAAAACAGTGTTTTGCTTTAATTTTTTACTCACAAAAGTATATCTAAGAAATAAGTGTACTTTCTGAAAGAAGTTAAGAGAAAAAGGAAAGTGAGCAAAAAACCAGAGGAGGGATGTTATCTCCCTGAATTCAAGGGGTCCTTCATAGTCATGCTGGAGCATGGCCAGTCACAGAGTTGTGCTTATTAATGTGATGTCTGGGATGCCACAGAGGGACCCTGCCCAGCATGAGAGGTTGGGCCTGCTGCTTTCTGACGGTGGAGGCTTCCAGTTGATCAGAAACCAGATACCGTCAAGTCAATCCTTACTCATGTCAACCCTATAGGACAGAGTAGAGCTGCCCCAAAGCATTTCCAAGAAGCAGCTAGTACATTCAAACTGCTGACCCTCTGGTTAGTGGATTCAAACTGCTGGCCCTTTGGTTAGTGGATTCAAACTGGTCCCTTTGGTTAGTGGTTTCAAACTGCTGGCCCTCTGGTTAGCAGCCGAGCATTTATCTACTGATGATGACAGGGCTCTGATAATGCAGACCATTTCAGCCTTTTTCTTTACCTTGGCTTTGGTACTTTGTCTTCAGGGACTGCTGTCCAAACAGAATCTGGAGTTTTCTGCTCTTTAAACCGTCCTTTGAACACCTTTTCAATGTCACCCATGCTAAATGCACAGACTGCAGAACCAGGAATGCTAGAAAAGGAGACAACCACCAGGAAAAGACTTTGACGATGGACTTGCTCTTGGTTCTAACAAGCAAGCACAGAATGTCTTTGAAGTGGAAGACATCTATTCTCACCTGTTGAGCTGTGTGGTGAACACACCAACAACAGTGGGGACGCCACTGATCTGTATCACATCTGTAACAGACTGCATAACATCGAAGTAGAAAAACGAATCGCCTGGGACAGAACAGTTGAGTCGAGCCTTTACAAACGAAGTCCAATGTTTCTCCAGGACTCGCTGAGAACCACCCATGTCATTTTTACATATACGGGCCACACGGGAATAGACAGCCTGCCCAAGGGACAAAAGCAAAGCAAAAGGAGTATGACCATGGAGGAAGAAAGGAAACAAAAAGCTGTTATTTAACGACATACAATGCTAAAGATATATCTGGCTCAAAAGAATCTAGCAGTCTTCTTCTACGGTCTGCACAGTGAGAATGCAAATAAAATTTACCTGTGAGAAAAAGGGTCATTTTCCTGTACTGCCGAACAAGCTATACAAGAAGTAAGCCATGTCACTGCCTTGCTGAACAGAAACCATTCTACACTGTCTTCAACTTTGTTGTGGATCCTATTGTAAAAGCCATCCACAGATGTGGTGACACTATAAAATGACACAGGTTTTTCCTGAAACAATCAAAACTGAACTTTACATCCTATCTTTTAACGTTGTGAGAGAATAAAGTACCAACGAATTCCTGAATACTTAAAGTAGCACTCATAAACTCAAAGGTGCCTGTGGTGACAGAAAAACGAAATCTCTTGAGGGCCAAGGTGCTGGTCTCATTCTGACCATCCATCACGTCTTTTCTGGCAGTTATTCTTACGATCAAGCCCCCAAATGATACAAATTGTTAACATCATTGGCCGCTAATCAAAAGGTCAGAATTCTGAGTCTACCCAGAGGTACAGTGGAAGAAAGGCCTAGCAATAATTTCTGAAAGATCACAGCTATTGGGAAAATAAAAAGCTACTGAAGCACAGTTTTACTCTGATACACATGGAGTTGCACCTGACTCAATGGCAACTGGTATGCTGGTATTCTCATAATGAGCAACCCACCTCTCTGTACTTGACACGCACTGAATTGACTACTGGAGGGTACACCAAGGTAACAGCCACAAAAACACCAATGCGGTCTCAATTCCATGCAGAATCACATAATACAAGTGCAACGCATATACTTGCCTTGCCTAAATTATTATGTTCTACAGCAATTTCTCGAAAGAAGAAATAGACATAGTTTCCATATTCTATGGCATGAAGAAAGTGTGGCTCTGAAAGAAAAATGGAAAACAACTGAATCCTAAAGGATAATTCAATTAGCATAACACCTTGACTGCTAGCCATGACTGATACATGTTGCACAGTTACATCCATGCAAAAGATATGCCAGTGATTCTGATGAGTCCAAGTATGGGTGTGTTTAAACTTTAAGGAACTTGTAGTCTTTAATGTCAATGAATGGACTGCACAAAGGGCAACAGGAAATTGAAGTACAGAAGAGGCCTTTGTTTCAACAGATTCATTCATTAACCTATTTAACTTGGAAATAAAACCTCTTTTGCTGAGAATAAAAAAATCTTCACGTTTAGGACACTAAATAGCAAAATGAAGCAGCATATATGAACCAATCAATTCTCATTAATTTTCCAAGCAAGGTAGAGGAAAGGCAGTACACATTATTACATGCATTTACAGCTAGACAAATTGGCACACAAACATGAGATCTTTCTGAGGTTAGCTATGATAAATCCTGTATGAACATTCTCTTTTACAGAAATATTAGCCGCTTTATAAGACTTCCTGTGAATGGCCCTGTTCAGTGGGCTGTAACAAAACAGCTTGTACTTTTACTAAATAATCAATGCAGAGTCATGCACTACACTTCTGAAGTCCTTGGCTCCTGGTCCCACCCAAGTCATGAAACTACCTTGGACCCTCCCACACCACTCCACTACTCTTCAAAGGTACCTTTTATCCATTTGGAATCATATTTAATTGTACGAAGGGCTGATCCATCACCCATGCTTCGATAAATAACAGCATCACTAGCCAAGAAGTCAGCCACTGTGGCAGAATACAGCTTGCCATCTAAAACCAAATTTATAGTTTTGGTACAACAACCATAATAATCTTACGATCCATGTTATGACATTTATAGTGCTTGCACCTGTGTTGTTACCATGCATACAAATAAACCTACACCTGATGCTCACAACTAACCTACTGACAAGTTGGCCCACAGTATTACTTAATTTTGTGGATGAAGAGTTTAAACAACCAAAAGTTAGGTAATTTTCTCAGGGTCATGGCCTACTGAACAATAGACCTAGTGTCAGAATGCTTATAATATGCACTGAAATATTCTCATTTTTAATACTTCTTTCCTGGTAATTTGTTCATAGATTTTAGTCTTTGAAAATCTACATTAAGGTGCCTATCTAGGTCGTGAGCTTTCAATTCCTTTTGCTCCTTTGATGTCATTAGTCCTTTAGATTCATTACACTTAAAGATCTTACCAGCAAAGAGGGCAACATTGGTTTGTCTGGCATCAAATGGGCATCTTGCCAGGCCACTGATTTCTTCCCCATCATACTCTAAGGTATTCAACTATAAAAGAAAAATAAATAACTAGTGTCATCTGTTCAATGTACCTGCTTGAAGGTGATGTTGCTGTATTTGTAATGGAATTTTATTTGCCAAATTTGTGTTTACTAGAGATAAATTACCAGGTGATAGCAGAAAGGATTAAACTCTAACAGTATATAGTAAAGAAAGAAAAGCTGACTGAAAGAAAAAAGACACTTAATACAAAATATACTTACCCTATAGTATCTACACATGGGATTAAATGCATTGGTACCACAAACAAAAACCATCTCTTCATTTCTTGGAACAAATACTTTAATAAAGTTGTGGCATTCATCCTAAAGAAAGTAAGAATCATATTAATACTGGACATTCTATATAGGTTTGTGGGATCAAGCCCAGAAAAAGACAAAGCTTAGCAGACATTCACTGTTCAACTCACTCTGTGTTTGCCCTTCATGGCACAGTTCTCACGATCCTGTTGCCTTGACCGCCATGTGAGTTTCTGTATTGATCAAGCAAAAAGGAAAATTCAGTTTTTAACTGTGAACATTTTGTGAGGGGAGGAGGACATTATTCAAGTTCTAGAGGACTACAGATAAATCTGACAGCTACAGCTGCTCACCTTGCTTGGTATTACTTCTGTTTGGGGGATTTCATTTAAGTTCACTGTATAAACTTGGTCCCTGTTGGAAAGAAGGCAATATATCCGTAAATATGACTGCATAAAAATGTTATGCTGCTTCTTATTTTATTTCTACAGATCTGCCTTTATTGTGTTTTGGAGGTGTGGATTTTCTCTGCCTCAAACAAAGTCAACAAAGGGTCCTTTTCCATTAGCGCAGTGATGTTCTATATCACTACCACTGAGGTGCACAGAGAGTGCTTCTCTTCAGGCATAGGTCAAGCTGCTGCTTGGTATTAGCACAGACACGCTTCCAATATTTGCTCGAATAATTCTAACTTGAAAAAGAAGACTTTTTTCCCCTGACGGTTTAGAAAAACAGAATAGTGTATGATTCCTTGATGGCAGTAATAAAAGAGCACTGCTGATGGTTTCAGCTCTGTATTTTGTCCCTGGCACACACCACTGACTCTCCTCAGCAGAGATTTTTGGCCACTTGCAAGGTTTTATCACAATCACATATTAGTTTTTCATGAACTAACACATTAATGTAAACCCCACGAGAGAAAAGAATTTTAATCTAATAAACCAATGAGATGAAAATTACCTGCCAGCAATATAAAGTGTGTCTCGAATTTTTAACATCAGCTGAAAGTCCAGCCTGTGCTGCGATTCGTTGCCTGAAGGGCGTCCTCTAAAAACTGGATATTGTTTTGAATCTGCAAGTAAAAATGGGCTAAGCCATCAGTCAGGATTACAGAGCTGAAGAATCAATATACAGCATTGATTAGCTGTATATAGTAGTTGTAGAAGGGTTTTAACTAAATTTTCTCTCTTAAGGTGTTGAATATAAATGAATAAAAGACAGTAAATGTCATGAATGTCAGCAAATTGTCTTTTGTCTGTTAACTGGAGATACATAGCCTATATACAGGTTGCTTTAGAAAAGTTCCCAATGAAACTGTCACATTTTCTCCAAACACTAGGAAAAAATTATGGATAAAATAATGTGATTTTTAAGATACACACAAAACACGCTCTCTCTCCCTTCCAAAGGAATACAATTAGAAACCAAAACCAAATAAGCTTCCGTCTTTGGAAAGGAACTGTCCTTGAAATTACTTACAGTGATAGTCAACGGTGTTAAGGGGTTCATCATCTTCAGGAAAGCTGACTGCTCTCAGCTGGGACATCATAAGCAGCAGCATGTAGGCACAAAATAGGAGGAACATCATGTTGAGCCAAGATGAACTCAGAGAAGCCCCTCCTCAGAGATTCCAGGCATCTACCTAGAAAACATTGGGAAAGATTCGTATCCTGTGATAAAGCTCTGTTCTCATTCATAATCAGCTCAGTTTTCCCCACCAGCTCCTTCCGTTACCCCCTCCCTCAACATTGGCAGTGGTTGATGAGGTATCTCTGAAAACATAGCCACAGTGTGGCGGAGTGCCAGGCCTGATGAAAGCATCTGGTGAGCGTATCTCATTTTTAGTCAAATTTGCAACCATCTTTCAGGTAACTACGCATCACGGCAAAATCACCAGAACTGCAAACAGAAATGCTGGTTGCTGACTTGGCAAGAAGATAAGGATCCGAATATTTATTAAATTCCAATCTTCTTCTCATTCCCCTAGTTCTGAAATGTCTCTCGCCTTCCTCATAAAATACTTAAGCTAAACATCTGGAGGGCTAATGGTCCCTACCTCCCCAATCAGTTTATTACCAGACTCACAGGATTAAGCCAAGAGTTAGAGTAAGTTTAGGAAGACAGACATGGAAGCAACAGCTCTGAATGATCTTCAATCAAGATGAAATAGAATTAAAAGAAATTAAGTGATTTCATGCTAACCAATCAACCAAAGCAAAGCAAAGCAGCAGCAGCACAGCTGACACCAGGCCACGAGGGAAGTCTAACCTGTCACATAATACCATTTAGACACAAACCAACAACCTACATAGGCCCAGCTTCTTAGCTTCATTGAACTTCAGAGCCCTAAGAGGACTTAAGGATCATCTAGTGCAACTTTCTCATTTTTTCACAGGAGAAAACTAAGGACGAGAGAAATCAAGGAATTCACTGAATCACATGGACTCGTAAGTAGTTAGGGCAGCCTTGGAGTCCAGACTCACATCATGCGAGTCACCATCCAGGCTCTTTTCATTAAATGAGATAAAGAAATTAAACAACTTTTTTTCCCCCTCAAAAATACAGTATTACAAATTTTGGGAGGGGGAGAGTAGTGAATATTTTCATTATCTTTATTGAGGTGACAATTTCATGGTATATACCTAGGTTAATTTTTTGTCAGGTTGTACATTTAAATATGTGAAGTTTTTTTAATGCCAATTGTGCCTCAATAAAACTATAAAACTAAAACCAGCAGCAAGTATACAATAACAAGGGTGAATTTTTTTTTAAGATCTTTAAATGTTAATAATTAAAATAATAAATTAGTGCCCAGGTAAACCAATGAGATCAGTTTCTTTTTGAAACTGTAGGGATTTCACTTCACAGCAAATACCAGCCCTTCTCCAACTCAGATGTTACTTCTAGTTATGGTACTGAATAGTAAGACCTCTAGCTTTATCTCAGTCTCATAATCTTAACAGTTTTAGAGGAGACCACTTTAACTCTGGGAGTCCAGGTACTCCACCAGGTATTCACTGGGCCTTTTCAGTTGATTTAATGTTAAACACTCATATACATGCACAGGCATGCCATGTGTCATGGACAGAACTGTGTCCTCTAAATAAACGTGTGTAGCAATTTGGTGAGTCCATGATTCCCAGTACTGTGCGATGTTCCCATATGTTGTAAATCCTGCCTCTGTGAGGTTAATGAGGGAGGATGGGTGATAGTTGTGTTAGTGAGGCAGTACTCAACCTACAAGACTTTGTTGTACCTTGAGGCAGTCTTCTGGGATATAAAGCAAAGGGAAGGGAGCAGAGAGTTGGGGACCTTGTAACACTAAGAAAGCCGTGCACATCCTTCGGACCTGGGATCCCTTCATCTCAGAAGCTCCCAGTCCAGGGGAGAACTGAAAATAAAGACCTTCCTCCAGGGCCAACAAAGACAGACTTCCCCTAGAGCTCACATCCTAAATTTGGACTTGCAGCCTACTGGACTATGACACAATGAATTTGTTAAAGCCATTCATTTGTGGTATTTCTGTTATAGCAGCACTAAACAACTAAGAAACTGTTCAATGTTCTAATTATTTCTCTTACTAAAGAAGCCAAAAATATACAAGACTTAGAATCCTAGTTTTGTAAGAAGAGAATAATATTTCCATAAAAACTGTCTTAATGCTTGATTAAGTCAACATAAAATGCCCTACAAAAACCATGATGGAATGGGAGGTAGAGCAGCATCATGTTGTTACCCAAGTTGAGAGTGTAGTCAGTCTTTGTAGTTAGTCTCACTTGGGCTTGGATCAGACTTTACTATTTTAGAGCTGATTAATCTGTGGCAACAGGTTCCCCCAGTTGTCTGAACATTAGTTTTTTTTTTGATCTATAAAATATAAACAATATCACCTTTCCCAGAATGTGAAGAACAGCTGAATGCCTGGTACAAGGTGGACGCTGAACAAAGTTCTCAGTCTACTTCCTGACTAGTCTGCCCTTAGTAGTCTCAGCAGAAGCTAGGTATAGCCAAGCCAAAAGCCAAGGTATAAGATGCTCTAAAAATATTAAGGTTACTTGGCTAATTATTATAGTTTTTTTAAAAGAAAAAGGTAGTTATTTTGAAATCTTGGTAATGTAGAGATTAAATACTACAGTAGCTAACTAAAACATCGCAGTTCAAATCTACCAGGTGCTCCTTGGAAGCCCCATGGGGTGTTATATTGGTCACTAATAGTCAGTTATATATGGTCACTAATAGTCAGAATTTACTTGGCAGCAATGGGTTTGGTTTAGTTTTTCTTAAGAGACTATTTCTAGTATAAATTTAAATGCTTGAGTCAGTTTACCAATAAAGTAAAACAATCACTAATAACCCTACCATCCTAAACCAACAACCAGGATGATTTGTGTCATGGATTGAATTATGTCCCCCCAAAAACAGGTGTAGCCACGTGGCTGGGCCATGATTCCCAGTATCTTGTGAGCTGTCCTCCATTTTGTGGTTTTCCTATGCTGCATGGTAAGGGATCAGAGTGGGACTGTAAATCCCTTCCTAGGATCACCTCCCTGCTCCACTGTCAAGGGAGTCTCCTGGAATATCACTTTCCCCACCCTTAATCCTTTCTTCCTACAAGAGATAAAAGGAAAGAGAAGCAAGCAGAGAATTGGGAACCTCACACGACCAACAAGCAGCACCGGGAGAACATCGCATCCTCCAGGCCTGAGGTTCCTGTGCCAAGACGCTCCTTGGACAAAGCCTGATGCAATACTGGACTTTCCTCTAGAGCTGACCATGGGGAAAGTCTTCACCTGGAGCGGACATCCTGGTTTTGGACTTGTAGCCTACTGGACTGTGTAAGAATAAATGTTCCTTTGTTAAAGCCATCCACTCTGTGGTATTTCTGTTAGAGCAGCCCTAGCTGACTAAAACAATTTGGTTCTAGTATTTTGTCACGTCAAGATATGTTTTAAGTATTCTGACAAGGTGACCTCCGCCAGTCTACCACTTCATCTGAAGCAGCATCCTCCCACCTTCCTTCCCCACTGTGTATTACCAATTTATAAAGACCTCAAGAAGCTGAAGCATCATAAAAATGACATGTTGCCAGAAGACTGTATTTTGCTGTGAACCAACCCGAAAGCTTATCTTCTTCATGAAACTCACCAGTTCTTTCTGCTAAGTATCAAGAAAAAATAAGAAACACCATTCAACCCCAGAGAAATTTAGAACTACCTGCATGAAAGCAAGAGGACAGTCCTGTCAATCTACACCAGGATGGAAAACTGAATTTCTCATCATGTAGGCAGAACCTCAATGCCCTAGAGAGCAGGATTTAAAGGGTCCCTCACCAGGAAGAGTGTCTCTCACAGCTGTGACCTAGCATCCATGCTGAGGACAGAATCACTGCTGACTCATTAGCAAACACCATGCTTCTGGCTGAGTTATCATTTCCTATAACTCATTCATATGACACACAGAAGCAATTTCCCTCACATCTTGCCCCTACTACCTAATCCTCCAAAAATAAAGTCTCACCACTAACTGCTTCCTGTCCCTGCACAAAGCTTTATTTAAAAAACAAACAAACAAAACTTTCGAGCTTGCTACAGAAATTATAAATGAAACTATTTAATGTTACAAATACATCAAAGTAAGGCTGGGAAAAGGAGAGAGAAGTGTACAGGGAAGGAGATTTATTTGCATGTAGACCCCTCAGACTACTTGGCTTTCACCTTATATAATGAAGTACCTCAGGATTCTAGAGCTCATTTAAATTATAAAGGAATACTGAACAAGTGTAAGCCAAGAGGCATGATAAAATCTTGCCCAACACTTGTACTCTCGGGTTATAAAACTCTGAGTCCAAATTTGTTCGTGTCATTTATTTACTGGCTCTGACCTTGTTTAAGCTGACTCAATTTCCCCAAGCTTCAGTTTCTTCAAAATATTTGTCATTGCTGTTTTAGTCAGTTAGGGCTACTCTAACAGAAATACCACAGAGTGGATGGCTTTAACAAAGGGAGGTTTATTCTTACCCAGTCCAGTAGGCTACAAGTCCATATTCAGGATGCCCGCTCCAGGGGAAGGCTTTGCCCCTTGTCGGCTCTGGAGGAAAGTTTGGTATTGCATCAGTCTTTGTCCAGGCAGCATCTTGGCACAGGAACCTCATGTCTGAAGGACGCGCTCTTCTCCCGGTGCTGCTTTCTTGATGGTATGAGGTTCCCAGTTCTCAGCCTGCTTCCCTTTCCTTTTATCTTTTGCAGGATGAAAGGATTGAAGGTGGGCCAAGCCATACTCCAGGGAAGCTCCCTTCACAGTGGAACAGGGAGCTGATCTTATGAAGGAATTTACAGGCCCACCCTAATCCTTTAACATACAGCATAGGAAAACCACATGGAGGACAGTCACAAGATACCAGGATGGGAATCACAGCCCAGCCACGTGGCTACACCTATTTTTGTGGGGACACAGTTTGATCCATGACACTATCCCATGGGTTCTTTTGCGAATTAAATGACAATACATACACTGAGCACAGCACTCTGCCCACAGTAAACCTTTGGTAAATTTTAACAAGTATCATAATCATTATTATTGTTACACCTTATTAAACAAAAAGGGGGAGAGGAAGCAATGTTAACTCTTCCACCTTTTATAATTTGCAAAAGTGTTTATATATTTTATCATAAAAAGAGTAATATACCAAGATAAGCCTTCATATGCCATGTAGTTCAATTCATTGGTTTTAGAGTGAGGAGGAAGACACCAATTTATCATGTACAAAGTATGTACAAGAAGTTACTCCTTTCAGTCAGAGCTGGTTACCTAAGTATGCATGTTTCATTATTTTTAGTATTATATATGTACTTCTATACATTTCTGGTATTAAAGCCTAAATATTGTAAAGAAAGCTGCCCAAAGGAGTTCAAAGCTGTCAAGATAGCCAGGACTTCAATGGCAAGATCCTGGAGAGAATGCAGGTACAAAGAAACAAGCGTCACATTCAGCACTTGATTTCCTTTTGAGGCACTTCCTAATTCTTAAGCTGCATAAAGAAGAGACTGTAGCTAAAAGAAAAGCCAAAATTTTGGTAGTCTCAAGTTTATGATCCACCAAAGAGGAGGAGTCCTAGTAAACATTTAAAGGCTCTCATTTTGATCTCTGATGCCCTGGAAGAGAAGGCAATTATGCAGTAGACTGACCTTTACAAAGACTCCAACAAGGCCTCCCATAAGCTCACTTTCTGACGTGATGGATATAATAGTTTCCTACTTCAATTGTTTATAAGAAAACATAAGACAAATCTTCTCTTCAGGAATATGATATCATCCAAACACTCTATTTTTTTTTTTTTTTTTAACATATAAGGTCCTGCATTAAGTCAGAAACTACTTGACATTCCAAGAAACAGGACTAACAAAACAAGTGAACAAAACAACATAAACAGGCCTATGCGCTCCAGATATTAGTTATCACACAGACATTAGTTATCACACAGGCTTCAAAAGTAACTGTGTTTACTATGTTCAAGAAAATAGAAGACAATGGAGAATTTCTCCAGAGAACTGGAATGTCTTTAAAGAGAGAGAGACAGAATCAAATGGAAATTCTACAACTAAAACCAACAGTAACTAAATAACAAATGGTCACCACTGGAGAAGATTGCAGAACTAAAAGATTCAATAATTTGTTTACATAAATCATTGGACTGAAACATAAAGCACAAAAAGGCTGGAAAACATCAGAGTGAAACATGACGAGCAAGCTGGTTGAAAAAAGATAAAGAGAAACACAAGATCTGGTTAAAAGATCTAACAAGATTTAAGTGGAGTACTTGAGAGTAAAAAAAACAACAATTACTAAACTTTTTTCAAAGTTGACAAAGGCCATAAGCCACACATTCAAGAAGCTCTAAAACCTTTAAATCCAAAGAAAATCACACTGAGATACATCATAGCCAAATGGCTGAAAACAAAGACAAAAATAAAATGTCCAAAGCAGTAGAGAAGAAATTGCATTTAAAGGACCAACAATATGATAGCTGACTTATCAGGAAAGACAATGACATTTAGAATACCATGCCAAGTGCTGTAGGATGGTGTTTTTACAGCACCAAAAGAAATAATTTGCCAACCTCAAAGTCTACCATCAGTAAAAACTTTCTTTAAAAGTGAGGGGGAAATAAAAGTCATTTTAGGCAAACAAAAACTGAGAAATTTGTTGTTGGCATACCCAAACTAAAATAAATACAGGAAAGGAGTTCTTTAGGCAAGAAAACTTGTGAAAGAAGCCAAAGCAAGGTCTTTTTAGGGTCATTAATACAGGGGCCAAATTTGAAATTAATAAATTTCAGAGAGATTAGTAGATACTCTTTGTCTCTCCAAAAGCTTTGTTATTTCAAAGGAACAGTCCAGATTACAGCAGGCCTAATTTTTTCCCAGCCCAAAGAACACCAAATGATACCCTGTTGATTTTAAGGCTCTCCCTTTGCTCTCTTCTGCAGATGCTGATTCTCAAGGAGGAGCTGTTTCAACTCTGATACTTCATCTACATCAGGTCTGAAAGTAGTGTTCATTTGTCCTAGATTCCCAATGACCCTTCCAGACCCTGCGCCTCCATGTTCTTATGGAAAAAGAAAAAAGGTTCTTACTTGAGGTCCTGTCTCTCTTTTACCCGATGAATTCCCAGTCACTTTATCCTTCCAAAACACTGGAAGTCCCACTCCATGGTTCCACCTTGTGACCTGTCATCAACCATTAACTTCTTCATCTCAAAAATCCTGAAGTCAAGTAGTATACACTCTGATAACAATCTTCCGCCCTTTCAGTTCGCTTGTCTGGTGACTTTCTCAGCGAATGCTCTTCCTTCTCATCAGGGCCTTCAGCTGACTTACTGCCTCCCTTTTTTGTCATCCATCATCAGGCCCCCTTCTCGACATTATCTCTTTAGCCATTTTAGATACAATAGTTAAGTGCTTGTCTGCTAACTGAAAGACTGATGGTTTGAACCTGCCCAGTGTCTGCCCAGGAGAAAAACCTGGGGATCTGCTTGTGTAAAGACTGCTGTGATGTTGTTAGGTGCCATCAAGCCATTTCCGACTCACAGTGATCACATGTACAACAAAATGAAACAATGCCTTGTCCTGTGCTATCCTCACAATCTTTGTTACGGTTGAAACCACTGTTCACTCATTGTGTCAATCTGTCTTGTTGAGGGTCTTCCTCTTTTTTCGAGGACTCTTTATCAGCTGGTCCCTCCTGATATCATGTTCAATATATATGAAACTGAGTTCTCCCATTTTTGCTTCTAAGGAGTATACTTGGAAGAAGTATACTTCTTCCAAGACAGAACTGGTTAATTCTTCTGGCAGTCCATAATACAAGGTCCAACAACTAAGGCCACAGCCTCATTGTTCTAAGTACTACATACCTCATTGCTGAGTATCACTGCCGTCATCTTCAAAGTGCTCCACTTGGGGAGCTATGCACCAATGCCAGCATCTAGTCCACCCTGCAAAGAAATTTGGGAACTCTTTCTTGAATGGCAGTTGCACACGGTGGCAAATTCACTAACTTAATTGTATAGTTGTGAAGGAGTTTTTAGCCAGTAAACAAATAAATTGCACTGGAACACCCTCCCTACTTACCTGGTCTGTCCCCAGTGCCTTTTTTCTTTACCCAAAGATAAAGGAAATACTGAAAGGAAGACATTTTGATTACATTCAGGACATCATGGTTATTTGATGACAGCTCTGATGGCCATTCCAGAAAAAGAGTTCCAAAATTGCTTTGAAGGGTGGCCTAGGTGCCAGCGCTGGTACATAGCTTCCCAAGGGGAGTAAACATAGTGACACACAGTAATGGGGTACGTAGCACTTTTTCTAGGACGAGTTTGTGAATGTAATTGTCAGAACTCATACATTCAATATTTTTTGCCAACACCATAATTCAAAGGCACTAATTCTTCCTTAGTCTTCTTTATTCATGGCCTAGTTTTTGCATACATATGATGTGGTTGTGAATGACATGGCTTGGGTCAGGTACACCTTAGTCTTCAAGGTGACATCTTTGCTTTTCAACAAGTTAAAATGTTCTTTTGCAGCAGACTTGTCCAATGTGACATGTCGTTTGATTTCCTGACTGCTGTCTCCATGGGTGTTGATTGTGGATGCAAGTAAAATGAAATGCTTGACAATTTCAATTTTTTCTCCCTTTATCATGATGTTGCCTATTGGTCCAGTTGTGAGGATTTTTTATTTTTAGATGCCATGCATGTGGAAGGCTTCAGTCTTTGATCTGCATCTGTGAGTGCTTCATGTCCTCCTTTTCACCTTCACCAAGCAAGGTTGTATCATCTGAATGTGGCAGGTTGTTAATGAGTCTTCTGCCAATCCTGACACCACGTTCTTCTTGACATAACCCAGCTTCCTGGATTATTTGCTCAACATACAGATTGAATATAATGTGAAAGGATACAACCCTGACATATACTTTTCCTAACTTATTTAAGCCGTGCAGTATTCCCTTGTTCTGTTCTAATAACTATCCTTGGTCTGTGTAGAAATTTCTCATGAGCATAATTATGTGGCTTGAATTCTCATACTTTGCATTGTTATCTATAATTTGCTATGATACACACAGCTGAATTACTTTGCATAGTCAATAAAACATGGGCAAACGTCTTTATGGTACTCTCTGCTTTTAGACAAAATATACCTTATATCAACAACAATATTCCTCAAAATACAGCATCTTCTAAATCTTTCTTGAATTTCTAGCAGTCCCTTGTTGACATACTGCTGCAACCACTTTTGAATGATCTCCAGCAAAATATTATTAGTGTGTCATACTAATTATATTGTTTGATAATTTCTGCATTTTGTTGAATCATCTTTCTTTGGAATGAGTAAAAATATGGATCCCTTCCAGGCTGTTGGGCAGGTAGCTATCTTTCAAATTTCTTGACATAAAAGAATAGGTACTGTATTAGTCAGCTAGTTCTACTCTAACAGAAATACCAGAGTGGATGGCTTTAACAAATGAAAGTTCATTCTTACACAGTCTTGTAGGCTACAAGTCCATATTCAGGATGTCCACTCCAGGGGAAGGCTTTCCCCCTTGTTGGCTCTGGAGGAAAGCCTGGTATTCCATCAGTCCAGGGAGCATCTTGGCGCAGGAACCTCAGGTCTAAAGGACATGCTCTTCTCCCGGTGCTGCTTGTTTGGTGGTGTGAGGTTCCCAATTCTCTACTTGCTTCTTTCCTTTTATCTCTTGTATGACCAAAGAATTAAGGGTGGGGCAAGCCATACTCCAGGGCAACTCCCTTCACAGTGGCGCAGGGAGGTGATCCTATGAAGGGACTCACAGTCCCGCTCTAATCCTTTAACATACAGCACAGTAAAATCACAGAATGGAGGACGATCACAAAATATGGGGAATCATGGCCCAGCCACATGGCTACACTTATTTTGGGGGGCACACAATTCAATCCATGACAGGTACTTTTAGCACTGCATCCATATGTTGGAATATCTAACTGGCACTCTGTCAATTCCTTGAGCCTAGTTTTTTGCCAATGCTTTCAGTGCAGTTTGGACTTCTTCCTTCAGTGTCATGGGTTCTTGACTATACTACCTTCTGCTGAAATGGTTGCAGTGACCACTGTTTATTTGTACAGTGACTTTGTGTATTTCTTCCATCTTCTTTTGATGCTTTCTGCTTCATTCGATATTTTGCCAGTAGAATCCTTCACTATTGCCGTGTGAAGTTTGAATGTTTTCTTCACTTTTTTCAGCCTCAGAAATACTAAGCCTGTTGTTCCTTTTTGATTCTTCTAACTCTAGGTCTTTGCACATTTCATTATAATACTTTGCCTTCTTAAGTCACATTTTGAAATCTTCTGTTTGTCCCTTTTATGTCATAATTTCTTCCTTTTGCTTTATCTACTCCACATTTGCGAGCAAGTTTCAGGGTCTTTCCTGGCATCCATGTTGCGCTTTTGTTTCTCTTCTGTCTTTTACACAACCTTTTGCTTTCTTCATTTACCACGCCCTTCATGTCATTTCAGAAACCCTGGTTGGCAGTTTGAATTCACAAGGCGCTCCTTGGAAACTCTATGAGGCAGTTCTCCTCTGTCCTATTGGTCACTATGAATCAGAATTGACTCAATGGCAGTGGGGTTGATATTATCCCTTCCATTACTTGTCTGGTCTTTATCATAAGTGTTTAACACATCTAATACATTCTTGACATGGTCTCTAAATTCGGGTGCAAGGTCGTATTTTGGCTCTTGCGGTCTTGCTCTACTTTTCTTTAGCTTCAGCTTGAACTTGCATAACAGCAACTCATGTATGTTCTGCAGTCATGCCCTGATCTTGCTCTAACTGATACTAAGCTTCTCTGTCACTTCTTTCCACAGATACAGCTGATTTGATTCCTGTGTATTCCATCTGGTAAGGGCCATGTATATAATTACCACTTACGTTGCTGAAAAAAAGGTATTTGCAATACAGTCATTGGTATTGTAAAATTGTATCATTAATCTCGGTTTCATTTCTGTTATCAAGGCCATATTTTCCAACTGCTGACCCTTCTTCATGTCCAACTTTCACATTCTAATCACCAGTAATTATCAGAGTATCTTGATTGTACATTTGAGTTTAGACTGCAGAAGCTGGTAAAATATCTTTGATTTCCTCATCTTTGGCATTAATTTTTGGTGTATAAATTTGAATGACAGGTCATACTAACTGGTGTTCCTTGCACACATATGGATATTATACTATCACTGACAGTGCTGTACTTCAGGACAGATCTTGAAATGTTTCTTTCAGTGATAAATGCAATGCAATTCCTCTTCTATTTGTCAATCCTGGTATAGCTGATCACATGATTGTCTGATTCAAAATAGCCAATACCAGTTCATTTTAGCTCACTAAGGCCTAGGATATTGACCTTTATACATTCCATTTCATTTTTGACAACTTCAAATTTTCTTAGATTCATATTCATACATTCCATGTTCTGATTATTAAATGGAGGCTTGCAGCTGTTTCTTCTCATTTTGAGTCACGTCACATCCTCAAATGAAGATCCCAAAAGCTTCACTCCATCCACATTATTAAGGTTGACTTTACTTTGAAGAATCAGCTTTTCCTTAGTCATAGTTTGAGTGCCTTCCAACCTGAGGGGCTCATCTTCCATCACTATAGTGGACAATGTTCCACCGCTATTTTTAAGGTTTTCACTGACGAATTTATTTCAAAAGTAGACTGCCAGATTCTTCTAGTCTGTCTTAGTCTGGAATCTCAACTGAAAGCTGTCTGCCATGGTTAACTCTGCTGGCATTTGAATACCAGTGGCATAGCTTCTACGAGATCACAGAAATACACAAGCCACTACAGTATGACAAACTGCCAGATGCATGGGGATATAAAGATTATAGCTCAGAAAACTCTACGGTAAAGTTCTACACTGTCATGTGGGGTCACTGAATTGAAAATCAACTCAACAGTAGTTACTAACAGTTCCATCATCTTTTCCTCTTTATCAGACTTATGTTGGATAAAAACAGCCATTCACTTCTGTGCCTGCCCCAAACCAGCTCAGCACTTGTGAAAACTACCACACTCTGAGACAATTTGTTATGAATATAACAAAATTCTCAACCATCAATTACAAACAGCTTTGTAACACTCCATGAAGATCCACTGTTTCTCCCTTATTCTTTGACTTCCTCTGTTCTAGCCCCTCCACGATAACAACTCTCAGTACAGATACTGCCAACCTCCAAGTAGCTAAATGCAATGATATTTTCCAGTCCACAGCTCATTAGATGGCTCAGTAGCATTAGAAAGACTTGACTAGTCACAGCTTTTTAAAGTAATGTCTTTCCTTGTCTTCTCTTAGACTGCCGTCTGTCCCTTTACCTACCTTGCTAAATGTTCCCTTGTTTGTTTCCCACTCGTCTTCCACAAAGCTAAAATAATTATATTTTCAGAATATCAACCTGAACATGTAATGTCAAAATCTTTTAGAAACCTCCTCTTAATGTTTGGGTAAGGCACAAATTCTTAACGTGGGTTAGAATTTTCAAGTTCTCTTGCCTCCCTCTCTGGTCTTGAATCTCTCTTCCTTTGTACTTGTGTTCCCATCATGCTGACAATGTTTCCGGCCCACAAAGTGCCATTCCACCCACTGGTATCAAGCTTTTGCTGCTTCTTTCTCTCATTCTTATGCAACTACCATCTTTGGCCTAGATAAACCAAAGTACCAACTCAATTCTGACTCATGGTAACCATATAGGACAGAGTAGAAATAGTCCCAAAGGCTTTCCAAATCTGTAAATCTTTCCAGAAGCAGACTGTCACATCTTTTTTCTCTGGAGAGGCTGGTGGGTTCCAACTTGTTGTGGATTGAACTGTGTCCCCCCAAAAACGTGTGTGGCCACTGGACTGGGCCATCGTTCCCAGTCTTTTGTGATTTTCATATGTTACACACCCTAATCTCTCCCTGTAGCTAACAGATAGGATGATTATGTTAAAAGAGGGTTAGGGTAGGACTGCAACACCCTTGCTATGGGAGTTTCCTGGAATGTGGATTGTACCACCTTTTATCCTTTCCTCCTACGGGAGATAAAATCAGAGGGAATCAAGCAGAGAATTGGGAACCTCACACCATCATGGCAGGACTGGGAGTACAGCACAGCCTTCAGACCTGAGGTTTCTGCACCAAAATGCTCCCTGACCAAAGACTGATGGAACCCAAGGAATTTCCTCCAGAGCTGACAAGGTGGAAAGCCTTCCCCTGGAGCAGACATACTGCATTTGGACTTGCAGCCTACTGGCCTGTGTAAGAATCAATTTTCCTCAGTTAAAGCCATCCACTAATGGTATTTCTGGAAGTACCAGATGACTAAAACACAACTGCTGACCTTTTCGTTAGCAGTCAAACTGCTAACCTCCTTGTTACCAGAGCTCATCCTTGGCCTAATTAAGTCCGAATTTTTCATAGCTGTAGGAAGTTTTATTTATTTATTTTTTTTTACCATATCCTTGGGACAAGCTCATCTCAATTATCAGTACTTGATATACCTATGAATGGAGCCTTCCAAGACAGAGTGGTAACTGACGGTTCGGTTAATTACAAAGGAGAGGTTTAGGTTTATATACCAATCATGTGTCTAGATTCTAAGCAGTGTGTTTTCTGTACAGATTAGAATTTTAATCAGTAATCAGTATACATATTTAATCAGAAATGACAGAACAACTAAGCTGACAGTATTACCCATGGAGTTTAAGAAGGTAATCAAGACTGTATGGTAAGGTCTTTTTTCACCTCCCACAAGTAAGTGAGAAGCTAGTGTGGATATAGCTACTTTCTTCTGGGTTCACCAAACATCTCTTGACTGATGGAAGTCTCTTGGCAGATCTTCAACTCTTGCTATTTAAGGAATCTCTACTTCTGTCCCTTCCCACTCTCTTGCACATGGACTGTGGGCAGAGGCAATGATGGACTAGGTGGCATGTATGAATAAATATATCATCCCTTACTGTTGGCCAGAAGTTGAATGGCTCTTGACTTGGAAACTCCTTTTGCTTTGGGAACTTAGAGACCGGTTGACAGGAAGAAGCATTCAAGTGCTATTGTTTTAATGGCAATTTATAATTAACCATTGTGGACACTCCCCCCAGCTTATTGAGTAAATGACAAGGAGTCCTCCGACTCACTCTCTATACATTTGTAGTCCTGCTGACACAACAGAATCTGGAAGAATATGCCTTTTGAAGGAGTGAGAGAGAGCCACTCAAGAGTTCTAGGGATTCAGTTCCATGAAGAAACCATGAGGGATGCACTTTCAGCAGGAGAGAAAAAAAAATACACATCAGGAAATTTGGGGTCACAAACTTACTGTGTGACCAAAGATAAGCCACCTCCCCTTTCTGGCATTTCCTTCACATAATAATAGAGGAGGGATAAACTGAAAGCACAGGTACCTACTGTCCTCTAAGAGTCCATGTTCTCCTTCCAAGGACTGGAGGAAATGTTTGTCCTGATTCCTAACACGAAAAACGTCCTGGTATATTCCTACTGCTCCACAGGTTATTTCTTCTCTACATACAATTATCTTAGGTTGCTCCCATCCCAAACAAAGGCTAATCTCTTCTAATCCTAAGACTGCCTCTCTTACTTCTCACCTCTTTTCACATTTACACTTCTTTGAAGAGCAGTCTGATCCAACTGTTTCTGTTTTCTCATTTTTCATTACATTTTTGATCCACTTCAGCCTAACTTCAGCTCCTGACCACTTAGCTACCTTTCCAAACTTCTCTTAACATGAAGTTCTTTACGGTTCCCGTCTGTGCCTTTGGAGGCTCACTCACATTACACCAACATTCTTCACCACCACCAAATCCACCTATCTAGCACAGACATCCCTCAGGCCCAGATCCATCTGTCCAGCTCTGTATCTGCTATCCTGATCTCAGTAAAATAAGTAAATGAATCCATTGCTTAAGTAAATACACCGAAACCAAACCAAATCAAGTGCTGCTGAAGGGATTCTGATTCATAGCAACCCTATAAGACAGAGTAGAACTGCTGCATATAGTTTCCAAGAAGTACCTGGTAGATATGAACTGTCAATCTGGTTGGCAGCTTAACCACTACACCACTAGGATTTCCAAGTAAGGTACAGGCAGTTTAAATTCAATAGGTCCCAAACTAAACTTGGGACATTTTGCTTTATTTCTTTTTTTTCCTCCTGAATTCCCTATAGAGCACTGGATCTGAGATCAAAGCACTGGGTTCAAGCCCAGGTGTCATCATTTACTAGTCATATGACCTTGAGCATGTTATTTAACCTTTGAAAGTCCCAAATTTCCCCACATCAAGTGAGGTTGATAATAGTACTAACAAACTTGTTGTCGTTCAGTCGCTTTTGACCCCTAGCAACCCTATAGGACACAATAGAACTTCCTCACATAGTTTCCAAGGAGTGTCTTGGATTCAAACTGTCAACGTTTTGCTTAGTAACTGTAGCTCTTAACGACTGTGCCACCAGTTTCCATAATACTAATAGTATAATGATAATTCAGTGAAATAACCTACATGAATCACTTAACAAACCCTTAGCACACAGTAAGAATCCAATAATTACAATAACCATAATTATTACTAGTGTTATGCCAAAAGCCAAGTGTTAGAAATATTTTTAATATCCCACTAAGTCACTTGAACTTTAAATATGGGAGTGGTCCTAGGGCTCCTCCTTTCCTCATCTTCTCTTTCCAATCTGTCAGTATACTCTATTGATTCTATCATCTTGTAATTCTAGAACCCACTCTCAAATGGTTTCTGCTCTCCTAGATTCCTGATCTAGTCTCCATAAAGTCACCAGAGTGATGTTCCCAAAACACAAACAGTACCAGATTACTCTCCCCCCTAAAAATTATTTAGTAGCTCCCAGTGGCCTGTATGATACAACACAAACTCAATTTCAATAGTTACAAGATCCTTTCACAATCTAGCTCTTGTCAGTTTCTCCTGTTTCACCTACTGATGATTTTCCACCTTAATTTCATACCACTGTCTCTGCACATTCTGTTCTCCGTTAGTGAAATGGTTAAGAGCCTGGCTGCTAACCAAAAGGTCAGCAGTTCAAACTCTTCAGTCACTCAAAGAAGAGACTACATCTCAGTCATCCTCTTTATTCCCCAAACCAGGCAGAGCCTGGCACTAGAAGTTTTTCAGTAATTATTTAAAGAATTGATGAAAAACAAAAAACAAGATGGTGATCCCTCCAGGTGTGTTTGATAAGACTCAGCCATAGCACTGGTGCTATGTGGAAATGAACACCCCCCCCACTCACCTATTCTTAGGTCTACAATTGTTCTCCCATAGCCTCGGACATATTCTTATTATCCCAGTAGAATCTTCAGGTGCTGCAAAACCAAAAGGTTCTTTACAAATGGCAACAGATGCCTCTTTTCAAATCTACCCATGATTAACAAACTGCTCGTTGATCCAGGAGAGATAAGCAAGACAGACACCAGAAAAGAAGTAATTTTTGTCACCTCCTGTCACTAAAATTCCTGCTGATCTTATAGGTTTTCCAAAACAAAGGGATGGAAAGCAAAGCTGTTTCTGAGATTAGCAAGCAGGGTATATTGGACTGGCATAGAAGAAAGCCTCCTTGAGCCCTTACTACCCAACAAACAATAAAACAAAGTACAAATCAGGCTGCCTAACAGTTGGCTGATTCCTGAGATTCTGTAATGGGAAATTCTTTTCTTTGGCTGACAGCCTTTTCTCCAGTCATAAAGCAAGCAGTACTAGAGCATAACATAAGCCAGAAACGAGTATGAAAATATTTATAAGATCTCTTTTGAGGGAAAGATTCCATAGAAAAGAAAAAAAAAAGTGGCAGCAGATATTATAAGAAGGAGGACAGGGCAGGCTGGGGGTGTGAAACCCGCTGCTTTGTTTAGTAATGCCTTGCTTTTACAGTCAATGTCTTCCTGAAAGTTGGTTCAATTTTGTTTAAGTACAAGGCAAGCTGAATATTTAAAGGAATTTCTGAAAATTAAAGCAGGTTTTATGCCAGGCTTTCACTTTAAGTCCAAATTTTCTTATTTTAAAGCATACCAATATTATGCATCTGAATCACTAATGCTTCTGGTCAAATATTAACAATTCAAAAAAGAAATAATACTAACTTCGAAGGTCCTAGGCAGGAAGGAATAGAGAACATGATCTAAACTATCCTTGCCAAATTTTTAGCACATCTGAACAGAGATTCTAGAATTTGACCTCTAATCAGAACCATGGCTCTGGAAAGCATAATTCTAATGACAGCTTGCCTACAAATTTTTGCCTGTCCTCCCTGTTGAAACTGAAGAACATGTGAAGATGAAACTGTACCAGTGAACAATCTTCATTTAGGGTGAAATTAATGAGGTAACTAATGAAAGGATAAGCCCCATGTCTAAGCAGACAGATGCTTACTTAGGAAGAGGCCAAAACATTGGTCAGCTTCCTGCAAGACGGGGATGAAGACTAACTTTCTGCAAACAGGGAACTTAGGAACCTTGCACAGTCGAAAAATGAATAAAATTGATCACAGAAGATGGTAGCAGTACAAGCACATATGTAGATGTTCCCTCTTTTCATAGGAGAATCAAAAGACTTTCCAGGTTAACTAGTGACAAGAAAAATGAAAAGGCTTCTTCTTTGTTATCTCTTTCATACACAGAAAACATACAGTCCTAGACAGCCTGGGCTGCTTCCATTTGGCCTCTAAGAAAATGAGCCATTTTCAACAAAGAAGAGCTTAAAGCACCAAGTGAAGGCTGAGATGCCAAAGGACTCAGCCCAGAACACTGGCTGCTTCTACCAGATGACTTCTTGGGGTGCCATATGGCCTGTGTATGGCATTCTGTTCAGGATAATATGACCTGGGTCCATGCTTGGTTCTGTCCTCTAGGCTGGGATGACAGAGTAGAGTACTTATTTGGATTCTGCTGACTTGTCTGATACAGCTTCTAATGTCCTCCATGGTGTCTTTAAGTTTGCAAAGAACATGAAGTGCACGCTCAAAAATAGTCAGACAAGGAAAGGCATGGATGAGTTGCTGATACTATTTCCACCTGACAGAGATAACAGATAAATTAAGGAACTTCGCGTCCAACCATGGTGAATTCAGCATAGAACCCAGTTACCATGTCATAAATCAGTGACGTATTGTCATTTTTCAAAAACAATGGGAATTTGTTCTATATTAAGGAACTTATGTCTTCATGTTTTATATTCTGCAAACTGCCTCACCAGAGAATCTCAGGTGATGTCACACTTTAAAAAAGTTGCCAAAGGGTTTACAAGGAGGCTAAAATTCTAACACATGGAGGGAAAAAGTGGTCTTCAAATTTTTTTTTTAAATCTGAGAATTCCCTGCCTCACTGTAGTTTCATGGAGCAAACCAGTCAACTCGCATAATTTAGGTCTTACAGTTAATATTCTACCTCCCAGTGTGATAAGTAGTGTCTGGAGCCTTAACAGCTTATTAACAATTATCTAAAATACAATCATTGGTTTTTATTCATATGGAATAAAAGATAAAGAAGAACACTCAAGAATCAGAGAAGAAACTGGACTACAGGGCCAATTATTTATATGAACCACTACCTCATCCACCTTAATACCAGAAGAATTGGATGTTGCTTGGCTACCACTACTAAACATTCTAATCAAGAATATGATGAATCCTGATAAACAGGAACAAAAATGTGGAACAGAAATTAGAATTCTTAAAAGATCCAGACATACTGGACCTACTAAAGCTGGAGAAGTCCTTGAGACTATAGTCCTGAGATGCTCTTGAAACCTTAAATTGAAACTGTCCCCTAAAGTCACCTTTAAACTAAGAGTTCAGCCACGGGACTAAAAACTGTCACCTTTGAGTATTATATTAAACTCTATCTATCTGTATATATACATGGAAACTCTGGTGGTGTAGTGGTTAATTAACCAAAAAGCCAACAGTTCAAATTTGCCAGGCATGCACTGGAAACTCTATACAGCAGTTCTACTCTGTCCTATGCAGTCATTATGAGTTGATGGCAATGGGATGTGTGTGTGTGTGTGTGTGTGTGTGTGTGTGTGTGTGTACATACACATATATAAGACCACAGATTCAACAGCTATTTTAAAGCATAATGAGAAGGTTGGGTGCAGGGAGATTAAGTAAATGGAAGTGAAAAAAACAGAAGAGAAATAACAAGAATGCTGACACAATGTGATGAATATAACCAATGTCACTGATCATTATGTCTGAAACTATGAAACAGGAGTGAGTTTTACTGAGTATATTTTCACAGAAACTAACACTAAGAAGAAAAAAAGAATTTTTAGCCCCCACAGGAAGGCCCCTGAGGAGATTTTCTACTTTTACACCTTAAAAGTTCAGTAACAATTGCTTATCTATGGTAAATGTGAAGATCACAAGGATTACTAATATTGAGAAAGAACCAAAAGCATTGCTGTTATCAGCACCACTAGCCACAAGAAAATTCAGTTCTGATTTGTTTTTAAATATATACTTTCTGGGTGAAGGGTACACAGGATTCCCTGTACTACTGCTGCATCTTCCTGTGAATTTGTAATTATTTCAAAATAAAGAAAAATAAAATAAATATGGCAGAGTAGTCAGACATTTCCTCTGGTCCTCTAACAACAAAGACCCAAAAGAACACAAGAATCTATTATATATGCTATTACAGGAGACCTAAACATCAAAGGGAAAGCTGAAAAATCAAACTGAGCAACAGGGAAGGGGGACTAAGTCCAGGAGTACCAAGACCTGACTAGAATGGACCTGGCAGCAATCAGCTGCAGTCATTCTGGTGACTGGAGCAGTGGCGTTCACAGGGTGTTCTCAGTAGGAGAGACTGAGTAGGAGAGATACCACTCATGCCTCCAGAACCAGTGAAAATGCCATTTGATCATCAAAAGCTAAGTGGCTGTTTAACCTACCACAGGTGGATCTAAAACTTTCCTTCAAGATAAACACCTATCCCCTTGCACAGCACTTCCCCATCCCTTCCCTGAACTGCACTGTGCTCCACAGACTGACCCATTCCTGGGCTGAAAGTGGGATCCCTTATGTAAACCCTGAGTCATTATCTCAGACTTAGCAGGGGGAAATTTTAACAAACAAGGTTAAGGGGGGAAAAAAATAAAAAAAAGAAAATTTATCCAATTCCCCTGAGCTGGGAACTCAGGGCAGAAACAGTCCTTTTCCTAGACTAAGGCACCAGAGGATCTGCCTTCCAGACACTCAGGGAAGGCTGCCAACCACCTGTCTTTCTCAGCATGTGTAGCCAGACACTTGGGCCTACATCAATCATCCTTGCTCATCTAGGACTGCATGGCAGAGCTTACACCACACACTTGGTAACTGACCATCTGGACACCCAAGATGAATCCATACAAGAAAAGCAAATAGCCTCCTGGCCTTGTATGCCTGGTAACAGCTCAAACTACCTGGTACATGACAGACCCTCACCAGCACCAACAACCAGACAAGCACATACAACCAGTCTATTTGGACATTTCAAAACAAAACAAAACAAGAAACTAGAACACTGTAAGTAAACCTTAAAAAAAAGTACAACTTACCAATGGCTCAGAGACAACAATCAACATCAAATTACTTAAACAGACAGGGCACAATGGCTTCAGAATGCTCCCAAAAGAGAGAAAAAAAAAATGCCATATGAAGAGAACCTCCTGGAATTACTGGAGGTAAAATACAAAAGATTAATATTTAGAACTCATCAAGAGATCAGGAAGGAAATGAAGAAAAATGGAGCAGGGCATAAGGCCAAACTGAATAGGTGGAAAGAAAGGATACAGGGATAGGAAGTATAAATTTAGAAGATTAATAATAAAATTACAGACCTAGAAAACTCAGTACAGATAGTCAAAGGAGCAGAATGAAGGCATTGGAAAGCCAAATTAGTGAGAATGAAGATAAAGCATGCGACATCAACATATGAGGAAAAATTAGATCAAAAAATTATATGTATATAAAAAAGTCAAGAAACATTAAGAATTATGTAGGGATCATAAAAAGGAATAATCTACATATGACTGGAGTACCAGAATATGGAGGGATAACAGAAAACAGACTGTCAAAAATTTGTTGACAGAAAATTTCACTGATATCATGCAAGATGGGAAGATATCTATCTGAGATGCTCACTGAATTCCACACAAGGTAGACAACAAAAGAACAACCAAGATGTATTATGTTCAAACTTCGCAAAACAAAGAGAGAATTTTAAAAGTGGCTAGTGATAATTGGACAGTAATGTACAAAGGAGAGTCAATAAGACTAAGGTCAGACTACTCTGCAGAAACCACGCAGGCAAGAAGGCAATAGAATGACATATACTAAGCCTTACAGGAAAATAATCACCGGGCAAGAATTATATATCCAGGAAGCCTGTCTCTCAAATACGATAGTGAAATTAGAACATTTCCAGATAAACAGAATTTTAGACAATCTGTAAAAACCAAAGCAACATTATAAGAAGCACTAAAGTAAGTCTTTAATTAAAAAAATAAATAACATCAGATGATAACCCAAGGCTATAATGCAGGACAGAGCAATCAAATATCCACTGAGGTATGGAAATCACAAAAATAAATCAAAGAAAAAACACCAAAAATAGGAAAAAAAGAGATGTCAATATGTAAAAGATGACCAACATAATAACAGAAAAAGAAGAACTTAAAAATTGCAGTCATAGTTTCTTCATATGGACAGCAGGTCCAAGAATACAAAGAAATAAAAGACTTATTTAAATTTAGAAAAATAGGAGTAAATATTAAGGTAGCCATAAAGGAAATTAATAATTGTAGTGATCAAAAAAAAAAAAGAGAAACATGAAGCCCCAAGAACTACAAAGCCAACAACAATTAAAAAAAAAAAAACACAACACATTAAAAAAAAAAAAAACACATTAAAAAAAAAATTAACCACAGAAAATTAAGTGGAACAAAGAAACTGTCAACCATGCACAAAGAAAGATGACAAAATAACAGCACTAAACTCACACCTATCAATATTTATTCCGACTCGACGGCACTTGGCCTTGGCTGCATCAATATTTATGCTGAATGTAAATGAATTAAATGCACCAGTAAAAAGAAGTCATAGATAAGAAAAAGAAAAAGAAACAACAACAAAGAAAAACCATGATCCATCTATATACTGCCTACTGAAGACACAACAAATTAAACTTAAAGACACACAAACACTTAAAGACACACAAACATTAAGACTCAAAGCATACAAAGAAATATCTCACACAAACAACATCCAAAAAAGACCATGAGTGGCAATATTAATTTCTTATAAAATAGATTAAGGTAAAATCCACCACACTGGTTAAAGAACAAGACTATGTAATCCTTAAATGGTCAATACTTCAGGAAGAGAACAATGTTAAACGTTTATACACCCGATGATAAGGATCTAAAATATGTAAAAGACACTGTAACTGCATTGGAAAGAGGAATAGACAGTCCCACAATAACAGTAGCACCACTTTCCATGAAAGATGACATCAGAAAGAAGCTCAATAAGCACATGAAAGAACTAAAAAAGACACTGAACAGGTAATTTAAAAATTCCCAACAAATAAAAGTTCTTGCTCCTTTTTGGCTTCAATGGAGAATTCTACCACACATTCAGAGAAGAGTTACTATCACTACTAGTAAAGGTATTTCAGAGCACAGAAAAGGATGGAATACTGCCAAAACAACAAACCAGCTAAAGATACCATGGGGAAAAAAATTACAGACCAATATCTCTCTCATAAGTTAAGTCGCAAAACTCATTAACAAAATTCAAGCCAACAGAATTCAACAACTATCAAAAAAATATGTCATCGTGGCTAAATAGGATTTATAGGATGCAAAGAAGTTTCAACATTAGACCAACAATCAATGTAAACAAACCACATAAATAAAAAAAAGACAAGAACAACTTGATTTTATCAATTGATGCACACAAGACATTTGACAAAGTCCAACACATATTTATGTCAAAAATTGGGCAATATATGAATAGACAGCAAATTCCATGACATAATAAAGGGCATTTATACAAAGCCAACATCCAACATCATCCAAAATGGAAACAGTTTAAAAGCATTTCCCTTGAGAACAGCTACCAGACAAGAATGTCTTTTGCCACCACTTTATTCAACATTGTGCTGGAGGTTTCAGCCCAAGTAACACTTCAGAAAAAAAGAAAGGACATCCAAGTTGGTAAGAAAGAACTACAAGTATCTTTATTTGTAGCTGATATGATCTTATACACTGAAAACTCTAAAGAATCCACACACACACACACACACAAAAGAAATCCACTGGAACCAATGGACCAATTCAGCAAGAGATCAGGATACAGGATAGATAGAAAAATCAGTTGAGTTCCTTTACAACAACAAACAGAACATCAAAGAGGAAATCACTGAATCAATACCATTTACAATATGCCCTAACAAGACAAAATACTTAGGAATAAAATTAACTAATGATGTAAAAGACTCCTGTGAAGAAAAGCAAAGGACACTGTAGCAAGAAACCAAAAAAGATCAACATAAATGGAGAACATATCTTGCTCATGAACAGGAAGACCCAATATCTTGAAACTGTCTATTGTACCCAAAGTGATCTATAGACAGAATGCAATTCTGACCTGAATTCCAAAGGCATTTTTTTTTTTCAATGAGATGGAGAAACAAATTACTAACTTCATACGGAAAGGTAAGAAACCCTGGATAAATAAAGCTTTACCGAAGAAGAACAACATGAGGAGCCTCATGCTACCTGACTTTAGAACTTATTACATTGCCATGGCAGTCAAAACACCCTGGTACACAAACAACTACATGGACCGAAAAAACACAATTGAGAATGCAGACAGAAAATCATCCATGTATAAGCAACTGATATTTGATAAAGGCCCAAATCCATTTATTTGCATAAAAGACAAGTCTCTTTAACAAATGATGTTGGCATAACTGTTTATCTGGAAAAACGTGATACAAGAAGCTCTTAAAGGCAGTTAGGCTTAAACTAAAACTAACCTACAAAGGAGACTCCTTTATGCTGAGCTCAGATTAATCAGCCAAAATCATGTTGGCAAGAATAAATAGGATGACACATACAAAACCTTGAAGCAAAAAAACTTCCAACCAAGAATCATACATTCTGCAAAATTGTTAAATATGATGGTAAAATTAGGATATTCTCAGATAAACAGAAGTTTAGAGACATTGAAAAAACCAAACCAAAAGTACAAGAAATACTGAAGGAAGTTCTTTCATTAGAAAATCAGTAACATCAGATATGCAGGATACAACATCCAAGGTCCTACTTGGTGGGGAAATCACAAAACTGAATCAAAGCTAAAATATTAAAATTAGGGAAACAAATCTCAGTATGTGATTTATGACAATATTATACTAAAAAGAGGGACATACTAATATAGTCACAGACTTTTCAGATGGACAGGAAATCAAAGAGATACAAATAACTTAAAGACTGGTTTCAACTTAGAATATTATGGGGGAATAATTGAGTAGCTGCAAAGCAAACTGATGAAAAACAATTGAGAAGTCAACAGATACAAAATCAACACTGAAAAAGATTTTCAGTGAAAATCTTTCAATTTTCAATGAAACTCATAAAGAAAAACAACTCAGAACAGAATATTAAGCACAACAGAGAAACTAACAACACTCAAATAAAGTAACCAAAATGATAGTATAAATTCATACTTGTGAATAATTACACTAAATATAAATGGATTAAATGCACCAATAGAGAGACAGAGAACAGGTTGGATCAAAAAACATAATCCATCTATGTTGCTTACAAGAAACATAACTTACACTCAAAGAAAATCAAAGGATGGAAAAATATATACCAACCTAACAACATGCAATGAAGAGCAGGAATGGCAATATTAATCTCAGATAAAATAGACTTGAAAATAAAGTCCACTATCACAGACAAGGATGGTCACTATCTATTGCTCAAAGGCTTACTACATAAGGAGGATGTAACAATATTGAATATTTGTCACCCAATATCTGAACTTCTAAATACATCAAACACTGACAACATTGAAAAGGGAGATAGATTACTCCACAACAAAAGTAGGAGACTTTAAAATACGGAAGATCTTATTGCAACAACCAACCAATTCAACCTCATATAGATATCCACCTAACAATAGATAAATACACCTTTTTTTTCCAATGTACACAGAACACTCTACAAAATAGACCACATGTTAGCCCATAAAGAAAATCTCAACAAAATTCAGAACACTGAATTATTGCAAAGCAACTTCTCAGACCATAAAGCCACAAATGCTGAAAACAACAACAGAGAAAACATGGGTAGAAACTCAAGCTCATGGAAACTAAACACCGTCTTGCTCAAAAAATTATGGGTTACATAAGACATCAAAGATGCAATAAAGAAATTCATGGAATCCAACAAGAGTGAAAACATGACCTACCAGAACCTATGGGATACAGGAAAAGCAGTGCTCAGAGGTCAGTGTATCTCAATAAGTGAACACATCCAAAACAAAGAAAGTGTCCAAACTAAAGAATAAACTCTACAACTCAGACAGGTAGAACAACAAAAGAAACCCCTGGTCACCAGAAAAAAAGAGGCAATAAAAATTAGAGCAGAACTAAATGAATGAGTATAGAAAAATAATTGAAAGAATTAACAAAACTAAAAACTAATGTCTTTTTCTTTAAAGATCAACAAAATTGATAAACCATTGACCAACCTCACAAAAAAAACAGAAGAGGACACAACCTGAATAAGAATCGAGATGAGAGATAACACAACAGATCCAACTGAAACTGTAAGAATCATAACAGAATACTATGAAACACTGTAATAGATTTGAAAGCCTAGAGGAAATGGAAAAAAATTTCCAGAATCACATTATCTACCAAAATTATCACAGAGAAGGAGAATAACTTAATAAATTCATCACAAGAAATTGAAAAAGTAATCAAAAAAACTAACAGTCAAAAAATTCCTGTCCCAAACAGCTTCACCAGGGAATTCTACCAAAGTTTTAGACGAGAGTTAATGCCAATACTATTGAAGCTATTTCACAGTGTAGAAAAGGCCAGAACACTCTCAGATTCATTCTATGAAGCCAGCATAACCCTGATACCAAAGCAGGGTAAAGACAGTATGCACACACACAAACACGCAAACTTGCAGATCAGTATCTCTCATGAACCTACAGGAAAAATTCTCAACAAAATTCTTGCCAATAGAATTAAACAATTTATCAAAAAAATAATTCACTAGGTCCAAGCAGGATTTATACCAGGGATCCTGGATTGGTTTACATTAGAGAAGCAATATGACCAGAATATAGTCAATCACATACATAAAACAAAGATAAGAATCACTTGATTTTATCAGTTGATTCAAAAAACACATTTGGCCAAGTCCAAACCCATTTATGTTAAAAACTCTCAGGAAAATACAATTAGACAGCAAATTCCTCAATGTAATAAGGAGTATCTATGCAAACTCAAAAGCCAACCTCATCCTGAATGGAGAGAGACTGAAAGAATTCCCCTTGAGAACAGGAACCAGGAAAGGATGTCCATTGTGACCACTTTATTCAAAACTCTGCTGGAGGTTCTAGATAGAGCAATCAGACGAGATAAAGAAATAAACAGTAAGAAGTGTCTCTTTGTAGATGATATGATCTTATACACAGAAAGCCCTAAAGAATCCATAAATAAACTACTGGAACTAACAGAAGAGTTCATCAGATATCAGGATATAAAATAAACATAAGTAAATCAGTGGGATTCCTTTATGTCAACAAAGAGACTATCAAAGAAGAAATCATCAAATCAATACCATTCACAATAGCCCCCAGGAAGATAACATATCTAGGAATAAATCTAACCAGAGATGCAAGAGACCTATATGAAGAAAACTGTAAGACCCTACTGCAAGAAACCAAAAGAGGTATAAGTGGAGAAACCTACTTTGTTCACAGATGGGAAGACCTAACACTGTGAAACTGTCTATTCTATTCTATGCAATCTATATATGCAATGCAATCACAATACAAAGTCCTATGCCATTTTTTAAGATTGAGAAACAAATCATCAACTTTGTGTGGAAGGGGAAGAAGCCCCGGATAAGTAAAGTACTACTGAAGAAGATGAACACAGTGAGAGGTCTCACACTACCTGACTTCAGAACCTACTACACTGCCATGGTAATCAAAACAGCCTGGTACTGGTACAAAAACTGATATATAAACCAATAGAACAAAAGAGAGGATCCAGAAATAACACCCGCGAACAGCTGATATTTAACAAAGGTCCAAAGGCTGTGAACTGGGGAAAAAACAGTCTCTTTAACAAATGGTGTTAGAAACATTGGATATCCATCTGTGAAACACTGAAACAAGACCCATATCTCATACTTTACACAAAGGATAACTCCAAATGGACCAAAGATCTAAATATCAAAACTAAAATGATAAAGTTTATGGAAGAAAAAATACAGACAACACTGAAGCTCTAATACATGGCTTTAACAGACTACAAAATATTACTAGCATTGCACAAACAGTAGAAAAGAAAATAACATAAATGAGAACCACCAAAAATCAAACATGTTTATCTAAAGACTTTATTAAGAGAGTAAAAAGACTTCCTAGAGATTGGGGAAAAATGTTTGCCAACCTCATATCTGTTCAGTATCTAATTTTCGTAATCTACAAGGTACTACAAAAATATCAACAAGTAAAAGACAAATAACCCAATTAAACAATGGGCACAGAATACAGACACTTTTCCAAAGAATACATTCAGGTAGCCAAAAGACACATAAGGAAATGTTCATGATCATTAACCATTAGAGAAATCCAAATCAAAACTACATTGAGATACTATCTCACCCCAACAAGGTTGGCCCTAATCCAAATGACACAAAACAACAAATGCTGGAGAGGTCGTGGAGGTACTGTAACTCTTCTACACTGCTGGTGGAAACGTAAAACAGTACAACCTCTTTTGAAAGTAATTTAGCTCTTAAAAAGCCAGACACAGAAATATCACGTGATCCAGCAATTCTATTGTTTGGAATACATCCTACAGAAATAAGAGCTGTCACATGCACACAATGTTTGTTGTAGCACTATCCACAAAAGCAAAAAGATAGATTTCATCTAGGTGCCCATCAACAGATGAGTGGATAAAGAAACTATGATATATATACACAAAAGAACACTATTCAATGATAAAGAAAAATGATGATTTTAGGAAATATAACCTAAAATCAACTAGAAGACATTATGCTGAATGAAATCAACCAGCTGCAAAAGGACAATTATTGTATGAGACCACTACTTTAAGGACTTAAGAAAAGACTTATGCACTGAAGAAAATACTCCTTGATGGCTACAAGGGGAAGGAAAGAGGGAGATTAGTTAATTGAGAGGAATTTGGTTAGATGAAGGGAGCGACAGCATGCAGTAGAAGGCAAGTCAGCATAACTGGACTATACCATAAGCTAAAAGTTTTTCTAAACTCAACCCAACACTTCAGGGACATGGGTCTGGGGACCATGTTTTCAGGGGACATTGAAGTCAACTGGCATAACTAGTGTTTTTCTAAGAGAGTCTTCTGCAACCCATATTAGTGAGTGGTGCCTGGGGTGTTAAAAAACATCAAGCTGCCATCCGGGGAACATTAAATGGTCCCATCCCACCTGGAACAGATGAAAACCACAAACATCAAAGACACGTGGAAAAATGAGCCCAGCAGATAGAAGGACCCATATGATCGGGAGACTGCAACAGCACGAGACCAAAAGAACTAGATGGTACCTGGCCACCACCAAAGACAGCTCTGTCTCTGATGCAGCATGAGAAAAAGAGGTGTGCATATCAGGACCACACCTGATGGTCTGACAACCTGGAGGGTCTGCTGAGAACATGGCCCCTAGATTTGCTGCTAGTACAGCGTTGAAACCAGTGCTGAAGCCAGCACTTCAGACAAAGAATGGACTGGACTTGGGGACACAGAATGATGCAAGTGGGATGTGTACTTTATCAGGCTGTCCTATTGGTTTATTTTTAGAGGGAGAGGAGAAGCAGTAAAGGAGTGAAAAAGTGTTGGTTGAGTGGATACTAGAAGTCACAGGGTGAAGAGACCAGATGGAGATGCAGAAAGGCAAGTGCTCAGAGTTTTGTATGGGAAATTGACTTGAACTATAAACTTTCACTTAATCACAATAAAAAATTAAATGATACAAGACTCCTATCTCACATCATGCACAAAAAGTAGTTCAAAATGGATCAAAGACCCAAGTATAAAATCTAAAGATATACAGATTATGGAAGAAAAAAATACAGCAAGGCTGTGAGTCCTAATATATAACATTAACAGAATATAAAACATTACTAATAATGCACAAAACATCAGAAAAAATAGATATCTGGCAAGTTATAAAAATCAAACACTTAGGCCCATCCAAAGACTTGACCACAAGAGCAAAATGATGACCTACAGACTGGGGAAAAAATTTTTAATCTGATCAGCATCTAATCTCCAAAATCTACAAGATACTGCAAAATCTCAATAAGAAAAAGGCAATTAACCCAATTAAAAAATGGGCAAAGGATATGAACAGACAGCTGACAAATATGCAAGGAAATGCTCACAATCAGCAGCCATTAGAAAAATCCAAACAAAAACTACAATGAGACAGCATCTTACCCCAACAAGGTTGACATTAATCCCTAAAACAGAAAATAATAAATATTGAAGAGACTGTGGAAGGGCTTAAACACTTTTACACTGTTGGTGGGAATGGTTAATGATATAACCATTCTGGAAATCAACTTGGCCCTTCTGTGTGTGTGTGTGTGTGATTGAGTGACAGTGTACAATCCAGTTTAAATTTGCCTACCTGCCTCTCTGCAGCTCCTACTCTCCTTGCCTGGTGACAGCATATTCCTCTTTTCTGTCCCATACACGTCATATCCTCTTAACAATCTCCTGTGCCCTCCTCTCTATATACACTCCACTCCCCTCTAGTAAGAGATCAGTAGGACAACATACTATACAGATTCATAGAACTATAAAGGGCACACACAACATAGACACTCTGTGTCCCTGAGTCCAATCCATTCCTGTCCAAAGAGTTGACCTCAGTAAAGATTTGTGATCAGGGGCAGCATCAGGTCCAGGGGCCATGCTCCCAGGGGAACCCCCAGGCCTTCGGACCATCAATTGTGGTCTTTGAGTGGAGTTCTTAGGGTGCACCCCAATTTGGCCCTTTCTTAAAAGCTGGAAATAGAAATACTATATGATCCAACAGCTCCACTTCTTGCACTACATCCTAGAAAAATAAGGGCTGTCAAATGAATAGATACATGCATATCAATGTTTACTGCTGCACTGTCCATACAGCAAAACAATGAAAACAAGTGCCCATCAGCAGATGAATAGACAAACTATGGTACATTCACACAATGGAATGTTAAGCAATGATAAAGAACAATGATGAATTTGGGAAAAATCTCATAGGAATCTGGAAGACACTGTACTGAGTGAAACTAGTCAGTTGCAAAATGACAAATACTATATGAGACCTGTATTATAAAGATTCAAGAAATGGTTAAAACACAGAAGAAAATAGTCTTTGATGGTTAAAAGGGTGGGGAGGGAGGGAGAGTTATATTCATTACTTAGACAGTAGACAAGAATTATGTTAGGTGAAGGGAGAGAAAATACACAGCATAGAAGTCAGAACAACTGGACTAGGCCAAAAGTTAAGAAGTGTCCTAAATATAACAAAACACTTTGAAGGGCACAGTAATAGGGGCAGGGGTGTGGGGACCATGGTTTTAGGGAATGTGTAGGCCAACTGGATGACAAAATTTAGTAGGAAAATGTTTTGAATCCCATTTTGGTGAGTGGTGTCTGGGTTTTCAAAGCTAGCAAGCAGCCATCTAAGCATCAATTGGTCCCAAACCACCTGAAACAGAGTAGACTAAGGGATATCCAGGACATAAGGAAAATATGAGTCCAAGAGACAGAACAGGTCACATAATGCAGAGCCTACGTCAGTATGATACCAGAAGAACTAGATGTTACCTAGCCACCACCAATGACTGCTCTGACAGGAAACTCAACAAAGAGTCCCTGAAGTAGTGGGAGGAAAATGGGGTGCAGTACTCCAAACCTATTAAAAAGACCAGATTTGACGGTCTGACAGATTGGAGGGTCCCAGAAGACATGGCTCCTGGACTCTCTGTTAGCCCAGAACTGAAACCTTTCCCAAAGCCAAATCTTCAGGCAAAGATTGGACTGGACTGTAAGACATAAAAGATACTGGTGATGAGTGCGCTTCCTGGCATAAGTAGATACATGAGACTGGGCTGCTTTTTCTGGAGGCAAGATGAGAGGGCAGAGGGGGAAAGCTGCTGGTTGATGGACATGGAAAATATTCATGGGAAGGAGGAGTGTGCTGTCACAGTATAGGGAGACTAGCTAAGTTACACAGCAGTGTGTATGTAAGTTTTTGTGTGACAAAGTAACTTGAATTGTAAACTTTCCCTTAAAGCACAGTAAGATTTAATTTTGTTTTTTAAATATATTTTGTCTTACTGATGGTAATGAGATGCCTGGTGAGTTAATTTTGGCCCAACAGTTCTAGACTACAAATGAAGCTGTGATCAGGAAGGAGAATAATATAATACTGAGTTTCATGGCCAACAAAAATTGCATGAGGACTGGTTGAGGCTGAAAGAATTTACTCGGACTCATTTACCAGATGTCAGTCTGAGTTATGGATCTGATTTACTAGGAGCTTTTTAAAGTATCCACAGAGGCAGACAGGACCTTAGCTAAAGTTGCACAAGTTCTTAGATTATTAATTGCTAATTTTTACTAAATATTGTCAACAAATATCTAGAGTGCATGAGCATAGTTCAACCCTTCCTGCCCTCCTTCCTGTCAGAATGGAACCCGGCTGAAGTGGAGAATATTGGAGTTCAGTGGTTAAACACACATACTCTGGAACCAGACTATCTAGGTTGGAGGTCCATCAGTGCTAATAACTAGCTTTTTGATCTTGGGCAAGCTAGACAACTGTAGTATACCTCAGGGATGTAAACTGAGGATAATAAAAGCATTTACCTCAAAAGTTGCTGTGAATATTAACTGCCTTATCTGAGGAGCTTATAAAAGGACTTTGCACAGGGTAAGTACCTACATATGCTATACTCTCATATCACAGTAAGTGGTATTAGAAGGTGGGGAAGCCTGTGCATGACCAAAACTAAGTCTTGAGAAAGCACTGAGTAGTTATAACACTACTGCTGGAGGTGTTTGTGCTTCAAACATTATATTACCTTTATCTATATTTATTCTTGCTTCCCCTTGTGAATCACCTTAGGGGATGGTAATGTTACCCCAGACGTCAAACACACCTGGAGGTAACAGGGAGTTAATAACCTAACGAGCCAAGTGACCCGGAGAAAGCCAATTCACCTCCTCTAGTTTCAGTTCCCTCATCTGTAAAATGAGAATCTGGCACAGAGTCTAGGTGATCCATAAAGCCACTTTCAAGTCATTCCATTTTAAGATGCTGAGTTTGTGTCTGGACAGCAAAAGGCTCCTTAACAAAAGCAGAATGATTCTCAATTCAAACTTCTAAATTTTTTGTACATCATTAGCTTTGCCTAGGATACAAAGTGCATGTCATCCTCTGAACCCTGATAGAGAGGGCTCTGCATTAGCTGCCTCTGATTTGTAATGCCAAACAACAAATACGTTCTGTAGTACAAACTGGCTGAAGTGCCGAAGACTGAATGAGTGAGCTGGTATTGATGATGCATGTTTGGCATTTTGATGGTGTCCCAGATGGAACAGCAGAAGGTTGGTTTCTCTCCCCACAGCTATGTGGGCTTAAAAAGGAGATATCATATCCAACATCCCTGATACCGGAGTTAGATGGTGCAGATACTCCCGCACATGTCAACAAATAACTCCATAATCATATTTACATTGCATGATTGTAGGAAGCCAGGTCACACATTCCCAGGACTTTTATGTTTCTCCCTCCCTCCCGGGTCCCCAGATGTACTTCAGAGCCATTTGGGATGTTTTATAAACTGTGTTTTATAGATAGGTATCAGGTGCCCCCCAGCTCTGAGGGATATAGATGAAGTGTTAAGGCATGAACTTCTATTTTCTATGTGCCTTATGCTTTTCAATGCATATATGCCTTATCCATTCTGGAATGCAGAACACCCTGTGGGGTTCAGGACATACCTATCTCCACTGTCAGCTTCTCAAGAGCAGGGCCATGTCGGTCTAGTTCCTACCTTACCTTTAGAACTCATCACAGGGCCTGGAACCCAGGATCTACTTGGTGAATGTATGTACAATTAGTGAATGAATCACCATTTTATAGACCAAGTATTCAATAACTATTCAAGGTGATCCTGTTAATAGGAAGCTTCCAGATCATCTGTCTCCAGTCTACTTGCTTTAGCACATTGGTTAATCTCTGAGAGGCTAAAATGGATGTGCACAGACAAAACTAAAACTGCAATACTCCAGCAACATTCAGCAGTAATCTTACAAATGTGAGGCTTTAGAGGAACCAGAGGATAGCACTGGAACAGCTCTTCCATTCACACTCTGCAGTCTGGCTGTACCAATCAATGTGGATCACAGTAACAAATCTGGCTCCTCTTTGCCCTCTGCCTTTGTGTGTGCATTCTCACCACCTGAAATGCTCTTCTGGCCCTTTCTTCCCCTTTCAATGGCTAGCTCCTAATCAGAAATCTGTTCCCCACAGGATTCTGCTTCCCTTTTTCCTCCATCCCCACCAAAAACTCAGAGCACACACAACACAATATTGTATTGCCTTATTTTCTCATCTTCTTCTCTTTCCTCCACACTCCCTTGCCCCATGACACTATAAGTTCCTTCAGTACAGGGAAATGAACTTTTATAATTCCTAGAAGAGCGATTGCTACATAGGATTTTGCTGTTGTTGAATGTTTGTGTGCAGCCCTGTATCTTACCAAGAAAAAACAATTAAAAATCTCCATTGATAAGAGGGGGTGGAGTCAAGATGGTGGACTAAACACATGTCTCCCTAAACCCCTCTGGAAACCAAGACCCGAATTGACAATTAAATGGAGCCTTCTGGACACCTAGTGAGCCCTAGGACACGGCATACTGCTGTCAATTTGGAGTCCATACCACTGAATGGAAAACCTCCTCTCTTTCGCTGACCCTGCTCTTAACAAGAGCTGGCTTTGACAGACAGAAGGCAACTCACCATTTTTACCTTTTTTAAAAATTTTCCTCTATCTTGGATGATGGGTGGAGCTGGGACTTGACTAGTGGCTAACCTCAGATGCACTGCTGGTGGGATCTACAGGAGAAATTGCTGTATTTTGAGACCCTAGCTTTGGACTCTCTGCATCTTGGCACTTTTGGCGTCTCTTTCCATATAGCTTGTATGGAGACAGGTGCCGAGCTTGTGTGGGATGCCATCTTGTTCCATTGGGAACAGGATACACCTATACGGAGGTCCCAGCTGGACAGGCTGGAAGGCAGCACCTGCCCAGAGGAGAGTGCTATTCCAGCAGAAAAGCAGTATTTTATACAGTGTTGACTGCAGCTGGAGCCGGGCAACAGAGGCTGTGGACTCTGTGCATCTTGGCACCTTCGGCCTCTCTTTCTGCCTCCAACATAGAGTAGCCTGTTCTGAGGCAGGGGCAAACTCGTGCGGGATACCATTTTGTGCCTCCGGGAGGTGGATATACCTATATGGAGGCCTCAGCTGGACCTAATTCCTGGGCTAGGAGGCAGCGCCTGCCTGGAGCAGAGTGCTTTTCTGGCAGAAAAGAAGTATTCTACGCAGAGTCACCTACAGCTGGGGCCCGACAGCAAGGCCAGCAGCACAGTAGCCTTGCTGCATTTAGAGCTAGGGTTCAATATAGAGGTGCTAACTTTGTCAGCTGGGAAGAGGGACTCATACACCTGAAGATCTGACTGACTTTCGAAGTTGTCAGATACCTCTCCCCTTCCATTATAAGATGGCCTAGAGAAGCAACTGTGTCCATCCTCACAGTATCTCTCCCAGCCTCTACTGACTCACATGATGTCCCCAAAGCAAAAAACTCTGGAGAAAACCATAACCAAGAAATCACCCATGGCTTCAGAAAGCCCCCCCCAGAAAAGCACCACAAAACTTGCCAGACAAACAAACCTTTCTGATATTATCAGAAGGTGAATACAAAAAGATTATGTACAGAGCCCTCATAGACCTTATACAAAATGCAGCAGAGCAAAATGAAAAATTAGGCAAGCTGTTCGACCTGATGGAACATCAGTACTCTGAAATCCAACAGATCAAGAACAAAATCAAAGACACAGAAACTTGAATTCAATGCCAATAAAACAGAATGGAACAAATGGAAAATAGACTTTCTGATTTGGAAAACAGAGCTACTGCCTTCAGCATTTATGAGGAGAAATCCAAAAAAAGAAACAAGAAAAATGAATAAGCATTAAAAAGCATGTGGGACTCTTCTACGAATAATTGGAGTTCCTGAACAGGTTGAGACACCTGAGAACACAGAGTATAGTTGCTGAGTTGCTGACAAAAAACATCCAAGAAATTACGAAAGAAGAGAATATAGATATCCAAGATGCGTATCCAATGCCACTGAATATAGGTCTCAAAAGAAAGACTCCAAGACATATCATAATCAAGTTTAACAAAATGAAACATAAGCAGAAACTCTTAAAGGCAGCAAGGCTCAAAGCAAAGCTAACATTCAGAGGGAAACCCTGCAGGCATTCGTCGGATTTCTCAGCAGAAACAACGCTGGCATGGAGACAGTGGCATGACACATTCAAGGTCTTGAAGGGGAAGAATTTCCAACCAAGAATTACATATTTTGCAAAACTATCTTTCAAATATGAAAATGAAATTAAGATATTCACAGATAAACAGAAACTCAGACTTTGTAAAAACCAAGCCAAAGCTACAAGAAATACTGAAAGAATCTCTTGGCTTAGAAGAACAAAACCACTAACTTTATATCTTAGAAGCACATACAGGACACATCACCCAGAATCCTACTCAGTTAGGGAAGGCTCCAAACTTAATCAAAGCTATAATAGTGAAACAAATAATTCAGTGAGCATATCATGAAAACTATGATGCCATCATGTTAACAAGAGGGATGTACTACAGTCATTATAGTCCTTCCAGATGGAGAGGAAGTTGATAAGAACGGCAGTAATGAAAATTGGGTTTATATATAGTTCATTAAAGGGGATCATAGGGGCAGCAGTGAAGCTCAATAAAGCTCCAATATATCAAATCAAGAAATGTACTACAGTAGTCTCAACAACCACAAAACTAACCCTGAAAAAGGTGAAAAATCTACTCACAAAGAATGTCCTAGAACAGACTAATGAGAACAAGGACAATATCAACACAAAAATAAACATATCACCACACAGACTTCAAAATCTGTCAAACAAACCACAGACAACAGAAGAGAAAACAGATAAATAGGAACTATTAAGAATCAAATACTTTCGCTCATCCAAAGACTTTATTAATAGAATTAAAAGACCACCTACAGAATGGAAAAAAATATTTGGCAACTGTACATCACACTGATGCCTGATCTCCATAATCTATAAGATACTACAAAATATCAATGAGAAAAAGATAAATCATCCAATTAAGCAATGGGCAAAAGAGATGGACAGACACTTCTCTAAAGAGGAGATCCAGGTACCCACACATGAGGACATGCTCACAATCATTGGCTATTAAAGAAATTCAAATCAAAACTACAAGGAGTACCATTTCACCCCAACAAGGATGGCCATGATCCAAAAATGCAAAACAACAAATGCTGGAGAGACTGTGGAGAAACTGGAACTCTCCTGCACTGTTGGTGGGATTGCAAAATGGGCAACCTCTTTGGAAAGCAATCTGGCACTCCCTTAAAAAACTAGATGTAGATATACCATTTGACCCAGTAATTCCACTCCTTGAAATATATCCTACAGATTCAAGGCCATTCACACCAACAGACACATGCAAATGAATGTTGACTGAAGCACAGTCCACAACAGCAAAAAGATGGAATCAACCCAGATGCCCAATAACAGAGAAATGCATAGGTAAACTATGGTATATATACTCAATGGAACACTATGCAATGATAAAGAACAACGATGATTTTAGGAAACATCTCATAACCTGGTTTCAGTCAGAGGACATTATGTTGAGTGAAAGTAGTCAGCAACAGAAGGACAAATGTTGTATGAGATCCCTACAATAAGAACTTAAAAACAGACTCATGCATAGAAGAAAAGACTTTGATGGCTGCAATGGTAGAGAGGGAAGGAGAGCAAGGCGGGGAGGATTTAGATAGTTGATAGAAATTTGGTTGGGTGACATCTGTGACAGCACACATTAGAAAGAAGATCAATATTAACTGGACTTCAACATAACATGATTATTCCTCCCATCTTAACCCAATACTGCAAGGACAGAGTAGCTGGGGTGGGGGAGCCATGGACCATGCTCTCAGGGGAAATCGAGGCCAATTGGTACAATTAGCATTTTGCTAATGAGGACTCTCTGTGCTCCACATTGGTGAGTGGCATCAAGGTCTTGAAAGCTGCCAAGCTGCCATCTGAGGGTACAGCACATGGTCCCAACTCAGCAGGAACAGATGATCACTGAGGACCAAAATGACATGGGGGAAGGGGAACCCAGAAGATAGAAAAACCCATGTAAGTGGGTGACTACATCGACTTGTGAACGGAAGAACCGCATGGTGCCCTGCCACCACCACTAATAGCCATAATGGAGCTCACAAAGTTCAGTCTCACTGGCAGCACAAGAATAAGAAGGAGTGCACCCTGAGATCTCCACTTGAAGATCACAATTGATGGTCCAGGGGCTTCGAGGTTCCCCTGGGAGCATGGCCCCTGGTCTTGATGCTGCCCCTGTTCATAAATCATAATGAAGGTCAATTCTTCGGACAGGAATGGATTGGCCTTGGTGACACAGAGTGACCATACCATGTGTTCACTTTATGGTTCTGTACATCTATAGGGTATCGTCCTGCTGACCTTGCACTGGAGGGGCGGAATGTGTGGAGAGGATGGGATAGGGCATGTATGGAACAGAGAGGAAGAGTGTGCTGTCACCTGGCAGGGAGAGCAGTGGGAGCAGCATATAGGTGGCCATGCAAACTTATATGGGAATGTACATTTTCATTCAATCATCATCACAATAAAAACATTAAAAAAGTATCATATTCTAAAAAAAAATCTCCACTGATGAACTCTAGCTATAGATCCCCAGAGTCATGAGTAATAAACACATACCAACACAAGAAATTACTCTGCAGTGTGTACAGAAGGCATTCTCCCTCCAGTTATTCTCTGGCACATTGTCCCCAGTGACCAATGCCTTGCATTTTTAGGTCTTAGACTTGGGGTCTCAAATTCTACCCCACTGACAGGAAGTATCGTGGAGAGGTACAAAAAAGAGAGTAAAGTGTTGCCATAGATGCAAACAGAACGAACAAAGGTAAAAAGACGGGGGTGGGGAACCAAGGAGTGTGACTGGCTCTTTTACCACCAGAGCTCAGTCGCAGACTCACAGCTCTTTGATAAAAAAAGGACGAAAAAAACCCAGAAAGGAAGACGGTATGGTAAATTTCCTTTAAAGAGTCCAGGGACAAAGTAAGCAAAGACCTGTATCAGGACTTGAGGGAAAAGACGGAACTCTGGGGACTTGCAAAGTGGTCATGTCCATACTGAGCTAGGGATGGAGGGAGATCTGCCACTTTCAGTTGTCCACAATGAAGGGCCTGTAGAGCCTTCAGGCTAAGACAAACTTAACAAGCAGAGGCTTCTATTACAACAAATGCAATCCCAAACTCAAAATGCAGCATCACTGGCCACAGCCTGGTTTAAGAAATGCTCTAACTACAGGCTCCCAGGGCCTAAGGTCTGCCACTAGTATACTGGCTACATCTCACTACTGTATCTTTTGGCAGCATCCAAACAGCCCACGGGAAAAGTAACAGAGGCCACGACGGGCAAGGTCCCGTGCGCAAGGACACCACCAGCATGTGTGAACTTCTACATCCTCCCACCATCCCAGAACACCCTGTCTTCTGGTTTATAGGGTGAGGAAAAGGAGCAGCACTGCTATTTCACCACAGTTTTTTAAAAGGACAAGTGAAAAAATGCTTTGTGAATCATAAAGGTACAGTACAAGTGCAAAGAAGCAGCATTATTATCAGTGCTTTTTTTCAGTTGGAAACCCTGGTGGCATAGTGGGTTCAGTGTTACACCTGCTAACCAAAATATCAGCAGTTCAAATCCATGAGGTGCTCCTTGGAAAGTCTATAGGGCAGTTCTACTCTGACCTCCAGGGTCGCTATGAGTTGGACCCGAGTCAACGCTAGTGGGTTGGTTTTTTTTTAACTCGCTGTTTGCATCAGCACAGTATACTTACATCATTTATTCTTTTTCTCACATAAATACTAACATTTCTATTTCCACAGATGCAGCTACTCTGCAAGTCACTAGTGCTTCTCTTTGTTCCTGCTGTTCACTTGATCTGGAATGACTTTTTCAGCTTCGCTGATTGGCAAATTCCAAGTTATCCATTAGGACCCAAGTCAAATACCCTCACCAGTGTGAAACCTTTTCCAGCTGTCTCTGGTCTACACTCCACCCAACTCTATAATGGATTCCACACGGTGAGTCCACCTGGTGAGGCAATTCTTACCACCTGCTAATGGAAATAAGTTCACAGACCAATTCATGAAGTATTTCCCATACCTCCTCTCATACAAGAGCTTTCCTGATAACAGAAAGCATTTGGTTTTCCTGCAGTACATCTGCAGTTGTATGTAATATGCCCATACTGGAGACTGGAGAATTAGAAATGATAATATTCCCGTTCCAGTAATCAGGGTTGAATGCTAATGAAACACTAGGCATTTTACTAATAAGCCCTTCTTGGGACATTGTACTACTTTTCCAAATTTGCAGATGAGGAACTGAAAAAGCAACTTGTCTTTGGTCAAAAAACTAAGTAGCAGGTGGGGTTAAAGTCAATTTGACTGCAGTCCATACGATCTTAACTACCACACCAGCTTGATTTGATTATTGTTGTTTCAAGATACGAACTGCACTATTTCCCCCATATCTTTTCTTCTCATCTCATGATTTAGAAAGTAAATTGCTATGAAAACATAAAGAAAAGGACAGTGATGCAGTAGGGGCACACTCCCTGGGGTCAGTAAAGTCTGTATTTAGTATCTCCTTGTCCAGAGGCTGTTCACCGGAAACAAATGAGGGCTGCAGGCTGAAAAGCCTCACACTGTTCCTAGGTCCTTCAAAGTTAAAGCTCCTTTTGAATCTTTTCCTGTTAATGTGTAACTGGCAGTCAAGCAGAAGAGAGAAGGAGGCAAGTAACAGAGTGAGGCCCCACCTCTGGAAGGCTGTCTGCATGCCTCCCACCCCCCATAACTTTCTGTTCTTCAACAGTAAATAAAAGGATAGCAATAGGTGATATTAGTATCTCCACCTGACTCAGCTCCATGAAGTGGCTGAAGGAATATCAATGCATGAAACCGAAGGAGGAGTCTCGGGATGATGGCATTTTCTCTTCACATCTGAGAATAAAATCCCTTGTACAATGCACTGAGGAAACAGACTTGACTGGAAGAGTCTTTTGGCTCTCCCACTCATTGTGTGAACTCAGAAAAAAAAAAAAACAAACTACTTTTGCTGGCATCTGTATGAAAAAGATAATTAAGTGGATCTACCTTAAAGGCTTGTTTTCAAGGTAACAGACTTAGTTTCCATATCAAAAATATTTACAATAGTGCCAAGCAAACGGTAAGTGTGATAAGTGTTAGCTATTATTACAGTTGTTGCTGCTAAAATTATTAGCATCTCTACATTTCCTCTCTGCTATGTCTCTTGTCTTATAGTGTTCTAACCATTTCTGAAGACCAAATCTGATGATTTCAGAGTCCTTTCCTTTGTTCTAAACTCTCTCTTATTCTTCTTTTGGAGATAGAACAAAGAGATTGCTGTTCAAATAATGTTCCTTTTCCTGATGCTGGTAACAGTAACACCTAAGTCAACCACCCAGCAATCAAGCAGGATTCTCATACATAGGGCTGCCAGCCCATTAAAAATTGTTTTCCCAGTATAAATAAACCAAGTGCACTTAGGATTATTTTTCCTGAGATGTATCATTACTAAGGCTTACCTCTAATATTTACCTTAATAGATAAGAACAACATCACAGATATTTAGAAGCACTGAGACCCAGACTTCTGGTGTGGGTTGGGTTGTAGAAGGCACATTGCTAGATTCCTGATCAATTGTGGAAAAACGTGTCCAAGAGACACTGGGCTGAATTCCTTGTTTGGAGAATGGTGGATTAGGTCAAATGGTGAATGCTGGAAATTTCTAGTACTATTTTTTTTTTATACCAGTACTATATACATATAAGTAAACCCATTGCTGATGAGTCAATTCCAACTCAGAGTGACCCTATAGGGCAGAGTAGAACTGCCCCATAGGGTTTTCAAGGAGCATTTGATGGCTCTGAACTGCCTATCTTTTGGTTAGCAGGCATAGCACTTAACCACTGTGTCATCAGGTTTTCCACCACTACTATAAGGTGATACAAAAACATTGCCCCCATTGCTGGCCAACACGGAAGTACCACACTGTCCTGTCACAGCCAAGACTTGAAAAACTAAAACAGAGACAACAGTCCATCCTGGAACCTGAAGTGTCAAACGAACAGATAAAGAACCTAGTCAAACACTAAAAGGAGTAAGAAACTGACAGAGAACACAGAGTAAAAAGAGATATAAGCAAAGATATCTGTCAGCTAACAGCAAAGATTTGCTATTTGTCTCCCAGCAGTGAGCTCAGGAAAGCAACTTCATGAAAATCCCAGTAGGAGATATAGCACCTGGTAATCGGCAACACACAATTTTCCATCTCCCATCCTCTCCCCATTACTCTTACCTCCAATGCTTCCTGGCTAGGTTCAGTATTTCTGCTGGCCAGGAAGTGTAGCATTCATGCTGCCGAGGTTTGTCCCACCCACATCATAGATTGGTGGACAGGAAGTACATAAAAGAAGCTTGAGGGAGCTCTGAGCAGATCACAGATCAATTGGTAACCAGCGATATATGCTTTCCTAGTGCTCACCTTTCCTTGCCAACTTTGGCCTCCTCTGCTTCCTGTGAGGCCACAGTCTCTTGGGTGAGAGGAAACTCCTTTGTCCTGAGTTGCTTGGATTCACCCTGCCCACACTGAGTGTGATTTGTCTGTAGCAAGTATTGCTATTTTGTTTCTTTTGTTTTATTCCACATCTTCTACCATTACCACCTTCCTCTTTCCGGGACACCTAGCTCTGTGTGTCATTTTTCCTCTTCTTGAAAGGCTGTCAAGTACCATATAACTGGGGAACCATTCCCCTGCCCCATCATGTCACACTGGTGGGACCCTCAGGACTTCTCGTTGTTGTAATTTTTGCTTTGTCTGTTTTTTTTTATTTTATTTTATTTTCATGGCTTGGAAACCCGTTAGCTGGTCTGTACTGCATGGCTTAGGATCCATTTCCCTAGCTTACACAGCAATGCCAGTGGGATCTCTGAGGGAATTTCTGTTTTTCTTCAATCTTTTTTTCCTTTTATCTCTTTTCCTCTTTCTGTCTTTCATTTCTCAGTTCTTATCTCTCCATACTTACCTTTTTTTTCATCTCCTGAATAACTGTCTCTGTGCAACATCTATACCCCTACTGGCCAGGCTCTTCTGTGCAGCCAGGGAAACAATTCCCTGGTCTTTGAAGCTGCACTGGTGGTACCCTTAGGGGTCTTTCTTTACTTTTCCAAATTTTTATCTAGTCATTTCTTGTCTGTTACCTTTGTTTTCTTATTCACTCCCTTTTTTCTTATTAGTTTTTCTCTATTTCTCATTTCTCAGCTCTCTGACAGTAAGCTCCCCTACCATTCTTTCTTTTGTTTACTTTAGCTTTTGTGCCTATCACCTGCCTCTCCTCTCTCTCATACTCAGTTTAGGTCACACATCACAACCTTGCTGCCTCCTTCCTGCCTACCTGTACTACACACTGGACAACACATCCCTGAGCAGCAAACAGCATGGCTTACTGGAACCTGCCCAACACTAATTACTGGTCCAACCTGTTGGCCCTAGTAAATTATATGTCACAAATGACCAATACCAGACCCTCCCTCCTCAGCTAGACTTTCTCTGCTACACCATAGGTAAGTGACTAGTCCTCTCCATTGGAAAAGAAGGCGAAAAGTATCATGACCACAGACAAGCAAACAAGGAATGCACAGCCCAAGTGCTCTGACATAATCAAATAAACAAAAATGCAAGATGAAACAAACAAATCTACAATCAATCAATAAATAAAGTAACTACTGAAACCCCTGAAAACAGAAGACAATATCAAAACATATTAAAAAGCAGGACAGGATGGTTCCAGGTAGTTATTCAAAATAAAACACGAGATAACTTTCCAGCAGAAGAACAGGCACTGACAGGGAATGCAAGTCTTCAGTATTGAGAGCTATCAGACAGTTGTAGAAAAAAGCAGGCAAACTCATGGAAAAAGCAAATTCATGAGAGAATTCAGAAAATGTTACAGGAACAAAATGCTAAAATAAATTCACAACTAGGAATCATATAAAAACAACAGAATTCAAAAAGATAAACGAGATTTCAGAAATTGATAGTGTCACAGAAGAACTGAGGAGCAGGTCTGAAATGACAGAAGACAGGATTAGTGTAATTGAAGACAAACCCTTCAATATAACTTGGAGGAAAAACCAGAAAAAGAACAAAGAAAAAGAAACCATGAGAATTATGTGGGATACAGTGGGATACAATCAAGCAAAAATTAGCAAGTGGGACAAAATGGGAAATACAGCAAGGTCACCAAAGAATAGCTGACAGAAAGCTTCCCTAATACTATGAAAGATGAAAAGTCAACCATCCAAGAAGATCAGCTAACCCCATATAGGATATATCCTAAAAGAAAATCACCAAGGCATATCCTAATCACACTTGATGAAACCAAAGGTAAAGAAAAAATTCTGTGAGCAATTCAAGAAAAACAAAAAGTCACATTTAGAGAGGAAACTACGTGCATCTAAATGGCTGACTGAATGCTGAATCCATGCAGGCAAGAAGGCAACAAAGTGACATGTATAAACCTTGGGGGGAAAAAAAACAAACTGCTAATGAATAATAACATACCCTGTAAAACTCATGTTGAAATATGATGGTAAAATTAGGACATGTACAGATTCTGGGGGTCAGTTCTACCCTGGCCCCTAGGGTCGCCATGAGTCGGATCCGACTCGACGGCACTTGGCTTGGCCAGCACAGATAAACACAAATTAAGAAAGTATGTAAAAACAAGATCAAATTACTAGAAATATTTTTTTCACTTCTTCAAAATTGTGCTTCAAGTAAGTTTACAATTCTAGCCAGCTTCTCTTATAAAAATTTACACACACTTTGTTATGTGACCCTACCTGCTCTCCCCACACTGCGACAGCACTCTTCCTCTCTATCCTGTATTTCCTGTATTTCCTGTATCCTTTCAACCACCTCCTGTCATGCTGTGCCTTCCCATTTCACCTCTAGACAGGAGGTGCTCAGAGAGTCTCCCATATCTCCTTAAGCCAAGAAGTGCACTCCTTAGCAGTATCATTTTATATCCTATATACTACTTGAATCCTTGTCTGAGGAGTTGATCTCAGGAATGGTTTCACTTCTAGGTTAACAAAACGTCTGGGGGTTCCTCCACTCTGTGCAACCATCAACTTTGGTCTTTTTAATAGAGTTCAGCTGCTTCACATTACTTTTCCACTCTTCTGCAGAGACTCTTTGTTGTGTTCCCCATAAGGGCAGTCATTGGCGGCAGCTGAGCACCACTTAGTTCTTGCAGTCTCATTCTGATGCAGTCTTTGGTTTATGTGGAACTTTCTGGTTATGGGTTTCATATTTTCTTTACTTCTTTGATGTTCTACATTCTCCTTTGATCCATATGGCTTGGGACCTATTGATGCTTCTTAGAGGGTCACTTAGATGCCACTCACCAAAGTGGGATGAAGAACATTCATTAATAAATTTTGTTATGCCAATGTCCCCTGAAACCATGATCCCCAGGTCCCTACCTCTGGTATTCCGACCCTAGAAGTATATGGTTGTATTTAGGAAACTGCTTAGTTTTGGGTTTGTCCAACTGTGCTGAGTACTCTGCTGTGTGCTGTCCCACCCTTTACCTAAAATACTTCTTATCTATTATCTAATTAGTTAATACCCTTCTCCCCGCATCTGTAACCATTAAAAACTGTTCTATGGAAAGGAGGAGTGTGCTGTCACTGGGCAAGGAGAGGAGGAGGAACTGCAAATATGCAGGTATGCAAATTACCTTGGATTGTATACTTTCACTCAATCATAATTAAAATAAAATAAAACTGTTCTGTTTTCACTATTTCTTCAATCCTTATAATACTGGTCTTATACAATAGTTGTCCTTTTGTAATTGACTAATTTCACTCAGCATAACACTTCTGGATTCCTCCATGTTATGTTTCCAAATTCATCATTGTTCTGTATCATTGTGTAGAATTCCATTGTGTGAATACACAGTAATTTGTTTTTCTATTCATTCATGAGCATCTAGACTGAGTCCATCTTCTTCCTACTGTGAACAGGGCTGTGACAAACATTGATGTGCATGTATCTATTTATATAGCATTTTGAACTAGGATATATTCCAAGAAATGGGATTGCTGGCTCGCGTGGTATTTCTGTTTCTAGCTTTATTAAGAAAGTGCCAAATTGGTTTCCAAAGTGGTTGTACCATTTTGCATTCCCACCAGTGGTGCATGAATGTTCCAATCTCTCTACAGCCTCTCCAACATTTTATTATTTTGTGTTTTTTGGATTAATGCCAGCCTTGTTGCAGTGACATGGTATTCCATTGAATTTTGATGTGGATTTCTCTAATAGCTAATGATTGTGAGCATTTCCTCATGTATGTTAGCTGTTTGAATGTCTTCTTTGATGAATACCTATTCATAATTTTACCTATTTTTTAAATATTTTTTATTATGATTGAATGAAAATGTACATTCCCACATAAATTTGCATGCTTACCTATATGCAGTTCCACTGCTCTCCCTGAACAATGAAAGCACACTCTTCGTCTCTGCTCCATACATGTCCTATCCTCCTAACAGTCTCCTATCCCCTCCTCTCCAACCACTCCCTTTCCTCCAGTACAAAGTCAGTAGGACGACATTCTATAGATGCATAGAACCATAAAGTTCCCACAAAATATGGCCACTCTGCACACGAAGTCCAATCCATTTCTGTTCGAAGAGTTGAACTTCATTAAGATTCATGGTCAGGAGCAGCATCAGGGCCAGGGGCCATGCTCCCAGGGGAACCCTGAAGCCCCTGGACTATCACCTGTGGTCTTTTAGTGGAGACCTCAGGGTGTATCCCTTTTTATTCCTGTGTTGCCAGTGAGACTGAACTTTGTGAGCTCCATCATAGCTATCACTGGTGGTGGCCAGGCACTATCTGGTTCTTCTGGTCACAAGCCAATGTAGACCCCCACTCATGTGGGTCTCTCTGTCTTCTGGGTTCTCTTTCACCCATGTAGTTATGGACCTCGGTGATCATCCGTTCCTGCTGAGTTGGGATCATTTGCTGTGCCCTCGGATGGCAGCTTTTAAGACTCCAAATGCCACTCACCAATGTGGGGCACAGAGAGTCCTCATTAGCAAAATACTAGTCGTGTCAATTGGCCTTGATTTCCCCTGAGAGCATGGTCCCTGGCCCCCCACCCAAGCTACTATGTCTTTGCAATATTGGGTTAAAATGGGACGAGTACTCATGTTGAAGTCTAGTTAGTATTGACCTTCTTACTAACGTGTGCTGTCATCGATTTCACCCAGCCAAACTTGTAACAATTATCTAATCTAAACACTCCCTCCTCGCGCTCCCACCCTCCCCACCCTTGCAGCTGGCAAAGAGTCTTTTCTTCCTAATCTAAACACTCCCTCCTCGCGCTCCCATCCTCCCCACCCTTGCAGCCGGCAAAGAGTCTTTTCTTCTATGCATGAGTGATTTTAGGTTGTTATAACAGGGGTCTCATACAATATTTGTCCTTCTGTAGCTGACTACTTTCACTCAACATAATGTCCTCCAGTTGAAACACGGTTATGAGATGTTTCCTGAAATCACCGGTGTTCTTTATCATTGCATAGTTTTCCATTGAGTATATATACCATAGTTTACCTATACATTCCTCTGTTGCTGGGCATCTGGGTTGATTCCATCTTTTAGCTATTGCAGACTGTGCTGCAATAAATAATCATGTGCATGTATCAGTTGGTGTGAATGGCCTTGAATCTGTAGGATATATTCCAAAGAGTGGAATTACTGGGTTAAATGGTATATCTACATCTAGTTTTTTAAAGGAGTACAAGATAGCTTTTCAAAGAGGTTGCACCATTTTACAACCCGACCAACAGTGTAGGAGAGCTTCAATTTCTCCACAGCCTCTCCAGCATTTGTTGTTTTGCATTTTTTGGATCATGGCCCACCTTGTTGGGGTGAAATTGTACTCCTTGTAGTTTTGATTTGAATTTCTTTAATAGCCAAGGATAGTGAGCATGTCTGCATGTGTTTTTTGGCTGCCTGGATCTCCTCTTTAGAGAAGTGTCTGTCCATCTCCTTTGCTCATTGCTTCATTGGATGATTTATCTTTTTCTTATTGATATTATGTGGTATTTATATATTCTGGAGATCAAGTGTTGGTCTGACGTATGGTTGTCAATTTTTTTTCCCCATTCTGTAGGTTAATTCTATTGATAAAGTTTTTGGATGAGCAAAAGTATTTGATTCTTAATAGTTCCCTTTTACATATTTTTCACTTTTACTGAATGTTTTTTGACAGATTTTGAAGTTTCTCTGTGTTGTGTATTAAAACTTCCATTGTTGTTCCTACTTTTTCTTGCATGAACTTTATCATTTCAGATTTGATATTTAGGTCTTTTATCCAGTTTGAGTTGGTTTTTGTATAAGGTGTAAGACATGGGTCTTGTTTCAATTTGTTGCAGATAGATATCCAATTTTGCCAGCATCATTTGTTGAAGATATTTTTACCCCAGTTTAATGTTTTAGGGCATGTGTCAAATATCAACTGTTTATAGGCAGATGGTATCATCTCTAGTGTCTTGATTCAGTTCCATTGATCTATCTGTCTCTTTTTGTACCAGTACCAGGCTGTTTTGACTACTGTGGCAGTGTAATAGGTTCTAAAGTTGGGTAATGAGAGGCCACCCAAGGTGTTCTTCTTTAGTAGTGCTTTACTTATCCAGGGCTTCTTCCCTTTCCAGACAAAGTTGGTGATTTGTTTCTTTGTCTCATTAAAAAATGTCACTGGAACTTGTATCAGGATTGCATTATATAAGTAGATCGCTTTGGGTAAAAGACATTTTCACAATGTTAAGTCTTCTTATCCATGAGCAGGGTAGGTTTCTTCATTTTAGTCTTTCTTAATTTCCTACAGTAAAGGCTTGTAGTTCTCTTTGTAAAGGTCTGTTTATTTCTCTGGTTAGATTTATTCCTAGGTACTGTATCTTCTTAGGGGCTATAGTAAATGGTATTGACTTGGTGATTTCTTCTTTAATAATCTCGTTGTTGGTATAAAGCAATCCTACTGATTTACTTACGTTTACCTTGTATCCTGAGACTTTGCTGAACTCTTCTATCAGTGCGAGTAGTTTCCTTATGGATTCTTTGGGATTCTCTGCATGTACAGTCACATCACCTGCAAATAGGGAGATTTTCACTTCTTCTTTGCTGATGCAGATGCCTTTTATTTCTTGGTCTTGTCTAATCGCTCTGGCTAGAACTTCTAGTACCATGTTGAATAGAAAAGGTGAGAGTGGGCATCCTTGTCTAGCTTCTGTTCTCAAGGGAAACTGTTTCAGTCTCTCTCCATTCAACTGTTTCAGTCTCTCTCCATTCAGGATGACGTATGCAGTTCATTTCGTATAAATGGCCCATACTGCATCAAGGAATTTGCCATGTATTGCTATTTTGCTGAGAGTTTTTAGCATGAATGGGTGTTGGACTTTATCAAATGTCTTTTCTGCATCAAAGATACGATCAGGTGATTCTTGTGTTTTGTGGTATTTATGTAGTTGATCACATTAACTGGTTTTCTGATGTTGAACCAGCCTTGCATCCCTGGTATGAATCCCACTTGGTCATGATGGATTATTTTTTTTGATATGTTGTTGTATTCTATTAGCAAGAACTTTGTTGAAGATTTTTGCATCTAGATTCATGAGTGATTTTGGTCTGTAGTTCTCCTTTTTGGTTGAGTCTTTCCCTGGCTTTGGTATCAGGGTTATGCTGGTTTCACAGAATGAATTTGGGAGTATTCCATCCCTTTCTATATTGTGAATAGTCTCAGTAGTATTGGAGATAACGCTTTTCAAAAGCTTGGTAGAATTCTGTGGTGAAGCCATCCAGACCCGGGCTTTTTTTGGTTGGCAGTTTTCTAATGAACTTTTCAATCTTCACCTTTGTGACGGGTTTACTAAATCATTTTGCTTCGCCTTGTGATAATTTGGGTGATATGAATCAAGGAATTTGTCCATTTCCTCCAAGTTTTCAAATTTATTAGAGTACTGTCTTTTATAGTACTGTTATGATTTTTTTGATTTCTGCTGGCTCTGTTGTAACAGCTCCCCTCTCATTTCTTATTTGGGTTATTTTATTTCCTTTCCTTTTTTTTTTAGTAAGTTTATCCAATGGTTTGTCACTTTGATCTTTTAAAGAAACCAGCTTTTGGTCTTTTCAGCTTTTTCAATTGTTATTCTATTCTCTAATTCGTTTAGTTTTGCTCTGATCTTTATGATCTGGTTTATTCTGGTGCCTGAGGGGTTCCTCTGCTGTTCTCTCTACTCATTCAAGCTGGAGGGTCAGTTCTGTGACTTAGTTGCTTTCTTTCTTCCAGATGTGTGCATTTATGGAGATAAACTGACCTGTGACCAGTGCATTGGCTGTATCCCATAGGTTCTGGTAGGAAGTGTTTTCATTCTCATTGGAATCCATAAATTCTTGATTTCATCCTTGATTTCTTCTATAGCCCATGGCTTTTTGAGCAATATGTTGTTCAGTTTCTATGAGTTCCACTTTCTATCTATGTTTTTTTCTGGTATTGATTTGGACTTTTATGGCCCTATGATCTGAGAAGATGCTTTGCATTAATTCAATGGTACGGATTTTGTTGAGAATTGCTTTATATCCTAACACATGGTCTATCCTGGAGAATGTTCCATGTGCATTGGAGAAAGTGTAATTATCTGCTGATGGACAGAAAGTTCTGCGTATGTCAATGAGGTCTAGTTGGTTAATTGTGGCAATAAGGTCTTCTGTGTCTTCACTGAGCTTTTTTCTAGATGATCTGTCCAATATTGAGAGTGGAGTGTTGAAGTCTCCTACTATTATTGTGGAGTGATCTATCTCCTTTTAGAGTGTAGTCAGTGTTTCTTTGATGTATTTAGGTGCTCTAATATTAGGTACATAAATATTTAATATTGTTAAGCCCTGCTTGTGTATTGACTCTTTCAGCAATAGTGTCCATCCTTGTCCACGATGGTAGATTTTACATTAAAATCAATTTTGTCTAAGATTAGAATTGCCACATCTGCTCTTCTTTGTTCATTGTTAGCTTGATATATATTCTTCCATCCTTTAATTTTCAGTTTGTTCGTATCATGAAGTCTAAAGTCAGTTTCTTGTAGGCAATATATGGATGGGTCATGTCTTTTGATCCAAGATGTCACTCGATGTCTGTTTACTGGAGCATTCAGTGCATTCACATTCAATGTAATTATTCATTGGTATGTGTTCAGTGCTGCCATTGTGATATGTTTATTTTTGTGTTGTTTTCTCTGTTGTTCTCATTAATTAGTTCTGAGACATTCTTCTTTGTGAGTTGATTTGTCACCTTTTTCAGGGTTGGTTTTGTGGTTGTTGAGACTCCTGTATTACATTTTTTTGCTATGGTATGTTGCATCTTTATTGTGCTTTATGGCTGCCCCTATGATCCCACTTAATAAACTATGTATAAACCCAATTTTAATTACTCCAGTCTTGTCAACTTCCTCTGCATCTGGAAGGACTATATTGACTGCAGTACATCCCTCTTTTTAATATGAAGACCTTTTTAATATGAAGATCACAGGATTATTTGTTTCACTATTATAGCTTTGATTGAGTTTAGAGCCTTTCCTAGCTGAGTAGGACTCTGGATGATGTGTCTTTCTACACTATGAGGTTAGTGGTTTTGTTCCTCTAAGCCAAAGCCAAGAGATTCAGTATTTCCTGAAGCTTTGGTTTGGTTTTTACAAAGTCTCCAAGTTTCTGTTTATCTGAGAATATCTTTATTTCATTTTCATATTTGAAAGATAGTTTTGTAGGATATATGATTCTTGGTTAGAAGTTCTTCCCCTTCAAGGCTTTGAATAGATCATGCCACTGTCTCTGTGCCAGCATTGTTTCTGCTGAGAAGTCAGATGAAAGCCCACAGGGTTTCCTTCTGAATGTTAGCTTTGCTTTGAGTCTTGCTGCCTTTAAAAGTTTCTGCTTCTGTTTCATTTTGTTAAGCTTGATTATAATATGTCTTGGGGTCTTTCTTTTGAGATGTATATTGAGTGGTGTTTGATATACATCTTAGATACCTGTATTCTCTTCCTTCAAGATTTCTGGGAAGTTCTCTGTCAGCAGCTCATCAACAATACTCTCTGTATTCTAAGGTGTCTTGCCTGTTTAGGGACTCTAATTAATCATAGGTTGTTCCTCTTAGGAGAGTCCCACATGCTTCTTAATGTTTCTTCATTTTTCTTGTTTCTTTTTTCTGACTTCTCCTGATAGATGCTGGAGTCAGCAGCTCTGCCTTCCAAGTCAGAAAGTCTCTTTTCCATTTGTTCCATTCTGTTTTCTTGGCTTTGGCTTGAAGTTCCTATGTCTTTGATTTTGTTCTTGATCCACTGGATTTCAGAGTACTAGTGTTTCATCAGATTGAACAACTTGCTTAATTTTTCATTATGCTCTGTTGCATTTTGTATAAGGTTTAGGAGGGCTCTCTATATAATCCTTCCATATTTACCTTATGATAATTTCCGAAAAGTTTCTTCATTTGGAAAGCTCTTTGGTTGTTTCATTTGGGGGCCTGTTGAAGCCATGGATGATTTTCTTGTTACTGCTTTTTCTGAAGTCTTGCTTTTTGGGATTCATGTGCACCAATAAAGGCTGGGAGAGATGCTGTGAGGATGGACTGCAATTGTTTCTCTAAGTTGTCTTAAAATGAAAAGTGAGTTATCTGACCACTTCCCAGGTCAGTCAGGTTTTCAGGTGTACAGGGCCCTTTTCCCAACTGGCAAAGTAAGCACCTTTATATGCAACCCCAGATGTTGTGAACTAGTTCAAAATGCAGCAAGGCTACTGCCCTGTTGGCCTCTGCTGACAGGCCCCAGCCATAGGCTACACTTTGTAAAATACTGCTTTTCTGTTGGTAAGGTGCTCTCATGTTGGCAAGCACTGGCTCCAAGCCTAGGAATTAGGTCTCACTGAGACTTCTGTACTCAAGATGGCGTTCTGCACAAGTTCTCTACCTAGCACCTCCATACAAACTGCACCACAGCAGACGTGGAAAGAGAGGCAAGAGGCGCTGAGATGCGGAGAGTCCACAGTCTCCATTGCTGGGCCCAAGCTGTAGGCGATACTGTGTAAACTACGGCTTTTTTGCTGGAAAAGCACTCTTCTTCAGGCAGGCGCTGCCTCCCAGGCTAAGAATTAGATCAGTCTAACCAAGGTAGTGTCCTGCACAAGTTCACCACCTGGCATCTCTGTACAAACTGTACCACGGCAGAAGCGGAAAGAGAGGCCAAAGTTGGCGAGATACACAGAGTCCAAGCCGGGTCCTCAAAATACTGTAATTTCACCTGCCTATCCCACCAGCAGTGTGTCCGAGACTAGCCGCTAGTCAAGACCCAGCTGTGCTGGCTGGCCAAAACAGAGAAAAAAAAAGTCAAAATGGTAAGTTACTTTCGGTCTGTGAAAGCAAGGACTGGCTAGGAGCAGGAGTCAGCTAAAAAGAGGAAGTTTTCCATTCAGAGGCATGAAGTCCAAATTAACAGCCCTATGCTGTGTCCTGGGGCTCACTAGGTGACCAGAAGGCTCTGTTTAATTATCATCTCAGGTCTTGATTTCCACAGGGATTTAGGGAGACGTGTGCTTAGTCCACCACCTGGACTCTGACTCCACTCATTTTTTTTAAATGAGGTTGTCTTTTTGTTTTTGACATTTTACAGCATATTGCAGATTTTAGAGATTAGATATTGATCAGATTCATTGTTTCCAAAACATTTTTCTCAGTCTATAGGTTGTCTTTTTACTCCTTTCCTACTTGATGGCACTTGGCTTGGCTTAGTGTTCATGCATTATTAGTAGTGTTTTCTATTATTTTTATGCAGTGTATTAGGGATCTTAGCATTGTCCTTATTTTTTCTTCCATGCTCACTTCAAATTTTATATTTAGGGGTTTGATCCATTTTGAGTTAGATTTTGTATATGGTGTGGGAAAAGGGTCCTGTTTTATTTTTTTAGATAGATATCCAGTTACATCATTTGTTAAAGAGATGTCTTTTTCCCATTCAAAGACTCTGGGCCTTTGTCAAATATAAGCTGCTCATAGGTGGGTGATTTTATGTCTGGTTTCCCATTTCTGTTCTACTAGCCTGTATCTGTTGTTATACCAGTACCAGACTGTTTTGACTACCATGGCGTGTTGTAATTTCTAAAGTCAGGTAGTGTCAGTCTCCTACTTTGTTATTTCTCTTCAGTAACACTTTACTTATCCGGGGTCTCTTCTCTTTCCAAATGAAATTGATAAATTTCTCCATCTCGTTAAAAAATGCCATTGGTGTCTGGGGTCTTAAAAAAATAGCAAGCTGCCATCTGAGGTGCACCAAATAATACCAACTTAGCTGGAAAAGATGATCAGCAATGATAACAATAACAAGAGGGTAAAAGAACCCAAAAGATAGGAAGACCCATGTGAATGGATGACTACTATCAACATGTGACCAGAAGAACCAGTAACAACCATGATGGGTCTCACAATGTTGAGTCCCAGTGGCCACATGAGAAAAAAAGGGGTACACCCTAAGAACTCCACTAAAAGACTGCAACTGATGGTCCAAAGGCCCAGGAGTTCCCCTGGGAGCATGGCCCCTAGACCTGACACTGCCCCTCATCATAGATCATTATTGAAGTCAACTCTTCTGATAGGAATGGACTGGACTCGGGGATACAGAGTGACCATATTGTGTGTGCATTTTATGGTTCTATTTTTCTTTAGGATGTCGTCCTACTGGCCTCTTACTAGAGAGGACTGCAGAGGGTGGAAAGGAAGGGACAGGAGACAGTTTAGAGGATATGACATGTATGGAATAGAAGAGGAGTGTGCTGTCACTGGCAAGGAGAGCACAGGGAGCTGCAGATAGGTGGCATGCAGATTTGAATTGTATTGTAAATTTTCACTTAATCAGAACAATGCCATTGGAATTCCAGTCAGGATTGCATTGTATCTTAGGAGTGGTTTGGGCAGAATAGACATTTTCACAATATCAAGTCTTCCTATCCATGATCAAGGTATGTTTCTCAACTTATGTAGGTCTCTTGGTTTCTTGCAGTAGTGTCTTTAGTTTTCTTTATATAGGCTTTAAGACATCTCTGGTTCAAATTATTCCTAAGTATTTTATCTTTTTGGGGTTATTGAAAACAAATTAATTTAGTGATTTATACTTTGACAGTCTCTTCTCTGGTGCAGAGGAATCCAACTAATTGTTGTATATTTATCTTGTATCCTGACTGCTGAACTGTATTAATTCCATCAGGGTTTTAATGTAGTCTTTAGATTTTTCTGTGTATAAGATTGTATCATCCGCAAATAAAAATACTTTTACTTCATCCTTACCAATTTAGTTGCCCTTTATTTCTTTTTGTAGCCTGACTGCTCTGGCTAGAACCTAGAGCACAATGTTGAAGAAAAGTAGTGACAAAGGGCATCCTTGTCTGGTTCCTGTTCTCAAAGGGAATGCTTTCAGATGTGAGGAGCCGAAATCATCTTAAAGAAAATCTTAAAGAAATGTACTAGGTAAGGCTCACTTAAGAAAAATATCGTGCCAGCAAGGTCATGGGAACTGACTGCTCAGCAATCTCCCCGGAAAGAATAAACAATATATGGCTGTCCTTGGATAGGGTTATTATTAGATCAGAGGTTTTGAGAACTAGGGAACACAGGTGCATGCCAGCAAGGTCATGGGAACTGACTGCTCAGCAATCTCCCCGGAAAGAATAAACAAGATATGGCTGTCCTTGGATAGGGTTATTATTAGATCAGAGGTTTTGAGAACTAGGGAACACAGGTGCATGAGAAAGACCAGAGTTAAGAATAAACAAAGAAGTGTGTACTGTATAAAAGTTTGCTTGATAAAGAAATAAACGTCTCAGCTTGACTGGGTCCCTCCTGATGTGAGCATCTTTCTTTAAGCTCCCAAGCCCTTCCTTCAGTCCTGCTCACCTGTAGAGAGATGGCTGGTACCGTCAAATGGCGCCCGAACAGGAACATGAAGTACGAGGGAGATCGTGACAAGCCACCGCGAAGACAAGCGCTCAAGGTTAGTAGGGTGGTGTATTCATTTAACCATCAGGAGTAGAGATGGGAACGGCTAGTAGCAGAGTTCTCTTCTCTCAAAAGTTTGGACATAATGAAAAAAAAAAGAGGATTCTTTATAGATTTTTAACAAGTTTCTGGGCCATAAGGAGTCTAAGAAGAGATGACTTTATTTATAATCAAGAACCTGTTAAACTAACGTAAGGTTAAAGTTTCCATCAAAGATTTAACAAGTTTCATGGACTCTGTCCAAGATTGGAATTTAATCTGTTACTCTCTGACTGGTATGGGAGATTCTCTTCCCGAGTCTTCTTTCTTTTCTTCCTAAACAGCTGCGGCTCCTTTACGCTGCCTCTGAGGCTTCTGCAGCCACACCCAGCAGCCATGTGGAGGATTTAAAGCAACAGGCTACCTATTCTCTTCCTGCTCTCAGTCTCATGGGTTCTCGCAGTGCCCTCCGTCAGGTGTCTCTCCAGGAGGATACCTTTTTTCTGTGCTGTCTGGTATTAAGGGACGATATTAACTCAGCCTCAATATCCTACTTGAGCCGCATATTAAATTACACCACAGTGGCTCATGTTCCCTTTGTCTTGGGGACTTCCCACATAAAAACTTTAAATGACTTTCAAAAACTGCTTGATGACATCAACTGGCTACACTCTTCAGAACTGAAATTAACTCCTACAAGGGTGGTCCGAGTACAGCGTGGGGCTTACAATTAATTGATCACAACCAGTTACAGATTCCTTTGTTCCTTCTCCTTTAATCTCCAAGGAGATGGCCTTCAGACTAGAGAACAGAAACTACATTTTATATGTTCACAACGTGCTTTCTTGCTCCTTGTTTCTGTGAGAGTGTAAGCTTAACAGACTAGCTTCATTAACTGAGAAATTTTCTCTTAGGTTTTAAACTTTGCCTGAGACAAACAGCCTGACTAGAGTTTCCTGCGACTATTTTATAATATAAGTAATACAGAGATAGAAACTAAAAACAAAAAGACAAAGGCAAAGATTGGTAACCAAAAAAATAAAATAAAATAAGACTGTGGAGAGTTCTAAAAAATGAGGGTGTAAGAGAAAATATTACCTTAAAAAAATTAAGGCTACCAAACAAAACTAAAAAACAAAATCAGAACTTACGAGTCTTTGTTCTCCTGATCTCCATGACTGACCACCCCCTGAATGGCCAGGACTTTAAACAGCCCGCCCCCCACTCACAATTTAAGATTTGACTTTGAAACAAGAACTCAAGAGGGGAAAGTTGAAATGAGAAATAAATTACAAATGTAACCATGATTTCAAACTGTACTTTCTAAAGCACAGAATACATGCCACAGAGAAGAGTGAGATGGGCGGTAATCACCCAAGCCTGATAAAGACAACCTGACCCAGACAGCTAAGTAAAAAAGTCCTTAAACTGGTTTTAGTAAATGCAATTTTCAGTAGTCCTTCTTATCAACGAGAATTAACACACAGGGTTTAAAGGCTGAACAATTATGACAAATGGATATTAGTTACATACCTTCCTTTGGAAAACTCTGTTATGTCCATGCATGCATTAACACATTCTCACTTAATTATGGCCTCAGCCCACACGAGAGAAGCTTGCAAGGATGTAATTTGACACCTCTTTTACTGTTTTGCAAATTGCCAGATTCCCTCACATCTTAAAACAGACAATGCTCTGGCTTGTACTTCTAAAAGCTTTCAGGAATTTTACAACACCTTTAAAATTATAAACACCATTCACCATATCATTTCATAAAATATACCCTTTTGTTATCAATTACTTGCTATTATTAACCAAGCCATAAAGGCAGAAATTGTGTTCTCACAGGATGCTGACTCCCCTATCTGAATTCTTGAGGGGTTCAGATGCAACTCGACACTGCTCTCTCCGAAAAATCTCCCAAGAAACAATGAAGTCACCGCTGAAATGTCATGTGATTGGTGCCCAACAACTCCTCCATCTCTTCTTCTTTATTAACTCTTTTCAGATATACAGCTTCTCTCTCCCAAGATTTCTTTCCTCTAGTTAACTCCTCACGATATGATTGCCGACAAGCTCGCCGTACCAGATCCCCACAGCGTACAGCGGGTACTACAACATCATCAACTTAAATGACACAAGGGACTATGTTGCCAATGGGCGAGATGGAGAGAACTCTGGACTCAGACATACACTAACCCAATCTCTCCTGAATAAAAGTCACCACTTGTGTGACACAGGCCAACATAATACTTAAAGGGAATTCCAGTAAGAAAAATACGAACATCACTTAAAAAAAAGGTGACTGTCACACAGGGCAATGAAACCTGCCATGATGTAACCTGTTTTAACATAATATGCTTTAACTGTAATCTTGCTAACTGTGTGGGCCCCATGGGGAAGGGGAACTTATGATTGTTCTACATCAGCCTCCCTTTGTGATACTGCCTGTAAATTTGTCAGAACCTTGGTATCAGAAAGAGGGCTCCAAATAATAGAACAATTACAGGAACTGTGTTTTAGTCAGCTAGGCTGCTCTAACAGAAATACCACGGAGTGGATGGCTTTAACAAAGAAAGATTTATTCTTACACAGTCCGGTAGGTTGCAAGTTCATATTCAGGGTGTCTGTTCCAGGGAAAGACTTTCCCCTTGTCGGCTCTGGAGGAAAGTCCGGTATTGTATCAGTCTTTGTCCAGGGAGCGTCCTCACGCAAGAACCTCTGGTCTGAAGGACGCGCTCTGCTCCCGGTGCTGCTTGCTTGATGGTAGCGAGGTTCTCAAATTGTCCTTTGTTTCTTTTTCCTTTTATTCCTTGCAAGCTAAAAGCATTAAGGGTGGGGCAAGCCATGCTCCAGGGAAACTCCCCCCACAGCAGGAATTCACAGTCACACCCTAATCCTTTAACATACAGGTTAGCAAAACCACACAGTGGAGGACAGTCCCAAGATACTGGGAACCATATCCCAGCCACGTGGCTGCACACATTTTTGGGGGGACACAATTCCAACCACAACAAAGGCGACTGTCACACAGGGCAATGAAACCTGCCATGATGTAACCTGTTTTAACATAATATGCTTTAACTGTAATCTTGCTAATTGTGTGGGCCACCTTGGGGAAGGGGAACTTATGATTGTTCTACATCAGCCTCCCTTTGTGATACTGCCTGTAAATTTGTCAGAACCTTGGTATCAGAATAGAGGGCTCCAAATAATAAAAAAATTACAGGAACTGGTTAGGCCTAAGTGGGCTAAGGGAATGGTCATATTGGGAATGCCAAGCCAAGTACCGTCGAGTTGGAACTGCACTTATCTCTGCCTTTTGATGCCACAAAGACGGCTGAGAACCTTCTAAACAATCTTAAATAAATGTTTGCTGGACCTCTTGACTACATTTGGCACCTGCTGGTGCTGATGGCCACTAACAGATGTTCATCACCTAAAGCTGCAAACGCGGCACGAACCCCCAAGTTTACTATGTAACCCACTGCAGTAGTCAAAGACGGGTAAGAAGCTTCTTGATCTATGTTCACCTAAGACAGGGCCCTGTCGCTAGAGGATGGGGTTCCAATGACGGGAAAGGCACAGAGATAAAGAAGTACGACCTAAGGTAGACACGCAGGATGGGTCAGCTGTGACACAGCTGGATTCTATAAAAAGAAAAGAGGGGAATATGTGGGGAGCTGAAATCATCTTAAAGAAAATCTTGAAGAAATTTACTAGGCAAAGCTCACTTAAGAAAAATATTGTACCAGCAAGGTCACGGGAACTGACTGCTCAGCAATCTCCCTGGAAAGAATAAACAAGATATGGCTGTCCTTGGATAGGGTTATTATTAGATCAGAGGTTTTGAGAACTAGGGAACACAGGTGCATGAGAAAGACCAGAGTTAAGAATAAACACAGATGTGTGTACTCTATAAAAGTTTGCTTGATAAAGAAATAAACATCTCAGCTTGACTGGGTCCCTCCTGATGTGAGCATCTTTAAGCTTCCGCGCCCTCCCTTCAGTCCTGTTCACCTGTAGACAGACGGCTGGTACCGTCATTCAGACTCTCCATTTAACACGATGTTGGCTATTGGCTTTATATAAATGTTCTTTACTAGGTTGAGAAATTTCCCTTTTATTCCTCTTTTGCTTTGACTTTTTAACATTAATTGTTGTTGGACTTTTTCATTTCTACATCAGTTGTTAAAATTATATGGTTCTTGACTTTTACTTATGTCATTGGTTATATTGATTGTTTGTCTGATGAACTATCCCTGCACAGACGGTATGAACCCCACTTGGCCATGGTAAATTAATTTCTTGATATGTTGTTGAATCCTCTTGACTAGAATTTTGTTGAAGTTTTTGCACATCACTTCATGAAAATTATTTGCCTTCAATGTTCCTTTTCCGCATTGTTTTTACATAGTTTTGTTATCAGCGTTATGCTGCTATTGTAGAATGAATTTAGGAGTATCATATCCTTGTCAGTGATCTGAAATGCGTTTAGCAATAGTGGTGTTGAGTCTTGTCCATGAAAATAGCAGGGACAGGGCTTTTGTGTGTATGTGTGTGTGTTGGGAGCTTTCGATTACCTTTCAATCTCTTCTATTTTTATGGGTTCACTTAGTTGTTTTACTTCTGTTTGTGTTAGTTTAAGTGGGCAGTGTGTTCCTAGAAATTTGTCCATTTCCTCTAGGTTTTCAAACTTTTTAGAGTACAATTTTCCACAGGATTCTGTTATTTTTTTTAACTTAACTTGGCTCTGCAGTGATATCACCCATGTCATTTCTTATTTAAGTTATTGGCTTCCTCTCCTGTTTGTTTTTGTCAGTTTGGCCAGTCATTTACTGATTTTATTGTTGTTGCTTGTGTTAGGTGCCACTGAGTCTGTTCCAACTCACAGCGACACCATGCACAACAGAATGAAACACTGTCTGGTCTTGTGCTATGTCCACAATAGTTTTTATGCTTAAGCCAATCACTGCAACCACTGTATCAATCCATCTCACGGGTCTTCCTCTTTTTCACAGAGCTTCCACTCTACCAACCATGATGTCTTTCTCCTGGGACTGATCTCTCCTGACAGTATGTCCAAAGAATGTAAGACACAGTCATGTCATCTTTGCTTCCAAAGAGCACACTTGTACTTCTTCCAGAACAGAGCTATTTGTTCTTTTGCCAGTCCATGATCCATTCAATATTCTTCTCCAGCCTCACAATTTGAAGGTAGCTATTCTTCTATTCTCCTTGTGTCTTCCTTAATCACTGTCCAGCTTCACATGCATATGATGCAATTGAAAATACCATAGCTTGGGTCAGCACCTTAGTCTTCAAGGTGACATCTTTACTTTTCAATATTTAGAAGAGCTCTTCTACAGATTTTGTTGATCTTTCTGAAAACCAGCTTTTGGCTCTCAATTCATTCAATTGTTTTTCTATTCTCTATTTCATTCTGCTCTAATTTTTATTATTTGTTTTTTTGGATGCCCATGAAGTTTTTCTATGTGTTTGGACTGTAGGGTGATTGCTTTGATTGGGCTCTTTTTTCTAGATTTGTCCACCTATTGAAGTAAACTGACATCTGAGCACTGCTTTTGTTGTGTCCCAAACGTTCTTTATTTCTTCCTTGATTTCTTCTATAACCTAGTAGTTTTTGAGCAAGGTATTGTTCATCTCCATGTGTTTGATGTTTTTCCCCCTTGCTTTTCTTGTTACTGGTTTCTACTTTTATGACTTTATGATCTGAAAAGATGCTTTGCAATAGTTTGATTGCTTTGGATTTTATTAAGGCTTTCTGTATGGTCTAATATGTGGTTTCTCCTAGAGAATGTTCCATGTGCGCTGGACAAGAAGTACAGTTGTCTGCTGTTGGGTGGAGTGTTCTGTATAAGTCTATAGGTCAAGCTGGTAGACTGCAGCATTTAGATCATCTGTGTCTTTACTGAACTTCCTCCTAGATATTTTCTTTACTGAAAGTGGTGTGTTTAAGTCTCCTACTACCACCGTAGAGCTAATTCTCTTTCCAGTTGTTAGAGTTTGTTTTATATATTTAGGAATTCTACCATTGGGTGTATAAATATTATTACAGTTATGACCTCCTGATGTACTGACTCCTTTAATCATTATGTTGTTTCCTTCCTAGCACTGCGGTGGATTTTACTGTGAAGTCTATATATGAGAAATTAATATTAACACTCCTGCTCTTTTTAGAGTGTTTCCTTATTTTTTTCTAGCCTTTTAGTTTGTTTGTGTCTGTAAGTCTAAGATGTGTGTCTTGTAGGAAGCATATAGATTAATCTCTCTGCCTCTTTATTGGTGCATTTAATCTATCTACATTAAGTGTAATTATTATTAGGTATACCTTTAGTGCTCTGATTTTGATGTCTTTTTTGGTGTGTTGTTGACAATTTCTTTGTTCTACTTAATTTTCTGTGCTGTGTTGTTTTATGTATTTTCACTTTTTTCATTGTTGATTTTGTATTTGCTGAGATTTCTTGTTAATTTCCTTCATGATTACCTTTTTACCTTCTAAATTTCAACCAGTCTTATTTATTTCTATTGCCCTGACTTCCTGTCCATATGAAATATGCATGATTGTATTTTCTCTCTCTCTTTTCTGTTAATGTTGTCATCTTTTACATAATGACATCTCTGTTACCTGTTTTCAGTATTTTAGCTTTGATTTATTTTGTGATTTCCTTATCTGGGCGGATATCTGTTAGCTCTATACTGTGTCTTAAGTCTTGTGTTGCTATCTGATATTATTTATTTTCTAACTTCCTTTGCTATTAGTATTCCTTTTTAGTTTGGTTTTTGTGAATTCCCTAAACTTTTGTTCATCCACAAATGTCCTAAGTTAGCCACCATATTTGAGAGAGAGTATATAATTCACATAATTTTTGGCTGGAAGTATTTTTTTCCTCCTAAGTTTTATATATGTCATCCCATTGCCTTCTTGCTTGCATGTTGTCTGCTGAGTAGTCCAAGCTTAGTTCTATTGATTCTCCTTTGTAGATCATTTTTCATTTATCTCTAGCCCCTTTAAAACACTCTCCCCTTATTCATTGTGGCAAGCCTGATTATCATGTCTGTCTTTTCCTTGTTTTTGCTTTTGTTTTGGTATCTATCTTGCATGAGGCTCAATGAGCATTTTGCATAAATATCTTCTCATCTTGTATCACAACAGGGAAGTTTTCTTTCAACTAATCTTCAACAATTCTCTCATCCCATGTGCTCTGGTAATCCAGTCACTTGTAGATTCTTGACACAGTCCCACATAATTCTCAGTATTTATTCATGTTTTAAAATTCTTTTATATGATTTTTCCTCAAATATGTTGGTAATAAGTGCTTTATCCTCAGTCTCACTACTTATGACTTCTATTGCCTCAGTTCTGCTCCTTTGTCTTCTGAGTTTTCAAATTATGAAATTTTATCATTAATATTCTGAACTTCTGATTATGTGTCTCTATGGTTGTTTGCAACTTGTTCAATTTGTTATTATTATGTTCTGTTTCATGATGAATAATCTCCTTACTGATCTTTTATGTGGTCCTCAATCTTTTGTCTTTTAGCTATGATAATTCTAGAAAATTCTCATCTGAAAAAAACTTTCTTTGTTTTAGGAGCTTTCTGATTTAGGAGCTTTCTGAAACCACTGTTGCCTGTCTTTTTATGAAATTTGATATTGACAGTTATCTCTGAGCCATCAATAAGTTGTTGTATTTATTTAGTTTGCTTCTTGTGTTCTAACTTCTTGTTTTATTTTGAAATGCATGAAACAGGCTGGCCATGTGTGCTTCTTTTATTATTGGTCCTTTAAAGTTCATACTAGGTATGTTCATTCATGATTTTGTTTAATTTTCTTATATGCATTCAGCTCAAGTGTCTAAGTAAATGGTTACTGTGGTGGTCAAGATTATGTCAACTTGGCTACTACCTATTTGGCTGCTGTATTAAGTGGCAGGGAGGGGTTTTTGGTGGCTCCCTGCCCCTCGGCTCTCATTTCGCAACCTTGGACTATGGCTGCTGATCGCTCACATGGCCAGGAGCTCCTGCTCTCTTCTACCAGTGTCTGGTTCCGGGACTTGAGCTAGCTGCTGTTGGGCTCATCAGTCCTTACAGTTGGCACTTGAGAGTCCTGCTCCCTGACCTGCTGATCCTGTGCTTGCCAGCCTCTGCCCAGTCCCGCTCCCTGACCTGCTGATCCTGGGTTCGCCAGCCACTGTCGCCTCGTCTCGCCACCAGCTTGGGATCCACCGACCTCCAACCTCTGTCGCTTTGTCTCGCCACCAGCTTGGGATCCACCGACCTCCAGCCTCTGTCGCTTCGTCTCACCACCAGCTTGGGATCCACTGATCTACACAACCGGTGATCTACAACTCTGATCTCTGACTTGCTGACCTTGGGTTCCTCAGCTTCCATGGACACGTGAGGCTTGTGCCAGAGCTTGGGACATTCAGCTTCTGTGATTACGTGAGCTGTTTCCTATATTTGTATCTATCTATCTGTATATATATATATATATATATAATAAATCTTTCCTTGTACCTACACTTGTTACTGGTTTTGCTTCCCTAGAAAACCCAGCCTAAGACAGTTACCAAGTGTGTGGTGCAGGCTTTCCCCTATAGTCTTAGATAGGGTGGGTTGACAGAGGTTGGCTCAGGTATCTGATTGCACTGAGAGATGCAGGGTGCTGACAGTTACCCTTCAATGTCTGTGAGGAAGTGTGGCCCTGTTCCTTAAGGTGTGTAAGTGGATGGGTTTTGCAGCTGGATTATGGGTGTCCAGTGCCGTATCCAGTGGTGAAAAGTGTTCAAAATCTGTGAAACCTTTATGCCTGAGCATAAGCAAAGGAACAATTTCTGAGCTGATTTCCCAGCTTAGGGAAGAAAGTAGATTTCCCCCCATTTGTTAATTTTGTTCCCTCTGCAAGTCTAGGAGAATAGTTCAGGATGCATAACAGGTCCTACTACCTGGACCCTTCCAGGAGCCAGCTAGTGTACAGTGTAAAGCAGGAAGGGGGAAGAGCAGGTAAAAGGGAGAGACATTTATCCCAAAGGAAAGTTTCAGACTCTCAAGTGACAGGTGACACATAAGCTACTTAACTTTTGACAAGCAACTGCAGTTTTTCAATGACTCTCAATGAATGGGCTCTTCTGCTGCTGAGTCTCTCCTACTATGGAAGACTCCTGAATGCAGATGCTCCCCTTACTGTGCTTTTTATAGTTGATCTGCCTGTGGCATACTGATTCCTGCTCCATGAGGTCTGGCCAGTCTTAGATACTTCTGGAACTATTCTCCCTTCCTTGTTACTTAGTCTGATTTTAAAACTTTCCCTTTGATGTCCAGGGCTCCTAGAATATCATGTGGAATTGAGTCATTTGACTTTTGATCTTGGTTGTTAGAAAGATCACAGAAAGCATCTGACTACTCTGCCTTCTTAGCCCTGCCTCCAAAATTTCAAGAATTATTAACAGAAGACCTTTAGTCTGAGAACAAATATCAGACCACAGCTTCAATATAGGATATGAGATTGTACCAGCCAGATGCTAGCCTAGGAAAGGAAGTCTCAAGACCCACCCAAAACCGAAAGAATTACAGCAAGTAAACAGAAAGATTAATTTGTAAATAACAACAACAGCAGAACAATAAAAGAGGAACTAAATGATGAAAGGCAAGGCAATATCAAGTAGTAATTGAATGGTTCAAACCTAGGAATACAAGATGAATTTCAGTGTAACCACAAAGAAAGGTAACAAACCTACTTATCAAAATAAAGAAGAAAACCTTGAAGTCTTGATAAAAACAAAATCTACAAAAACAAGTAAGAAGAAATCCATAAATAAAAGGGATCCTGCATAGGTGAGCAAAGAGGAACAAAAATGTCAGCACCACATTAAAAAGGACTACAAAATGACAGCAATAAACTCACACCTACCAATAACTGCACAGAGTATAAATGGCCTAAATGCACCCATAAAGAGACAGTGAGTGACAGAAGAGATTGAAAAAAGCAGATTCCATCTATATGCAGTCTACAACAGACACATGTTAGAGACAAAGACATAAAAACCATTAAAAATCAAAGTACAGAAAAAAATATATCAAGCAAAGAGCTACCAAGAAAGAGGAGTAGCAACACTAATCTTAGATAAAATGGACTTTAAATCAAAATTCACAATAAAAGACAAAGGGTGCTATACAATGATTAAAGGGAAAAATCTACCATTAAGACTTAACTATAATAAACGTCTATGCACCCAATGACAGGGCTCTAATAAACATACAACAAATGCTACTAGCACTGAAAAGACAAATGAAGAGTTCCACAATAACAGCAGGAGACTTCAACATACCACTCCAGGTAAAGGACAGAACATCTAGAAACTCAACAAAGATACAGAAGAGATAACACAGTACAATCAGCCAAATTGACCTCATAGACATATATAGAACACTCCAGTCCACGGCTCCTAAGTACATGGTCTTTTCCAGCACATGCAGAATGTTCTCCTGAATAGACACACAGCAACCCTCAACAACATCCAAAACACTGAGATAATAGAGTACCTTCTCTGACAATAATGTAATCAAAGTAGAAATTAACAACAGGAGGTACAAGAAAAAAAAATCAATTACATAGAAGCTGAACGACACCTTGCTTAAAAGCCACTGGGTTTTTAAGTCAACAGGTAAGTGGCAACTTTGTTGAATGGTAAGACAGTACACAAAACTGGGGAAATAGCACAGCTTATACAAGGCAAAGTCATGAAAATGCTATAGACACATCCAAGGCCTGAAGTGCTCAAGGACAGAATTGCTAGGCTGAGGATTGTGGCCACCATGGTCTTGGGGAACACCTAGTTCAACTGGCATAAAATAGTTTATTAAAAAAAAGTTCTATATTTTACTTTGGTGAGTAGTGCCTATGGTCTTAAAAGCATATGAGTGGTCACAGAAGCATATGAGTGGACTTATCCCTTTGGATGCAAGGGAGAGTGAAGGAAACAAAAGACACAAGGGAATGATTATTCCAAAGGACTAATGTACCACATCTACAATGGCCTCAACCAAACATAGTATGGTACAGCTCAATGGTGCCTGACTGCTCTGACAGGGATCACATCAGAGGGTCCCACACAGAGCTGGAGAAAAATTTAGGACAAAATTTAACACAAAGAGAAAGACCAGCTTTACTAGCCTGACAGACACTAGAAAAACCCTGAGAATATGGTCCCTGGATCCCTTTTCAGCTCCATAATAAAGTCACTTCTGAGGTTCACCCTTCAGCCAGATTGTACAAACTCATAAACTAAAAATGAGACCAAAGGGGCATGGCAGGGCACAGCAGCCCAGGGGCAAAAGTTAGAATTCAGAAAGGGACAGAAAAGATGGTAATATGGAACCCAAGTTTGAGAAGGCACAGTGGTGATATCTTGTGGGGTCATTAGCCAATGTTACAAATTAATATTTGTACTAACAGTTTAAGAAGAAACTGATTTTTTTCTGTAAGCTTTCATCTTTAGTACAATAAAACAATAATAATAAAGACCATGGCCTCTGATTTTTGACACACCTTCCACTCAGAAGTGGATGGATATATTTTCTTCTTGAATCTGGGCTATTATTGCTCGACTATTAGAATATAATAGAGATGATGTTGTTCAGTGACTGCCTTAATAAACTGGTAGCTTCTCTCTATTCCTTTGCATATTTTCTTGGAATCCAGCTGCCCTACTTTATTGAAGAGTTCAAGAAGTTTGTGGAGAAGACTTCATGAAGAAGTCCACACAGAAAGAAAACAGGCATTTGGCTATAATCCTTAGCTGAGCTTCTAACAGCCAGCACCAACTCCTCTCCACCCCATGTAAGTGCAACAACTTAGAAGTGAAGCTTCCAGGCCCTTATCCACCCTGGCTGGCACTGCATGGAACAGAGATGAGTCTTCTTGCTGAGATCTGCTCAACCTGAAGAGCCAGGACCTAAATAAATGATGGCTGTTGTTTTACACACTTAGTTTGGGGATGGTCTGTCTTGAAACTAGATAACTGGTATACTCCGTTTTGGAGAGAATTCTTGCCTGAATCCTCTCAGACACTACCTCTCTCCAACATTGCTTTATTTTCTGATTCCTCTTAGTTCAAATTAAGATTGAAATTAGGTGCCAGAGCTGGATATATTGCAGAGACACACAGGGAGCCTTTGGTTAGAACATAGAAGCTATGACAATACCCAAGTAAAAGTCTTTAGATTGTTTTTCTGTGTTCAGTAATACTGTACTTGTCCTTAAAATATCTTGTTCTAGTCTCTTAAAACATCAGACTGTTTGCTAGTAACAGAAAAAAAAGGAAATAATATCAATGGTGCACAATTTGACACTGCTTACACTATTTTTTTGTACAAATAATATATAATGCTGGTAAGGTTAGTTGCAATGACTCTAATACATCACTCACAGTAAATTAACACAACTACATCTGAACTCAGTTTGAAAATGTATAACACATACACCTACAAATGCCAATATCACTAATCTCTGACTCGGTAATTTCACTTCTGGTAAGGTACTCTAAGGAAATAATCTAAACTAAAAAACAAAAAACAAAGACCCTTACTAGAGTAAGATGCTTAATATCTGTAATAGTAAGAAACAAACAACAACAAAAAACCCAGAAGTAACACAGATGTTTAAACCTGTAAAAGTAGTAAGTATATTACACCAGTCTCATAGTATATTATGTGATTATTAAGATGATAATAATGAAGAGCAGTAACCCTTAGCTTATAATGTAATATTATATGGAAAAAAAGAATATAAATTATTCACAGATCACATTATAAAAACATATCTCCATGCAAATACTAGAATAGATAAAAATAAAAAGGTGTTATTCTAAGTTTCATTTTTTCCTCAAAAAATAATACCTAGTGATTTTTTTTCTTGCCTTTACATTTGAAAAAGGAGGGGTGAAGGCTGGGCTAAGATGACAGAGTAGCTGAATGCTTCCTGTGATTCCTCTAACAACAAAGAGCTCCAAACCAAAGAGTCAATTATACATAGTCTAGAAGTCCTGATCATCAAAGGGATCAGACTGAGCATCTGGGAAGGGAAGGTAGGCCCAGCATTACCTAGGACTGGTGGATCTGACCCAAAAGAAGTCACTTTGAAGGAGACAGGTGGCAATGAACTTGGTCAGCAGAGCAGTGGCTTTCAGAGGGCATCTTCCTCAGTGGGAGGGACTGAGTGGTGGAGAGCCTACTTACACCTTCAGAATCACAGAAAGAAAGCATTCTATTGTCAAAAGCTAAGTGGATTGTGTCTAACCTGCCACATGAGGATATTAATTGTTCCTTCAGTATAAACCTCTGTCCTTTTTCCTAACACTTCCCCCTCCTTTCTTGGCACTGTGACCTGCTCCAGAGTCTGACATCATTACTTGGGCTAGAAGTAGGAATTTATGTGCACCCTAAACTATTTATCCTAGACTCATGGAGGGAACAACTTAAAAAAGGGGGGGAAAGAAACAAAGTAATCTGACAGCTCCCCTAAGCCAAGCACTCAGAGAAGCAACACTTCCTTTGCCTAGGCTCAGGTATAAAGGGACATGCCTTACTCACAGACATTCACTGACAGCTGTTAGCCTTTCTCATTGCATGCAACTAGATACCTGTGCCTGTACCAAACCCCCGTTACCATCTAAGAGTGTATGGGAGAGCCTGCATCACATATCTGATGACCAACCACCCACATACTAGAGTTGAATAACAAGAAAAATAAACAGGCTTCAGGGCTCACTTACCCAGCAACAGCTCTAACCATTTGACAACAGGACATTAGAGCCTCAAAGCTGACAATAATCAAACTAGGTCACAGGGATGGCCTATTTTGGCATTAAAAGGCAAAATAAAAGAAGCTAGAGCACTGTAAGCAAACATAAAATAAAGTCAACAACTTACCAATGGCTAGGAAATAAGAATTAATATCAAATCACTCAAATAGGCAGACCACGATGGTTTCAGAAACCTCTCAAAACAAAGAGTCAAGAAATTTTCCAGATGGAGAGACCTTCTTGGAATTATCAGAGGTAGAATACAAAAAATTAGTATTTAGAACGCTTCAGAGAGATCAGGAAGAAGATGACAAAAAATGCAGCAGAGCATAATGACAAACTGAACTGGCTAAAAACAAGTAGAGAATCAGGCAGAAAATAAGAAAATTAACAATAAAATTACAGAATTAGCAAACTACAATACAAAAGTCAAAGGAGCAGCATCAAGACAACTGAAGTCAGAATTAGTGAGACTGAATATAAAACACTTGAGGAAAACTCAGATAACTAAAAAACAAGAAACACTAAGAATTATGTGGGAATCTATCAAAAGGAGTAATCTATGAATGACTGGAGTACTAGAATGGAGGGATAAAACAAAATACAGAGAGAACTGTTGAAGATTTGTTGACAGAAAACTTCTCTGATATCATGAAAGATGAAAGATATGTATCCAAGATTCTCATCAAGCTCCATACAAGGTAGATACCAAACAAAAGACACCAACACATTTATACTCAACCTTCCTAACAATAAAGATAAGGAGAGAATTTTAAAGTTAGCTAGGGATCAATAAAATATAATGTACAAAGGAAAGTCAATAAGATTAGGCTCAGACTACTCCACAGAAACCATGCAGGCAAGAAAGCAATGGGATAACAAATAAAAAGCACTGAAGGAGAAAACACAGCTAGCCAGGTATTGCATATTCAGCAAAACTGTTTTCCAAATATGATGGTGAAGTTAGGACATTTCCAAATAAACAGAAGTTTAGAGAATTTGCAAAAATTAAACCAAAATCACAAGAACTACTACATTTGTATTACAACTTGAACAAGTAGAAAGACAGCAGCAAAAGAAGCCTGTGGGCATCAAAAGAAAGCAAATAACAAAAATTAGAACAGAACAAAATGAATTAGTGAAGAGAAAAATGATGAAAAATTAACAAGACCAAAAGCTGGTTTTATGAAAAGATCAACAAATTGATAAACCACTAACCAAACTGACAACAGAAAAAGGGGAGAGGAAATAAATAAGAAATGAGATGGGTGATATCACAAGAGACTCAACTGAAAAAAAAATCATAACAGAATACTGTAAAAAAAACTGTACTTGAACAAATTTGACAACCTAGAGGAAATGGACAAATCTCTAGAAAAACACTACCTACCTAAATTAAAATACACATTGAACAATTAAATAAATCTGAAACAAAAGAAGAGACTGGAAAGGTTAATTAAAACCTCCAAAGCAAAAAAAAGCCCTAGTACTAAGGGCTTCATTGGAGAATTTTATCAAACTTGCATAGAAGAGTAACACCACTATTACAGGGCATAGAGAAAGATGAATATTCCCAAACTCACCATGTAAAGCCAGCCACAAGCCTGATACCCAAACCAGATAGACACCACAAAAAAATAAAATTATAGACCAATGCATATCATGAACTTAGATGCAAAAATTATTAACAAAATTCTAGCTAATAGCATTTGACAATATTTCAAAAAATAATTCACCATGATGACATGGGGTTCACACCAAGCATGCAAGAGTGGTTCAACATTAGAAAAAGCAATCAATGTAATGAAACATACAAATAAGACAAAAGACAAGAGCCACTTGAATTTACCAATTGATCCAGAAAAAGGCATACGATAAAGTGCAACATCCATTCATGTTAAAACTCACAACAAAATATTAATGGAAGGGGAATTCCTCAACATAATACAGGTGATGCAGGCAAAGCCAACAGCCAGTATCATCTTAAATGGAGAAACTCTGAAAGCATTCTCCTTGAGAATGGGAACTAGACAAATACATCCTTCATCTACACTTTTATTCAACATTGTGCTTGAAGTTCCAGCAGAGTAATCAGGCTAAAGAAATAAAGGGCATCTGAACTGGTAAGGAAGAAATGAAAGTATTTTTATTTGTATCTGATATGACGTTATACACAGAACACCCTAAAGAATACACAAAAAAAACAACTGGAACTAATGGGAGAGTTCAGCATAGGATAAGGATATAATAATCTGTTAGATTGCTTTACACTAACAAAGAGAATATCTAAGAGGAAATCACCAAATCAATACTCAAGGAGATAGAATACTTAGCAAAGACTCAAACCAGAAATGTAAAAGACCTACACAAGGAAAACTACAAGACACTACTGCAAGAAAATAAGGGACATGCATAAGTGGAGAAACCTACTATGCTCATAGATAGGAAGACTCACCACTGCAAAATGAATATTCTACCCAAAGTGATCTACAGGTACAGAGCAATCCCTACTCAAGTTCCAGTGGTAGTTTTCAATGACATGCAGAAAAAAATTACTAAGTTCATATGGAGAAGGAAAAAGCCTTGGATAAGCAAAGCATTACCGAAAAAGAAAGAAGTACAAAGCTTCACGTTGCCTGACTAAAGAATCTATTACACCACCACAGCTTGGTATTGGTACAACAAGAGATGCATAGACCAATGGAACAGAATTAATAATACAGACATAAAATTATCCATTGAAAAGTAGCTGATATTTGACAAAGGCTCAAAGCCTGTAAACTGGGGGAAAAAAAGTCTCTTTAGCAAATAGTGTTGGTATAACTAGATATCTATGTGCCAAAAAAAAAAAAGAAAGAAAGAAACAAGACCCATATCTCACACCATGCACAAAAACTAACAAAAAATGGATTATAGACCTAAATGTGAAATTGAAAACCATAAAGATCATGGAATGAAAAATAGGGACAATGCTATAAATACTAATACTTGGCATAAACAGAATAAAAAACAAACATTACTAACAATGCACAAACTCTAGAAGACAAAATAAACAACTGGGAACAGATAAAAATTAAACACTTATGCTCATCCAAAAGTGTCACCAACAGAGTAAAAACGCAACCTACAGACTGAGAAAAAAAATTTGCCTATAACAAATCCAAACAGCATTTAATCTCTAAAATCTAAAAGATAGTGAAAAGCCTTAACAACAAAAATGGTAAATAACTGAATTAAAAATGTGCAAAGGATATGAACAGGCACTTCACCAAAGAACATATTCAGGTGGCTAAAAGATACACCAGAAAATGCTCATAATCATTATCCATTAGAGAAATGCTAATGAAAACTACAATGAGATACCGTCTCACCTCAACAAGGATTGCATTAATACCAGAAACAGAAAATAATAAATGTTGGAGAGGCTGTGGAGAGATGGAAACAATTCTACACTGCTGGTGGGAATGTAAAATGGTACAACCACACTGGAAATCGATTTGATGCTTTCCTAAAAAGCTGGAAATAGAAACACAATAGGGTCCAGTAATCCCACTTCCTAGTATATACCCTAGACAAACAAGAGGTGTCACATGAATAAATGCACGCATACTAACGTTCATTTCAGCACTCTCTACAACAGCAAAAAGATGGAAGCAACCTAGGTGTCCAGCAACAGATGAATGGATAAACAAATTATAGTATATTCAGACAACAGAATATTACACAATGATAAAGAACAATTACAAATTTCTGAAACATCTCACACCATGGAGGAATCCGGAAGCCATTACATTTAGTGAAATTAGCTAATCAGAAAAGGGCAAATATTGTTTGAAACCCCTATTACAATAGAAACTCAAGAAAAGGTTTAAACACAAAAGAAAACAGTCTGACATTTGCGAGGGTCAACTGGCATAACAAAGTTTATTAATAAAGTGTTCTGCATCACACTCTGATGAGTGGTGTCTGGCGTCTTAAAAGTTAGCAAGCGGCCATCTAGGAAGTATCAATTGATCTCAACCTACCTGGAACAAAAGAGAATGAAGAACATCAAAGATGTAAGGAAAATATGAGCGCAAGAGACAGAAAGGACCATATATGCCAGAGACTACATCACCATGAGACCAGAAGAACTAGATGGTGCCTGGCTACTACCATGGACTCCCCTTACAGAGAACTGAACAAAGAGTTCTTGATGGAGTGGGAGAAACAGTGGGTTGCAGAACTCGAACCCTTGTAAGAAGACCAGATGTGATAGTCTGACTGCAGGGTCCCTAGAAGACATGACCCCTGGACTCTCTGTTAGCCCAGAAATGGAACCATTCCACAAGCTGACTCCTCAGGCAAAGTCTGAATTGGTCTATAAGACATAAAATGATACTAGTGAAGAGTGTGTTTCTTGGCTTAAGTAGATACAGGAGACTAACTAGGCAGCTCATATCTGCAGGCAAAACTGAAGAAAGAAGGGGACAGAAGCTGGTTGAATGGACATGGAAAACTTGAGATAAATAAGTGTGCTGTCACAATGTGCGGAGAGTAGCTAGGGTTACAGAACAGCGTGTAAGTTTTTGTATGAGAAACTTACTCAAATTGTAAACTTTCACTTACAATACAATTAGGAAAAACAAACAACAACAACAAAAAAAAACAACAACAGGAGGGGTGAAAAGATGTTCCATTTAAAAAAAAAAAAATCACCTCTATATAAATAAGCCAAAGAATTTTCTTAGTAGAGGTAGCTATTGTCCCTATGTCAAGTAGAACTAACACTAATACTTGGATTCTACTAACAATGTTTCTTCAGATATAGAGCTGACTTTAGATGGTGACTTCTAGGGAACAAGCCTTCTGTCATTTTATATGTCATTTTATTTGAGTATATCTGAGTGTCCAATAAGAGAAAATGGAAGTAACTGAAATTTTTGTTTTATCCTAGTTGTTCAATGTTGGCATTCAAGTCTGTGCTAGGATGACTGATGCCCCAATAATTCATGTTCACTAGAAACCTCAGAATGTGGTCTTATTTGGAAATAAGGTCTTTGCATCCATAATTTAGCTAACGATCTTGAAATAAAATCATCTAATGACTTGTTTTCTTATTAGAAGAGGACACAGACAGATACAGGAGAAGGCTATATGAAGACGGAAGTAGATATGAAAGTGATATGTTTACATGCCATGAAATGCCAAGGATTGCCAAGGAGATGGGACACAGGCATATAACAGTTTCTCCCTGAGAGCCTCCAGAAAGAAATCAATCCTGCCAGCACCGCAGTTTCATACTTCCATCCTCAACTGTGAGAGAAGAGAATTTTGTGGCTTTAAGACAAGACTGTGGTAATTAGTTACACAGCCCTATGAGAATAAAACATGGTCTCCTTTAGACATCTACATGAAAACCAAACTTCCTCTTAAAGTCTCTGAATGTGAGGGCAGGAGGAGGCACTCCGGTGGTGCACTGGCTAAGAGTATCAAAAAGGTTGGTGGTTTAAATCCACTAGCTATTCTAATGGAGAAAAGACCTGGCAGTCTGCTCGAATAAAGATTTACAGGTTTGGAAACCCAATGGAGCAGATCTTTGTGCTACAACATCAGTAGGGGGTGAGAATCAGATTAACTCTGACACGACAACAAGGAGGAGGTGGCAAGCGGGGACGTTTGCTCCGTAAGCCTTCTTTCCCTTTGCTGGAGCCATCATCTGACATCACTAAGATCCTTATAAGTGACAATATAAGCTTTAAGCAAAGTTTCATTTGAATATGTAGCTAAACAGTAAATACATGTTTTTATAAACTATGCAGCTGGAATGTTTACATTTTTTTTTTTCAGATAAACTGCTACTAGAACAATCTATTTCAAAATTTGGTCACACTGAACCATTTTCTTAGTCATAAAATTAATATGATAGTCAATATAGATAATTCTGTAATTCTTCTTTCAGTTGGTACAGCAACAAAAAGTCAGGTGCCACTATTTCTGTGGTCTTTTGAAATCAGCCCACTCAGTGCTGAGACAAAGAAACACATTTGTCAGCCAATCAATAGGGGGCTGAAGAAATATTTGGGGAACTAAAATATAAACTCCCATTTGGTTCCAAGGCTTCTAAGCTAAGGGTCCCACCACTTCACAATAAAACAGGCCCACATCAAGCTGTTCTCCACCAAAATTAAATTAGAATGAGAAACTAAACATGTCCCTAAATTTCACAACTGTTCAGAGACCCAAAGACATACTTTAGCTTCCAAAAACTGCAAAAAATTTTCATTCACACACACATACAAACTTATACACACAAAGCCCCTTAAATTATTTGAGTTGTTTAAAAGAATTCTTGATCAATATCAAAGTATAAATTGATTAATATTTATGTGAAGAAATGGTAGCATTAAGCATCATAGCTTTGATCTTCTTTGGCTCTTGGTACTAACGTGCACTGGAGTTGTTTTTGGCTTTTAACATAGAAAGACTCCCCATCTCCTCTGCGTTTTTTAAAACAGTAGGACAGCAAACTTGGTGTGGAAGACTGGAGAACACTTCGAGCACTGAATTCTCATGTGATCTAAAATTTGCTCAAGTAGAAGGGGGCTTCAAGCACAAATGAAGGTATATCCAAAAATAATGATTATTGCTGAATCTTGGCTTGTTTTGTTTGAAATGTCTTTTATCATTGCAATCTGCCAGTAACCTCAACTTGATGAAAAACTAAGTGTATCTGAAGTCTGTGTGGGCCATTAAGCAGTTCTAAGTTTCAATACAGGATTTCCAGCTGATCTCAGAGGTACCAGAAAAAGGCTTAGTTTCCAAATGCAGTCCATGCAGACTCAATAGTAGAACCTTGCTCCTGCATATTGGAGAGACTGGGTCTCTATAGCATTAAGTGATGTGGGCCACTATGAGTATATTCTGGCACACTTTTTGAAAGCTATCACTGAAGTTCAAGACTACACAGGATACACTCAAGGCTGGCACTCATTTGATTCCACATTGCATGGGTTGTTCCGATTGTTGTTTTCCGGTTGTGTTAGCCGCTGCTAAGTTCATTTCCACTCATGGGAGACTCCATGGTTGGGGAGTAAAATGGCTCCACATGGCTTTTAAGGCTGCGATCTTCTGGAAGCAGATGGCCAGGTCTGAGTGGATGTGAATCACAAACCTTTCAGTGAGTAATCTAGTACTTTACTATCAGTATCGTCCAAACCAAAACTCACTGCTGTCGAGCTCATTCTGACTCACAATGACCCGGTACGACAGAGCAGAACTGCCCTACAGCTTCCAAGGAGCGTCTGGTGGATATGAACTGCCGACCTTTTGGTTAGCAGCTGTAGCACTTAAACAGTTATGCCACTCTTAAATATTATGATTATCACCTCTCAAGACACCAAACTGCTAGAGCTGAACATCAGAGAAAATTCGCAAGATTCCAGTATTTGTCCTTGAGAGTTTTAAGATCTTGAATATAGATTTTTAACATGTGGCAAAAGTAACAGTATGTTAGCCTTCTCAGGGAAAGTAGCATAAAATCTACGGAGAGAAAAAGACAGATCCACAGAAAATGCGCAGGATGCCAGAGTTCAATCAATTTGAATTTCTGTAATAAAACTGCCAAATGGCAAGTAGGTCTTTTCTCAAAGTCAAGGGTTTCGGCTACATTTGACACAGCTCGACTTCTCAAGAAGGGCTGTGATTTCCCTTCTTTTTTTCTCTTGGTATATGGTGGGTAACACAGTCCCATAACCTAATTTCCAGTGTTAAAGGTATGATCATCAAAGTTATAATCCAAATCAGTCCTGACAGTATTCTATATTTCTGTCTTACTCTCCTGAAGTGCAAACATTACCAGCCGCAACCCTGGAGACCACCTGTAATCTACCTTAGTTTACACCTAAGAAAGCCAAGACCTAGAGATCAGGTGATTTGCTGGGGAGTGATGCAGTGTGAACTCTGCCTCAAACTCACAGGCTGTAACTCCTTCCAACCCCTCTGTCTACATAGTTTCCAGCTGTCTGCTCAGATAAATACAGAACGTCATTGTTAAGAAGGTGCAATCAGGACTGGTGATGACGAAATTGTGGGTACCAGTTAATAGGTGTCCGAGTCAGTTCTGACATATGGTGGCTCTATGTACAACAGAAGAAACAATGCCTGGTCCTGTACCATCCTTACAATTGTTGTTCTATTTTAGTACTAATAAAAAATGAAATTGTAGGGCACCTTCCTCAAAAATTAAGAATTGCAAGATGGTGACAGCAGTGCATTCTTAGTGTGGGGCCCTGTGTGACTATACAGGTCATCTGTGAATCCAGTGCTGGACTTTGACTCTTCAAACATGCTCAAAGTTATGTGCTGCATGGGTGAGTGAATGAATAAATGAATGAGTCAAGGAATGCATCCAGAAAATTACTACTAAGCTTCGGGTTCAGGATGCATTAACACGATTAACTCACCAGGAGCACTTGCTTCATTTGTATCGTAATTCTGAAAATGAAAATACAACATAATAAGTGTTCCCAGCCCCACCAGAACCAAGTCAGCGGGATAATGTCTATGACTTGGGTGGTAGTACGTCCACATGGTGGTACTACCTTGCTTTCATCTGCCCAGAAAATGCCAGTCTATAATTAGGACTGTTCCTGCATTTTTTTCTGTCTCTTTATATATTTAGATGTAGCCATCCAGATACATTTTTTGGAACAGAAACTCTCCACACATGTGTACCTCATATACTATTGGTCAGGCTTCATTTTAAAACTGTAATAAGAAGCAGACTATTACACTTAATTGTCTATTGTATCTTACTATATCCAAAAGAAGGTGCATTGTGGTTAAGTGCTCAAATTTTAACACAAAGGTTGGTGACTCAAACCCACTAGCTGCTCTGTCAGAGAAAAATGTGGCAGTCTGAATCCATAAAGAGCAAAGCCTTGGGAATCCTATAGGGCAGAGCTCCGTTCTGTGCTACAGGGTCACTGTGCGTCAGAATCGACAGCAATGAGTCACAGTATTAGATACACAGCTCAATGTTTGGCTTGCATTTCTTCCTGAAGACTAAACACTCTTATGCAGTAAACACACCGTCTTGACCCTCCAGCGAGGAAAATAAGGTTCTGAGAGGTTACGCGAATTATCAGAACTTGAACTGAGGATCGTTTGGGCTCATGGAGACTCATGGAAGGAAAGCAGTGCAGACTGGAAATACAGAGACAGTGGAATAAGAGCAAGCATTTGCCTTTAAGGAATAAGACTGTTATTTGATAAAGCTTGAATGAAACTTCATCTTGGTGAATAAAAATGCAACCAGAAATCACCGAAAGGGGAAATTCAAATCTTGAGAATCTAGATGATTAATATTCATAGCTTACTGCAAAAGGCCCTTTAGCTGTACAAAGTGAGGTAAAGGGACAGTTTCCCCACCTACGTTTACGAGTTGGAATCAATTTGACGGCTGATTTATTGCATTGCCACAGCACGAAATCACATGAAGTCATTATGAGTTGGAATCAATTTGACGGCAACGAGCGGAGCAGGAAGAATGAAGGAGTGTCAGAGCCAGGCAAAACTTCCCCTCAGGTAGCCTGCAATATATTTCATTAAATGACAGGTAAGATTAAAAAGCATCTCTCCTTAATAACTATAGCCAAGGCAAATGCCGTCGAGTCAGATCCGACTCATGGCGACCCTAGGGGCCAGGGCAGAACTGACTCCCAGAGCATTCAAGGTTTATAATATGTAGCAAAAACATGAAGCTTTAACTTTAGACCTTTAATAACTAATGGTTTTTGAAGTAGGAACCATGAGAAAATGTAAATTTACAATAATGAAACATCTTACAAAGTACCTTTCTGTGTCTAACTCTCGAGAGATAAAAGTACCTTCATAATTATGACTTGTATTTATTACGATGTTTCAAAGCACCACTGTGACAAAGGTGTCTTACTTCTCATTTAGGACAAGGTGCAGGAAAAAAAGAAACATGGAAGCCTAGTGAAGGCAAACCAATTTTACATATATTACCCACTTTCTGTAGCACTGTCCTCCAATATCATGTTTTGTATCTTTAATTGCCTAATTAAATACAAATCCTGTTCTAGGTTTGCAAAACTGTTAAAATAATGGCAGAGAAATAGTTGGCCAAACACCAAATATTTATAGTTTGACAGCATTCATGCACGTGCTTATGCAACTCACAGTGTGTATACAATATGCATATATAGCCACGTATAATACAAATACTTTGCAACAAAATGCTGATTCTGGTCACGCATCTCATGAAAAGCAATTCCTAGCCAGTGCAAGTCACTTGTAGTAGTCTCTTCCCTGAGGCTGCCTTAAAGCTTCAGGAGTGAACATGTGACATCATTTTGTCCAAGGAGACTGACAGGAAGTCTGTTTCCAGGAAGGTTTCTTAGAAGAGTTACTCTTTTGATCTATTGCATTCTCACTTGGAATGTGCCATTCTTACTGGGAACACAAGACAACTAGCTAAAGACAAACCTGACCTCACGGCAAAAAAGAAGGATGTACGTACTTCAGACTTTCATGACATTGAGCCAAAGAATTAACCGACCTTGCAACCACACTATCCAAGATCTTCTTATTATGTGACTTAATAAACTGACTTTATTGTTCAAGCAATTTTGAGTTTTGTTTTCTATTACTTGCAGCCCAAAGCATATGGATGATGGAAAACCACATGACTGAGCACCTCTGATGTTCTAAGGACTGTGCTGGCCAACTCCCATTCATTATCTCTAAACCGACCCCTGATGGCACAGTGGTTAAAAGCTCAGCTGTTAACCAAAAGGTTTGTGGTTCAAATCTACCAGCTGTGCCTTACAATTTCTATAGGGCAGTTTAACTCTGTCTTACAGGGTTACTATTAATTTGAGAACAACGGGTTTTACCCGTAACTGATTTAACTCTTTTTAAATTAAGGGATCTTTTTCCACTTTATAGAAAAAGAAGCTGAGACTTAGAGAAACTTGAGATTGCCCCAATTTCTCTATTCCAGTAAACAGATAATGCAGGAATACAATTTGAATCTTTCTTCAGAATTTATCATTTAAATCTCAGAATGTGTATGTGTGTGGTAGATGTGTGTTTTTATAATGTCTACGCTTATACACCTATAGTAAAGGTGTTGTTATCTATAACAGCACACACATTTATCACATTTTTTGAGCCTAGAATAAAATGTTTAAAATGGAAAATAATTCATGGAAAACGCAACAGAACACAGTAGATAACAAGTGATCATTACCGAGTTTCCTTATCCTTTGGGAATCAGTTGTCTTCTTTCTTGTGGGTCACATACTTGAAATTCAGTTCTGGCAGCTAGCTGAGACATTATTCTAGATGATTCTTACATTAAATACTTACCAACCTGTACAAAAGGCATACTTAATGTGGATAAGTGTTTTAAAAGCTATATGCACCTCTAAAGATAATACTGAGTCAAAGATGGCAAATATATTGCATACAGGCTGCCACACTCTCCCTCTTTTTCACAGATGCTGCTAATCAATCACGGCATTCTTTTTCACCCAGACCCTAAAGTCAGCCCCAGAAAGCTCTCTGCCACCCAAGCTGCCGCAGCTACTACCAGCTAGGTTTAGCTCTCTAGTTGTAAACTCACTTGCCCAATTATACCACATGTTCAAAGGGGATGGCTCCTCAGAGTTATAACCGAGAATTACACGGAAATCGGGCAGTTGTAGTGTATCAACCCTGACTGCTGATCGTCTAGCCTCTCTCTGCCACCTGTCCTCAACAGACTTTGTTCCAGGGAGGAAACTAAGGCCACTAAGGTCAATGCCTCATCCATAGACACCTGGTTGGCTGATAGGGCTGGGAGTCCTTGGGGAGTGCTCATGTCCTCAGTTACTAACCAGAAGGTTGGCAGTACTAGTTCACCCAGAGATGCCTTGGAAAAAAACCTTTGATGATCTATTTCTGAAAAATCAGCCCATGAAAACCCTACAGAGCAGTTTCACTCTGATTTCCTTGTTGCATAGTCAGAATCAACTCTATGGCAACTGGTCTAAAATAGTTAAAGGTAAATCTGCATTTTCAGACTTCCAGCTCTTAAATCTTTCCTCAAACTGCTCTGACAGCTTTTTCAGTGCTGAGTGTACATTTTGAACTATAAAATTACATTAAACAAAATGGATTGAGAGAGAGAAATGGTAAGGGAGTGTTTTAGTCTGCTAGTACTGCTTTAACTGAAACACAACAAAGTGGATGGCTTTGACAAAAGAAAGTTTATTCTTATACAGGACAGTAAGTTACAAGTCCAAATTCGGGATGTCTGTTCCAGAGGAAGGCTTTCTCTGTGGGCTCTGGAGGACAGTCCTTATGTCTCAGTCTTTGGTCTGGGAGCATCTTGGTGCAGGAACCTCAGGCCTGAAAGATGTGCTCCTGGTGCTGCTTTCTTTTTTGTTTTTTTTATTTAACGTAACTGAGTGAAAATGTACATTCACATATAAATTTACATGCCCCCCCCATATGCAGCTTCCACTGCTCTCCCTGTCCGATGACAGCACACTATTCTTCTCTACTCCATACATGTCTCACCCTCCCAACAGTCTCCTTTCCCCTCCTGTCTGTCCACTCCCCTTCCTCCAGCCAGAGGTCAGCAAGATGATATCCTATAGATGTATAGAACCATAAAGTGCTTCCAATATATGGTCACTCTGCATTGCCAAGTCCAATCCATTCCTGTCCAAAGAGTGGACCTTTGTTATAATTTATGGGAAAGGGCAGCATCAGGGCAGGGGGCCATGCTCTCAGAGGAACCCCAAAACCGCTGGACCATCAATTGAGGTCTTTTAGTGGAGACCTCAGGATGTACCCCTTTTTATTCTTGTGTTGCCAGTGAGACTCAACCTAGTGAGCTCCATCGTGGCTATCTCCGGTGGTGGCCGGGCACCATCCGGTTCTTCCGGTCCCAAGTCGATGTAGGCATCCACTCTTGTGGGTCTCTCCGTCTTCTCGGTTGTCTTTACCGCATGTCATTTTGGTCCTCGGTGAGCATCCATTCCTGCTCTGTTGGGACCATTTGCTGTGTCCTCGGATGGCAGCTTGGCAGCTTTTAAGACCCCAGACGCCACTCACCAATGTGGGGTGCAGAGAGCTCTCTTAGCAAAACGCTAGTTGTGCCAATTGGCCTGGAATTCGTCTACGAGCATGGTCCCCCACCCCCTGCCCCAGCTACTCTATCCTTGTAGTATTGAGTTAAGATGGAAGGAGTCCTCAAGTTATGCGGAAGTCCACTTAATGTTGTTCTTGTTCCTAATGTGTGCTGTCACCGCTTTCTCCCAACTAGATTTCTAGTAACTACCTAAACTAAGCCCTCCCCCCCTCCCTCCCTCCCCTCCCTTGCAGCTGTCAAAGAGTCTTTTCTTCTATACACAAGTCTGTTTTTGAGATCTTACCGTAGAGGTCTCATACAGTATTTGTCCTTTTGTTGCTGACTACTTTCACTCAACATAATGTCTTCCAGTTGAAACCAGGTTAGGAGATGTTTCCTGGAATCATCGTTATTCTTTATCATTGCATAGTGCTCCATTGAGTATATGTACCACAGTTTACCTATCCATTCTTCTATTGTTGGGCATCTGGGTTGATTCCATCTTTTCGCTATTGTGGACTATGCTGCGATAAACATTCTGGTGCATGTGTCTGTTGATGTGAAAGGCCTTGAATCTTTAGGATATATTCCAAGTAGTGGAATTACTGGGTGAAATGGTATATCAATATCCATTTTTTTAAGGAAGCGCCAGATTGCCTTCCAAAGAGGCTGGACCATTTTGCAACCCCACCAACAGTGTAGGAGGGTTCCACTTTCTCCACAGCCTCTCCAGCATTTATTGTTTTGCGTTTTCTGGATCATGGCCAATCTTGTTGGGGTGAGATGGTATCTCATTGTTGTCTTGATTTGAATTTCTTTAATAACTAAAGATCGTGAACATGTCCGCATGTGTTTTTTGGCTGCCTGGATCTCCTCTTTAGTGAAGTGTCTGTCCATCTCCTTTGCCCATCGCTTAATTGGATGGTTTGTCTTCTTCTTCTTGATATTTTGTAGTATCTTATAGATTATGGAGATCAGGGGTCGGTCTGACATAGAGTTGCCAAATATTTTTTCCCATTCTGTGGGTGTTCTTTTAATTCTATTAATAAAGTCTTTGGATGACTGGTGCTGCTTTCTTGATGGTGTGAGGTTCCCAACTCTCTGCTTGCTTCCCTTTCCTTTTGTCTCTCACAGGACAAAAGGATAAAAGGTGGTGCAAGTCACATTCCAGGGAAACTCCCTTCATAATGGAGCAGGCAGGTGATCTCATTAAGGGCTTTACAGCCCCACCCTAGTCCTCTCTAACATAATCCACTTTGTTAACCACAGGCAGAGATTAGGATTTACAGCATCAGAAAATCAGAAAATGGACGGCAACCACAGAATACAGGGAGCCCTGGCCCAATCAAATTGCTACACATATTTTTGGTGGGACACAATTCAATCCACACCAGGGAGGGAGGGAGAGATCTGCTGACAATTTTCTACAGTTCTCTGGAGACTTCTTGGTTGACATCTGAGGATACTACGGTTAAAGCTGAAGACAGAATTGACTATTCTTGGATGATGTAAAATAGTCTCACCTAAGAAATGCCATCCACTGAGCCAAGGGACAGTTCAGAATCAGCAAAGGATGACCCACTTTCCCCTAAACTGGGAAATCCATTAAAGTTCTGCAAAGCAATCTGCAGCTCCCCACCCTCTGCCCCAATTCTCCTTATTCGGTCACCAGTGAAAGACAACCGGATCCAGAGATTCTAAATTCAGTTAACTAGACGAGTAACACACTCAGGAGAAATAACCGAATGACTACCTCTCTGACTGACATGTCTACATGAATGACTACTTAATTCGCAGTAGGACGCCAACATCAGTTAAGATTCATTTTTGTGTGGTTACAATAGGGATGATTACATTTAAAAGCTCTCAGTTGACTATGTTAGTAGTAACAGGTCTCTCTTCACTATTTATGTTCTATGATTTTATTGTTTTCTCCAGTGACTGATTTGAAGAGGTTTATATCGAGTGAGGAGAACCTATGAATATGCTACTTTATCTGGCAAGAGGAGTTTTACAGACGGTAATTAAAGATTTTAAAGTTGGGAGATTATCCTGGATTTTCCAGGTAGGCCTGAAGTAATTACAAAGGTCCTTAAAAGATGGAAGAGGGCAGTAAAAGCATCAGAGGAGATGTGATAATGGAAGCAGGGGCTGGAGTCATAGGACTGATAGGTTTGCAGATGGAGAAAAAGGCTCCAAGTCAGGGACTACAGGTGGTCTCCAGAAACCGGAAAGGGTAAGGAATTGGATTCTCTTTTACAGCCTACAAAAAGAACAAGACCCTGCCAAAGCCTTGATTTTAATCCAGGAAAATCTGTTTCATATATCTGACCTCCAGAACTATAAATAATAAATTTACATTGTTTTAGGCCACTATATTTGTTGTAATTTATTACAGCAGCAATAGAAAACTTAGTGATGCTTCTTGAGCTTCCGTGTCCTGAGCTATAAAATGGGCATACAGAATGTATGTGCCAACCACCTAAGTACTCATCAACAGCTGAATGGATAAACAAATTACGATACATAAACACAATGGAATACCACGCAACAAGAAAGAACAATGGTGAAGCCATGAAACATCTCAAAACATTCATGGATCTGGAAGGCATTATGTTGAGTAAAAAAATCAATCATAAAAGGAAAAATATTACACAAGGCCACTGTTATAAAAACCCAGGAAAATATTTACACAGAGGAAAAAAAATTTGATGGTTACAAGGGAGAGGAGGTGCGGAGAAGAGAAATCACTAAGTAGATAGCAGACAAGTGCTAACTTTGGTGAAAGGACAGACAGCACAAAATATAGGAGAAGTCATTATAGCTTGACCAAGGCATAGCTATAGAAGCTATCCTTGATACATCCAAACACCTTGAGAGAACATGTTACTGGGACCAAGGGCTGGGGAGTGTAGTTTTGGGAAACATCTAGGTCTACTGGCATCACATGGTTCACAAAAAAAAATGCTCTACATTCTCCTTCGGTGAGTAGCATCTGAGGTCTTAAAAGCTTGCAGGCAGCCGTCTAAGGTACATTTCCTAGTCCTACCCTGTCCAGAGCAAAGGAGAATGAAGGAAACCACAGACACAGGGAAAATCATCCAGATGATTAATGGATCACACGAATCATGACCTCTATCAGTCCAATCCCATTAAAACTAGATGGTACCTGGCTACCATCACCAACAGCTCTGCCAGCAATCACAAGAGAGGATACTGGACACAGCATAAGGAAAATGTAGCACAAAAATCAAACACACACACACAGAACAGACTTAATGGTCTGACAGAGACTGAAGGAATTCCCACAACCATGACTCCTGGATACCTGTTAACTCAGAACTGAAGCCACTCCCAAAATCTACCTTTCAGCTGAATATTAGACAGGCCTACAAAACAAAAAATAATATTCGTGAAAAACATGCTTCTTCGTTTAGTCAAAGTGTACAAGACCAAATGGGCAACACCAGCCCCAAAATAAAGAGAGGGCGAGAAGGGATAGGCAAACTGGACAACTGAGCATGGAGAAGCCAGGGGATAAAAGGACAAGGAGAGAGTGCTGACATATTGTGGGGATTACAACGTCACAAAACAATTTGCATAAATATTTTTAAATAAGAAACTAAGTTTCTCCTAAAGCATGGGCGCATACACACATGCACAAAATGTGTGTGCCTTTAGGGCTGATCTGAGGACTGCATGAGAGAACATACAGCACTTCAGTGCATGGCACAGATTAAGAGCTCTAAAAACACTCCTCATCCTTATGCATATGATATCATCAAACAGAATATAAACTTACATATTGCTGATTATAAAAACAGTAATTCCATAACACATAACTCACTGTTATCATCATAATGTCTTACACCTGAGCAGCACTTAACTGGTTTTTACAAAACACTTTTGTCCATACTATCTTATTTACTACTCACGATAATCATGAGAGAAGGTAGGGAGGATGTTTACAGATGAGAAGAATGAACTTCCCAGGGGTTTGTGCCTTCTGTGGGTCACTTAGATCGCACCTTGTTGGTCAAGGTTGGTGTTCACATCTTTTCATTCCAAATACAGTATACTCCCAACTTCATAATTTAGCTCTTAGAAATATACACACACAGTACACAGAATCTTAATATGAAACAAAAATGATAAAACCAAATGATGATGCGGTTGTTCACTGCAGACAGACCATTTCCTCTGTAATCTCACCCAGTGGAGTTCTTTGCCAGGCTTCCAGCACTGCTTTTCCAAGCACAGCCTGCATACTCTCTCTAATGCACCTAGTCAGTTGTGCAAAGCGCAAGGGAAAAAATCCCATCCTGACCACAGCAGGCAATCACCTTATGCCCTGAAGTATGAAGTCTGATTACCCTTACATTAAATCAAAAACTGTTGCTATGAATACTGGCCCAGGACTACATTTATGAAATGATATAGGCCAACCCGCAGAAATAAGCAAGTGCTCTTTTTTCTAAGTTCTACTCACCTGAAGATCTTCTGCACATGGGAAGAAAGAAAAAACCACTTAGCTTTGAGCAGATTTTACCACTTTCTTCCACCTCTCTTGTGCTTGCTGGGATGTCTCATACTCATAAACATGCTCTCTCTTCCATAGGAAAGAGACCTGAGATCTACTAAGCGGTCTGTGAGCCAGCCTTGAACTCTAGAGCCTTGTATGGACTGAAATCTATATTTTGAGAAGAGGCCGGGTGATCTGCAGGCACATCGATATTTGTGAAGCATCGTTACACTAGAACACCATTTCTCTATGTATGGTCTAGAGTCAACTCACAGGACTCACCTGCATGTTTGTTAAGAAGGAAGAGACTCTGGTGCCAGGGACACAAGAGTCTGTTTTCTAACCCGTGTGATTCTGGTGATTTGAACTGAGAACAACCAATAGAAAACAAAGATTAAGGCCATGGCACGAACGGCCTGATAGGGTCTGAGTTTTCACAGCACTGTCCAGGTTCTACCAAGCCCAGAGTCCACCAGCGTAGAACGCATGCCAAAGCATCCGCGTCTGTCCTGCAACACAGCCAACAATGGAACCAGATTTCTGGTATAGTAACGCTAATAGCTAACATCTGGGTTAGAGATCTTCAACCTGCGGGTCAAGGTCTGGGGTAAAACTCCAAGCTACTCTTGCCAAATGCTCTTGCCAAATGCTCTTCTCCATTCTGCCTGGATCTGCTACATGTACAGAGGATGGGGATGTGGTGCAGTTGGTTGTGGAACCAGCTTCAAGGTTTACATGTCTATGAAAACAATATGGTGAAGTCACAGATGAAAAGGCAGCATAGTATAACAGCTCAGAGTGTGGGATCTGGAGTCAGACTGTATTTACTTTTATTTAACGTATGTATATTGCATATATGTAAATGTGTCTTTATATACGTCTGGCATTCACTACATGCTGATGACTATTCTAAGTGCTATTTAAATATTAATTCATTTATGTCTCTCAACCCTGTGAGACATCTTCCATCTGATATATAGGGAAATTTAGTCCCAGAGAGGTTAAGCAATGTGCCTAAGGTCACACAGCTCGCCAGTTACCAGCCAGGACTCACGTCCTAAAAGGTTGACACTAGAGTTCATGTTCTTGCATGCTGTCTCTCAAGGATCCAACTCATCTCCAGATTCTAGCATTCACTATCTGCTTGACCTTGGACAAATTATTTCACCTCCCTGTGCCTTGGTTTCTTCATGTGTAAAAAAGGTATGTTATTAAAGATAGCATTGATCTTAAAGGATGCTTTGAAGACTGCAAGGCACACAATAAACTCTCAGTAGACAGGCACCCTTAGTTGGATCCCAGTAGTACACACACGGGGTGGTGTGAGGATTACATTAGATAACATATTTGAAGTGCCAGGCATAGTGCCACAGCACATAGTAAGCATGCAGTCAATGCTAGCTAGCTGTTACTGTTAGTTGAGTTGAGCCAGGCTGGTTTATTTTAAGTTCTGTCTGGAAGGCAAATGTGTGCCATGCAGGGGGAGGCAGCCTGCCCTTCACTTCAACAAGCAACTGGGTAGGTGCCAGACCAATGACTAGGCTCAACGGGTTCTCTGTTTTACGTCACTGGAATATTCCTGAAAAGTTCCCTGTACCAGATATGCATACGCTTAATTCTTTTACCCTATTGACCTATTTTATAATTTCTTGAATGATGGTTAACTGGCAGTGATTCTTCTGACTTAAGATTCTTCCTAAGACAGTCTATCATGTAACTATTGATTTGTAAAAGACTTACACATACCAAGGAAAACCAGATTACCCAATGCAATTCCTTGGCAAAGCAAACTGCTTTGCTCATTGTCTAAGAAATTATCTTGGTTTCATTTTTCATTTATTAGATGTTCTAGTAAGCACACTACAAAACTTCCAGTCTTTCTTCCCATTATTCTTACCATCTATACTACTAAACGTAACCATGGGTTGACTAATTTATGTTAACTCAGGAAGACTCGTGACGGCTAGGAAACCTCAACATGCTAAAAGCCCAGCCTGAGATAGAAATAGACAACGGCAGACTGGGAAGGTGCTCGGAGGGAAAGAAAACTGGAGGAAAGCTAATAGCATGACAAGTTCATCACGAAAGCTCTGACTAAAAAGGGGCACCGAATCACAAGGACTCTCAAGGATGGAGTTCCCCAAAAGGAAGTATTGGGAACTTTCCGACTCATTTACTGCCATCACTTCTCCCACTATTAGGGAACGACTTTCATATTTATTATTTATTATTACTTGCACATCCATGAAAAGCTGTGTCTGCCACATAATAAACACTTAAATACAATAAACTTTTTAATTAAAATATTTACTGTTGTTTAGTATGTGTCACTCACACTGCTAACTTACAGTGGTGAACATTCAGTGTAACCTTACTGAGCCTGCAGTTCGATGAGAACCTCGAGCTCAACTCTTGAAATGCTTACCATCTTGAGATGTTTCTACTCTTAGTCACTCCTGTGTTCACACCTCCCTCTTGTTGCTGTTAGCTGCCAACTCACAGCGACTGACTCATGGAGACCCATGCACAGGAGGATTAAATTGTTGTGATCCATAAGGATTTCACCGCTTGATTTTCCAAAGTATATCAGCAACTCCTTTTAAGAAGCTACCTATTTTCTTAAGTCCTTCTTAAGAAGTCTACCTTAAGAAGCTCCCCTTCAACTTGTTCTGCTCTATAGCAGCACATAAGCCACAGGTGACAGGTAGGTTCCTCAGCTGTGCACACTGTCCAGAAATAAAACCTAGATCTTCTGCTTCAAAGGGCAGAATTCTACCATCAAACTACCATGTCCCCCCTTGTCTAAAACACCGCATCTGTGTAAGCCGTTCATTCTTTCTTATAGAGTATACGAGACTGCCTATTATGTTTGCAAACTCATACTAGAAAAAGTGCTACAGTCCTCATTGCTGAATATCATTCACTATGGTCACCTTTGAAGTATTCCCCTTGGGAAGCTATGCACTGACACCAGCACCTAGACTATCCTTCAAAGCAATTTTGGAATTCTTTCTGGAATGGCCATCAGAGCTGTCATCATATTACCCTTGATGTCCTCAATGTCATCAAAATGTCTTCTTTTCAATACTTCATTTATCTTCAGGTAAAGAAAAAAGTCATTGGGGGGCCAGATCAGGTAAGCAGAGAGGACGTTCCAATGCAGTTATTTGTTTACTGGCTAAAAACACAGACAATTATATAAGTAAGTTTGCACACTTGCCACTGTGCCACTATGTACACTGGCCATTCCAGAAAGAATTTCAAAATTGCTCTGAAGGGTGGACTAGGCACTCCCGTTGGTTCATAGCTTCCCAAGGAGAGTACTCTGAAGGTGCCAGTAGTGATAATCAGCAGTGAGACATGTAGCATTCGGGACAGTGAAGTTTGTGGACTTACTTGTCAGACCTTGTATGTCTAGGGTCGTTTCAAGGACCCTAGACATACACACACACACACAAAATGAAGTTGATATTCTAATTTAACTCTCCTAACCAACTATGGGGAAACACTGGTGACATAGTGGTTAAAGGCTACAGCTGCTAACCAAAAGGTTGGCAGTTCAAATCCATCAAGTGCTCCCTGGAAACTCTATGGAGCAGTTCTACCCTGCCCTGTAGGGTTGCCAGGAGTTGGAATTGACCCGATGGCACTGTTTTTGTTTTTGTTTTTTAACCAACTCTGAGGAGCCCTAGTGGCACAGTGGTTAAGCATTCAGCTGCTAACTAAAAGGTCAAGACTTCAAATCCATCAGTCACTCCTTGGGGCAGTTTTACTCTATCCTGTATCTTACAAGATTTCTATGAGTTGGAATCCTATATGACAACAACTTTGTAGGAGTAGAGAGTAGTCTTGCTGGGTAATTTGTGGCAAATCACATTATCGCTTGCAATGCTCACGTTTAACACTGAGCCAGCTGGCAGCTAATCTAGGGGTTTTAGTTCTGATCACGGAGCAATCTACTCAGTTGCCACAAGATTGATCCTATTCATCTTGATGGCTTACGCTAGGGGCCATCTGCTAAATGGCTAAATGCATACAGCAGACCAGAGACATTCAATAAATATTTGTTGGGCTGCATAGTAAACTGCCTTTTCACACCTGAAATGCAAGTCCATCTCTGGTTAGGATACAAACATGGAAAACTGCTCTATACCCTCACAGCCTCTGCCTAAGCTGTTCTCAGTGCTCCTCTACTGCCCTTCACAGTACCCCTGTTTAAAATCCTACCCAGTCAGTTCAATAACTAGCTCAAATATCACCTGCCCCACAAAACCATCCCCGACCACCTCAGCCAGAAACACAAGCTCATTCCTCTCAATTTCCATATCCCTGGCATTTAAAACACTAGACCCTATATTTTGGCTAGTTGTTGATCTCATCTTTTCTTTATCATCAATAAGATCCTGAGGCTTGGGAACAGTGTCATGTACCCCTCTGAACCTTCCTCCCACCCTGGCACCTACCTGTATGAAGTAAATGTGTGATAAAAGACAGCTGGATAAACAAATCACTACCCCAGCCGAGGCAAAAACAGAAATAATCATAACATTTTTCATTTCTTCCATTCTCCTTCTTTTTTCAGTAGTTTTTAAAAATATCTGTAATTAGTCAGTGACTCAGGAGAGGCTTGAGGACTTACTGATAAACGACAACAGGCCAAAAAGGCTTCCAGAGGCCCTTATAATAACAAGGGACACCAAGGCCGACGTTGGGGCAGCAGATGTTTGAGTCTCTGCTTTGCTGACAGCTTGTTCTTGGGGAATGAAGTGTTATTTTCTCAGAGCTTCATCTGCTCTGGTTGATATGTGCCAGTTACTCAGCTGAGTAGAGTTAAACTCTCGGCTTTATTTTTAAATACAGAATCCAATAAAAGGCTAAGTGACTGCAGATTTTTCTAAGGCCTTATTATGTGTGTACCACACACTGGACTTTTAAAAATCTGTATTTCCTTCCCATAAATATATGTTGAAAGCCTTAAGTTTCAATTTCAAATTATACTTAGTAGTGGTATATGTTTGCCTTTTCCCCTCCCATCAAACCTTGTATAACAAACAGCAGCAAAAAATGCTCATGCTTGGGTGACAATTTCTCAATAACTGTGTCTGATTATTCACATAGGTTAAAGGGTTCTCCTGCAACCATAACTGAGAAAAATGTATGTTACAATGTAATACATAGTCAAACTTCAGTAATATACTTTCCATCCTGGTGCCTCTAATGCCTGAACAGCTGCACTGCACACTGTCTTTGCTGATGGGGCCCATAAATACTCCTAGGAAATGGAACAAGGATACATAATGTATCTTCACCTGCCAAGATCAGGGAAATCAACACCAGTCACATTCAGACACAGAAGCACTTTGCAGGGAAGAGTGTGGAATAATACCATTTGTCCTATACAACTGTAATCTGGGACAAGAAAACTTAACATGGAGAAATATGCTAGGGAAAGATGATGTTCTAGAACACTTGAAAAGAAGACTGTGTCATAATTACTTGGCCAACAGGAATAAAATGCCAAGAGTCCAACACATAATTTGGAAATGCTGTTAGCAGTTTAAGGAAAGGTTAAGGTTTACAAGCACAGGCATATTGTATACATCATTTCCTTCAGTATAAAAAATTCTCCCAAATATGGTCTTTTTATTGAAAAGCATATGTGAGAAACATTGGGATGTCAGAGAAGTGAAGGAAAGTCAACGTTCCTGGAGGTTAGGACTTAAGACCATATAAGACAAAGGTATCAGATCACAAAATGGAAGACAACCACACAATACTGGGAATAGTGGTCTAGCCAACTTGATGAACATTTTGAGGGAGACACAATTCAACACACACCACTTAGTAAGTGTCGTGGGGAGAAGAAAGAAGACTGCCAATTTTTCCGAAACTATGAGGCCATTACCCCTTCATAAGTCCTACTCCAAAAGCAGAATACCTAGTTATAGAAATTAAAGGAAAAAAAAGAGAAGCTTGGTAATATACTCTTACAAGTGTACCTAATTCATGAAATTCTTGCCTAACAAACAGCGACTACTGTAACAAATATCTTATTGAGAAAAAAAAATTAAAAAAATTGGTAGAAAGCATTGGGTACTATTAGACATGGGTCTCCGATACAGACACATCACATGATATTTGCAAAAAAGGATGAAGCAACAACACATGCGGTTCATCAAAGAATCAGACAAGGTCTTTCTCTGTTTTCAGTCACTGGAGATCAAAGACTAACGTCTACTTCATTCATCTCTTTCCATTTTTAAATAACTGAATTCTGAAGGTCTTGATTAAGTAGTATCTGGATGGCTCCTTCAAATTCAGTAATAAGGAGCCCTGGTAGCACCATAGTCAAGTACCTGGCTGCTATCCAAAAATCTGGTGATTCAGACCCAGTCAGCAGCTCTGTGGGACAAAGGCCTGGTGATGTTCTCCCATAAAGATTACAGCCTAGAAAACCCTATGGGAAGTTCTACTTTTGACATGGGGTCACTGTGAGTCAGAATCAACTCAACGGCACTCACTGACAACAATTCTGGTAGTTTAATCATCAGCTAGAATGAACACGATGGCACACAACAATAACAATTCATGCCTTAATCATCAAGCCAAAAGATGGTCTTGTATTGGTAGGGCAAGCCCCCTCGTAAAGGGACTTTTTTGCAGGTGCACCTCAAAGACTGGAGGAGGAACCAGACACAGGTTCCAAACAATGCAAACTTCCCGTTCTGGGTGTTAACTTTAGTTACCACAGCTAGATAATGCTGCCAGTGGTGTGCAAGAAAAAAATTGCTGTAGCCAGCTGTGCTGTTCACAGTTGGATGGCTTCTGTGTAGCTCCAAATGGTGATGGAGCCAGCAGCCTGCTGTAGCCAAGGACAGGATGATGGATGATCTATGTACTGTGCCCAAGTGGAGAAAATGGCAGAAGTTCACTTCAGGGTGGTTAAAATGCTAATCTGGGTGAGTTAACAAAAGCCTAATAGAACAGAAAGTTTGAGAAATAAGTACACCTCCTGGAGCATCTGTGCAGACCACCGATTTGATTGCCCTTGGTGACTTAGTCACTTCTCCAAGTCAGAACATTTAGCAGTTTTGCTGTTGGCAGGAATGGAAGCAGCTACAGTTATATGCTATACTGTCACTGTGGTCAGGGTGTGATGAGAAAAACTCCATGGGATTTTTATTCTCTCTCTGTGTCATGGGCATACCTCAAAACACTTGTTTTCTTAAGAAAAGTTAGCAACTATTCACAAAATAAGTGGCAGCTTCATCACTGGCTTTGGTGGATTTTATCGGGAAGTCCTCATGCACATGACCACAGGAATGAGTTCTCCCACTTTAAGGGCAGTTTCAATATGTGAGGTACAGTAACAGTACACTGAATCATTCGTTAGTGCTAAGGGCAGGAAGCCTAGAAAGCTATCAATATTTGTTATGGATAATCTTGCATTAAAATACCTAGGATAAATAACATGCTTCAAAACATAAATGCAGGATTACATTTCTTGCCAGATTATGTGTTTTGTCACTCTCTGTTTCTCTTATTCCTGCTCAAGTTGAACATAAAAGAGAAATACATCTGACCCACCTGGCATTGGAACACTGGCTAACACAGGTCCTTCAAATGACAAGTACTCAACAGATACCGACTGCTCATCATCCTCTAACTAACTGCCTTTTGCTTCCACATAAAGAAAAGAATCTTGACTGTTTAGGCTTAAAGCATCTTAACTGAAATAAAACGGAATATTTTATCCTGCAATATGCTATGGAAGGAGTTCACAGCCTCTGGTTACACTAATAATGTTTAGGTGGTCAGCCAAGCTCTTAACTCCATGTAGAATCAATTAGAAGGGTGAAAAATGACCCTGTATCAGATGCATTTTTCACTCTTTCAATCTTAGTAAAACTCACACGCAAGAACAATGACTAAGCTAATTAATGAGATTCATCATGACGGAACAAGAACTTCTCCAGTCTGAATAAGCCCTTGATGGTTCTGGGCATCTTTGCAATTCAGAACTCTGATTCCAGCTGGAGCCACGTAAACTACCATGCACAATGTAGTGCAACTTACCAGGCTCACAGAACTGGACAGATCTTACTTGAGCAGCCAGCAAGTAAGCTGAGGGATACTGGATGTCTAAGTTGCTCTCACTCTAAAGTCTAACTGGTTTACATCGCAGCCATCGACCCAGCGTAGACATGACCAGATGGTGCTGTTAGAGGGTACCAAAAAAAGAAGGCAGAATGCCCAAAAATCTAAATCAAACTTGCGTTAACCAGCTGTCTGGTGATGGAGGAGTCACAATACTCCTGGCACACTCTCCTGCACCACAAAAATGTTTCTGGAAAAGATTATCTATGTAGCATCCCTCCTAGAAATGAGTTCAGACAGTAGTGTTCTGTAGAATCCACTAAAAAATAGTGGGTGGTTTTTAACCTAAGTAACTATGCCAATGGAAGAAAGCTGTTTACTAAATTCTACATTCTGGAATCACAAGTTATCTACTTGACTGTCTTCTGAGGGCACATTCTAGAGACCTAAATCAAAGCCACAAAACCCTGTAATATAAAAACAAAACAAAACTCAGCTATGGTTGACTAACAGTTTGCTTACCTTACGTTGTGCAGACTGATGGTAATATAGACCCAAATCTCAGAGCTTATCTGGCAATTTTATTTATCTAAATCAGGATAAATATTTATGCAGAATCTACGAGCATGACAGAATACACCTGTCACTCACTACGCTGAACATGACTATACATAACTTAATTTCTTGCGATCCGACTCGACGGCACTTGGCCTTGGCTAGATACTCCCAAGAGTAAGATTTTTTGAAGGGTTACCCAAAACCTATTGTCTTTAACCACCAAAAAGGACAGTAACATCTTCAGGCTGAGCTGTCCAGACTTCTTAATTCTGAAGCAGAAACCTTGAACAAAACTCCTCAAACAAGTTATTTCTCCTATTCTGACCAAACCAGTTGAGAAACACGGTCAACCTTTCCCTAGGACTTCAGGTTGGAAATAAACTAAAGAATCCACTTTATTAGCCCAAACACCAAGTCACAAGAAAGACAACTCTTAAAAAACTGCCATACTTTTTACTGCAGACTTAAATCTTCTTAGCCAAGTTTTTGCCTCTACCTTTTCTAAAATAAATAAATAAATAAATAAATAACCGGAAACGCGCTATTTTTAAGGGAAGAGAGCCGCTGTAAGGGTGGACATAGGTCCAATTACTGTTTACAAAGATTATATATCTCTAATACCGATCTGCTATCCCTTAAGTGAGAACATCGCCCAGAAGCAAGCAGTGAGAGGGAGGGATGCTGAAACACCAGCTACAGGCTGGTTACCTCAAAACAGGGCTCACCCTCAGCTCCTGAACTGCTGTAATTAATACTGGTACATCAGTTTCCCCCAGCTCCTTGACAGGTCGTTTTTTACAAGTTCAAGATTTAAACAATCACCTGATAGCTGTGGACACGAGAGTCGATTTAGCAGAAATCTGTGAAGCTCAGATCTCCTCTACACTTCCAAATCCTTTAAGACCTTTTAATTCAATTTCAAGAGTTATACATAATACAGAAGCTTTAAGCCCTTCCAAATCACCCAAGGCGGGGAGCTGTACTCGTTTCTGCAGCCCAGAAACAAACATCATCACTGTCTAGACGGGAAATAAAAGTTTCCCTACCTTCCCGCTCACCATTCCCTGTTTGCGGCGGTCGACGCCTGAGGCTGCTCCCTCCCGGCTGCAGGAAGCCTCATGCCGCCCAAAGGGCCTAAGCAGAATTGACTTTTTATTTGTTCCCATCCATAATTGATGGGAGATGAGAAACTAACACATCTCAGCGCTGGGCTTCAGCTGTCTCGGGCGGAGACCTGTCCAAGACGCTTCCGTAAATCATTTCCAGCCGGAGAACAAAGCACTGAAAGTTGCCGGGGAGAGCGGCCGTGCGAAGGAGCCAGGGTGCCGGGTGAGAGAGGGTGGGCCTGGGGCAGCTCCAGCCCCCTCGCCCTTCCGCAGCTGTCTCTGCCAGCGGGAGGAGAGGCCGGTTGCGACGCCGCTGCGCCCCGGGAAGGAGCTCGGGCTGCACGCCCGGGGTGGGGTGGCCTAGTCGCCGAGGCCCCGCCCCTTCTCCGAAGAGGCGATTCCGTCCGGTGTCACCTCCGGCCGCACCGACGGGTGGCCGGGGTCCGCGGTCGCTGGCTTGCTCCGATCCTGGTGGCGGCGCTGCGTCCCTCTTCCCCGATGCGGGCCACGCTCGCCCGGCAGCCCCCAGCCCGACCTGGCGCCGGCCGAACCCGGCTGCCCGGGTGTCTGCACAGCCTGGCAGGCGGAAAGGGGCGGCGGAGTCCGCAGCTAGCTCCTTCAGCCTGGGCTGCGCTCTCGCCCCTGGGCTGGAGACGCCGTGCCCCGCACCGCGGGAGCTTCTGCTCCTCCTGACAATGCTGCCCGCAGGAAACTTTGACTTGCCCCCTCCCCCTTTTTTTTCCTTGAAGCAGGTATCCAGTGGTGGAGGGTCTCCGCGTCCAAGTGGCCCCACCCCCAAGCTCCAGCTCTGCCAATTTTGACAGATCCCCCTAACCTCCCCAGTCCTCACCGTGTCCTCTTGCACGGCTGGCGGAAAGAGGTGCTTGAAAAAGAAATTAACTCTCCAGTGACAGCACACACACACTCACACACTGACACGCGCGCACACACGGGCTACGAATTGGGCTCCACGATCTGGGCCCGACCCCCACCCGAAGCCCACATTACCAAATTTTAAAAGCCTCTTACCTCATGGGGGAGAAGCTGGTTGGAGAAAAAAAAAAACATACGAGCTTGTCACGTTCAATGAAAGAAAAGATACAGAAAAATTAAAAATATAATCTATTCCTCCATATCCTTACGTTTTGGCTTTCTCGTTACAATCCTGAAACTCGCCGCCACCAGCCCTCGCAGCAGCAGTAGCGGCGGCGGCGGCGGCAGCAGCGGGACCCAGCCAAACAAACCGAGGCCCGGCAAATGGTGTAATCCGATCCATCTCCAAATCAATCCTTCCGAGGCGCCGGGAGCGCGGTGCACTCCCAGCTCGCGGCGGCTGGCTGTGCCGGTCCCGCCCCCTACGCGCCCCCGAAGCGCGGGCGGCAGGAGGTGCCGGCGGCCGGCCGGGCGCGCTCTCCCGGGTCCGGGCGCCGCGGCCAGCGCCCACTGGGGGCCCCATCCCGGCGCCGCGGGCCCGCTGACCCCGCCGTGGCCTCCGCGTTCTTGCCCTGGAGCTCGGCCGCGCACCCTCCCTCTTCCCGCCCCCGAGAAGCTGCTTCCTTCCAGCATTTCCCAGCCCCTCGGTCTTCCTGCTCGCCGTGGCTGCTGCAGCCAGCGAAGCAGCCTTTTCCTTCCTCTCTCTTCACGTCTTTTTGTAGCTCCCTCTCGTTTTCCATAGCTTTCCTCCAGCCTTCAGAGGACTAGCCATTGCAGATCAGACGAGCAGTTGTTCAGGGAAGTTCTGCCTTAGTTCTCTAGTCTAAGTTTTTTTTAGCACATCCTTATAAACCCGCCCCCCACCTTATCCCCCTGATGTGTACACACACACACACACACACACATACACACATGCACGCACGCACGCACGCTCACACACACACTTCTTTACAATTGCTAAGCAAAACAGATGGAAAGTAGCAAACATTGCTTTATTTTTATAAAATACAGAAATTGCTTACTAAAAATCCTATTTCCACTTGGAATGAAAGCCATTCAGTACAGTGTAATTTTACAAGCGAATGAGCCAGTTTTACAAGCGTTTGATGTAATATGGGAGAAATGAAAATGTGACCTCACTTAAAAATTGGCTGTCACAAATGAAAGAGGAAAAATGTCATGTATTACCAAAAAAAAAAAAAAATCTTAATTCAAATATCATTCCCAAGATTGGCTATGTTTTATTAATTTGCAGTTGAAATATGAATCAAGGAGGACTCTCAATGGCTAGCATGAACCAAGATGTCCCTATTTTAAAAAAAAAAAAAAAAAGAAGAGCGTTTCTATGCCAAACTTTTAATTTTCATTTGAGTGAGGTTAATTGCCGTGAAAGAAGAAAGGGACACGGAATTTTTCATCCTTAGTGGTTCCTGCTTTCTTCCAGGCACAAAGTTACATGTTTACATTTAGGAAAAATACCCTATTCTGAGTTGTTTCTGAAACATCCACTGACATTCTTGAAAAGGAACTCAGAAAGGCATCCAAAGAACTGACTTGGCAGCTGTATTGCTTAGCGGAGTGGTTTCCTTACTAGAAACAGTTGTTACCAAGAAGAAGAGGGAGAGGGGAACAGGGGTCTTTTAAAACATAAACCCGCTTCCTGCTGTTCTTTCTGTTAGAATAAAGGGGTGGGGACAGAAGGAACACTTAGGCACACAAGGCTCTGTGCTTTTTGCTGTGGTTGTGAAGTCTTGTTGACTGGCTGTCTGGTATTTTCTGGTTGCGCTAGCCTCCGACGTCACTGCAAGTTACTTGGCAGTCATGGTCCTTCCCTCCAATTTCTAATGGAGAGAATTGTGCCTAGTTCACTGGCATCCAGTCATTCCTATTTTCTCCTCTAAGGGAGAAAACCCCAACGGAGGCGGAGGACACTACACTAACCTTGCAGATCCAAGGGTGTGATCAGAGGCTTGGTTAAGAGTCCAATTACCCACCTGAAGCAAAAGGCTCACAGTTGATCCTATAGCAGCCTTCACAGTAAAGGAAAACAAAGACAAGTCTCTAGTGCCTGAATTCCTGGATAAAGTTCTCCAATGGCCAACTTTATGGAGTGCCCTCCCAAAGACTACACTTTACCCTGCACTCAACTGAGTTCTTAAATCCGGGTATAAAATACTTGCAGGTTGACGAAGGATATGCTGATAGATCATTTTGAGCTGGGGATTGGATAAATTTTCAGTCTAAGTATCAGTCTAGATGTCAGAGCTAATCCCTGTGTCTGGATTGCTGGTGAAGAAGATAGGTAAGTGGGTACTCTACTGACATCCAAAGAAATAGACCCATTTATCTTTTGGTCAAGATCAAATTACTGTTCCTAAGAATTTATCATTTTCCTAGTTTCTGGATATTGACAGTCAGGAACATGACTCTTTATTTGGGTTTACACAGAAACCACTGTTACTGTTTAGTAGCATCTGAACCCATCTGTTAATTTTGTACACTTTTTAACCTTTTCACTCTACTAACTTCTCCAGCTTAAGCCCCGTCTTCCCATCACCTTGTGACAGACTCCAGCTAGGTGGCCTGGCCACGGGCAGTCCCCACTGAACCACACCGTTTCATAACTCCACGTGCTTCTGCTTTCTCCCATATATTCATGTAGCTTAATTTCTTTGCTTCTTGACATTTTAGAAAAAGTTTTGACGAAGTGTAAAAATTTTCCTCAACTGGAACCCCGGAGGGGGTTATGTGCCTTTCTTCTGTGCTCCCCTGCCAGGCTTACTCATGGAGTTAACACATTTAAGTGACAGTATCTGCTTATGATATTTCCCACTGAAGGCTTCTATGAGCAGGGATCTTGTCTTATTGATGTGGGCATTTCAAGTCTGGCATGGTGCTAGGCACTCGATAGCCATCAAGCAATACTTGCTAGAAAGGCCAGGTAATGGAGCCCCTACTTCTTGGCACTGTGTTGTGTGCTAAATCAGCATACAGTCATTTCTAGATTATGTGCTTCTCCAGATTAAGTGCTTAATTCACCCTGGGTCCCCAGGGCCCACCGTGTTGTTGCTGCTAGCTACCATCAAGTTGGCCCTTGACTTTTGTGGAACTCCATGCACAATGGAACAAAACACTGCTGTGTCCTGTGGCATCCCCATGATTGGTTGTGCAGGAGACCCACAGATTTTCACTGGATGATTTTTCAGAAGAAGGCTACAAGGCTTAACTTCCTAGCACCTATTAGTCTGGAAGCATTTCTGTTCAGCATCATAAAAACATACAAGCTGCTACTGACAGATGAGTGGTGGCTGTATATGATGTGCACTGCTGGATACAGAACCCTGGGTCTCCCACATGGAAGGTGGGAATTCGTCCACTGAACTGTTACTGCCCCAGGGCTCAAAGTACCTGGCATAAGCATGTTTTCTGAATAAATGAATGAATGGTGATACTTGGCTCTTTTCATCTCTGGAAAGAGAATTTAGAGGACTTGATTATACTTTAGCATTTTCTACATACATTTCATCTCAGTGACAAGTAGTAACTTTAGTTTACAGTTGAGTTTTAGGAATAGTCAATCAAAAATTATAGAAAATGTGTGTGATAGGCAATAAAACTTTATCATTCCTCAGAAAACACAACTCATTATTCATTTTTAAACAAAACCAAGTATTTAACATGTACCAGATTCTATTCTAAGCATTGTAGAAAAATAAACTCATAACAATTCTATAAGGTAAGTAGTACTATTATTTCCATCTTATAGTTGAGGTAACTGAGGCTTGGAGAGTTCAAGCAGCTTGCCTAACAGCAACAGAAGCAGTATGATTAAAAACCTACCTCCAACTTCTTGCCATATTTGCTTCTAAGGAAAACTCTGGTTGTACTTCTTCTAGAACAGATCTGTTTTTTCTTTTGGTGATCCATGGTACATTGAACATTTTTCTCCAACACCACAGCTTAAAGGCATGGATTCTTCTTCTGTCGTCTTTGTTCATTGTCCAGCTTTCACATGCATATGATGCAATTGAAAATACCATGGCTTGAATCAGGTGCACTTCAGTATTTAATAAAGGTGACATCTTCGCTTTTCAATATTGAAATACCGAAGAGATCCTTTGCAGCAGGTTCTCCCAATACAATGTGTCTTTTGATTTCTTGACTGCTGCTTCCATGGATGTTGATCATGGACACAAGTGAAATGAAATCCTTGACAACCTCAACTCTTTCTCCATTTATGATGATGTTGCTTACTGATCCAGTTGTGAGGATTTTTGTTTGCTTGATGTGCCCTCCATACTGAAGGCTGGGGTCCTTGATCTTCATCAGGAAATGTTTCAAATCTTTTTCACTTCCAGCAAGTAAGGTAGTGTCGTCCACATAACACAGGTTGTTAATGAGTCTTCCTCCAATCCTGATGCTAGCTTCCCAGAATATTTGCTCAGTACACTGATTGAAAAGTATGGTGTGCTGCCAGCTGGGAGCTACTGTGCCCAGCCCCCTTGCCCTCCTCCTTCTCCCCATGTTTGAACCCCTCTGTTTGGCATCTTGAGACTATTTGCAGAATAATAAGCCAAGGCTAAACCATTTGCAATTCAAGCTAAAACTATTTCCTTGAAACTGTTTGCAGGATACTAGCCCAGACCAATCTATTTGTAGTACAATAAGCCTAAAGCTAGAGCTATTTCCTTGAAACTGTTTACAAGATTGTAGCTCAGGTTAAAACTATTGGCATGTTTCTGTCCTTTTTTTGAAGACAACTACCTTTCGTGTGCTCTGTGACAAAGATCCTGACCATTTTTGGCTGTGTACTGCCCTAGTGACTTCCTGCTTGTTAAGCCTATAAATAAAGCTTGTCAACGAGGATGGGAGTCCATGGTTCTCCGTCAGACAACTTGGTCTCACCTGGCCCCAACTTTATCTTGTGTGATATGTTTCTTGTGTGAGTGATGTGTTTCATGTGTGAATGAGATTTCCCATCCCTTTTCCTGTCTCCCTTGGACATGAGCTTTTCCCAGTGCTGGTCACTGGGATGCCGGATGTGGCAATGGTGAAAGGATATGACCCAAATGCACATCTTTCCTGACTTTAAACCATTCAGTGTCCTCTTGTTGGGTTGGGATGACTGCTTCTAAATCCATATTTTCAAATTCCTTAAGAGCACAATTAAGTGTTCTGAATTCCCGTTTTATACAATGTTAGCCGTAATTTGTTATTGTCCACGTAGTCAAATACCTTTGCATAGTCAATGAAATACAGGTAAACATCTTTCTGGTATTCTCTGCTTTCAGTTAATATCCATCTCACGTCAGCAATGACATCCCTGGTTCCACATCCTCTTCCGAATCCAGCTTGAATTTCTGGCAGTTCCTTGTTCATATACCGTTGTAGTGGCTTTTGAATGATCTTGAGCAAAATTTTACTTGTGTGTGATATCAATGATATTGTTCAGTAATTTCACATACGGTTGGATCACCTTTCTTTGGAATGGGCATTAAATATGGATCTCTTCCAGTCAGTTGGCCAGGTAGCTGTCCTCCACATTTCTTGGCATGGATGAGTGAGCACTTCCAGTGCTGCATCTGTTTGTGGAAATACCTCAGTTGTATTCCATCAGTTCCTGGAGCCTTGTTTTTGGCCAGTGCCTTCAATGAAGCTTTGATTTCTTCCTTCAGTACCACTGGTTCCTGATCACATGCTACCTCTTCAGATGACTGAACATCAACCAGTTCTTTCTGGGATAATGACTGTGTAGTCCTTCTGTCTTGTTTTGATGCTCCCTGAGTCATTTAATAGTTTCCCTGTAGAATCCTTCACTATGGCAACTCCAGGCTTGAATTTTTTCTTCAGTTCTTTCAGCTTGAGAAATGCAGAACGTGTTCTTCTCTTCTGGTTTTCCATTTCCAGCTCTTTGCACATGCCATTTTAATACTTTATTTTGTCTTACCGAGTTGCTCTTTGAAATCTTCTGTTCAGCTCTTTTACTTCACCATTCTTTCCTTTTGCTTTAGCTGCTTGATGTTCAAGAGCGAGTTTCAGTCTTTCCTGACATCCAGTTGAGTCTTTGCTTTCTTTTCTGCCTTTTTAATGACCTCTTGTTCTCTTTATGGATAGTGTCTTTGATGTCATTCCACAGTTTTTCTGGTCTTAAGTCATTAGTGGTCAACATATCAAATCTGTTCATGAGATGGTCTTTAAACTCAGGAGGCATATATTCAAGGTCATACTTTGGCTCTTGTAGACTTGTAATTTTTGTCAATTTCAATTTGAATTTGCATATGAGCAATTGATGATCTGTGCCACAGTCAGTGTCTGGTCTTGTTCTGATGGCTGATAGAGGTTTTTTCGATCATCTTTTTCCACAGGTGTAGTAGATTTGGTTTCTGTGTATTGCATCTGGTGAGGTCTATGTGTACCATCACCATTAGTGTTGGTTAAAAAAGTATTTGCAATGAAGAGTTGTTAGTCTTGCAAAACTCTATTATGCAATCCCCAGCATTATTTCTATTGCCAAGGCTGCAATTTTTCTAACTACTAATCCTTCTTTCTTGTTTCCAACTTTTGCATTCCAGTCACCAGTAATTATCAGTGCATCCTGACTGCATGTTCGATCAGTTTCAGACTGTAGAAACTGGTATCTCTTCATCTCTGACTTAGTGGTTGGTGTGTAAGTTTGAATAATAGTCATATTAACTGTCCTTCCTTGTAGGTATATGGATACTATCCCGTCACTGACAGCATTGTACTTCAGGACAGATCCTGAAATGTTCTTTTTGATGATGAACACAACACTATTCCTCTTCAAGTTTTCATTTCCAGCATAGTAGGCCACGTGATTTTCAGATTCAAAATGGCCAATAATGGTCCATCCCAACTCACTAATGCCTAAGACACCGATGTTTATGTGTTTCATTTTCTGATTATTTATTAATTAATGTTTGCAACTGTTACTTCTCATTTTGAGGTCACAGTTAAAAGTGGTAGTTAATAGTGAAGTTTTTTGAAAATGTTATTGTTAGCTGCCAGCAAGTCAGTCCCTAACTCATGGTGATACCACGTATAAGGGAACAAAAGGCTGCCTGGTCCTATGCCATCCTCATGTTTGGTTAGCCATCGGACCATCATGAATTTTCATTGCTGATTTGGGAAGGAGATGTTTAGGCCTTTCTCCCTGTTCCTTTTTAGTCTTGGAGCTCAGCTGAGAGCTCTTCAGTGGCATAGCAACACGTAAGCCTGTACCGACAGATGGGTGGTACCTATGTACAAAGTATGTTGTGTTAGAATCAAACCTTGGTCTTTGGCGTGGAAAGTGAGAATTCTGCCACTTGACAGTGCATTCCTTTGGCACACTAGAAAATCTGGATTCAAATCCAGGCCCCTCCTCTCAGACTTGTGATTGAGATAATCTGCTCAACCGTGCTGTGCTTCAGTATTCTCATATTTAAAATGAGAATGATAACAATACTTCAAATGGTGTTTATGAAGACTGAATGTGATCTTGCACATAAGGTGTTTAACATCTGGCCTGGAACACAGCAGGAAGCGAATAAATAATAGCCAGTGTTATGATACACACCCTGAAGGCAGTACAGTCTTGGACTCCTATAGAACTGGAGTATATATTCAATCCAACTTCACATTAAATGTGAAACTTTGGTCCAAAGCACATGGTGTACAATAGGTTAACAATTAATCACTGTTCTGTTCCATCTCTTAGTTCCCTCACCTATGTGACTGTCTGTTAATTCAGGTACGCATACTTCTCACTGTTCAGTTTATATGAAATATCATTTTGTAAGAATTTCAATAAATAATCCAGTTTAGGCTACAGAATTTATTGTCTCAAAATAAAAAGATAGAGGTATTGAAATTCCAAAAGTAGTTATGGCTTCTGGGATCACGTATATTGGGATTGCACATACACTGTTCCTTGCATTCACGCATTGTTGAAAGTGCTTTTGTGGCAAAGGATTGCTTTCAAAACTAATCCAAGCTCTCTGTGAGGTGATAAATCATTGATAATACAGACCAAAATCTCAGTATCTGTATAGGCACAGCTGGCCTCCTTGTGTCAGAAGTCTGCATACGAAAATGATTCTGCTGAGATACTACACTTTAATGGAAAATATTAATTGTGGTAAATTTCAGGCCTCAAGATTTTAGTAACATAATTCATTTCTAGTATTATGTGCTATGATATTATACCACCACAGTTAAGTATATATTCGGAATGACACAAAATGTGCTTTTTTAGACATATTAATGATTTTAGCACAAATACGTTCTGTTGTACATGGTAATGACAGGAAATATATGGCACATTTACAGAAATAATAAGCTAGTTACCCACCAAATTTTGCTAACAACTTCACAGATGCTATGATATGGAAACTGAGTGTTCAAGCGAAATAGAAAGAATCAGGCTTTTTATTTTTCCTAACAGAAAGATGAACAGCAGTCTTTCATAACGCTAGCGTTTTGAAAACAGGCAATAGATGTTAACATTATCACCAGTTAATAAAAGATCTTTGGAACAAATAGAAGCAAAATGAATTTTCTGTAGGAAAGATCTTTTGACAACTCAGCTATAATTGCTTAATTTTACTGATGTAACCTTTGGAAAGGAATATTTATTACATAGGAAATCCCACCTTGGATCCTGGGAGAAAGGAAGCTGAGACTGCGTAAATTCTTTAGTTTTGTTTTTGCTATTCCTGAGGATTAGCAAAAACAAAGGAAGGGGAGTCCCTAAGTGGTACAAACAGTAAATGCTGACCAGCTGCTGAGTGCAGCACTGAAGGTTTGAGCCCACCCCTTGCTACCTCTGATGAAAGTCTTGGTGATATACATCCAAAAAATCAGCCATTGCAAACCCTGTGGAGCACTGTTCTACTCAACACACGTGAGCTCACCATGATGGCAACTGGTTTAACTGGACACTCGTGGTTCTGACATAATTTGTTTATCCATCTGGACATTTGGATTTTTCCGGCTATTGTGAGTAAAGGTGCTTATAATAGTCATGAACAGATCTGGGTGTGTATTTTCCTTTGTCTTAGGTGAACACCTAGGGGTAGGGTCTCTGGATCAGAGGGTAGGTGTATACTCAATGGTTTTCCAAAAGATTACCATCTAATAGTCCCACCTGCAATCTGTGAGATTTCCAGCTATCTCACGTACTGTCAGCACTTAGTATCACTGTCTTTTCACAGTTACACGTTTGCCTCTTGTGTTGACTAGGAGGCCATCGGGTTGAACTCTTGAACGCTTCCAAGTACTACAGGGAGTGAGTGATATCTCAGTGTAGTTTCAGATTGCATTTCCCTGGTGACTAATGTTGAGCATGGTTTCACGTGTTTATTTTCAGATCTTCCCTTCATTTAGGAAAAAAAAAAATTGCTGTTGCTCTTATTGAGTTGTGAAAGTTCATAATTTCATCCGGAAATGGGGTCT